>CM038670.1:570353916-570953916 GCA_021605145.1 Aegilops bicornis
CATGAGTATGGGTAAGATGGCTGTGTTGTAGCATGCCAGGCTTATGCCATATCGTTGACCGGGTGTCAACATAAATCAGTCAGATTCCCGTCCGTCCTCCCTTTCGTACTACCACCTGTTTCCCGCAAGGGATACGGCTTAGTAAGTTGCAAACCACTTCCTGGTACACACCAATTCGAGAGGCCGGGATGAAGGTTCCATGGTCCTAGATTAAAGCCTTTCATCCATCAGGGGCATGGGTGTTTCAGTTGGGGTGAGAGGGGGCACCCTTAGAGCGCTGGCGTAAATAAATTTGATCCCATGCTAATCGAGATTGTGATCTCCCCGTCTCAAAGTTTTTCTTAAACGCTGTCTAGGGTGATTCCTGGCAACGTGAGGTATGATGGGTGTGTACTAGCTAGTTGTGTTTCTTCCGAAATACCGTAAACGGAACTAGTCCTTCATGACTACGGAAATCCGTTGGCTGTGGAAATTTTTTGGTACAAACTCTGCAGAGTCAAAATTCTTGAATTCATCTTATTCATATCCAAGTACCGTGTTCATCACATCTTGTCAAGTGTCGATCTCAAAGGATGTAAACTCCACGAGAACCATTTGGGTATTAAATATTTATTTTCCTGTGAATGGACTAACCCGCTTATTGTCTTGTGAGGAATATTTTCCGTGAGCACTATATCTTGTCAGTTATGAATAATTCATTATAAGCCCTTTCTGCGATGTCACTCAGACGTTCGACGGCGGCATTGTTGTTATTTATTTTCATTATAAGCCCTTTCTGCGATGTCGCTCAGACGTCCGACTGCGGCATTGTTGTTATTTATTTTCATTATAAGCCCTTTCTGTGATGTCGCTCAGACGTCCGATTCTTGACATTGTTGTTATTTATTTTCATTATAAGCCCTTTACGTGATGTCGCTCGGGACGCCGATTGCTGACATTGTTGTTATTTATTTTCATTATAAGCCCTTTCTGCGATGTCGCTCAGACGTCCGACTGCGGCATTGTTGTTATTTATTTTCATTATAAGCCCTTTCTGTGATGTCGCTCCGACGTCCGACTGCGGCACGTATGTATTTTTCCTTTAATATAAGCCCTTTATGAGGTGTCGCTTAGACGCCCGACTGTGGCATGTTTTACTTATTTTCACCCTTTGAGGCGTCACTTCAGACACTCGATCGGTTTTGAGTTTATCTTCTTTGGGTTTTCGAGCGGACTACCGCCGATTCCCTTCTTATTTATTTTGCTATACTGATTTAATTGAGCATTGTTAAAATTAATCATGACGCATTCATGCATTCATTTGTTATATATTTTGTCCGAACTATCTTGCGAGTACTTTCAAAGTACTCACCTGGCTTGTTGATTTGGCCAGATCTTGTGAAAGCGATCTCATGGATGAAGAATTCGATAGCGAGTCCGACGCCTAGAGGAATCGGTCAGTCTCGTCGACCCCTGGATTAGTCATTGTGTTATATCCGCTTCCGCTGCCCAAATAAATTCATCGAGCCTCACCTAGGCGCTTTCGATGAGCCGCCAAAGGTCTGATGAGACTTGTTAACCACCCCACTGTGTTATTCCACCAACCACCCATATCTCGAGTCAGTAGTATTTCCACCCCACACCATTGTGTCATATCCGCCATCATGTATAATTATTGGCGTGTTTGTAATAATTGGTTGGGCATCTTCAGTCCGACCCTGTAATATTGTAATGCTACTGGCTTCTTGTATCAAAGTTTTGTCTACCGGTATGAAGGATTTTCCTCATATTGGACATCATAGGTCGGTTGTTCAATAATTTTTTTAATTGAAAAACCGGTCGTGACACCGTCAGGGCCGTGTGGCGGCCAAAGTCCCCATAGGAGTCCGCGCATCAGACGAGGGCCGCGGCGGCGAAGAAGGTGGTGAAGGCTGCGACAGCGAGGAAGAAGGCATCTGCTTCTTCTTTGTCCACGCGCCCGCAGACTCCGCCCTCCTCCCCTCCTCCTGCAGATGCCGATGCGGGGGTCACTTTCGACTATGGATCCCTCAGCCCGAGGAGGAAGAGGAAAACAGCAGAGGAGGAGGTGGACGGCGAGTAAGTATCTGGCTCCTTCCCGTCATCTCTGCCTCTTCAATCTGTGTCGCTTGTCTTGACTTGTTTTCATCTTGGCAGGGACGCGGAGACGATGGCCCAAAGAGGGCCAAGACCTCGGCGGGCGGCCAGCCCCCGGCTGGTACTTCAAGGGCACCACTGGTGGTGTTGAGTAGCCCGAACAGCAGCCCCCGGCCCAGCCCCCAGCATAAGTTCACTACTCTCCCCTCGTCGACATGTGTCAAGGATACGATACTTTGGTGCTAACCTCGCCGGGTATGCAGGAGGAGAGCGGCAGCAGGAGGAGCCACAGAGGGCTACTCCCAACACGCCGTCCCCATCGACCACGCCGCCCCGAGGGGCGTCCCCGGTAAGGGCGCCAAGCACCGAGCCCGTGCACATGGAGGAGGAGGAGGAGAACTTGGGCGCTGGCGGCTTCGCCTCGACGCCAAATGTTGGCGGGGAGGGGACTTCTGTTTCCCAGCCTGGCACTAGTAAGTCGCTCGCCTTTTGTCCTTGTTCCTTTTTCTTTCTGGCTCTTGGTCTTGGCCTTGCCTCACTCCCTTCTTTGGTGTCCAGATTCCTCCTCGGTGAACCCAGAGAACGTGGACGCCATCATCGAGGACGTCGCCAAGGCCACTGAGGCGGACGCCGAGAAGATCGCCGCCGAGGAGGCCGCCAAGGGCTCTATTGAGGACGCCGCCAAGGGGCCTGCCGGGGAGGCCGGCAAGGCCACCACTGAGGAGGCTGGCAAGGGGTCTGCCAGGGAGGCCGGCAGGGCCGCTGCCGAGGAGGAGGAGGAGGTGGCTGATGACCGGCCTTCCTCCTCTGCTGCTTCCGGCTCCGGCAAGTACCTGAGGGTGAGTGACAACTTGTTCGTCCACCTTCCAGGCGCGTCGAGCACCAGGACACCCGTTGAGGGAGAGGTGTTCGACGACGAAGTGATTGCCACCGCCGGGCTTGAGGTCGTCAACGAGCCGAGCGTTGGTAGTGAAGGCTCCCAGGAAGAGCGGCTCCTCCACGCCATGGGCGCCAGCTTCCGGAAGCTCCAGGCGCTTCACCGCTCCCGCCTGGACAAGGCTAAGTCCAGGATGGCGGTGGCGGAGAAGGCGGAGGCAGACCTCTAGAAGCGTGTCGCCAAGACGCAGGACTGGTTCCGCCAGGCTCGTGACGAGCTGAAGGCCGCCCAGGGCGAGCTAGACAAGCGTGATGTGGAGCTCACCATGAAGCTGGCCGACATCGAGAAGGCCCAGGAGACGGCGGCGGGCTTGGCTGCGGCAGCCGAGGCCGCCCGAACCCAGCACTAGGCCGCGATGAACTCCCAGGAGGAGGACCTTGCCAAACGCGAGGTGGACCTTGACGCCAAACTCCACGCCAAGGATGAGGAGGTGGAGAAACTTGTCTTGCAGCGGACCCAAGAGCTAGAGCAGAGCCACAGGGAGGCGCTCGATGCCCAGGCTCTGGTTCACGCCGGCAAGGTGAAGGAGCTGGAGGTGGAGCTGGATGGGCTGAAGAGCAGGCCCTGAAGTTGTCCCAGGAGAAGGACACGCTCAACGGCGCCCCGACGGAGGCGCAAAGCGCGGCCATCAGCAGGGCCGGGGAGCTCTCCTAGGCCAACAAGTCCATCAAAGACCTTGCGCTGAAACTGGAGGGCCTCGAGGGGATGCTCACGGAGGCCAAAGCCCGGGAGGGGGCCCTGGCCAAGGAACCGGAGACCGAGAAGCAGCTGGAGAAGAACGAGGCCGCCGAGCATAAGGATTTCAAGGAGGGCGTGAACCGCTGGATCGGCCGCCTCGAGGACGTCGCCGGCAGGATCACCGCGCAGCTGGCTACCATGGGGATGCCAAGCGTGAGGTACGCCCGAGAGCACAGCAAGACCACCAACGCCAAGCTGGCCTTGTTCTTCGAGTGTGTTCTCGGGGCCCTGGAGCAGCTTCACGCCAACCGGGCAACCTCGCTGGCCGACAAGGCCCGGAGACTTTGCCAGGGCGCCATGACCAAGGTTCTCACCAAGGTGGCATACTGGTACCCCGACCTCGACTTCGACGCCGCGCTGGAGAACTTGCCGGAGGGTACTGACCTCTCACCGCTCAGGGAGCGTATCAAGCCCATCATCAGCCGTGTCGGTGGAGGGCCAGCGCCGGGATTAGGCACCCCGTTTCTTATTGCCACTGCAGGTTCACAACCAAGACAATTGCTATCTCTAGTTAGAACCGCAACAACAATTTGATGTAATATGACTCTGCAACACTTTTAGTATCATGCATGTTATTTTCCTGTTTGATTTTCCTTTGTATGTCCAGCCTACGTTAACTGTGTAGGTTTGCCGGCGCGTAAACCCAGGGCGGCGTCTTGGGGACGGATCCCCATTGGCCTGCCGGGTGTGCTTGTTGCCAGGCGAACCACCTTACCGCCCTTAGCGCGGCCGCTCGAACTGTTGAGCTTGACTCGAGTCAGAATCGAGAGCGTTGCCAATTGCGGAAGGCTACCCCCGCAACTCTCGACGCGGCCGCTTGAGTTGTTGTGTGGACTCGAAATAGAACAAAGGCGTTGCCAATTGCGGAAGGGCCCCTTTGCGTGCAAGTATTTCATACATAGGCAAGATCTCCGAGGACAATAACCGTATGTATAAGAGGAAATAACTCAAGGCTCTGAATGACTTAGCTTCTCTGTTGCCGTGCTGGCGTCCTTCGCGCTCGCAGGCAGCGCTCTTTTCTCCGGGCCGTCTCCTTATTGGAAGCCATGGCGACGAAGAACTGCTAGGCTAACTACTAGACCAGATTCTCACAATTGCGCCCCCTACCTGGCGCGCTAAAGATGTCGGTGTGGAACGACACCTATGGGATCACAAGAATCCCTACTACGGTTGCCGGGGCGCAGGGTTGCGAGAAGAGCAGGATTAGTAATCAGCACAAGGATCGTTTACCCAGGTTCGGGCCGCGAGGATGCGGAAAACCCTAGTCCTGCTTTGGTGGGTGTATTTCAGAGAGTTCTTGAGCTCTCGAACTAGCTGTGATGGGGTGCGTGGTCCCAAAGAGCCGAATCCCTCTCCAGTATGCCATGGGCCTCCTTTTATAGTCGAAAGGGGCTGCCACAGTGGCATACAGGAGGTGGAAAGGCGTACAGTATTGCGAGCTTATCGCTCGTATTACAGGACAAGATGCATTTAATGCGCCGCTGAGGTGTCCCCTAGCTTTATCGGGGACGGGGGCGAGGCCCGTCCCGTCCGTCGCCGCTCCTCCTCGCTTCGACACGCGCCCTGGCCAGTGATGCGTCCGGCGCCATGTAGGCAGGCAGGCAACTGAGGTGGCACCGTGGTGGAGTCTCTACGAAGATCTGCATGCCGCCACGCAGGCGCTTGATGAGTTGGCCTGGGAGCTACATGTTGCCACGCAGGTGCCTGCCCGGCTGGTTGGGCTGGCAGCTGCATGCGAACGGCGGTGGACGTCGGTGTCAAAACCGGCGGATCTCGGGAAGGGGGTCCCGAACTGTGCGTCTAAGGCGGATGGTAACAGGAGGCGGGTGACACGATGTTTACCCAGGTTCGGGCCCTCTCGATGGAGGTAATACCCTACTTCCTGCTTGATTGATCTTGATGATATGAGTATTACAAGAGTTGATCTACCACGAGATCGTAGAGGCTAAACCCTAGAAGCTAGCCTATGGTATGATTGTTGGTGTCCTATGGACTAAACCCTCCGGTTTATATAGACATCGGAGGGGGCTAGGGTTACACAGAGTCGATTACAAGGGAGGAGATCTACAAATCCGTATTGCCAAGCTTGCCTTCCACGCCAAGGAGAGTCCCATCCGGACACGGGACGAAGTCTTCAATCTTGTATCTTCATAGTCCAACAGTCCAGCTGTCCGGAGACCCCCTAATCCCGGACTCCCTCTGTAGCCCCTGAACTAGGCTTCAATGACGATGAGTCGGGTGCGCAGATTTGTCTTTGGCATTGCAAGGCGGGTTCTTCCTCCGAATACTCCATAGAAGATCTTGAACACAAGGATAGTGTCCGGCTCTGCAAAACAAATTCCACATACCACCACATAGAGAATAATATTTCCACAAATCTAATCCGCTGACGCATTCTACAGCATGACACCACACCGTGGCCCGGTAATTATTCGAACCGTTTTTCACAACCAGCCACCGCACATATCGCGAGGCGGTTTCCTTGGCACGTCTTGTCGAAGCAGAGATCGTGTCCCCTTATCACGAGATTCTCATCAATATGGGTGTGGGTAACCCAATCGCGCCATCAATCACGGCTCTTGGGGAATAAGAGGTTTTCCCGGGTGAGTGGGGAGGCGCATCGCCTCTTCCGCCCTTATAAAGGGACAAGGATTCACTCTTTTCACCCACGCCTTCTCACTGATTCATTCCCTTCTGCTCAAGCTCCATCGCCCAAGCGTTCATCTTCTGTGCCCACTAAAGGTCTTCCGATGATGTCCGGATCCGGAGCAGGAGGCAAATGGATGGCCTCTATCGTCCGAGAGAAGGATATCAAAAAGCTTCGGGAGGCCGGGTACCTGGCCAAGAAAATCAGCCACCGTCTCCCGACGGCGGGACAGATCGTCCCTACTCCGGAACCCCACGAGAGGGTTGTATTCCTCCCTCACTTTGTCCGCGGGCTAGGTTTTCCCCTCCACCCGTTCGTTCGTGGCATCATGTATTATTATGGGATCGATCTTCACGATCTGTCCCCTAATTCTTTCCTCAACATCTCGACATTCGTTGTCGTGTGCGAGGCTTTTCTCCGCATTTCACCGCACTTCGGTTTATGGCAAGATCTTTAATGTGAAGCCCAAGGTGGTGGGCAGCGAGCACGCCGAGTGCGGGGGCACCATGGTGAGCAAGTTGCCCAACGTCATATGGCCAACGGGAACCTTTAATGATTTTGTTAAGGAGTGGCAACAACAGTGTTTTATATCACCGAGCCGCGCGACACAGAGTGGGCCGCCTCTCCCAAGTTCCAATCCGGCACCCCCCTGCGGCTTCCATCCTGGGTCAAGAAAGGCCTGGACTGGTCCTCGTCAAATTAACCGCCGGTGCTCGGTCTTGGCGTTGAAGATATGGGAGACAAGAACATTGAACTTGTCAATGTGGTCCAGGTGATGTTAGTTCGCCGGATCTTGCCTTGTCAGCACCGATCTTGCAATTTATGGGAATTTGATCCGGCCAGGCACCAAACCTTGCGAGAGCTTTTCGGCTCCTCGCACAAGGACATTTGGAAGGTGCTTTTCAAGTCCAGCAAATCGTGGCCGGACTCCGCCGAGGACCGTGGGTACCAACTGTCCCGCCCGGCAAGTTTGGTGAGTTATCAAACTTTTCTATCCGCGTAACCCAAAGGAAGCGCTTAACGTGTTTTATACAACTCTCCCAGGGCTGGACAAAGAAGGCGGAGCGGATCCATTGTCTGGCCCCGCTGCCCAAAGAACCGGCCATCCCACTTCTGACGAAGATGCTGGTCCCAATGCCTTAAAAGGTGCCGAAGAAGACGGCCGAGAAGGAGGCCAAAAAGACCCAGGGCAGCCTTCGTCGCCGCGGCACTTCGGACACAATATCCGAAGGCTCCAATGCCCATTCCGCCTCCAAAGAGGACGAGGAGGAGGAGGAAGATGAATCCCCTGCGGGGGGAAGAAAGAAGAGGACGACCTCCGTACACTTGGAGGCTGAGCTGCCCAAAAGGGGAAATGCCACCAATAGCGGCCCGGCATGGGATCCCAGGGCCCAGCCCCTGGTGAACTCGTAAGTGTATAAAATCCGAGTATGTTTTAGGCGTCCAGACTCATCGTGGCTTAGTATGTTAACCTAAGCCATAATTTTTGTAGTCCGGTGAGGTCCTGTACCAAACAATCCTCATCAGAGGACTTGCTGAGCTCAAATGCTATGGAGAGCGGGACGCCCCCAAAGGCCCCTTCCTCCAAACAGGTGCATAACACTGATGCTTCGTCCCAGAAGGACCCCGGGCAAGGAGGAAAGGAAAAAACCGTGAAGGCGGCGCCTGGAGGTCAAACCTCAGGGGCCGGACATGTGGGGTAAAAGATTGCCATGGGGGCTGACGGCGGGGGCGATCCTGAGTTTGGCTCCCAGCCGGATGCGATTCCAGAGACTTATACGGCTCTAGAATCAAGCAGGCAGCCTCCTTTAGCTGGAGGGGGCATGCCTGTTCCATCGGCGACCTCTGTCTATCCAGAAGTGTCGGATGCTTTGTTGGTGGCATTGAAAGACGCCTCCATCGTTGATGAACACCGTGCCCTTCTGGGTGTGGTGATTGAGAAGATTCGATCAATCGAGAGTGGGTGAGCGAAGCCTGTATCAGCCTTATAAGAGGCTTTGAGGTATGTTTTATGGGTTGTCGAAGAGTGTCATAGTATAGATAGTAGCCCCTGATACTCTGTTTAGTGAAACAAAGAACCGGGCAGAGGATCGAATTTTATGTTCACAGGAAGACTCATTGAATGGCATCTATTTCTCTTCTGTTATAAGCAGGTGTCTGTAACGGCTGCTACTTCTCATACTGCGGAGATCTCCGGGCTGAATCAAATTCTGGAGCGGGCCACAGAAGAACTTGGCCAATTGAAAATGTAGTTGAGGGATAAACAAGGTATGCACAAGTCTTGTTTATGTTTATTGCGAATGAATTTTCAGTATGAACTGAGCTTTATGACTTGCGCTAGGGATTGTGACAGAAGTCGAAGCCCTTAAGAAGGTTGTGGCTGAGGCCGAGAAATAGGCAGCCACTGAGCAGGCTCCTCGTGAGATGCACGAGGCCATGGTTATTAAAGCTGAGCAGGAGCTACAAGAGGCCGTGAGGAAATGCGAGACCTTGGAGCAGAGTTTAACGGAGAAGGAAGCCGAACTCACCAAGGCACATTAGGCCATGAGCGATGCCCGGGAGGAAACCCAAAGCACCCTGCAGGAGATCCAAGAGGAGAGAAAGATCGCGGCTAGTAAGGCTTTTTCCCTGTAGAGTAAGTATTTGGGGGAACTTATGTTCGGATTTTGAATCCGGATTTCTCAGGGGTATTTGCCGAGCTACCTCGCAGCATATCAGATGCCGCTAATTCTACCGAGCCGAAGAAAAGAAAATTGCGGATAAGCTCTTCTGGTCGCAGTATTTGGCACCGAATTATCCGGTATCTTTTATCGATCAGCTAAAATAGCTGGTCGAACTGCATAAGGCGGCGGAACTAGCCGAGCCGATTCCAAGCAGCTACTTCGGGCTCGTGAAGCAGCTCGTAAGCGCTTGCCCTCGACTTGACGTCATCAAGCGGTCGATCTGCATAGAAGGTGCGTGAATGGCCTTCGCCCGCGCAAAGGTGCACTGGGGGAAGATTGATGCCGAAAAGCTGATGATCGAAGGACCGCCAGAGGGGAAGGAGCACCGCAAGCCCGAATTATATTATGAGAGTGTCCTGAAAGGATCCTACCTTGCAGCGGGGCTATGTACCAAGGACATTATATTTCCATGAGTGCCAATCATGTTGTCCTTTGTAGTGTTTGAACAAGGTCATTTATTTGTTGCCTATTATATAAAAGTTTACCCTCCCGTGCGGCCGTTTTATATGTTAAACCTGAGAGTTGGCCAGTCGTCAGCTTCTGCTCCCACGTAAGAAGTATGGGGGTGTTCGGGATAAACCTGAGCACTCTTTATCCCAGTTTTGGGTCCTTCGAAGGAGGTGGTCAGCACAACGAACCAGGCAATCAGACTATTGGGCTTTATCACACTCACTTAGCCATAGGAGCTTTAGTATGGTAGGCGCAGCCCCTGGTGTTCGGAAGACCGTACTAGGGGCTCTAGAAGCACCTGATCGGGGAAAGAGCTGATCCATCGCACGCTGCATTGCTTATGGCATTATGCGGGAGAAATCCTTAAAGATTTTGTGACCTCTCGAACAGCTGACCAGCTCTCACCGTATCATGACAGTCAGTTTTCGGCTTTCTCTACTGAGGTGCTCGTCTGGAAGAACCGGGACACAATCGCAGTAGTTCTCCTAGTGCTACCTTAGCCGATATAGCGGAACGTAAGGTACCAAAACATGGGAGCCGGCAAACCCAACTATTGACCCAATACATGATTCAGAGCTGATGCATATAATGCTATAGGTTCGGGGTGCCGAGCTTCCATGAAGGTGTTCGGACTTTACTGCCGTGTTATGGGTAAAACGAAGCCCCTGGCATATTTTAAGGCATATCGCTGTGTACGGATGGCACTTGACAGAATGATGTCAATAGGAAATAACAGCAGGTAAACGTCATATAAACCCATATGTTGTATTTGAATAGTGCGTCTGTGTGTATGGGTGCAAGTAATGTGATAAAAAAAGGGATATGATTGCGGAACCTGCTGAGACCAGGGGGAAGAGGCTGAGTGCGGATCCATAATATAGCCGGACGGTCACTGCGGGGAATGTCTAAGGATTCCCTTGCGCGTTCAAGCTGCCTCCGTGTAGCCCGTCCTGGTCGGCGCAAAGGTGAACCTGCGAAGGAAATGTAAGGAATATTTATGTGCCATAGGGCGGTTGAGCCGCTGAGTTCGGTCTGTCCTGGCCTTCTCCGGAGTGTTTAGTTGAGCCCTGGACGGGTCGGGCTATCCTTCCGCAAAGTAGTTCGGAGTCCCTTGACGGTGTCCGGAAGCTTGGACGTCAGCTCGAGGTTCGGCTGCAAGGTGATGCTCGTTGTTTCTGCTGCTAAGGCAGTGGTGTATATGTTGGTTCCGAGGGAAGGTTCGGCCTTGCCATTAACCGTGATGACGCCGCGTGGACCAGGCATCTTGAGCTTACAGTAGGCATAATGTGGCACCGCGTTGAATCGAGCGAATGCGGTTCGTCCAAGCAGTGCTGGATAATCACCGCGGAAAGGGACAATTTCGAATATTAACTCTTTGATACTGTAATTTTCTGGTGATCCGAAGACTACATCAAGGGTAATGGAGCCTGTACAGCGAGCCTCCTCACCTGGTATAATGCCTTTGAAAGTGGCCTTAGTGATCACCGAATGACCGATGCCCATCTTGCGCACTGTGTCTTGGTAAAGCAGATTTAGACTGCTACCGCCGTCCATAAGGACTCGAGTGAGGTGGAACCCGTCTATTCTTGGGTCAAGGACTAGTGCGGTTGGATTGCCCTGATTGGCGTTAACCGGACGATCCATGCGGTTGAAGGTGACCGGCCCTAGTTTATATTGTGGGACGACTAGTTCCGTTGAGTCGCCATCCCTAAGGATGCATATCCGGTCCGAGTTGGTAATTTGGGTGGTATTTACCACATTCACCGATTGAATGTGCGGGGGAAATTTCTTTTGCCTTGTGTTCGGTGGTCTGGACTCTTTGTTGCTATCTTCGCTTTGAGACCCCCCCTTCGTATTTGGCGCCTGCCTTAACGGCTTGTTTGCAGACCCAGCATTCTCTGTTGGTATGGGTGGCTGGCGTTTTTGGGGTGCCATGAATTTGGCATCGGCGATCGAGTATGCGGTCCAGACTGGATGGACCCGGATTTTTATTTTTGGGTGGCCCTTTCCGCTGACCGGACTTTGAGCCCCTGAACCAGGCATGAACTGCCATATTTTCGTTGTTTTCACCATATTTGCGGCGTTTGTGTTTGTTGCGTCGTGGTTTGTCGTTGCTATCCTTGGCTTCTGATATGCTAGGTTTGCTTGCTGTATTTGTACTACGAGCCAACCATCTATCTTCGCCTGCAGAAAAGCGGGTCATAAGTGTCGTGAGGGCTGCCATGGATTTTGGCTTCTCTTGGCCGAGGTGCCGGGCGAGCCATTCGTCACGGATATTATGCTTAAATGCACTAAGGCTTCTGCATCCGGACAGTCGACTATTTGGTTCTTCTTGGTTAGGAACCGGGTCCAGAATTTCCTGGCCGATTCCCCTGGCTGCTGAGTTATATGACTTAAATCGTCAGTGTCCGGCGGTCGCACATAAGTGCCCTAGAAATTTTCCAGGAATGCCTCTGCAGGCTCTCCCAACTTCCGATGGAGTTTGCCGGCAAGCTATTGAGCCAATGCCGAGCCGGCTCTTTGAGTTTTAGCGGGAGATACTTGATGGCATGTAGGTCATCCCCGCGGGCCATGTGAATGTGGAGGAAGAAGTCTTCTATCCATACCGCGGGGTCTGTAGTACCATCGTATGGTTCAATGTTTACGGGTTTAAACCCTTCTGGGAATTCGTGATCCATTACTTCATCAGTGAAGCATAAGGCGTGTGCGGCGCCTCTATGCCGTGCTATATCATGACGCAGTTCATACGAATCTTGTCTGTCGTGTTCGGCTCGGCCGGATTTACTACGATCAGCGTCACGTGTTGGTGCGCGCCCCCGTGATCCGTAGATCAATCTTGAATGTTTTGCCCTGTTTTCCAATACATCTCGCAGGTCCCGCGTGTTGCCCCGGGCCTTGGTATTTTTGTTTGAGTGGCGGCGGGGTGCAAGCTGAACTTCAGGCTGAAGCGCCTCTCTGTCTCGGCCACGAGGTGGCCGGTCAGCCGCATCATACGCTGGTGATGTAGGTTTCAGTGCTTCCTCCTCGAGTCGGGGTAGCGACCTGCGCTTTGGGTAACTCTTGGAGGGGTGTTCGAGTTCGTATTCCTCGGCCGCAAGGACTTCGGTCCATTTGTCTGCTAGCAAATCTTTTTCTTCAGGCTATTTGATGTGGCTATAATCCGGCGCTTAAAGCGCTCCTGCTCGATGGGATCCTCAGGCACGATAAATTCTTCATCGCCGAGGCTCACCTCGTCTTCGGAGAGAGGCATGTAATTTTCATCCTCCGTTTCTCCATCTGCCGCCTGTTCTGGAGGGCTAGCTTGTTCACCCTCCCGCTCTAAATCGTTCTGGAGGGGATTGTTGTCGTCTTCGGCACTATCCGGAGTGCTATTTTCTCTTGTGCCAGTATCACTGCTTTTGCTATGGCGGGACTTAGAGCGGCGCCACTGACGTCGATGCTTGGGTTGCTTCCTGGAGGGGTCATCCTCCGCTGTCTTGTCGACATTGCCTTCTTTGGGGGTATCCACCATATATATATATCATCTGATGAGGTGGCGGTCCAGCGACCTGTGGGCGGTGGTTCCTGTTCGTCTCCTGCATCATCGTCCATACCGTCGATGTCTTCGGAGTCGAAGTCGACCATGTCGGTTAAATCGTCGACAGTGGCTACTAAGTGGGTGGTGGGTGGGCAGCGAATTTCTTCATCGTCCGCATCCCATTCTAGCCGGACATAGTTCGGCCAAGGTTCTCCTGGCAAGGAGAGAGACCTTAATGAATTTAGCACGTCGCCGAAAGGCAAGTGCTGAAAGATATCCGCGGAGGTAAACTCCATGATCTGCGGCCAATCGGATTCGATAGGCACGGACGCAGGCGGCTCGGAGTCCGTGGCCGGAGACAGTGGTTCGGCAACACGGATCTCGTACGGGGTGAAGTCAGTATCCGGCTCTATCGCCACTGAGAGTGCAGCCTCCATGGCGGGGTCTATCCACCCGTCCTTGGATGGCACAATTTGCTCTGGATTGAGGGCCGGAGTAGCTGCAGGTGTGATCTTCCGAACACTGTCCGACGGCAGAGCTAAATCATGCTCTTCATGATCGTGCGGCGCACCTGGCATGGGCTCGAATCCGTCGAAGATCAAGTATCCGCGGATGTCGGTAGTGTAGTTCAAGTTTCCGAACCTGACCTGGTGGCCAGGCGCGTTGCTCTCGAGCTGCTACAGATGGCTGGCGAGTTGCCCGCAGCGGCCGCCGAATACGAAGATCTGTCCGGGGAGGAAAACCTCACCCTGGACCGAATTGTTACCGATGATCGAAGGAGCCATCAAGCCTTATGGTGACGGCACAATGGATCTCTCAGTGAAAGCACCAATGTCGGTGTCAAAACCGGCGTATCTCGGGTAGGGGGTCCCGAAGTGTGCGTCTAAGGCGGATGGTAACAGGAGGCGGGGACACGATGTTTACCTGTGTTCGGGCCCTCTCGATGGAGGTAATACCCTACTTCCTGCTTGATTGATCTTGATGATATGAGTATTACAAGAGTTGATCTACCACGAGATTGTAGAAGCTAAACCCTAGAAGCTAGCCTATGGTATGATTGTTGTTGTCCTACGGATTAAACCCTCCGGTTTATATAGACACCGGAGGGGGCTAGGGTTACACAGAGTCGATTACAAGGGAGGAGATCTACATATCCGTATTGCCAAGCTTGCCTTCCACGCCAAGGAGAGTCCCATCCGGACACGGACGAAGTCTTCAATCTTGTATCTTCATAGTCCAACAGTCCGGCAAAAGGATATATCCGGCTGTCCGGAGACCCCCTAATCCCGGACTCCCTCAGTGGAAACTTGGTTGGTGTGGGCCTGGCAGTGGCCCTGCTGGTGTCCTCGGTGAGGGCCTTGCCGGGTGGCCCGGCAAGGGTCTTGCCGTGGCGCTGTCGTCCCCGGCAAGGACCTCGCCGGGGGTCTGGTAGCCTTCCTCGGCAAGGATTTTGCCGAGGATCGTCGTCTCCTAATCCTCATCTAATCTTGAGTGTTCCTTGTCTTCACAAAGATCTGCATGCCACCACAGAGGTGCCTCCTGAGCCCTGGCCCAACGTGGTTGATGGTGTTGGGGACGTGGGCTCAAGGGTGGCTCGCTCTGTTGGTGTTTGGGCATGCTCCCCCGGCAAGGGTCTTGCCGGGGGTGCTGAGGCCGTCCTTGGCAAGGGTCTTGCCGGGGGAAACTGTTCCGCCCCTCTGCTTCTTTGCGTCCTTGGTCTTGGCGTTGCTCTGGTTGTCTTGGGCTTTGGTTTTACCTCGGTTCACCTCTGTGACACCCCAAAATTTTGACCTTGTTTTATTAATTAAAATTTTGCCAAGAAATTAAAAAATTTATTTTCTGGGCTCCCTTTTGATTTTTGAACTTTTTTTTCTCTCTTGTTATTATGGAGTTTTCCCCAAATAGAAAACCTTTCAAATATGTTATTGGGCTTGTTTAACCTCTCAAGAAAAACTTTTCTTTTATTAGTAGAACTAATTACATAATTAATTTGCTTGATCTTTATTTTCTTGAAAAATGGTTTTCCAAGGTTATATGGCCATATTTGAACTACAACCCTTTGATAAATTCTTTTAAAAATCCCACCAAAATTTGGAGATGTCATGTGATGTTTCTAAATCACTTTTATGCAAAAAGATATTTCTTTCATTGAATATTTTGAGCTCTACACCAAATTTTCAAATCTGGTCCAGTGAGCAGTTTTACACTACAACCCATTTAAATACTTCTTTCTAGCTTCCAGCAAAATTATGGGATGTTATTAGCAGCATATGATTCAACTTTATGCAAAAACCCAGTGATGTTCTTTGAAGAATTTCAGTGAATCAACCCCACTTTCATTCTGGTCCAACTTGATGGTTTGTACAGCAACCATATTTTTGCTTGCTCTTTTGCCCTTGATCCTTTCTCCTGCTTATAGCACACCCTGCAAAACCCTTATGTCCAGGAGGATGGGCTCATTGGAATATTTTTGGTTCATGAAATGATGCCATTTACCTCCTGTCTAGAATTGAAGTTTTGCAAAACTTGCACTAACAAGTTTGTGCTTTGTACAAACTAACCTCACCACCCTCTTGTGCATCTAAAGAGACTAGGATCTAGAAGATTTGGCCACTCCAAGAAAAGCCTAGGTGCCTGTGGCATTTTGTCAAACACCTGGAGTGCATGGACAGAATTGGCATGAGTTTTTGTTTGCATTATGAACTTGGTCTCCTGACCTAACCACCTTGTCCCTTGATCTCCCCTCTATCAATAACCTAGTCATGTTGCTTTCCAACCTCGCCCGAGCGCTCTGGAGTGCCATGGCATCTCGCCGAGCAGCTGGTGGGCGTGCACTGGGCGCGCCCAGAGCACGCCAACTGCAACCGCGCACCCGAGCCGCAGCGTCGCATGCCCCTTGACCCTTGGCCGCTTGCAAAGCCATGCCCCGCCCTCGACCACTCGCCAGAAAACCCCAAGCCACCCTGGCAGCCTACAGCGCCGCCATCAGGGCACTCTTGGCGGCACGCCAGCGTCCGCATTGCGCCTCTGCCACGGTCGGCGCCGCCCGAGCCATCCCGGCTCGCCACCTGCCCCTGGGAGCCGCGCAAGCTTATCCCCTCGCTCGTCAGCTAGCTCTCGTCGCCTCCACGTCGCCCTGCAAGCTACAGAACGTCGGTTCGCTGGCGACCTTATCCTCGGCCGTGGAACCGCCATGGCCACGCTATATAAGAAGCACCCGAGCTCGTCCAGGCCTCATGCAGCCTCTCTCACTCCCTCACCGACCCACCCGTAGCAGTAGGAAGACCAGGGGGTCGTCTTCTTCCTGTCCGGCAACTCCTGCCGCCGCCACTGCCCCGGCCATTCCGGCGCCACCAGGGCCTCCCCCTCTCCACTCTCTTCACCAGGAGATCTCCCTCCCTCTCGTGAGTGCACCCCCACACTCAATTTAGGTTGAGAACCACCATAGCCCCGGCCCCCAAATCCAGCCGAGGCCGCCATCCGCCGCGAGGCTCGTCGCCGACGACTCCCTCCATCCCCGTCACTCCCTCGACCACCGGAAGAGCCGCCTCAGCCTCTTGGAGACATCCCCACCCTCGGGGCCCGCGAGCCGCCAAACGCCGACGACGATCGCCGAGCCCCGCCTCTGCTCGGCCAGAGGAAGAAGAGGGAGGGACTGGTCAACCTGACCAGTGGGGCCCCTGGACCCACTGTCAGCGACCCAACCCGCCTCCACACGTGTTTAAGTGAAGGCGTATAACTCCCCAGTACGTTTCCCCTACACCGAAAACGCTTCAAAAACGTATTCCGTCTGAAGCGTTTTCTTTTATATTTTCTTAAAAAAAACAGATTTTGACCAGGACTTTGACTGGCTATAACTTTTTAAATATAACTCCAAATGAATTGATTCTTTTTCCTACATCTCTCAAATTCTGTCTAGTTTATTTGAAAAAAAATTCAAACAACTTTTTTGTGCTGTTTTGAAATTGTGTGTTAATTCCAATATTTTCAAAATAGGATTTTGGAGAGAGGCAGAAAACTTTCAAAAGTTTTGGAGAGCACCCCACCCTCCACAACTTGAAGGCAAGCATCCTGAACCCTGGCATAATATTTTTGATGTGTTGGTTGACATGATTATAACACCACCTTATTTCGAGAACTTGTTATTTTATGTGGTGACGCGATCATTTGCATGAATGCATATTGGAGATTTTCCTTGCTGTTGGAAACATATATACTTGTGATGATATTCACCCTCGAATGCCTTGTATGCATATTGGAAAGAAACCCGGAAAAGCCTCTGCCTTGGGTAGGCATGATGCTTGTCTCCGGTCTCCATCGGGACGGTTATGTCCAGTATGGTATGGTGAAGTATAATGAGTGGTGATTGTGTTAGTCGGAATATATATTGGTTACTCTTATCATGCAGAGAATTTATAAACCTCCTGAGTCGACCATAGATCGAGTCTTGTTCCAGTAACCCCCATACTTGTTTCATACTACCACTCGTCCCTGCCGCAGGTAGGGTATGGTTCAGTAAGTTGTCAACCCCTTTCTTGGCACACACCGTACAGAGGGGCCATGGTGGAAGATACCGGCTGCATCCGGTAGGCATGCCACCTGGTCCGGGGGCATGGGTGTTTCCGGTTGGGACCGAGAGGGGGGGCACCCCTTAGAGCGCGCGATATAAATTTGATCCCATGCTACGCGAGGTTGTAGCCTCCCCACTTAGAGTTTTGCTGGATAGGTGCCGTGGGTGATTCCAGACACCGGTAAGTTAAGCTGGTGTGTGCAAGTCAGCTGTGTTTTCAATTAAAAGACCGTAGACGGAATTAGTCCCGATGGACTAAAGGAATCCGTTACTCGTGGGTAAATAGTACACCCTCTGTAGAGCTTAAACCTATTCGAATAGCCGTGTACATGGTTAAGGACTACAGTCTGGGACGGGTCAAGTGTCGGTCTTAGTGTCGGTCTTCGAAGGAGAAACTACTAAATCAGAACTTGGATCACGCCTGATGACTTGTGATGATTATGTGTATCTTTATTTTGGACTAACCCATTATATTAATTGAATTATTGAGTATCCTTGGGACGGTTCTACCTCCTGGATATTCACTATGAATGTATTTGATTTATAAGCCCTTTATGTGGTGTCGCACAGACGCCCGACTGTGGCATTACTTGTTATTTATTTCCTTTATAAGCCCTTTATGTGGTGTCACACAGACGCCCGACTGTGGCATTACTTGTTATTTATCTCCTTTATAAGCCCTTTATGTGGTGTCGCTGAGACGCCTGACTGTGGCATGCGTGATATCTGTTTTACTTTATAAGCCCTTTATGTGGCGCCGCCGACGCCTCGATCGAGGCATGCTTGTTATTTACCATCATTTCGAGACGTCGCTTCAGACATCCGAATGGTGCATTTTATTTCCTACTCTGTCATTTCATATTCTCGTTACATATAAATAACCTGTTTGCATGCATCAGAGATTTTTATTTTATAACTGACGTTGTGATTACAGAATATTTCAATGCATGATTATCATTTATATTATACCCGTGTTCATAATGTTTGCGAGTACATTCAAAGTACTCACTGGCTTGTCCCTGGCTATTGTCTTGGCCAGATTTCTGGCATGGAGAGGAGCGTTGCGATGACCGCCCCGGAACCTAAGCAATGGTGATAGCAGCCTCGCGAAGATAGGAGTTAACCTGGTCAGCTGTTCCAGTGGGAAATGGAGTCCCATAGACACCGATGATCCACAAACCGCTTCCGCCATCAATCACTAGAAACCATTTGTTGTACTCATAGGCCGGAGTGGTCTTGAACTACATATTTTGTATTTTGCTTGGATTTTTTGTATCAAGTTGGTGCCTCATCAGCTAACAATAATCCTGGGGCTGGTGAGCACAAGGGCCATTTTCTGGAAATTACTACCCGGAAAAACCGGCCGTGACAACCTCCCCTGTTCTACTCGGTGTGACCGTGGGCGCGGCTCCGACTGCCCGTGCACAGGTAAAGGGGTACAAAGGTGCGCCCCTTCTTTTGTACACCGACATAAGGGTAGGAGATAAAAGTAAAATATAGGCCCTTCGCAGAGGGAAGCAGAGGTTGTCATGCGCTTTTATGGTTGGATGCACAAAATCTTAATGCAAAAGAACGTCACTTTATATTGCCGCTTGTGATAAAGACCTTTATTATGCAGTCCGTCGCTTTTATTTCTTCCATATCACAAGTTCGTATAAAGCTTATTTTCTTCACACTAATAAATCATACATATCTAGGGAGCAATTTTTATTGCTTGCACCGATGACAACTTACTTGAAGGATCTTACTCAATCCATAGGTAGGTATGGTGGACTCTCATGGCAAAACAGGGTTTAGGGATGTTTGGAAGCACAAGTAGTATCTCTACTTGGTGCAAAGAATTTGGCTAGCATGAGAGGGAAAGGCAAACTCAACATGTTGGATGATCCATGACAATATAACTTCTATTCGGATATAAGAACCTATTATGTTGTCTTCATTGTCCAACATCAACCTTTTGAGCATGTCATATTTTAATGAGTGCTCACAATTACAAAAGATGTCCAAGATAGTATATTTATATGTGAAGCCTCTCTTTCTTTATTACTTCCTATTAATTGCAACAATGACCAAAACTATGTTTGTCAACTCTCAACAACTTTCATTCATCATACTCTTTATATGTGAAGTCATTACTCTCCATAAGATCAATATATGATCTTTTTATTTCTTTTTGTTCTTTCTTTTATTTAATTCCCTCAAGATCATAGCAAGAAAGCAAAGCCCTTAACTCAAAGCTACTCTTTATTATATATAACTCACAGACTTAATTACATAGAGGGAGATCAAAACAAAACTCAAAGCTAGTTCATAATAAAATTTTATTCTACTAGATCAAGATATAACCAAAAGGATCGAACTAAGAAAATCAATAAAGAAAAAGGTGTGATTGTGATACGATACCGTGGCACCTCCCCCAAGCTTGGCAGTTGCCAAGGGGAGTGCCCATACCCATGTACTTAGATATCTTTCTTCGGAGGTGGTGATGATGAAGTTGTTGATGATGTAGTGCCCAACATCGAGCGTAGGAGATGTGATGTCTACTATGCAACTTTATTCTTGTAGACACGTGTTGGGCCTCAAAGCGCAGAGTTTTGTAGGACAGTAGCAATTTTCTGTTAAGTGGATGACCTAAGGTTTATCAATCCATGAGAGGTGTGGGACAAAGATGGTCTCTCATAAATGACCCTGCAACCAAATACAAGAAATCTCTTGTGTCCCCAACACACCCAATACAATGGCAAATTGTATAGGTGCACTAGTTCGGCGAAGAGATGGTGCTAAAAGTGTAATATGGATGCTAGAAATATATTTTGATAATCTGAAAAAATAAAAACAGCAAGGTATCCAATAGTAAACGGGCACAAAAACGGTATTGCAATGCTTGAAAATGAGGCCTAGGGTCCATACTTCCGCTAGTGCAATCTCTCAATAGAGCTAATATAATGGGATCATACAACCACCCCTAAAAGTGTGATGAAGAATCAATGCAAAGTTCCTACCTAGCGGAGAACATAAGAATAAATTGTTTGTGGGGTACAAAACCACCTCAAAGCTATTCTTTCCATTCGATCTATTCAAGAGTTTGTACTAAAATAACACAAAGCTATTCTTTCCGTTCGATCTATCCTAGAGTTTGTACTAAAATAACACCAAAGAAAATTCATATTCATAATACTCAATCCAACACAAAGAACTTCAAAGAGTGCCCCAAGATTTCTACCAGAGAAACAAAGACAAGAACGTGCATCAACCCCTATGAATAGATTACCCCAATGTCACCTCGGGAATCCGCGAGTTGAGTGCCAAAACATATATCAAGTGAACCAATATGATACCCCATTGTCACCATGAGTATTCAATTGCAGGACATATATCAAGTGTTCTCAAATCGATAAAGGTGTTCAATCCGATAACAACAGAATCTCAAAGGGAAAAACTCAATTCATCACAACAAGGTAGAGAGGGGAAAACACCATATGATCTGACTATATTAACAAAGCCCGCGATACATCAAGATCATGACATCTCAAGAACATGAGAGAGAGAGAGAGAAAGAGAGATTAAGCACATAGCTACAAGTACAAACCCTCAGCCCCAAGGGTGGACTACTCCCTCCTCATCATGGTGGTCGTCAGGATGATGAAGATGGCCACTGGAGATGATTCCCTCCCTCGTGAGGTGCCTGAAAGGGTCTAGATTGGTTTTCGATGGCTCTGAGCCTTGCGGCGGAACTTCTGATCTAAGTTAACCTCAAGGGTTTTGGAATATTTGTGAATTTATAGGCGAATAGGGCGCGGAGGCCACCGAGGTGGGCACAACCCACTGGCGCGCTGGGCTCATGGCGCCACGGTGGGTTGTGCCCCTCGGGCACCCCAGTGCTGCTCTGGCCCATTGGTGGTCTTCTGGTCCATAAAAAATCCACAAAAAGTTTCGCGGTGTTTGGACTCCGTTTGATATTGATTTCCTGGATGTAAAAAACATGTAAAAAACAACAACTGGCACTTAGCACTATGTCAATAGGTTAGTACCAAAAAATGATATAAAATGACTATAAAATGATTATAAAGCATCCAAGAATGATAATATAACAACATGGAACAATCAAAAATTATATATACGTTGGAGACGTATCAGCATACCCAAGCTTAATTCCTGCTAGTCCTCGAGTAGGTAAATGGTAAAAACTGAATTTTTGATGTGGAATGCTACCTAACATGTCATCTTGTATTCTTTTCTTTATAGCATGGACATTTGGACTTTTATATGGTTCAAAGCAATAGTATAGTTTGGACATGAGACTTAAATGCTCAAGCATATCAACAAGTAACCATGTCTTTCAAAATATCAACACTAAAATAAGTTATCCGTATCCCATCATGCTCAATCATTGATCCATTCATGAAACACATTCGCATATTAGCTACACCCAATGCTCAAGTACGATCATAATGCCCCCTAGTTGGTGCTTTATAAGAGAATATGGAGACTCAAATTAAAAATAAAAATTGCATAAAGTAAAAGAAAGGCCCTTCACAGAGGGAAGTAGGGATTTGTAGAGGTGCCAGAGCTCAAAGCAAAAATTGAGAGATAAAAAACATTTTGAGAGGCAGACTTTTACCACCAACGAAAATGACTTAGAGCTCCCAACACTTTCCATGCTAGATATATCATAGGCGGTTCCCAAACAGAAAATAAAGTTTATTCCTTGTTCCACCATACTTTCACTTTCCATGGCTAACCGTATCCACGGGTGCCCTCCATACCAACACTTTCCAAGGAATTAATTATTTGACAACATAAAGTAAATTCATTTTTCATTTCGGGAATGGGCATCCCTAATACCTTTGCCTTACTTTCGTGCAATGACAAGTAAATAAATACTCACTGTGAGAATAACACATCTAGCATGGAAAATATTGGCCACCCCTCACCGCCTAGCGAGCGGTACAAGCACACAAAAGAGAAATTCATTTTCAAAATTAGAGATGGCACATACAAATTTGCTTAGAACGGCAAATGAATACCGCATATAGGTAGGTATAGTGGACTCATGTGGCAAAACTGGTTTAAAGGATTTTGGATGCACAAGTAGTGATCATATTTAGTGCAAAATGAAGGCTAGCAAAAGATTGGGAAGCGACCAACCAAGAAACGAATAATCTCATAAGCAAGCATTGAGCATAATTAACACCAAGTAATGCACCACAAGTAGGATGTAATTTCATTGCATAACTATTTATTTTCGTGCTTGCGTAGGGAATCACAAACCTTAACACCAATATTCTTACTAAAACATAATTACTCACCAACATGACTCACATATCATATCATCATATCTCAAAACTATTACAAGGAATCAAGTTTATTTTGTCCAATGATCTTCATGAAAGTTTTTATTATATCCTTCTTGGATATCTATCACTTTGGGACTAATTTTCATGTGTTGCTTTTGATAAGCTCAAACAAATATAAGTGAAGATCATGAGCATAATATTTCTTTCTCTCAAATTAATTTAAGTGAAGCAAGAGAGAATTTCTTAAAAAATACTAAAGCACATTGTGCTAAAAAAGATATAAGTGAAGCACTAGAGTAGTTCCATAGAAAAGAGCTTCGTTGACGGGATGTGAATTCCGGTTACCTAGCCTCTGGCAACTATTTGAGGACTCTATTTTATTTAAAAACTTTCAGTTCTAAGTATTTTATTAAAATAACAAGGAAAACAAAACAAAATGACATATCAAGAATAACACACATCATGTGAAAAGCAAAAACTTAGGATCAACCGATACTAACCGATAATTGTTGGTGAAGAAAGGTGGGATGCCTACCGGGGCATTCCCAAGATTAGATGCTTGAGACTTCTTGAAATATAAATTTGGGATGCCTTGGTGATACGTCTCCAACATATCTATAATTTATGAAGTATTCATGCCATGTTTACAATAGTTTTATATGATTTTGGTATGATTTGATTCGAACTAACCCGGACTGACGTTGTTTTCAGCAGAACTACCGTGGTGTTGTTTTTGTGCAGAAATAAAAGTTCTCGCAATGCGCTGAAAATCAACGGAGAATTTTTCTGGAAAATACAAAAAATAATGGAACAAAGAGTTACTGGAGGGGAGTCCCGTGGCCCCCACGAGGGTGGAGGGCGCGCCCACCCCCCTAGGGCGCGCCCCTGTGCCTCGTGGACTTCCCGTGGGGCCCCCTGACTTGTTCTCGACGCCAACCTCTCCTATAAATACCCAAACCTCCAGAAAATAACCTAGATCGGAAGTTCCGCCACCGCAAGCCTCTGTAGCCACGAGAAATCAATCTAGGCCCTCTCTGGCACCCTGCCGGAGGGGGCCATCATCACCGGAGGCCATGGAGGAGGATCTAGAAGGGGCCATCATCGCCATGAAGTCCAAGGACCAGAGGGAGAACCTCTCCCCGTCTAGGGGGGAGAGGAGGAAGCACAAGGGGGAGAACCTCTCCTCCTCTCTCTCGGTAGCGCCGGAGTGCCATCGGGAGGGGCATCATCATTGCCGTGATCGTCTTCATCAACATCACCATCATCATCACCATCCTCATCTCTTTTACGCGGTCCACTCTCTCGCACCCCGCTGTAATCCCTACTTGAACATGGTGCTTTATGCCACATATTATGATTCAATGATGTGTTGCCATCCTATGATGTTTTGAGTAGATATCCTTTATCTTTGGGTTGATTAATGATCTAGAATGGTATGAGTTGTATGTTTTATTTTGGTGTTGTCCTATTGTGCCCTCCGTGTCGCGCAAGCGTGAGGGATTCCCGCTGTAGGGTGTTGCAATACGTTCATGATTCACTTATAGTGGGTTGCTTGAGTGACAGAAGCATAAACCCGAGTAAGGGGGTTGTTGCGTATGGGATAAAGGGGACTTGATATGTTAATGCTATGGTTGGGTTTTACCTTAATGATCTTTAGTAGTTGCGGATGCTTGCTAGAGTTCCAATCATAAGTGCATATGATCCAAGAAGAGAAAGTATGTTAGCTTATGCCTCTCCCTCATATGAAATTGCAATTACGACTACTGTTCTTGTTAACAACTTCCTAGGATAATTCCGCACACCGACCCATCATTATTCCACACTCGCTATTTATAATATTTAGTAATATAGTCTAACTTTATGATAACAGCACCTACTTTTATGTTTTAGCTCTCCGATATCATGCAAAGTTATCCTCTTCATACCCACAACGTAGTTTTATTTCTCGTTTCTAGTTGGAAGCAAAAGTTCGGTGTAATGAGAGTAAATGTCGATGGCAGATAGGACTTGAGAGAATCTTGATCTTACCTTTAGCTCCTTGTGGGTTCGACACTCCATACTTATCACTTCCACCATTGGGAATTGCTACGATGATTCCCTGCACTTGGGGATTATCACTTGGGCATCCCCAAGCTTCAGCTTTTGTGTCTCCTTAATTCCTCTCATATCACGGCTTCCCTAAATCTCAAAAACTTCATCTACACAAAACTCAACAAGAACTCATGAGATAAGTTAGTATAAACCAATGAAAAAACCTTATCATTCTCTACTATAGAAAATCACTAAAATTATTATTCAACATTGCATACTAAATGACTCTGCATATTTAATACTCCTATCCACAAATAGTATCATTAAACAAGCAAACATATGCAAACAATGCAATCATAACAGCAATCTGCCAAAATAGTACAGTCTATAAAGAATATAAGAGTATCAATACTTCTTTAACTCCAAAAATTATGAAAATTTTACCACACTGTAGAAAATTTATCAGAGCTTATTATGCAATAAGTTTTAACATTTTATCACATTCAGACTTTTCTAGGGAATTTTTGCAACATTGATAAACTTTTTGTTTTGAAACAGCAACTCATATACTTGCATACTAAGCATCGTAAAGGATATCCTTGACATTTTTATTGAAAAGAAATACGCAAAACATTATTATAAATAACAGCAAGTAAATCCTAACAAAATAAATTGACGCTCCAAGAAAAACACATATCATGTGACGAATGAAAACATAGCCCCAAGTGAGGTTACCGGTAATGTTGGAGACGAAAGAGGGGATGCCTTCCGGGGCATCCCCAAGCTTAGTTGCTTGGATATTCCTTCAATATTACCTTGGGATGCCTTGGGAATCCCCAAGCTTAGGGTCTTGTCACTCCTTATTCTCCTCATATCGACATCTCACCCAAAACTTGAAAACTTCAATCACGCAAAACTTAACGGAACTTTGTGAGATAGGTTACTATGATAAAGAGCAAACCATTTCACTTTGGTACTGTGAAAGTCAAGATTCATAATTGTTTCCACACAATGCCTACTATAGCATATCATTTCCACAATTTATATTGAGAAATATAAGCCATAGAAACTAGAAAACAAGCAAACTATGCATTGAAAACAGAATCTGTCAAAAACAGAACAGTCTGTAATGATCTGCAGAATAACCATACTTCTGCTACTCAAAAAATTCTGAACAAAATGGAACCACATGATAAATTTGTATATTAATCTTCTGCAAGAATAATCAACTCAAAATCACTCTTCTATTAAAAATAAGAATTATTTTTGTGAGCGCAAAAGTTTTTGTTTTTCAGCAAGATCAAAGCAACTATCACCCAACATGATCCTAAAGGCTTTACTTGGCACTTTATTGAAACAAAAGCAATAAAACATGATCAATACAGTATCATAATCATGTGAACACACAAAAACAGTAGGTAAAAGTGTTGCGTTGTCTCCCAACAAGCGCTTTTCTTTTATGCCTTTTAAGCTAGGCATGATGATTTCAATGATGCTCACATAAAAGATAAGGATTGAAACATAAAGAGAGCATCATGAATAACATGACAAGCACATTTAAGCATAACCCACTTCCTATGCATAGGGATTTTGCGAGAATACAAATTATGGGAACAAGAATCAACTAGCATAGGATGGTAAAACAAACAAAACTTCAAGATTTTCAACACATAGAGGGGAAACTTGATATTTTTGCAATATCTAAAAGCATATGTTCCTCTCTCATAATAATTTTCAGTAGCATCATGAAGAAATTCAACAATATAACCATTACATAAAGCATTCCTTTCATTACACAAAAGCATAGAAAACTTATTACTCTCCACATAAGCAAATTTCTTCTCATCAATAGTAGTGGGAGC
This sequence comes from Aegilops bicornis, assembly GCA_021605145.1. Classification (NCBI taxonomy): domain Eukaryota; kingdom Viridiplantae; phylum Streptophyta; class Magnoliopsida; order Poales; family Poaceae; genus Aegilops; species Aegilops bicornis. The sequence continues at coordinate 570,380,783 of CM038670.1, forward strand.
AAACTCAACAGAATAACTATCATGAGATTGAGAATTAAAATCATGATGACAAGTTTCATGGTTATCATTATTCTTTATAGCATACATGTCATCACCATAATCATCATAGATAGCAACTTTGTTACCATAGTCAATTAAAACCTCATCCAAAATGGTGGATTCATCACTAAATAAATTCATGACCTCTCCAAATCCACTTTCATTATTATAAGCATCATAAATAGGAGGCATGCAATCATTATAACAAATTTTCACATCAAAACTTGGGGGACTAAAAATATCATCTTCATCAAACATAGCATCCCCAAGCTTATGGCTTTTCATATCACTATCATCATGGATATTCAAAGAATTAATACTAGCAATATTGCAACCATGCTCATCATTCAAATATTTTGTGCCAAACATGATTGATAATATGATGCAACCTCATTTCCATTTTTATGTAGTTTTCTTTTATAAACCAAACTAGTGATAAAACAAGAAACTAAAGATATACCTTCAAGCACTTACCTCCCCGGCAACAGCGCCAGAAAAGAGCTTGATGTCTACTACGCAACTTTATTCTTCTAGACACGTGTTGGGCCTCCAAGCGCAGAGTTTTGTAGGACAGTAGCAATTTTCCCTCAAGTGGATGACCTAAGGTTTATCAATCCGTGAGAGGTGTAGGATGAAGATGGTCTCTCTCAAACGACCCTGCAACCAAATACAAGAAATCTCTTGTGTCCCCAACACACCCAATACAACGAGAAATTATATAGGTGCACTAGTTCGGCGAAGATATGGTGATAAAAGTGCAATATGGATGGTAGATGTCGGATTTTGGGTTCCGGCAAAACCCTTGAGGTTTGAACACTGGGGTGCGCACAAAGATCTCTCCTCTCCCACGCTCTCACACTCCACGATCTCACGGACTAACTCGCCGAACCCAAGAACACGAGGACACAAGATTTATACTGGTTCGGGCCACCATTGTGGTGTAATACCCTACTCCAGTGTGGTGGTGGTGGATTGCCTCTTGGGCTGAGGATGAACAGTACAAAGGAAGAACAGCCTCCTGAGAAGAGGTGTTCTTGTGCTTGGTGCGCTAGTGAGTGGATGAGGATCGCTCAAGATGAGTTCTGGTGGGTGAGGATCTGATGCCTCCTACTGTGGTGGCTAGTCCTATTTATAGAGGCCCTGGTCCTCTTCCCAAATATTGAGAGGGAAGGGATCCCACAACTGCCAAGTTTGAAGGGGAACAGCTAGTACAGCTTATCCTGACAAAAGTAGTCTTCGCCTGCCAAAGGCTCTAGTGGTGACGCCGTCTTGGGCTCCACGGTGACCTCCGTCTTGCCGTCCTGCTGGTCTTGGTCTCGTTGCACCGAAATAGAAACCTTTGCTTGACGCCTCGGTACTCCTCGCCTGCGCTTGCCTCCTTAGCACCAAAGAGGAAACAAGGACACTGTGTGCGCTGGCGCCCGCCTAGCCTCGATCGTCATGGCTTGCATCATTGGAACCTCGCGAGGTTTGCCTTGCCTTGATCTCTCCGCCCCTCGCGAGCCAGCGTGGTGAGGCCGCTCCCGAGGAGGTCTTGTGTCGCCCGACTCACGAGGCTTGGCCCCTCGCGAGGGTCTTGAGTGCTCGCTAGTGAAGATGGGTCATACGGGCCCGCTTGTGGAGCCATGCCGTGGGCCGCAGGCAGGCAAGTCTGGGGACCCCCGTTCCCAGAACGCCGACAGTAGCCCCCGGGCCCAAGGCGCGCTCGGACTTGGCTTCGAGGCGAAGCCAAAGGGCAAGTGCGGAGCGCCGCGGGCCCCAACAGCCTGCGGCCTTGGTCGACGCGTGGCGGTTGATTGGACGTGGGCGTCTCCGCTTCCCCATGCTGCCTTGATAACCACCCGATTTAACGAGTCCCTGCTCCATGCAAGGAAAAACCATCATTACCTGTGATCATGGGGTGGGGGCGCTGGTTGGCCTTCTCCGGCTATAAATGGGGAGGGGGGCAGAGCCCCCATCGCCCATATCTTCTTGCCCCGCTCGCTCCTCCTTCCTTGCTCCATTGCTGGTAGCGACACTAATGGCGCCCATCCGAAGGTTTTCCACTGCGGAGAAGGGAAAGACTCCCCCGCGATGAGCCAGGGCCGCTTCCGCCAAAGAAGAGGCCGGTCCACCGCCGTGACGTGGCGCTGATGGATGAGGTGACAAGGCCTTGGTACGAGCAGCCTCCTCCTGGGTATCCATTGCCCCTGTACGCCCAAGCCGAGGGCTCAGGAGGAAGAGGCGGCAAGCAGCGCCGCGCGCGCCGCGGCCATGGTCGCCGCACCACGGTGGCACGTGTCACCGCCCCCGGAGTCCACGCGGCAGATCCCTCGCGTGAACTTGTGCTGTGGGCGGCAATGCCTCCGTGCACTTGGATCCGCTTCCCTTCCTTCTTCTCTGCCGAGATGCCACCGAGGGGGAGCTTTGGCTGCAGCACGCCGACTACGATGCACCGGCGACTGGAGCGGAAGTTGAAGCCGTCCCCTCGGGCGAGATCTTCATGACCCGAGGCTGGGGTGAGGTTGCTCGAGCATGCCGTGCGGAAGGCGCCCTCGCGATCCACTTCGAGTACGGCGACGCCTCCATGCTTTCCTTCAAGGTCTTCGACGCGGAAGGCCGCCACCGGGAGTGCTGCTCCAGAAGGGGCCGTCAGGACAGTGTCACAGCAGAGGCAAGGCCTGTTGTCCACGTCGCCAGTGGCTCCTCTAGAGGCAGCAGCGACGCCTGGGGGTCCAGCAATTCTCCCAAGCTCTACGACACTCCGGAGACGAGCGACGAGAGCTATGTGCCCCCAAGCTCTCGCCGCGCCTGGAGCAAGGCTGCAGCGTCCGACCGTCGCCGTCGCTGATCTGGATGAGGTTGGCGCCAGCCTCCCATGGCCCACTGTCGATGATGGCGTCGGCCACTGGGGCGCGTATAGATATGGCTCCTAGAAGTTCTTTCCTTTTGTTCCCTGCGAGGAATCGAGATGTACCCGTGGGGGCGTGTAAAGGGTCCGCAGTGTCCTTTGTTGACATTATCCTTATTATGAAATTGTGCGTGCGTGTGTCCCGTTTTAGCTCGGTTTCCCCTTTCCAACCCCACGACGGCTTGGTGCTCTACACTGATAGGTCCTGGTCCCCAGGCAGGCTTCAGCCGTCGCTGGTATGCCAAGTCGTGATGCTGTGGTCAAGGCCAGGAGGTGAGCGGACCGAGGTCCAGTAAGAGCCCCTGAGACGCGATGCTCAGGAGGTCCCCTTTAGCGCGCAAGCGACCACCGAGAGGTAGTAAAGGGATACTATGTTGCTGCAGCGGGGCAACACAAATGAGAACTCTATGCCATAGCGATTGGTTACCCGAGCATGAAACTTATCTTGGCAGTCCAGGGTCGATCCTTCGCGAGGCGCCAAACTCGTGCGTAGGCGGTCATAGCTTAGCCAGGTCAGGCCCGTACGAGTCTCCTCCTCTTCCCCACTCTCTCCTTCGTGCTCTACGTCCTTAGGTCCCAGCCCTGGAGCGAGCTGTCAGGACCCTGATTCCAAGTCACATCGATCTAGCCGGTACACCTCATATCACTTTGCGGCCTCACGCACGGTATTCCCACGGGTGTCGCGTTACCATGGCACGGGACCGTTTGCGCATTTTGGCTCACGTATATGATAGTGTCGCTAGCATCCATATGACAGAGAACCCGGGTCGACATGGCTAGTCGTGAACCCAAAGCGGCACTAACCCATGGGGATAGGCATACATGAATCACATCGAGCATGTCGGTCGGCGTGTGAATCCGGGCTGTAGCATCGGGCTAACAGGACTCGGGAACCCGGGCTGTAGCAGGCTAGGCAGGACTCGGATGTCACCACGTGACATTTCCCGAAAGGGCAGAACCACGAGCGAAGTGAAACACATGCCGGCCAGTCAAGTGTCCAGAGCAGTAGTGTTCGGCTAGCAGGAGTCCGGTGAACCGGGCTGTAGCGGACTACTATCGCTCAGGAAGCACTAGACCACATTTCCCCATATGAGAGGCTGCCAAGGATAAACAACTAGATTGTCGGATCCCACACATACCAAGCATTTCAAACATACACACAATATGCTCGATATGTGTAAATACAACATGGCATCACAACATAACTCTACGACTCAAGTATTTATTCATTAGGCTCGAGGAGCGAGATATTACAAACATGGGTCTCATGACCCAACATTGAAACATACAAAACAAAGCACACGCGGAAGCTTAACATGTCTGATTACATGTACATCTACAAATGGAAAAGGCCGAGAAGCGACTATCCACCAGATCTGCCGAGGGCACAAGATCGTAGCCGAGGTATCAAGCTAAACGTCAAGTCCACACGGAACTACTAAGCGAGACCAGCGACTCTCGCAAAACATAAAATAAGCAAACGTGAGTACAAATGTACCCAACAAGACTTACATCGTAACTAGCTACATATGCATTAGTATCAACAAAGGGGTGGTGGAGTTTGACCGCAGCAAGCCAGCTTTGACTTCGGTGGCTATCCTGAACTACGATCGCAACTAACTCTTTTGAGGTGGCACACGAGTCCACATATTCACCATATCAATACACCACTATGGATCCGCTCCCGTCTCCCTACGAGAAGGCCATCCATAGCACTCACGCTTATCTTGCGCATTTTAGAGTATCTACTTTCACTTGTCTATGAACTGATATAGGCAACCCAGAAGTCCTTTTCCGCGGACACGGCTATTCGAATAGATCATATTAACCCTGCAGGGGTGTACTTCTTCACACACGCTCTCGCCACTTACCACCATGTACACGTCGTGTATCTCGGCAACCTTCAAGCGGAAGCCTGGCGAGGGAGTTGGCCACGACCTGACTAACCACACAAGTCTCTAGTCCAGGTTTATCACCTATTCGGGTTCCATCCTCAAGGAGATCCGTCCGGGGTGTCGCTCACGGCCCCAAATGATGTGTGCAGGGTTCCCGAGACACCAAACGGGCGCTCGGTACACCGGGCCACGGTGTATCTACCGCATCATAGCCCACCCCTAGGGTCAGCGCTACGCACGGCCTCCAACACATATCCTACAAACACGTAAACTAGTTGCAACTCCCGGACAAAGATCAAGTTGATTAATAAGTCGAGAGAGCTTGGGCGCCTTGAGCCCAATGTGTGGTTGTAACTGTTCATGGATCACAAACACGTAACTTCAGTTCCTGAGGACGGCTGCAATGAGACAACCCACCATGTACTCCTACATGGCCTCTCACCGCTACCTTTACCAAATCGTGTTCACACACTTAGCTCTCACACAGTAGGGCATGTTCACACACCCCCAATTCATCCCCGATGAATCAGACCTGACACAACTCTAAGCAATAGCAGGCATGACAAACAAGCATGAATGAGTAGGCACAACAGGGCTCAAACAACTCCTACTCATGCTAGTGGGTTTCATCTATTTACTGTGGAATGACAGGTCATGCAGAGGATAAAGGGGTTCAGCTACCGCAGCAAGTAACAGATGAATCGTTGTTGTCCTAATGCAGTAAAAAAGAGCAGGAGCGGGAGAGTGGGATTGTATCGGAATGAACAAGGGGGTTTTGCTTGCCTGGCACTTCTGAAGATAGCATTGAGTCTTCATCAGTGTCAATGATCACAACGTCGGTACAACGTCTACCGAGGGGGAACAACACCGGCAACAGAGAAGAAGCACGATCAATGCAATGCACAATATGATGCATGCTATGACATGGCAATATGAATGTGTTTTGGGCTAATGCAGCTAGCAATGATTTAAATGGAGTTGCTTTGAACGCAAGATTCAAATTCAAACTCCACATAAGGCATTTCAAATGCCATTAATTCAAATTGTCATATACAGTGGCTTTAGGTTGCTCCAACATGCATGAAAATGCCATAAACAGATTCCTTGGATTTTTCTGATAATTTTTCATATATAATTTGTTTCATTTGGAGTTACGGTTGATTTTATATGATTTTTAGAAGTTTAGGACATTTTCTGGAATTTATAAATCATTTCTTGATTTATTTTAATTCTAGAAATACTTTCTTCTTGTCGACATAGCGCCTTTTAATGACGTCAGCAAGTCAACAGGGTTGACCAGAGTAAAACCTGTGGCGCGGGACCCGGTCAATGCTGACGTGGCCTAGTCAAACTGACCAATGGGCCACGGCATTAGCTTAAACTAAGCAGGGAGATAATCCTGTGATTAAATAAGGGCGTGGGGCCCATTTGTCAGTGACCTAAGACTATTAGGTTAGCGCCTAATCTGTAGTTAGGTCGGCGTTTAACCGGGGTTGACTCCCCGGTGAGGTGCCGCGGCGGCGGGGTGGCTCGGGAATCACCCACAGAGCACGGCTTGCGACGCGGTTGGGTTCTATGGCAAGCTGGGGCTCATGCGCATCCAGCGGTGGCAGAGATAGGGCGCGAGGTGGTCTGTAGTGGCGGCAGCGGCGAGTTGGGCGGCCGCCGGAGCTCGGGTGTCAACGGAATCGACGACACGGCGCACGGGAGGACCAACGGTTTGCACCTACGTGATCCACGAGAGCTCCCGAACCCAACGGAGGCACGCACTGGACCATTTGGTCACCGGAGCCTCGTCGGCGACGAGCTCGTGCGGAGGTGAGCTTCGGCCTCAATGGCGGCGGCGGCTACGAGGCGAAGATGACGCGGGGAAGAGAGCGGAAAAGCGGAGGAGCTCACGGGGAGGTCGATGAGTAGCTCAGCGAGCTCTGGGACGGCTTGGAGACGGTGAACCGGAGCCAGCGATCTTCGGTGCCCGTCGGTGAAGGCGACGACGATGGTGTTACTGCAGGGCTCCCGGCGTCGTGTGTGTTGACGAAGACGACGTACACGACGAGTACGGAGCTTCCAGACAAGTGGGGAGGCGAGGGGAGGCCACTGGGCACGGCGGCGATGAGTTGCGCGCTACGGGTGTCTTCGGCGGCTGCGGAAGAGAGAGCCAGAGCGGTGGGGAGAGGCCAGAGAGGTGGGGGGAGTGGGCGAGGGGGTGATGGGCGTCTCTAGGCGCGGACATGCTCGAAGGGGAGGCCGCTAGCACGAAGCAGGAGGTGGATACCTCAAGTGCGTCTTGTGAGGCGACCTGACGTCGTCCTCTGGCAGAGCTAGGAGATGGTGGCGTAAGGCAGTGGGCTGGGCTGCGCAGCTGGGCCGGCCAATTGTAAGTGGGCCAGGTAGGTTCCTTTCTCCTTTTCACATTTCTGTTTCTGTTTTCTAATATTTCAATTCTGTTTTGATTTGACTCACAGCCCAAATCATTTAGTAGCTTCTGAAAATATTTATGTGGCTTGATGCAATATATTCAAAGCCACTCACAGGTTTTTCAGAATTGTTGGACTTCCAATTCTTTTATAGAAGAATTTAATCCAACTCAAATATTTATTGATTTAAATCCAAATGGCCAAAATAATTCCTCAAAAATGTTCCATATTTTTGGTTTGGACGAAAACCCTTGCCAAAAATATTAAACATCATTGAAGAGCATTTTGGAAACATTGGATGCATTTTCCAGGGTTATTTGCCCTTCTTTTAATTAAAATTTTGAGGCTTTTCAAATTTCCTCAATTCAAGTTTCTTGAATTTAAACATGATGCATGGATGCAATGCCACTATCTGCAACCAAATTCTAGGGTTGTGACAACTCACCCCCACTAAACAGGAATCTCGTCCTGAGATTCAAGACGTGAGGTAAGAAGACAAAGGGGACACTAAGTATCACAAACTTCATGATCCAACTGTCTCCTCGAGGTTGTTGATTTGTTGACTCAAATTGATCTTGACGTCTTTGCTTTCGAGATCTTCATCCAACACGAGGACAAAAAGCGAGACATGTCTACATAGATGGATCATCTTAATGATCATAAGATCAACTCGTGGAATGAGACATAGGAACATCTCTCGAGCCGAGACACGAAGCATCTATCCAAAGGGATGGAGTGAAACAGATGACTAGGGCTCGCTAGATAGACAACAAGTCCACACTTAAGAAGGTGTTGAACGGTTGTCAACGTAGCGAGGGGTTGAGTTTCCATGACACCCTAACGAGACATCTTAGAGGAGATGACTCGCAAAATTGTTACCTTAAGTGGCAAAAAGAATTACTTTTGATCCATAGATCATTGAAACTCTTCATACCAGCTTAAGGCAATTTACAATTGATCGTTTGAAAGAGCTCGAAGGAATGGCATACTCAGACTAGGATGGATGATGTGGACTACCTTGTTGAAGACAACGCAATGGATGACTTTTGCTTATCACCGGAAATGGATGGGACCCATGACAAGTCCACTTTTAAAGATGATCTCGGACAGCAACTGCTGAGAAGGGCAGCCCATGGGAAATTTGCACAATGGCAGTGCAAGCTGGGAACAAAATGCAACTGTTGGGAATGTTCCAACCATCATATCTGCCTGAGCTTCAGATCCGATTGGCGATAGGATACTTCAGTCTCAGCATGTCTGAAAGAAAGTTTGCAACACGATTCGACGAGATGGCGTTGCGAGATTCTCGGGAAATGAACTACGATAGCAAGCTCCAAAACATGAGCTGGTTCTGCTACACACCTGTGAACACACTGTCCTAGACAAGCATGACCACATGGTAGTCTTACAACAAAACACTACCGAGTTCTGATTAGGAACCATCATTGCGGAGAGCGAAGTCCTGCGCATGTACCTTTGGGTCCTTAAGGATTAGCACTTAAGAACTTCTTTTCCTTGAACCAATCAGTCAGTGGCTTGATGTGCTAGGGATTCATATTGAATGAAGGTTGCAAGTCTCCAGACCACAGAATACTTCACATGTATGCATGACTGACTTGGGATGATTCCAGAGGAAGCAAAATAAACTTTCTCAAATTCACGGCGACAACTTGCTTCATATGCACGCGAATTAGAGGAAGTCACTACTTTCATCTAAACATATGCTTCATGGACGGGACACGAAGGCATTGTTTAAAAAATTTCCAACACTAGGTTGATGTTCAACATGAGTCATGGGGGAGACAAAATGCTGCTGATGGGCTCAACAACAACTCATCGGAATTTCCATATCACTGGACTTCCGCCATCATGTGAACACGGTGATAGCATTGGTCAGACCAAAAGATGTAATGGTGTATGCTCGAGGGGTCACCCACGAGTAAGACAACATTACGAACACCGTTGGTTCTGATTTGACTTGATGATAGCCCATACTCAAATCAAAGATTGGATAAGATGATAGATCCAATCACTGGTCACGAGGACCAATTGATGAGGATATCATCTTTCTTCAACACACACGCACAAGGATATCCCTTGAGATGAACTGAGTCGGACAAGCTTTTATCTTCCAACTCTCCAAGTTGTTGTTTAGCTTGACCAACTAGCTCAGGGTATCCAACACAGATTCTTGGAGAAAGGGTGGTTTATAAGAAAAACCAACTTGATCACGAGCTCAACATAACAGTCAGGGGACAACCTGGTGATACTTCCGAGAAGATATTCGGAAAATCACGAACCACCGATATGTTACTAAGCTCGAGAACAACCTTGCTTTTCAGGGCAAGATGATATGATCAAAAGAGTGAGGGATTGACACAATCCTAACTCATTGATCGAAGAGTGCACCAGAAACAAGGACTAGGTAGCACGATCAATCTTAGGATGATGATTTAATAACCAACACGCTAAGAATGAGAATATTGTCCATTAACTACCAAGCAACGAGGTTGCTAGGAGTATCGATTTCACAGATCACAGTTCACTTGTCGGTATTCCCGTTACAACAACGCGGGACCGAGGAATGAATAATGATAGCGAGAAGTATCACTGCGGCAGGAATCCATAAGAGGTGGTGCAATTCTCATGAAATTCTTGACATAAAGATGGTAACACTCCAAGGTAGAACAGAACAAAAGCTGGATTGGCATTTTGATCTACGAAGTACAATTGCTTTGACCCAATCCTAGATATGGATGAGGTACTGGAGTTTGTTTCTCCTAGTTATTCTAAAATAGAATGGCTTGACGGACCACAAGAATAATAGGCATCGATAAACACGATCGCACACATACCCTTGAATATCAATTGATAGATGATGGTCGGAATACAACTGAAAATGGAAAACTCAAGGAGCATATAACTTTCTGAGTTGTGGATGCATAGATTAGTATGTTGAACCAAGTTCAACATTTCTTCCGGATAACCCATGCAAAAAGGTGGAGCTGGCAGACTCACAAGGTAGAATGGAGCACTCCTCAAGAGTACTCTGATTGTGATCTTTTAGTTCAAAGAACTTCTGCCTTAATGGTTCATGGTATTTGAAAGAAGGAAATACCACGGACCTCGAGGACTATCACAAAGGTTACTAATATCCTAAAGGTACGAGCAAGACTATCAACACGAGGTAAGTAGAGTGAATCTTGGGTCAAGAACCCAGGAGTAGAATGCCTACTAACTAAATGTCATCACGGGATGCTTTCGAGAATAATGGCCAGAATCATCACACGGGGAACACAAAACATGGCTAGTTTACTAGGTGACTCCCTAAAACACCTAGGTTCATAATAATAGCTCCAACATATATGCCGAGGCAGCGGAGTACCTCAACACACTAATTTGTGTGATTAATTTGGCCCAAATGAACATTAGAAATGGAGAGAAGGGATTTGCAAATGCATCAGACTATTTAGAAATCTGGGATGACTCGGATAGCATAACGACTGTAAATGCTCAAAAATATTTGGGACATTCTGCAAAAATGGTGGCATAACCACTCGATCATCACAATATCAAGATTCTGAGACCAGCTATGATCATACGGAAGTAGTAAAAGCTGAACTGGGATTTGAAACTATCAATTCTATAAGTCTATGGATTAGTAACACGTCATCCTAATAGATAGATGAGAAGGCCTAGTTCTTAATCCCCGTAGAAGAGAAGAGGATGACTCAGATCAGAAGGCCATGAGGTATAAGGAGTAAAAAGAGCCTTACGTTCCCTTCTACAATCAATTCCGTTACATAACTAAAGCATTTCTAGACACAACTTCGACCAGTTTGGCTTGGTAATCCCACAGCAACAAAGCTCGATACCAAAGCTGTCAGGACCCCGATTCCAAGTCACATCGATCTAGCCGGTAACACCTCATATCACTTTGCGGCCTCACGCACGGTATTCCCACGGGTGTCGCCTTACCATGGCCCGGGACCGTTTGCACCTTTTCGGTCACGTATATGATAGTGTCGCTAGCATCCATATGATGAGAGAACCGGGCCGACATGACTAGTCGTGAACCCAAAGCGGCACTAACCCATGGGGACAGGCATACATGAATCACATCGAGCATGTCGGTTGACAGCGTGTGAATCCGGGCTGTAGCACTGGCTAACAGGACTCAGGAACCCGGCTGTAGCAGGCTAGGCAGGACTCCGGATGTCACCACGTGACATTTCCCGAAGAAGGGGAACCACGAACGAAGTGAAACACATGTCGGCCGGCCAAGTGTCCAGAGCAGTAGTGTTCGGCTAGCGAAGTCCGGTGAACTGGCCAGAAGTGACTACTATCGCTCAGGAAGCACTAGACCACATTTCCCCATATGAGAGGCTGCCAAGGATAAACAACTAGATTGTCGGATCCCACACATACCAAGCATTTCAAACATACACACAATATGCTCGATATGTGTAAATACAACATGGCATCACAACATAACTCTACGACTCAAGTATTTATTCATTAGGCTCCGAGGAGCGAGATATTACAAACATGGGTCTCATGACCCAATATTCAGAGCATACAAAACAAAGCACACGCGGAAGCTTAACATGTCTGAGTACAAACATCTACAAATGGAAAAGGCTGAGAAGCCCGACTATCCACTGAGATCTGCCGAGGGCACAAGATCGTAGGCCGAGGTATCAAGCTAAACGTCAAGTCCACGCGGAACTACTAGCGAGACTGACGTCTCTCTGCAAAACATAAAATAAGCAAACGTGAGTACAAATGCACCCAGCAAGACTTACATCAGAACTAGCTACATATGCATTAGTATCAACAAAGGGGGTGGTGGAGTTTGACTGCAGCAAGCCAGCTTTGATTCGGTGGCTATCCTGAACTACGACTGCAAGTAACTCTTTTGAGGTGGCGCACACGAGTCCACATATTCACCATATCAATACACCACTATGGATACGCTCCCGTCTCCCTACGAGAAGGCCATCCATAGCACTCATGCTTATCTTGCGCATTTTAGAGTATCTACTTTCACTTGTCTATGAACTGATATAGGCAACCCAGAAGTCCTTTTTCGCGGACACGGCTATTCGAATAGATCATATCAACCCCGCAGGGGTGTACTTCTTCACACACGCTCTCGCCAGTTACCACCATGTACACGTCGTGTATCTCGGCAACCTTCAAGCGGAAGCCTGGCGAGGGAGTCGGCCACGACTTGACTTACCACACAAGTCTCTAGTCCAGGTTTATCGCCTATTCGGGTTCCATCCGCAAGAAGATCCGGCCGGGGTGTTGCTCACGGCCCCAAACGATGTGTGCAGGGTTCCCGAGACACCAAACGGGCGCCAGACACCGGGCCATAGTGTATCTACCGCATCATAGCCCACCCCTAGGGTCAGCGCTACGCACGGCCTCCAACACATATCCTACAAACACCAAAAACTAGTTGCAACTCCTAGACAGAGATCAAGTTGATTAATAAGTCGAGAGAGCTTGGAGCGCCCGGAGCCCAATGTGTGGTAGTAACTGTTCATGGATCACAAACACAGAACTCAGTTCCTGAGGACGGCTGCAATGAGACAACCCACCATGTACTCCTACATGGCCTCTCACCGCTACCTTTACCAAATCGTGTTCACACACTTAGCTCTCACACAAAAGGGCATGTTCACACACCCCAATTCATCCCGATGAATCGGACTGACACAACTCTAAGCAATAGTAGGCATGACAAACAAGCATGAATGAGTAGGCACAACAGGCTCAAACAACTCCTACTCATGCTAGTGGGTTTCATCTATTCTTTGTGGAATGACAGGTCATGTAGAGGATAAAGGGGTTCAGCTACCGCAGCAAGTAACAGATGAATCATTGTTGTCCTAATGCAGTAAAAAAGAGCAGGAGCGGGAGAGTGGGATTGTATCGGAATGAACAAGGGGATTTTGCTTGCCTGGCACTTCTGAAGATGGCATTGAGTCTTCATCAGTGTCAACAATCACAACGTCGGTACAACGTCTACCGAGGGGGAACAACACCGGCAACAGAGAAGAAGCACGATCAATGCAATGCACAATATGATGCATGCTATGACATGGCAATATGAATGTGTTTTGGGCTAGTGCAGCTAGCAATGATTTAAATGGAGTTGGTTTGAATGCAAGATTCAAATTCAAACTCCACATAAGGCATTTCAAATGCCATTAATTCAAATTGTCATATACATTGGCTTTAGGTTGCTCAAACATGCATGAAAATGCCATAAACAGATTCCTTGGATTTTTCTGATAATTTTTCATATATAATTTGTTTTAGTTGGAGTTACGGTAGATTTTATATGATTTTTAGAAGTTTAGGACATTTTCTGGAATTTATAAATCATTTCCTAATTTATTTTAATTCCAGAATACTTTCTTTGCGTCGACATGACGCCTCGTGTGATGTCAAGAAGTCAACAGGGTTGACCAGAGTCAAACCTGGCGCGGGACCCGATCAATCTTGGCGTGGCCTAGTCAAACCGACCAATGGGCCACGGCATTAGCTTAAACTAAGCGAGGAGATAATCCTGTGATTAAATAAGGGCGTGGGGCCCATTTGTCAGTGACCTAAGACTATTAGGTTAGCGCCTAATCTGTAGTTAGGCCGGCGTTTAACCGGGGTTGACTCGCCGGCGAGGTGCCGCGGCGGCGTGGTGGCTCGAGAATCGCCCACAGAGCACGGCTTGCGACGCGGTTGGGTTCTACGGCAAGCTGGGGCTCATGCGCATCCAGCGGTGGCAGACATAGGGCGCGAGGTGGTCTGTAGCAGCGGTAGCGGTGAGTCGGGTGGCGGCCAGAGCTCGGGTGTCGACGGAATCGACGACACGGCGTGTGGGAGGACCAACGGTTTGCACCTACGTGATCTACGAGAGCTCCCGAACCCAACGGAGGCACGCACGGGGCTATTTGGTCACCGGAGCCTCGTCGGTGACGAGCTCGTGCGGAGGTGAGCTTCGGCGTCAATGGCGGCGGCGGCTACGAGGCGTAGATGACGCGGGGAAGAGAGGGGAAAAGCGGAGGAGCTCACGGGGAGGTCGATGAGTAGCTCAGCGAGCTCTGGGACGGCTTGGAGACGGTGAACCGGAGCCGGCGATCTTCGTTGCCCTTCGATGAAGGCGAAGACGATGGCATTACTGCAGGGCTCCCAGCGTCGTGTGTGTTGACGGAGACAACGTACGCGACGAGTACGGAGGTTCCAGACAAGTGGGGAGGCGAGGGGAGGCCACTGGGCACGGCGGCGATGAGCTGCGCGCTGCGGGTGTCTTCGGGCGGCTGCGGAAGAGAGAGCCAGAGCGGTGGGGAGAGGCCAAAGAGGTGGGGGAGTGGGCGAGGGGGTGCTGGGCATCTCCAGGCGCGGACAGGCTCGAAGGGGAGGCCGCCAGCACGAAGCAGGAGGTGGATACCTCAAGTGCGTCTTGTGAGCGACACGACGTCGTCCTCTGGCGAGAGCTAGGAGATGGTGGCAGAAGGCCAGTGGGCTGGGCTGCTTGAGATGGGCCGACAACAGTAAGTGGGCCAGTAGGTTCCTTTCTCCTTTTCACATTACATTTACATTTTCTAATATTTCAATTCTGTTTTGATTTGACTCACAGCCCAAATCATTTAGTAGCGTCTGAAAATATTTATGTGGCTTGATGCAATATATTCAAAGCCACTCACAGGTTTTTCAGAATTGTTGGACTTCCAATTCTTTTATTGAAGAATTTAATCCAACTCAAATATTTATTGATTTAAATAGAAATGGCCAAAATAATTCCTCAAAAATGTTCCATATTTTTGGTTTGGACGAAAACCCTTGCCAAAAATATTAAACATCATTGAAGAGCATTTTCGAAACATTGGATGCATTTTCCAGGGTTATTTGCCCTTCTTTTAATTAAAATTTTGAGGCTTTTCAAATTTCCTCAATTCAAGTTTCTTGAATTTAAACATGATGCATGGATGCGATGCCACTATCTGCAACCAAATTCTAGGGCTGTGATAGAGCTCAGCCGCCGCTTGTATGCCAGGTCGCGATGTCGTGGTCAAGGCCAGGGGGTGAGGTCTGGAGAGCCAGTAAGAGCTCCTGAGTCGCAATGCTCAAGAGCCCCCCTTTTAACGCACAAGCGGATTACATGAGAGATGGGAGCCCGCGGTACTGCCCGCTGTGGTCCTCAGGAGGTTCCTGCAAGTCAGCATGAGGAAGGGCGCATATTTCCATTATAATTGCCGCCCGGCCACTGGTCGCTCCGTGAGAGAGTGAAGGCACTGAGGGCCTGGTGAGGTGACGCGCGCGGGGCATGCCGCGGGCCAGAGCTCGATCGCTCAGATTTGTCAATGTTGCAGGGACGGACCCATGCACAAGCGCCATGCCGGTGTGAGCGGCTCCCGTGGTGGGTGACAATCAAGCAGGTAATAGTCATAGATAGATTATGGAAAGAAAACTGGCTCAAGTAAACGCAGGGGAGATACATGCCACTGGGTCAGACCCGAGCGGCTTGGGGATGATGCAGCCCGTGGGGCGCCCCCAGCAAGGTAAGCTAAAGATGTAAAGGGATACATGCCACAGGGACGGACCCACACGGCCTGCGAATGATGCAGCCCGAGGGGCGCTCCCAGCTAAATGAACTTGGAAAATGTCACCTGGTTCCGTCGTAGAAGGAGTGTTGGGGCGGCTGATTTATGAGCCACCGGGATCCTGCGCCTCGGGAGGCCCTGGGGGTCCAGGTGGTTCCTTGGGGACCGTCTCCATCCCCGCCAGGACTGCGTGGTGCCTGGCCTCCTGAGCCA
Source organism: Aegilops bicornis (assembly GCA_021605145.1). Taxonomy (NCBI): domain Eukaryota; kingdom Viridiplantae; phylum Streptophyta; class Magnoliopsida; order Poales; family Poaceae; genus Aegilops; species Aegilops bicornis. The sequence continues at coordinate 570,396,846 of CM038670.1, forward strand.
CCAAGATGCTCTGCAGGCTGCGCTGGAAGGCGGACGCCACGCACGGTAGGCCAAAAGGCATGTGAACATAGCTGTGAGGTGGGCCCTCGCAGCACCCCGTGCATGTAGGCCAGAAGAGCTCCTGAGATGCGGCCCTGTTGAGCCCTGGGATGTCGATGCAGACGCGCACCCCGGCATCCTCGCCTGGATGGGGAGCTGTGCCCGGTGAGCGGTGGTCGCGGCGCATGGCTCTTGTGTCCTGCAGTTCCCGAGTGGTCGTGGCAATGAACTCCTGAGTGCTGGGCGCTCCTCGCGCTGTGTCCTCCTGAGGGAGACGTGCCATGAAGCACGCCTCTGTTGGGTAACGTAGTAATTTCAAAAATTTTCCTACGATCACGCAAGATCATGGTGATGCATAGCAACGAGATGAGAGTGTTGTCTACGTACCCTCGTAGACCCACGGTGAGCGTTGACGCAACGTAGAGGAAGTAGTCGTACTTCTTCACGATCCAACCGATCCAAGTACCGAACGTCTGGCACCTCCGAGTTCTGCACACGCTCAGCTCGATGACGTCCCTCGAACTCCGATCCAGCCGAGTGTTGAGGGAGAGTTTCACAAGACGACGGCGTGGTGGCGATGATGATGTTCCACCGGCGCAGGGCTTCGCCTAAGCTCTGCTACGGTATTCTCGAGGTGTAATATGGTGGAAGGGGGCACCGCACACGGCTAAGGAAAGATCTCAAGGATCAACTTGTGTGTCATGGGGTGCCCTCTGCCCCCGGATATAAAGGAGGGAAGGAGGAGGGCTGGCCGGCCAAGGGAGGTGCGCCAGGGTGTCCTACTCCTACTAGGAGTAGGATTCCCCCCCAATCCTAGTCCAACTAGGTTTCCCCAAGTGGGAAGGGAGAGAGAGGGGCGCCTTCTCCTAGTCCTAATAGGACTAGGGAAGGGGGAAGGTGCGCCAGCACTTGGGCCCCTTCTCTCCTTTCCACTAAGGCCCATGTTGGCCCATTAGTATTCGGGGTTCCGGTAACCTCCCTGCATTTGGTAAAATTCCTAATTTCACCGGAACACTTCCGATGTCCAAACATAGACTTCCAATATATGAATCTTTATGTCTCGACCATTTCGAGACTCCTCGTCACGTCCGTGATCTCATCCGGGACTCGAACAACCTTCGTACAGAAACATCATAACAACTCATAGTAATCGCATCGAAGCGTTAGCGTGCGGACCCTACGGGTTCGAGAACTATGTAGACATGACCGAGACACCTCTCAGTCAATAACCAATAAGCGGGACCTGGATGCCCATATTGGCTCCTACATATTCTACGAAGATCTTTATCGGTCGAGACCGCATAACAACATATCGTTGTTCCCTTTGTCATCGGTATGTTACTTGCCGAGATTCGATCGTCGGTATCCAATACCTAGTTCAATCTCGTTACCGGCAAGTCTCTTTACTCGTTCCGTAATACATCATCTCACAACTAACTCATTAGTTGCAATGCTTGCAAGGCTTATGTGATGTGCATTACCGAGAGGGCCCAGAGATACCTCTCCGACAATCGGAGTGACAAATCCTAATCTCGAAATATGCCAACCCAACATGTACCTTCGGAGACACCTGTAATGTACCTTTATAATCACCCGATTACGTTGTGACGTTTGGTAGCACCCAAAGTGTTCCTCGAGCAAACGGGAGTTGCATAATCTCATAGTCATAGGAACATGTATAAGTCATGAAGAAAAGCACTAGCAACAAACTATACGATCAGGTGCTATGCTAATGGAATGGGTCATGTCAATCAGATCATTCAACCAATGATGTGATCCCGTTAATCAAATAACAACTCCTTGTTCATGGTTAGGAAACACAACCATCTTTGATTAACGAGCTAGTCAAGTAGAGGCATACTAGTGACACTCTGTAGGTTTATGTATTCACACATGTATTATGTTTCCTGTTAATACAATTCTAGCATGAATAATAAACATTTATCATGATATAAGGAAATAAATAATAACTTTATTATTGCCTCTAGGGCATATTTCCTTCAGTCTCCCACTTGCACTAGAGTCAATAATCTAGATTACACAAGTAATGATTCTAACACCCATGGAGTCTTGGTGCTGATCATGTTTTGCTCGTGGAAGAGGCTTAGTCAACTGGTTCGCAACATTCAGATCCGTATGTATCTTGCATATCTCTATGTCTCCCACCGACCAAATCCCGGATGGAGTTGAAGGCGTCTTTTGATGTGCTTGGTTCTCTTGTGAAATCTGGATTCCTTTGCTAAGGCAATTGCACCAAAGATTGTCACAAAAGATTTTCATTGGACCCGATACACTAGGTACAACACCTAGATCGGTTATGAACTCCTTCATCCAGACTCCTTCATTAGCTGCTTCCGAAGCAGCTATGTACTCAGCTTCACATGTAGATCCCGCCACGACGCTTTGTTTGGAACTGCACCAACTGACAGCTCCTCCGTTTAATGTAAATACGTATCCGGGTTTGCGATTTAGAATCGTCCGGATCAATGTCAAAGCTTAACGTCGACGTAACCGCTTACTGACGAGTTCTTTGTCACCGCCATAAATGAGAAACATATCCTTAGTCCTTCTTAAGTACTTAAGGATGTTCTTGACCGCTGTCCGATGATCCACTCTGGATTACTTTGGTACCTGCCGCCAAACTTACAAAGAAGGCACACATCAGGTCTGGTACACAGCATTGCATACATGATAGAGCCTATGGCTGAAGCATAGGGAACATCTTTCATTTTCTCTCTATCTTCTGCGGTGGTCGGGCATTGAGTCTTACTCAACTTCACACCTTGTAGCACCGGCAAGAACCCTTTCTTTGCACGATCCATTTTGAACTTTTTCAAAACTTTGTCAAGGTATGTGCTTTGTGAAAGTCCTATTAAGCGTCTTGATCTATCTCTATAGATCTTAATGCCCAATATGTAAGCAGCTTCACCGAGGTCTTTCATCGAAAAACTCTTATTCAAGTATCCCTTTATGCTATCCAGAATTCTATATCATTTCCGATCAAGAATATGTCATCCACATATAATATCGTAAATGCTACTGAGCTCCCACTCACTTTCTTGTAAATACAGGCTTCTCCAAAAGTCTCATATAAAACCAAATGCTTTGATCACACTATCAAAACGCGTTTATTCCAACTCCGAGAGGCTTGCACCAGTCCATAAATGGATCGCTGGAGCTTGCACACTTTGTTAGCTCCTTTTGGATCGACAAAACCTTCTGGTTGCATCATATACAACTCTTCTTCCGTAAATCCATTCAGAATGCAGTTTTAACATCCATTTGCCAAATTTCATAATCATAAAATGCGGCAATTGCTAACATGATTCGGACGGACTTAAGCATCGCTACGGGTGAGAAGGTCTCATCGTAGTCAATCCCTTGAACTTGTCGAAAACCTTTTGCAACAAGTCGAGCTTTATAGACAAAGAACATTACCATCGGCGTCGATCTTCTTCTTGAAGATCCATTTATTCTCAATTGCTTGCCGATCATCGGGCAAGTCAACCAAAGTCCACACTTTGTTCTCATACATGGATCCCATCTCAGATTTCATGGCCTCCAGCCATTTTGTGGAATCTGGGCTCACCATCGCTTCTTCATAGTTCGTAGGTTCATCATGTTCCAAAGAACATGACTTCCGAATAGGATTACCGTACCACTCACAGTGCGGATCTTGCTCTGGTTGATCTACGAAGTTCTGCAGAAACTTGATCTGAAGTTTCATGATCATCATCATTAGCTTCTTCCCTATTTGGTGTAGGTGTCACGTAAACTGTTTTCTGTGATGTACTACTTCTCAATAAGGGAGTAGATACAGATTATCTCATCAAGTTCTACTTTCCTCCCACTCACTTCTTTCGAGAGAAACTCCTTCTCCAAAAAGTTTCCGAATTTAGCAACAAAAATCTTGCCTTCGGATCTGTGATAGAAGGTGTACCCAACAGTCTCCTTTGGGTATCCTATGAAGACACATTTCTCCGATTTGGGTTCGAGCTTATCGGGTTGAAGCTTTTTCACATAAGCATCGCAGCCCCAAACTTTCGTAAAGCGACAACTTTGGTTTCTTGCCAAACCCACAGTTCATAAGGCGTCGTCTCAACGGATTTAGATGGTGCCCTATTTAAAGTGAATGTAGCCGTCTCTAAAGCATAACCCCAAAACGATAGCGGTAAATCAAGAAGAGACATCATAGATCGCACCATATCTAATAAAGCACGATTACGACGTTCGGACACACCATTACGTTGTGGTGTTCCGGTGGCGTAAGTTGCGAAACTATTCCGCATTGTTTCAAATGTAGGCCAAACTCAGAACTCAAATATTCTCCTCCACGATCAGATCGTAGAAACTTTATTTTCTTGTTACGATGATTTTCCACTTCACTCTGAAATTCTTTTGAACTTTTCAAATGTTTCAGATTTGTGTTTCATTAAGTAGATATACCCATATCTGCTCAAATCATCTGTGAAGGTGAGAAAATAACGATATCCGCCATTTAGCCTCAACATTCATTGGACCACATACATCAAGATGTATGATTTCCAATAAATCTGTTGCTCTCTCCATAGTTCCGGAGAACGGTGTTTTAGTCATCTTGCCCATAAGGCACGGTTCGCAAGTGCCAAGTGATTCATAATCAAGTGACTCCAAAAGTCCATCAAGATGGAGTTTCTTCATGCGCTTTTACACCGATATGACCTAAACGGCAATTGCCACAAATAAGTTGCACTATCATTATCAACTCTACATCTTTTGGCTTCAACGTTATGAATATGTGTATCACTACTATCGAGATTAAGTAAAACAAACCATTCTTCAATGGTGCATGACCATAAAAGATATTATTCATATAAATAGAACAACCATTATTCTCTCGATTTAAATGAATAACCGTCTCGCATTAAACAAGATCCAGATATAATGTTCATGCTCAACGCTGGTACTAAATAACAATTATTTAGGTCTAATACTAATCCCGAAGGTAGATGTAGAGGTAGCGTGCCGACTGCGATCACATCGACTTTGGAACCATTTCCCACGCCAAGATCGTCACCTCGCCCTTAGCCAATCTTCGCTTAATCCGTAGCCCCTGTTCGAGTTGCAAATATTAGCAATGTAACCAAGATCAAATACCCAGTGCTACTGCGGTATTAGTAAGGTACACATCAATAACTTGTATATCACATATACCTTTGTTAACCTTGCCATCCTTCTTATCCGCCAAATACTTGGGGCAGTTCCGCTTCAAAGGACCAGCCTGCTTGCAATAGAAGCACTCGGTTTCAGGCTTAGGACCAGACTTGGGTTTCTTCTCTTGATCGAGAACTTGCTTGCCGTTCTTTTGAAGTTTCCTTTTTCTTTCCTTTGCCCTTTTCTTGAAACTAGTGGTTTTGTTAACCATCAACACTTGATGCTCCTTTTTGATTTCTACCTCCGCTGCTTTCAAAGATCGCCAAGAGCTCGGGCATTGTTTTGGTCATCCCTTGCATATTATAGTTCATCACGAAGCTCTTGTAGCTTGGTGGCGATGATTGGAGAATTCTGTCAATGACGCAATCATCCGGAAGATTAACTCCCAGTTGAATCAAGTGATTGTTATATCCGGACATTCTGAGTATATGCTCATCGACGTAACCGTTCTCCTCCATCTTACAGCTATAGAACTTATTGGAGACTTCATATCTCTCAATCCGGGCATTCGCTTGGAATATTAACTTCAACTCCTGGAACATCTCATATGCTCCATGGTGTTCAAAAGCGACGTTGAAGTCCCGGTTCTAAGCCGTAAAGCATGGCACACTTGAACTATAGAGTAGTCATCGACTTTGCTTTGCCAGACGTTCACAACATCTGGCGCAGCCCTTGCACCAGCCCGGCACCTAACGGTGCTTCCGTGACGTAATTCTTCCGTGCAGCAATAAGGATAATCCTCAAGTTACGGACCCAGTCCGTGTAATTGCTGCCATCATCTTTCAACTTTGCTTTCTCAAGGAACGCATTAAAATTCAACGGAACAACAAAGACGAGCCATCTATCTACACATCATAGACAAGCAAGATACTATCGGTACTAAGTTCATGATAAATTTAAGTTCAATTAATCATATTACTTAAGAACTCCCACTTAGAAAAATATCCTCCAATTCTCTAAGTGATTGCGTGATCCATATCAACTACACCATGACCGATCATCACGTGTGATGGAGTAGTTTCAATGGTGAACATCAATATGTTGATCATATCTACTATATGATTCACGCTCGACCTTTCGGTCTCTGTGTTCCGAGGTCATATCTTATATGCATAGCTCGTCAAGTATAACCTGAGTATTCTGCGTGTGCAACTGTTTTGCACCCGTTGTATTTGAACGTAGAGCCTATCACACCCGATCATCACGTGGTGTCTCAGCACGAAGAACTTTCGCAACGGTGCATACTCAGGGAGAACACTTCTTGATAATTTAGTAAGGGATCATCTTATAATGCTACCGTCAATCAAAGCAAGATAAGATGCATAAAGGATTAACATCACATGCAATCAATATAAGTGATATGATATGGCCATCATCATCTTGTGCTTGTGATCTCCATCTCAAGCACCGTCATGATCACCATCGTCACCGGGCGCGACACCTTGATCTCCATCGTAGCATCGTTGTCGTCTCGCCAAACTTATGCTTCTACGACTATCGCTACCGCTTAGTGATAAAGTAAAGCATTACAGGCGATTGCATTGCATACAATAAAGCGACAACCATATGGCTCTCGCCATTGCCGATAACTTCGGTTACAAAACATGATCATCTCATACAATAAAATATAGCATCACGTCTTGACCATATCACATCACAACATGCCCTGCAAAAACAAGTTAGACGTCCTCTACTTTGTTGTTGCAAGTTTTACGTGGCTGCTACGGGCTGAGCAAGAACCATTCTTACCTACGCATCAAAACCACAACGATACTTCACAAATAGACTCCGCTTAACCTTCTCAAGGACCCAAGGCGTATGCCACTTTTCAGTTCAACTAACGTTGGAGAGACAGTCTTCCACAAGCCATCTATGTGCAAAGCACGTCGAGGGAACCGGTCTCGCGTAAGAGGACGCGTAAGGTTGGTCTGGATCGTCTTTCCAACAATACCGCTGAACCAAAGTATGACATGCTGGTAGGCAATATGACTTGTATTGTCCACAACTCACTTGTGTTCTACTCGTGCATATGACATCTACGCATAAAACCTGGCTCGGATGCCATCTTGGGTAACGTAGTAATTTCAAAAATTTTCCCTACGATCACGCAAGATCATGGTGATGCATAGCAACGAGATGAGAGTGTTGTCTACGTACCCTCGTGAGACCCACAAATGGAAGCGTTGACGCAACGTAGAGGAAGTAGTCGTACTTCTTCACGATCCAACCGATCCAAGTACCGAACGACGGCACCTCCGAGTTCTGCACACGCTCAGCTCGATGGCGCCCCTCGAACTCCGATCCAGCCGAGTGTTGAGGGAGAGTTTCACAAGACGACGGGCGTGGTGACGATGATGATGTTCCACCGGCGCAGGCTTCGCCTAAGCTACGCTACGGTATTCTCGAGGTGTAATATGGTGGAAGGGGCACCGCACACGGCTAAGGAAAGATCTCAAGGATCAACTTGTGTGTCATGGGGTGCCCTCTGCCCCAGATATAAAGGAGGGAAGGAGGAGGGCTGGCCGGCCAAGGAGGTGCGCTGGGTGTCCTACTCCTACTAGGAGTAGGATTCCCCCAATCCTAGTCCAACTAGGTTTCCCAAGTGGGAAGGGAGAGAGAGGGCGCCTTCTCCTAGTCCTAATAGGACTAGGGAAGGGGGAAGGTGCGCCAGCACTTGGGCCCCTTCTCTCCTTTCCACTAAGGCCCATGTTGGCCCATTAGTATTCCGGGGTTCCGGTAACCTCCCTGCATTGGTAAAATTCCTAATTTCACCCGAACACTTCCGATGTCCAAACATAGACTTCCAATATATGAATCTTTATGTCTCGACCATTTCGAGACTCCTCGTCACGTCCGTGATCTCATCCGGACTCGAACAACCTTCGGTACAGAAACATCATAACAACTCATAGTAACTGTCGCCATCGAAGCGTTAAGCGTCACGGACCCTACGGGTTCGAGAACTATGTAGACATGACCGAGACACCTCTCTGGTCAATAACCAATAGCGGGACCTGGATGCCCATATTGGCTCCTACATATTCTACGAAGATCTTTATCGGTCAGACCGCATAACAACATACGTTGTTCCCTTTGTCATCGGTATGTTACTTGCCCGAGATTCGATCGTCGGTATCCAATACCTAGTTCAATCTCGTTACCGCAAGTCTCTTTACTCGCTCCGTAATACATCATCTCACAACTAACTCATTAGTTGCAATGCTTGCAAGGCTTATGTGATGTGCATTACCGAGAGGGCCCAGAGATACCTCTCCGACAATCGGAGTGACAAATCCTAATCTCGAAATATGCCAACCCAACATGTACCTTCGGAGACACCTGTAATGTACCTTTATAATCACCCGATTACGTTGTGACGTTTGGTAGCACCCAAAGTGTTCCTCGTGCAAACAGGAGTTGCATAATCTCATAGTCATAGGAACATGTATAAGTCATGAAGAAAAGCACTAGCAACAAACTATACGATCAGGTGCTATGCTAATGGAATGGGTCATGTCAATCAGATCATTCAACCAATGATGTGATCCCGTTAATCAAATAACAACTCCTTGTTCATGGTTAGGAAACACAACCATCTTTGATTAACGAGCTAGTCAAGTAGAGGCATACTAGTGACACTCAGAGGTTTATGTATTCACACATGTATTATGTTTCCTGTTAATACAATTCTAGCATGAATAATAAACATTTATCATGATATAAGGAAATAAATAATAACTTTATTATTGCCTCTAGGGCATATTTCCTTCAGCCTCCAAGTAGTGCCCGAGCGCCTCCCTCATGACATTGGCAAGGTCTGAGGCCCTCCAGAGCCCCCGAGCCCTGCCCGAGGAGGGCGTCGGGCGCGCCTTCCTATGCGAGGGAGGGACGCGCCCCAGGCACGGGCGCTGATCCTGACGAGGTACCACTGTCGGATTTCGGGTTCCAGCAGACCCTTGAGGTTCGAACACTGGGGTGCGTGCAAAGATCTTTCCCCTACCGGCTCATGTGTTAATGGTTTGCAAGGGATCTAAACTAGGAACGATGAACAACACAAGGGACACAAGATTTATACTGGTTCGGGCCACCGTTGTGGTGTAATACCCTACTCCAGTGTGTGGTGTGGTGGATTGCCTCTGGGGCTGATGAAGAACAGTACAAAGGGAGAACAGCCTCGCGAGGGGCTGTTCTTGAGCTGGTGTGGTGGACTGCTTGGGTGAGTCCAGCCGCTTCTCTCCCTCTCTCTCGTAGGTTCCGCCTCTCCCCTTTCTCTGTGGTGGCTAGTCCTATTTATATTGGGAGGCCCTGGGCCTCTTCCCAAATAATGAGCAGGAAGGGCGCCAACAATTGGCCATTTTGAAGGGGAACATCTAGTACACTTATCCTGACTAAAGTTGGTCTACGGCTGCCAAAGGCTCTGACGGTGACGCTGTTCTGGGCTCCACGATGACCTCCGTCCTGCCGTTCTGCTGGTCTTGGTCTTGTTGCACCGAAGCGGTAACCTTTGCCTGATGCCTTGGCCTATGATTGCCTCCTTTCCACCAAAGGGGAAATGAGGACACTGCGCAGGCTGGCGCCCGCCTGGTCTCGATCGTCATGGCTTGCGTCACGAGGCTCCCTCGTGAGGTACCCCGCCTTGATCTCTCCGCCTCCTCGTGAGCCTGCCTGATGAGGCTGCTCCTGAGGAAGGTTCCTGTCGTCCGCCCCGCGTGGCTTGGCCCCTCGCGAGGGTCTTGAGCTCGAGCTGATGGAGCTGGGCCGCGCTGGGCCCCCACTTGAGCCACGCCGCAGGCCGCAGGCAGGCAAGTCTGGGGACCCCCGTTCCCAAACGCCGACAAGAGCCCCGGCCCAAGGCGCGCCCGGACTTGGCTTAGCGAGAGAAGCGAAGGGGCAAGTCTGAGCGCCCTTGAGCCCCAACAGCCCGCGGCCTTGGGCGCCGCGTGGCGATTGATTGGTCGTGGGTGTCTCCGCTTGCCCACGATCCCTCGGCAACCGTATGACTTGACAAGTCCCTGCACGCAGAAATGGGTCATGATTACCAGTGATCGTGGAGGCCGACGGTTGTCCTCCTCCAGCTATAAGTACGGAACGGCGCAAGCCCTTCCAGTCCACCCTCTCTTGCTACTCCTTTCTCTCCGTGGCTCCGTCGAAGAGGTTCTCAGCCGCGAAGAAGGGAAAGGCCCACCAGGTAGGGCCTGACTCTCCCCCGGCCAAGCGCGGCCGAGGCCATCCTCGCAAGCGTCCTGTGGCTCCTGTAGCGGCTTCCCGCGGTTATGGAGGTGATCCCCTGCGCGGCGATGGGCGCCAGGTTATTGATGGGGGGCGCGCCATGACTGCGCGGCCCCCTAGGCCGCGCTTCCACTCGGCGGAGGTGCTGCCGGAGTTCGTCGTGTGGTCGGTGGAGCCGACCAGCACCTGGCTCCAGCTTCCCCGCTTCTTTGTAGGTGAACTTCCGGCCGGCGCTCCGGGCGGCCTCTGGCTTCAGGCGGACGGTTGTTGCAGCAGGGCCTCCTGGGCTTCACTGGAGGTCTCCGTCCCCGGGAATTCGGCCCTGACCCGCGGCTGGCAAATGTTTGCCCGCGCGCGTGGCCTGAGCCAGCGGTGCACCCTGCACTTCAAGTTCGACGACGACGCCACCCTCTACATGAGGGTGTTCGGAGAAGACGGTCACCGTGCCGGGTGCTGCCCCGAAGACGATGACCGCGGCGGTGTACCCAGCCCCAGCGACGATCGGGATGAAGATGACAGCAGGCGCGTGGTCGGCGGCGCTCGGGGCTCGTCGAGCCTTGACTCTCGCCGGACAGCAGCTCCTCCAGCGGTGGCCGCGACCAGCCCCCGTGCCGTCGCGCCCGCCTGGAGGGAGGTAGCGGGTCAGCCCGCCGCCGCGCCTCGGTGAAGCGCGAGGAGGAGTCCGACTGAGCTCCAGAGGCAGTACGAGCCTTTGCCGCGATTTGGCGCCGATCAAGTCGTGCCTATTTTGTTTTTCTCCCTTCCCTGCGCAAAGAGAAAGTAGTGTAGGGCCCCGTGGGGGCGTGCTAAACTGTTGCTGTTAGTTATCATGTTGTTTCCGCTATTTTTGTGCTATGCTTTTGTGCCGCGTGCCCGCGTGTAGGAATTACTTAGCTCGGGGGGGGGGGGGGCCTGTCGCGGCCTTCGCTTCCCGAGGCCGAGGCCTCCTCGCGTGCTTCATGTCCTGCAAGGATTAGTCAGGAGGAGTAGCTTCCGGCCTTGGTTGTGGAGGCGACCGACCCAGGTCTTGTGTTTGCGTCGCGATGCCCGTGGGGCACGGACTGGGAGGGGTGCTCCCGTAATGGACCTGGATAGGAAAGCTTCGAACGACAGGGGCATAAAACACTCACGAGGGTGCCCGCGTTGCTCCCTCATGAGACTTGCGAGAGAAAACGAGGCAAGCGAGCGAAAAAGACAAAGAGTCACAAGCTAAGGACTGCAACAACTCCAATAAAACTTCAAATAGGAACGAACAAGCCAATTGCAGAAAGCAAATGAAAAAGCGGCGTCCGGCACCTAATCTAGTCTTCGACGTCTTCTCACCAGCGCGAAGCTAAGTGCTGCCATTGGGCGTGGGCGGCTCTCCGGAGACTCTGGGGCATGTACAGCCCCAACTCGTTATTACGTGAGAGTGTCATGGGCAGCGAGCTTCACAGGCATTGGCCTTCTTCATAGGCTTCGAGCCTTTCTCGGGGAAATGAGCTTCACAGGCATTGGCCTTCTTCACAGGCTCCGGGCCTTTCTCGGGAAAATGAGCTTCACAGGCGTTGTCCTTCTTCACAGGCTCCGGGCCTTTCTCGGGAAAATGATCTTCACAGGCGTTGGCCTTCTTCACAGGCTCCGGGCCTTTATCGGGAAGATGAGCTTCACAGGCGTTGGCCTTCTTCACAGGCTCCGGGCCTTTCTCGGGAAGATGAGCTTCACAGGCGTTGTCCTTCTTCACAGGGTCCGGGCCTTTCTCGGGAAGATGAGTTTCACAGGCGTTGGCCTTCTTCACAGGCTCCGGGCCTTTCTTCAAGGGTAGAACTTCCGGAGATGCTGGATGTTCCACGCGTTCGGGATGGGCACCCCCTCCTGAGTCTCCAAGCGTGCAGAGCCGGGATGGAAACATGAATAACCTTTAATGGGCCCTCCCACATGGGAGAAAGCTTATGCAACCCTTCCCTGTAGAGGACCCGTCTGAGCACGAGGTCCCCTACCTCAAGAGTCCTGGGGCGGATGTTGCGGCAGTGGTATCGCCGCAGCGCCTGTTGATACCTTGCCTCTCGCAGCACGGCCTCTCAACGATGTTCCTCCCCAGCACGAGATTCGTCCCCCGCATGGCGTCCTGCTGCGCCTCGTCGAACGCCAAGACCCGTGCGGAGCGACGCCTGGCCTCGTGAGGGAGGACGGCTTCTGCTCCGTAGACGAGGAAGAACCGGGTCTCGCCAGTTGGCTTAGCCGCGGTTGTGCGGATGGACCACAGCACAGACTGGAGCTCATCGTGCCAGCCCCTGCCGCAGGCCTCCAGCTTCTTCTTGAAGGTCCTGGTTTTGAGGCCCTTCAGGACCTCCGCGTTGGCTCGCTCGGCCTGGCCGTTACTCGGGTGCACCACCGGCGTAGCATATCTGCGTTCCAAGGTTAGCACAGTACATTTTGAAGAGATTGCTGGTGAACTGCGAACCGTTGTCGGTGATGATGCGGTTGGGCACCCCAAACCGGCTCACGAGGCCCCCGATGAACTTGACTGCAGAGCCCGCTGGGATGGTGCGGACAGCTTCCACCTCAGCCCACTTGGTGAACTTGTCCACGTCAACGTAGAGGTAGCAATAGCCCCCTGGCGCCCGAGGGAACGGGCCTAGAATGTCCAGCCCCCAAACTGCGAATGGTCACGAGAGGGGTATAGTTTGCAGACCTCCCGCCGGCTGGTGGATCTGCTTGGCGTGAAACTGGCAGGCCTCACAAGCCCTTACCAGCTCGACAGCGTCGTTGAGTGCTGTGGGCCAGTAGAACCCGCTGCGAAATGCCTTGCCAACGAGGGTCCGTGACGATGAGTGATTCCCACAGACTCCGCCGTGTATGTCTTCTAGCAATTCCTTCCCTTGCTCTCTGGAAATGCAGCGTAGGGACACGTCGTTTGGTCGCCTCCGGTAAAGCTCTCCATCCCTGATGCAGTAGGCTGTGGCTTGCCGCTACACACGCTCCGCCTCCTCCTCCTTCTCCGGCAGGGTCCCCTGCGTCAAGTAGCTCTTGAGCTCTATGATCCAGCACCCTTCCTGAGGCTCCAACGCCAGGAGCAGGCGTGCTCCTGAGGCCGGGCCGCAGACTGGGGCTCCCGAGGCAGGTGGCTGGGGGAGATCCTCCTGAGGCTGCGCCGCGCTTGATGGTGATGGTGCCGCCAAGGGCCTGAAGAGTTGCTCTTCGAAGACGCCGGGCTCCTGAGGCAGCCACCTGGACGCCCTCTTGGCGATGTCATCCGCCTCTTGATTGGTGCCGCGAGGCACATGCTGCAGCTCCATCCCCCAAAATTGTTTCTCCATCCTGCGAACCTCCGCAAGGTAAGCTTCCATGTGCTCGTCCTTCGTATCGTATATCTTGTTGGAGAAGTTGACGAGGAGTTGTGAATCGCCCTTGATGGTGAGGCACTTTAACCCCAAAGCAATTGCGGCTCTCAGGCCGGCTATCAGGCCTTCATATTCTGCTATGTTGTTGGAGACCTTTTCCCCGTGCTGGAAACAGAGCTGCACAGTGTAATAGAGCTTATCCTGAGTAGGGGATACAAGCCTTTGCGCTTGACCCCGCGCCATGTCGGAGAACGCCCGTCAAAGTACATGACCCAGCCGTCCGGTGCCTCGCTCCCCGGAGAAAGTGATCGGTCTTCGCCTGTTTCGAGGTCGGGTGCCTCCGTCCATTCTGCCACGAAATCTGCCAATGCGGCCCCCTTGATGACCCTGGTTGTGCTGAATTCTAGCTAAAACGCTTGCAGTTCGATGTTCCACTCGGTGACTCTTCCAGCTAAGTTGGGGCTCCTGAGCACCCTCTCCAGAGGTTATGCTGAGACGACCTTGATGGGATGACCTTGGAAGTAGTGCCGCAGCTTGCGTGAGGCTACCAATAGCGCGAGGAGGAGTTTTTGGGGCATGGGGTACCGCGCCCTCGTGTCCCGTAGCACCGTGCTGACGAAGTACACGGGGTGCTCGACGAGGCTGTGAGCGCTGGCGCTGCTCGCGTCCTCCGTAGGTTGGGGTACCTCCCGAGGCGGCGGATCCCCCAGCGCTTGGTCGCTTGGTGGGGCCTCTTCGGCTCCGGGCGCGCTTTCTTGCTGCGGCTGATCCCCTTCGGCCGCGGACGCAGTCTTTGTGAGGCTCTCTTGGCTTCGCTTCACTTCTGCCCGGACGGCGATTCTATGCCTTGGCCTCGACGCTCCTCCTGATCTACCAGGCTACTGGCCGGGAGTAGGGGTGGCAAGAGGTAGAGCACCAGAGGCTCCCGAGGATGCGGAGCTACCATCACCGGAGGGCTGGTAAGGTACCTCTTGAGTTCTTGGAATGCCTTGTCGGCCTCTTCAGTCCATTCAAAGGGGCCCTTCTTCTTCATCAGCTTGAAGAATGGCAGTGCTCGTTCCCCAGGTTGGAGATGAAACATCCTAGCTCAGTCACACGCCCTGTGAGTTTCTGCATTTCCCTGAGGGTCTTTGGCGGGCTAATGTCTTCGACTGCTTTGACCTTTTCCGGGTTGGCCTCGATGCCCCTATGGGACACGAGGAAACCCAGGAGCTTGCCCGAGGGACTCCAACACGCACTTCTCCGGGTTGAGCCGCAGATCCACTTTATCAAGGCTCATGAAGGTTTCTTCCAAGTCCTCAGACGTGGTTTTCGCCTCCCGAGACTTCACCACAATGTCATCGACGTACGCCTTAGCATTCCTCCCGAGCTGCCGGCCCAGGACGATGTGCATCAGCCGCTGAAAGGTCGCGCCTGCGTTGCGCAACCCAAACAGCATGCAGGTATAGCAGTACACTCCGCATGGGGTCAGGAAAGCCGTTTTTTCCACATCTTCTACCGCCATCTTGATCTGGTGATAGCCTGAGAAGGCATCCAGGAAGCACAGCAGGTCACACTCAGCGGTGGAGTCGACGATCTGGTCAATGCAAGGAAGCGGAAATGGATCCTATGGGCAGGCCTTGTTGAGGTTGGTGAAGTCGACACACATATGTTCCTTTCCCCCCTTTTTTGGCACGACAACTGGGTTGGCCAGCCAATCCGGGTAGCGGACCTCGCGAATAACCCCTGCTACCTCTAGCTTGCGGGTCTCTTGGACGATAAAAGCTTGTTTCTCTGTGGACTGTCGCCTCGCCTTCTGCTTCATGGGGCGCATGTTGGGGCACACATTGAGGTGATGCTCAATCACGCCCCTAGGGACCCCCGCCAACTGATCGGGTCCCCACACGAACACCTTCTTGTTTGCGTAAAGGAACTTCACCAAGGCCTCCTCCTGCTTGGGTTCGAGGTTTGCACCCATGGTGAAGGTGGCGTCAGTGGACCCATCCTCGTTGACCGGTACCTGCTTGGTTTCCGCCTTGTTTTGAGTGAATAGCTGCTTCTTCTTGGATGGCGCAGCCCCCTTGGGCTCAGGGGCGTCGGTATTTGGCCGGGCCGTGCCGCCCGCAGCCGCTTTTGAAAACAAGCTCGAGCGCCTGCAGTGCATCTTCGGTGTTTCCTAATACGGTAAGGACGCCGCTGCTCCCGGGCATCTTCATGATGTTGTACGCCGGGTGAGTTGCTGCCATGAACCGGGCCAAGGCAGGGTAGTCGAGGATGGCGTTGTAGGGGAGGCCGATGGGGGCGATGTCGAAGTCGATCAGCTCTGTGCGGAAGTTGTCGCGGGTGCCGAAGGTCACTAGAAGGCGAATTTGTCCCAGGGAGGCGGTGGAACCGGCTCCGACTCCTGAAAAAGGCCTGCTGGGCTAGAGCCGCTCTGGTGGCACATGGAGGAGGCTGAAGGCCTCCACAGAGAGCACGCTGAGGCCGGCTCCGCCGTCGATGAGGGTCCTAGTGCCAGCCACTTCGCAGATGGTGGGGGTGCACAGCATCGGAAGCGCACCCGAACCGGCTGGGTTGGAGGGGTGATCGTCCGAGTCGAAGAGCAGGTCGGTCTCGGGCGCCACCCAGCCCGGCAAGGCTCCCTGGCGCTTGGAGGCAGTGGCGATCTGGCGGGTGAACGACTTGAAGTGGCGGCTCGAAGGTGGTGCCAGTGAGCCGCCCAGGAGAGCTGTGGTGACCGGGGGCACAGGCCCGGCGCGATGGGCGAGGTAGAGGTCGCGCAGCTCCCCCCAACAGGCCTGCTGCTCGTTCCCCGCCGGGCCGGTGGGGGCGTTGGCGGCAGACGACGGGGAACGACGGGGGCATCCGCCGACGGGAGCCGTCCGGGCAACTCAAGCGGCGTGACCAGCCCGACGCTCGGCGCGGGCTCGGCGAGCGTCAGCCATGGACACGACGGAAGATCACACGCGACCAGCAGAAGAAAGATTCCGGCGCACCCCTACCTAGCACGCCAAATGTTGGATTTCGGGTTCCGGCAGACCCTTGAGGTTCGAACACTTGGGTGCGCGCGGAGATCTTTCCCCTACCGGCTCACGTGTTAATGGTTTTCAAGGGATCTAAACTAGGAACGATGAACAACACAAGGGACACAAGATTTATACTGGTTCGGGCCACCGTTGTGGTATAATACCCTACTCCAGTGTGTTGTGTGGTGGATTGCCTCTGGGGCTGATGAAGAACAGTACAAAGGAAGAACAGCCTCGCGAGGGGCTGTTCTTGAGCTGGTGTGGTGGACTGCTTGGGTGAGTCCAGCCGCTTCTCTCCCTCTCTCTCGTAGGTTCGGCCTCTCCCCTTTCTCTGTGGTGGCTAGTCCTATTTATATTGGGAGGCCCTGGGCCTCTTCCCAAATAATGAGCGGAAAGGGCGCCAACAATTGGCCATTTTGAAGGGGAGCATCTAGTACACTTATCCTGACTAAAGTTGGTCTTTGGCTGACAAAGGCTCGACGGTGACGCCGTCTCACAGGCTCCACGATGACCTTCGCCCGTCCTGCCGTTCTGCTGGTCTTGGTCTTGTTGCATGTAAGCGGTAACCTTTGCCCGATGCCTTGGCTCAGGCTTGCCTCCTTTGCACCAAAGGGGAAATGAGGACACCTTCTTGCGAGTCGGGCGCCTGGTCTCGATTGTCATGGCTTGCGTCACGGGGCACCCTCATGAGGTACCCCGCCTTGATCTCTCTGCCTCCTCGTGAGCCTGCCTGACGAGGCTGCTCCTGAGGAAGGTTCCTGTCGTCCGCCCCGCGTGGCTTGGCCCCTCGCGAGGGTCTTGAGCTCGAGCTGATGGAGCTGGGCCGCGCTGGGCCCCCACTTGAGCCACGCCGCAGGCCGCAGGCAGGCAAGTCTGGGGACCCCCGTTCCCAGAACGCCGACAACCACTTACGGCGCCACTCTCCTGAGGTCCGGCACGGAGTAGCTGCTTCTTCTTCTTGGGGACGACCTCAGGAGGGTACTGAGCTGCATTGTTGTTGGGGTCTTTGACTGACGCTGCTTGGAAGGCGCGCTCGAGGGAGCACACAGCATCTCTTTCCTCGCAGGGGACTGTGATGATCCCGCCGCTTCCTGGCATCTTGAGGACGTTGTAGCCATGGTGCGTCACTGCCATGAACTTGGCCAGGGCCGGGTATCCGAGGATGGCATTGTATGGCAGACGGATGTGAGCGACATCCAAGTCGATGAGCTCGGTGCGGTAGTTGTTGCATTCTTCGAAGGTGACGGGAAGGCGGACCTGCCCTAACGGCGTGGTGGAGCCGTCAGTAACTCCTGAGAAGGTCTTGGTAGGCTGAAGCTGATCGTATGGCACTTGAAGGTTATCAAACGTCTCGATGGACATGACGTTGAGCCCTGCGCCGTCGTCGATGAGGGTCTTGGTGACTTGTACGTTGCTGATGACGGGTGAACAAAGCATCGGGAGAGTGCCAGCGGTTGCCGCGCACTTGAGCTGATCGGCCGAACTAAAGGTGATGGCGCACTTGGACCACCTAAGAGGGCGCGTGGCCTCGAGCCTGGGGAGGACTGCGTTCACCTGGCGAGAAAACTGCTTGAAGATGTGTTGAGAGGCTGGGGCTTGAGCTCCGCCCAAGATGCAGGCGATCGCGCGCGGCTCTTAGAAGCCCCCAGCCCCCTCCTCTTGATGGTGGTCGTTGTTTCTTCTTGGTGGTGGAGACAGCGGAGGAAGACCGGCGTTGCCCTGAGGGCAGTCCTCGCGAGGTTGATCCCTCCAGGCGCCCTCGCGAGGCTGGTCCTGCCAACGGTCCTCACGAGGCCGGTCGCGCCACTCCTGGCGTGAGCCATGGTCGTCCCAGCGTCCTCCACCGCGTCCTCCTCCTCGGCCGTAGCCCCGGTCGTTGCGCTCGGGGCATCGACCGAAGCGTCCGTCACGAATGGCCCTGAGCTCTTGAGAGTCATTGGTGTTGTGGCTGTGCACGTTGTGGAAGGCGCAGAATGGTCGGCTGCTCTTGGATGACTCGGCTGGTCTTTGCCGCGCTTCGTGTCCAGCTCTGCCGCGAGCATGGCCACTCCCTTGTGCTTCACGTCCTTGGCATTGTCTTTCTTTTCCTCTGGGTCGGCAGCTGGGAGCTCGAGGAGGGAAAGACGCCCTTCCTCAGCTCTTGCGCACTTGGTTGCCAGGTTGAAAAACTCCAGAGATGTGCACAACTCCTCATGGATGGCGAGCTCCTCCTTCATCTTGACGTCGCGGACGCCATCAAAGAACGCCGAGATGATGGCCTTGTTCGTCACCTTGGGGATCTTGAGGCGAACGCTATTGAAGCGCTGGATGTACTTCTAGAGGATCTCTCCTGGTTGCTGCTTGACGCGGCGCAGGTCACCCGCTGCCGGGAGGGCGGTCGCGAGTGCCCTGGAAATTGGCGACGAAGCGGTCGCACATCTCGTCCGACGAGGAGATCGGGCCCGGAGGCAGGTTTAGGAGCCACGAACGAGCGCCGTCCTTGAGCGCCATGGGGAACCAGTTCGCCATGACTTTATCGTCGCCGTTGGCCGCCTCGATGCTCAGCTCGTAGAGTTGCAAGAACTCTACGGGGTCGGGGGTGCTGTCGTAGCGAGGAGGCAGATCCGGCTTGAACTTGCCCGGCCAGGCGACGCTACGTGGCTCGGGGGTAAAGGTGTGATAGCCCACCGTGGTCACCGGGACCCGCCGTGGAGGTGGAGCTTGATCTTGGAGCGTTCTCTTGCGGTCGAGGGACTTCTTGACAACTTCTTGCTTCACGCGCGGGTGCCTGGCGCGGCGGGTCGCATCGCAGGGCCGTACACCTTGGCGCCAGGGCGCCGTCTTGATGCTGAGGTGGTGGAGGCGCTCCATGAGCCACGTCTCCTGTAGCTGGCGGAGGGCGAGGCAGCGAGAGGGACAGTGCAGGGGAGCCCCCTGGGGCGCTGACGAGCTCGGCGATGCGGTCCAGCCAGTCCTTGTAGAGGTCGTTGATGGGGCGGTAGCGCAGGAGCTCGTGTGCCATGAGTAGCGCGGCCTGCGCGTCCGTGGGAGCGCGACGAGCGTGGGATGATGAACCGGCCGGGGTCAGCGATGGAGGGGCGGTGCGGCCATCCCGCCGCACCAAGGGGTGCAGCGAGGACGCCTGCTGCTCGTTCCCAGCCGGGCCGGTGGCAGCGTTGGCGGCGGGTGATGGAGAACGACGAGGAGGCCCGCCAACAGGAGCTGTTGGGGATATAACTACTGAGTGTGAACCGCCCCGGGAGGGCCGGTTCACACTCGTTCATGATCCAGGCCCATGTGGACGCCTGGAGCCCAGAGGCGAATTAAGGTCCATGTATGTAAACCGCCTTAGCGTTATAGCTTGTGTTGTTAGACAGAAAGGAGAGATCAAGCGGACTCTTGTATGAGCCGGATTGGGACTCTGTAAACCGACGGGCGTCAATCCGTGTATATAAGGGGACGACCCGGCGGCGAAGTTAGGGACAGAGATTTGAGGCTAAGGCAAAGCTATTGCTCCCTAGTCGCCAAAACCATATCAATCACATCACAACCGGGCGTAGGTTTTACCTTCATTGAAGGGCGAACCAGTATAATTCCCGTGTCTTGTGTCCGCTTTAACCTCTCTAGGTAAACCCGCATTTATGGCCCTACGACTAAGTCCTTTCATGAGGACATCTGCCGTGGCAAGTCCACGACAGTTGGCGCCCACCGTGGGGCTTTCGAACGATGGTTTGATGATCTTAGAGGGCAAGTTCGAAGGACTCGAAGGCTATGCAGTGGGCCGGATGACTAAGAGTCGTCGCGGCAAGCTCTACATCGACGATGCGGATCGGGGCCCCGAGGCCGGCTCGGTTGAGTACGGGTACCGGGTCCCTTTGGCGGCATACACGTGTTTATCGGCAAGATCGGCGAAGCGCAGCCCGGGCCGGACGTCGCTTGGCCTCGTCGAGACGGCTCAACGGGCGAAGAAGAGTCCTTCCCTGGCTAAACCGCGGTCAAGCATGTTTTCGTGGGAGTCGCCCACGGAGACTACGAGGACGGATCAGCATCTGGTGACGAACTGTTGTCTACTCTGGCGATGAATCGTCGGCCGGAGAAACCGAAGTCTCTATACCAGCTACGAGATGGCCAGATCGGGGTTGTTCCGACGGAGAGAGTATTCCGGACCCTTCGATCTACTCCCACCGGGTTGGGATCTTCATGGCCGGTACGCAGCGGCGCTTCACTCTTCGACCGGGCGCCCCGGTCGCCGGTTCAACAGCCGGTGATGGCAGCCGGGAAGGAGGCCTGTCGCGCCCGCCGCTCAAGTTTTGTCGAGCTCTTCGACGCGTTAGCTGTGCTCTTGGCGGAAGCTAATCCGCCGGATCAGGACCTGCACAACGCGGAGATTGCAAAGGTGAGGGAACAGATCACTAACGCTAAAGCGGACCTGGCAGCCGCGGACGAAAGAATGGTAGCGGAACGGGCCGCTTTGGATGCGCAGGCTTATAGGCTCAGGCTGGACCAGAGCGCGTCACAGGAAGTCATGAAAAGGAAGTACAGGTCCCGTTTACCTTCTGTTTTCGAGGGAAGGGAGCTTTTCAATACCCTGCGAGGACCGATAATCCGCCGCCATTGGTAAGCCGGCCGAAGCACCAGGGACGGCCGCACCGTTCAGCCCCGTATGATAGATCTATCTCGCCATCATACCGGTGCGCCCAGACCGTCTGAACACCTCCGGTCACTACTCCAACCCGATGGATAACCTCGTGGCGGCTGCGGCACGGTTGGAGGCGATTCAATTGAAGGCGATTCACCGCAGCGGTGGAGACACGCCGGGTTAAGGAGCTCCTCGGGGCGGCCTTGGCTCGGCAAGAAGCGTACTCGTCAGCCGAGATCGGATCCACTCCACCCCGCCCGAGCCGGAGCTACAGCCGACGTCGATGAACCGCCGTGTCGAGCAATGCGCGGCGTGGTCCGCCTCGCGGCAACAATCCGGCGGGTGGCTTTGAAGATGCTCAAGTGGTAGTGGACCGCGCCAGGCACGTGGGGAGGCCGAGTTAGTAGCACAAGCGGAGGATCATCCGCCAGCGCCCGGTTCGACCGACCACCTTCGAACCAGGGTCACGTCCGGCTCTTTGGGGGTGCCTTGCCTTGTCCCCGCTTTGCGCGTCACGATTGCCCAAGGACTTCAAGGGCCACGCAAGGTGCCGAATTATACCGCCGACTTGGCTCCAGAGGCGTGGATAGAAAGCTACGAGATGGCCATGGAGATGCCGGACGTGGATGAAGCCGCATGTGCGAAGTACTTCACAATGATCTTTGGAAGGTACGGCCCGGACTTGGTTAAAAAACTTGCCACCCAACTCCATCAGCTCGTGGACCCAGTTGCGGACCCGGTTCATCCAATATTTCAAAGACACCTGTAAGCAGCCCATGTCGGTGGTGGACCTGGCAGCTTGTGTCCAGGCAGAGGGAGAGTCTACAACCCATTGGGTGCGCCGCGTTTCGGAAGTTTTACATTCTTCAGACCGGATCAACCCTGATTCCGCGATCTTGACCTTGGAAGCCAATTGCGGTTCGAGCCATTGAAATTGAAGCTGGGTCGCATGAAGCGTTTTTGCCATGACATGGGCACTCTAATGGGCGTGTTGGTAAAATACGCTGATTCTGATAGTACCAAGGATCCTGAATCTGATAATGATGAAGTAGGGAAGGGAAAACAGAACGGCAACTCCAGGGTCCAGCAGCACCATTTGGCAGGCAATGGAGGGAACAAAGCGCCAGTTTAACGGCAACACGGGTTTCAGAGCCAACACCAATGCGCAGGACAAGGGTCAGCGCGAGGGGCAGTATCAAACCGGGCGGTCACAATCCGGATCGTTTGAACTTCATATTAAATCAACCTTGTTCAAGCACGGACGAAGGAGGTACCGCGAACCACCTTTGGAAGGATTGTTATATTATGCAGGAGTTTAAAAACTCCAACTCTTTCCGGTATGATCAAGGGACGGCGGCGGTTCCGGATCCGCTCTGGAATTACGATGGAGGAAATTCCGGCCCGGATTCGGTGGTAATCCGGCGGCAAGGCAATCGAGAATAATCAAGGTAATCGTAACAGTCGAGAACCAAGGGGCTACAATCAACAGCAGCGATCGGGTTATCGAGCAACCCAAAGCGGTTGAATGGGGCGATACCACGTCTTTACCACCAGTTTGGACCGACGGGACCGAAAACTTCATAGGCGGGCGGTCGGTGTTGTTGAACTGCTGCGCCCGCATTACCACGCTGGTCCGAGCAGCCGATTGTGTGGAGCAGAGAGGATCATCCTCCCGGGTTTACAATCCGGTCGATTAAGCCTTGGTGGTGGCACCCGGTAGGAGGGTACAAGTTTACCAAGGTTCTTATGGATGGAGGAAGCAGCATCAACATCACGTACTACGAGACTTTCCGGCGTATGGGGTTAATGATAGGCATCTTAGGCCGTCCGGACGGTGTTCCACGGAGTGGTGCACAGTAAGTCAGCGTACGGTCGGTAAGATAGTTACGGAGGTGACCTTTGGGGACGAACATGACTCGAGCGTAAGCGTTGGCGTTTGAGGTGGTAAAATTCAAAGCCCTTACCACGCCCTCTTTGGGCGGCCGGCTTATGCTAAATTTATGGCACGGCCTGTTATGTTTACTTACAGCTTTAATTGCCTGGTCACAAAGGAACGATAAAGGTTCATGGGAGCCGCCGGATAGCTCTAGAGTGCGAGTTAGGTGATGCGGCTTAAGCGTAGTCGGTTTGTGCCACTGAAGAGTTAAAGTATTATAAAGATAATGTTGATCCGGAGAATATGACCACTTTGAAGAAGCCAACTACAGAGCATGATCCGGACTTGAAGTTCAAATCGGCGGTGAGGCGAAGCTTGTTGATTTTGTGCCCGCGATTCATCCAAACAGTTCACCATCGGTGCCAACCTGGATCCGAAATAGGAAAGCGCTCATCGAGTTCATCCGTGAGAATCGGGACATTTTGCATGGAAGCCGTCGACATGCCGGGTGTACCGAGGAGCTCGCGAGCACACTCTTAATGTTGACCCGAAATACAGACCGGTAAAACAGTTTCTTCGCGGTTTAATGAGGAAAGGCGCAAGGCCATCGGAGAAGAAGTTGCTAGGCTGTTGGCAGCAGGTTTATCATCGAAGTCTTTCATCCGAGTGGCTCGCCAACCCGGTTCTGGTCCTTAAAAAGAATGGCACTTGGCGCGTAATGCGTAGATTACACAGATCTTAACAAAGCTTGTCCGGCGAGATCCTTTTCGCCCTCCCGCATTGATCAGATTATTGATGCGACGGCGGGTTGTGGCGTTTGAGCTTTACGGATGCGTATTCGGTTATCATCAGTTAAGATGGCGGTTAAGGACCAGGAGAAAGCGGCGTTTATCACCCTTTTGGAGCCTTCGCTATGTGTCCATGCCTTTTGGGCTCAAGAGCGCCCAAGCAACTTATCGGCGCTATGCATGTAATTGTTTGCATAAACAGATCGGCCGTAATGTGCACGCTTACGTGGATGATATCGTGGTGAAATCAAGGCAGAAGGAAACATTGATTGAGGATTTAAGGAAACCTTCGACAACTTGCGGGTGTACAGGATGATGCTCAACCACGCCAAGTGCGTCTTTGGTGTTCCAAAGAGGCAAATTGTTGGGTTTTCTCGTGTCTAACCGGGGATTGAGGCTAATCCGGAGAAAATTACAGCTATCACCTCCTTAGCCAAGCCAAAATGCATCAACGATGTCCAACGCTTGGCAGGCGGATTCTTCGCTAAGCCGGTTTATCGATCGCCTAGGAGAGAAGGCCATCCCTTTGTACCGAGATCTTTGAAGAAGACGGATCAATTAAATGCAGAGTTCAAATTCTTGATGAGGCATTGGAGGACTTAAAGCGGCTGGCCAACCCGCTTTGTTCTTGCTGCCCCTATTGACGAGGAGCCGCTCACATTATATGTTGTTGCTAATGCTAGGCGTTGAGTGTGGCCATTGTGGTGGAGCGCAAGGAGGCAGGAAGGAGTATCCGGTTCAATACCAGTTTACTACATCGGTGAGGTTCTCATTGAATCTAAGCAAAGATATCCACATTGGCGAAGGCTGGTATATGGGGTTTTTATGGCAAGCGGAAGCTGAAACAATATTTCCAAGGGCACCCCATCACAAAGGTCGATTCGGCTCCTTTAGGCGATATCATCTTGAACCGGGAAGCAACTGGCGGATTGCTAAGTGGGCTATAGAGCTTGGGCATACGGTTTAAAGTATGTGCCCAGACGGCTATAAAGTCTCGAGCACTTGTGGATTTCATTAATGATTGGACGGAGTTGCAAGCACCGAAGAGAAGCCGGATCACACCTATTGGACCATCCATTTTGATGGATCCGAGCAATTGGAGGGCTCGGGGGCTGGAGTCGTATTAACTTCCCCACGAGGTGATAAGTTTTGTTATGTTCTCCGCCTAATGTTCCCTTGTACTAACAATGCAGCTGAGTATGAGGCTTTGCTCCATGGCCTCCGGATGGCCAGAGAAATGAACCTCAGTCGGGTTAAATGCTTTGGTGATTCGGACTTAGTGGCCCGGCGGTATCCCAAGCACTTGGGACTCCAAAGATCCACTCATGGCTGCATATCGTCGGGAAGTGGACGTTGTTGCAGGACATTTTAAGGGGTACCAGTGGACCATGTGGATCGTCGGAAGAACGAGGCGGTGATGCTTTGAGCCGGCTGGGGTCCCAAAGTAAACCGGTCCCGCCTAACGCGTTTTCCTTGACGTGCTGCATAAGCCGTCAGTTAAAATTACTGATGAAATTGATTTGGCTATCCTGATCCGGAGGCTCAATTGGTGGCGGCCTTGCACATCATTCCGGATTAGACGCTCCCTTATTTGGCGTACATGAATCGGGCGAAGTTACGGAGGATGAGACGTTGGCCCGGCAGATAGTTCGGCGGTTCTAAGTCTATGACCATTGTTAATGGCGAAGTTGCACCGTCGCAGCGTGTCGTATGCGTTTCAGCGTTGTGTGTCCCCTCAAGAGGGCCGTGAGATATTGCGAGAGATTCATGAAGGGGATTGTGGTCACCACGCCGGTTCAAAATCCCACAGTGGCCAAAGCGTTCCGCCATGGCTTCTATTGGTTGACTGCCCATGCTGATGCGGAGGATCTGGTCAGACGGTGTGATGGTTGCCAAAAGTTCTCCAGGCGTGCTCATGTGCCAGCCCAAGAATTGAGGATGATTCCAATTACTTGGCCGTTTGCGACTTGGGGGCTGGATATGGTTGGACCTTTCAAACGATCCAAGGACAAAAAGACCCACCTGTTGGTAGCAGTGGATAAATTTACCAAGTGGGTCGAGGAAGAGCCTGTTAGCAAGTGTGATGCGGCCACGGCGGTTCAGTTCATCAAGCGGGTGATTTTCCGGTTTGGGTTTCCGCACGGTATCATCACGCATAATGGCACCAATTTGTCCAAAGGAGCTATGAAGGAATTTTGTGAGAACGGGAGCGCATCCCGCTTGATGTTTCTTCCGTAGCCCACCCGCAATCCAATGGTCAAGCGGAACGAGCTAATCAGGAAATTTTGAAAGGTATCAAACCCGGCTTATGGTCCCTTTAGAAAGGGCGGCCGGGTGTTGGGTGGAAGAGCTACCATCATGATATGGAGTATAAATACTACCCCAACCGATCCACGGATACACGCCGTTCTTTATGGTCTATGGAGCGGAGGCGGTCCTTCCCGATGATATCCGTCACGACTCGCCCGAGTAGCAGCTTATGTTGAGGCGAGATAGCGAGGCAGCACGGCAAGATGATTTGGATCATTTGGACGAAGAAGCGCGATATGGCAGCAGCTCGATCGGGCGGTCTACCAGCAGGACCTTCGTCGGTATCACAGCGGCGGGTTAAAACCGTAACCTTTCAGAAGGAGACTTGGTGCTGCGGCTCATTCAAGATCGTAAAGATATGCACAAGCTATCCCCACCTTGGGAAGGGCCTTTTGTGGTCAAGAAGGCTCTATACAACGGGTCCTACTATCTGATTGATGTTCGAGAGCGAAAAGACTCACGCCGCCGAGGAGGAGACCAATGTGCCATGGAACATAGCTCATCTTGACCTTATTATACTTGAGCCATTGGCTCCACTTATGTACATATCAAGGCGATGTATATATTATGAATAAAAGCAATAAACCGGATCCTCGGCTAAAGCGGGTATACATTACGTACAAAGGACCGGTTTGGGTACATGGAGATGATGTAGTAAAAGCGGCCTCCGGTTTAACCCTTGGCCTTGTTTTCGTAAATTTTTGTCATTTGGGGGCTTGGTCGTGTCCGAACCAATGCAGCACCTCTTGGCGTGAAAAGCCACCGGATCATTTGGGGGCATGGTCACGTCTGAACCAGTCCACACCTCTTGGTCGGCCTAAGGCCATAGAATCACTTGGGGCTTTGGTCGAACCCGAACCATCGCAATGCCATTTGATCGGCGTCATGCCACGAAGTTCAGTTGGGGACCTGGCTGACTTGAACCACCGCTACACCGTATAGGGGGCTTGGTCATGTCCGACCATGGTAAGCGCCATCCTGATCCGGCTCTGCAGCCTTTCCTTGCAAAGTGATTTTCCTCATTGATTTTGCTTCCATGGGGTCTTTATGCACTGTCATTTGGTTTTCGTTGGCCTTCTTAAACCGACAAAATTCTTTAAACCGGATTTATGTTCCGCATTCAATACCTTTTTAAAGCTGGCGATTTTTGTTCCGTTTGATTTTGCTGTTAACATCCCATTATGGAGTAACAGGGGCTTATCATGCCCGACACGATTTACACGGTAAATCGGTTTTATACGCAGAAGGACTGTTCTCCTGTGACAGTGATGGTTTATAAGGCCTTCACTTGGGTTTGACTAAAGCCAACTGTGTGCCTAATACTGGCAGGCAAAATATGTTGCAGGATTTACTACGAAAGCCAACGGGTCCCGTCTTGCCATGCAAAAGTTTACAGATCGAGATTGTACCGGCATTGTTCAAAGCAAGACACTTGCTATCCTATTACAAAGCCTTTTGAGGCCCGGCGTTCACGAAGTTATGCCTTGAAAATTTGAATATGTCGCCCGGCTTGGCGGATTACGCTGCTTCACCGGGTTGGCGCGAGGTGGAGGGCACGGCGCTGGCGTCGGTTCAGCTTCCTCTTCTTCTTCACCCAAAGCCCGAAGTCATTGGTAGACCACCAATCCGGGTTAAGGCTGAAGACAGCTTCTTCACTTATCAGCTCACCGGATCAGCGTCGGGGCGTAAGTGTGCTTACGGATTGGAGGAATCAGGCTCTGCACTTCCGGGATGACAAAATCCACCCGTTTGTTGTTTGCGTCATAAAAGATCGGTGAACTTCCAGATTGGCTTCAGCCGGCGATTGACTTCGCCAATGACGCATTTCCTTTGTAATCCGTTTGAGGCATCGTTATCGAAGGCTTCGCCGTTCTCTTTGAGCGCTGGAAAACCTTTAGCTATGTCGGTAGGATCAAGATCCGCTATCCATGCCTTGGCACGAGTCAGAGCCAGCAGGGCGCCAGCCCGGGCTGCGGATCGCTTCATCTCTTCAAGCTGTCCCGGAATCATGGACAGGCGGTCCAGCATCTCTCTGATCAAGGACGGCGCCGTGTTGTCGTATGAAGTGGCGCATATGGCCCGCTGGGCGCCGGTATATAGCTGTTCAATCAGGGTGTACGAAGCCTTGAGCTTTTTTCGCACGTCAGAGCCCAGATGAGCAATACGCTTGCTCGCACCGAGTTTAGACAGCCCAAGTTAAACCCGGCGAAGCGTTAACACGAGCATATTCAAGATAAATTTACTTACCAAAAACGGCCCGAGAGGTCATGGCATGCACTTGGCGTTTGAGTCCGTAAGCTCTTGATCACCGGTTTAAGGGCAGCCTCCGCTTCCTCCGCCCGTTTTATTAAACGGCTTTCTCGGTGTCCCAGATTGACCCGCTCGGATTTGTACCACTCCTTCAGCTGCTCCATGGTGGTCAGGGCGGTCTTTAGCTCATCCTTGGTTTTGGTGGCTTCTGCTATTTGGGTTTCCAGATTGGTTCGGAGGTCCTTGAGTTGCACAGCTTGCTGGTGTATTTCATTCTGATGACAAATAAAGCATGTTAGTGGTTTCATTATACAAGTCCCAAGCTTAATACAAGTATTCAACTTGGCACTTGGGGGCTAATGGCTAGTTGATCTCAATTTGCTAAGGAGACGCAACTTAAGTCCCGGTTTAACTTTGCAAAATTAAACCGACCCTTTGGGGGCTACTATGTAGTGCAAAGATGAGAAAGGTCAAATTATTACCTCATAGCGGTCCTTCATGCGATTTACTAGACCGGCTTCAAGGTCACGGCTTGTGTAAAGCCGGTTCGTAGCCGGAATGAAGTTCTTGGGCGGAGAAATTGTCGTAGCGAGACATGTCAGTCTTCCCTTGTCTTTGCCGATAGTAGTGGAACTTTCTTTGATGCTATGCTTGGCTAAAGCGACCGGTTGGATAGGGCGGTGTAGCGATTACTGTCACAAGAACATCGTCATGTTCAGCGGTCTTGTTTGGGCTTGATGTCGTCTTGCTTTGGCTCGGCGGTTCAACGGTCACGATCCGCTCGGTGGGCCAGGTTTGGTGGAGCAGGCTGTGAGGTTTCCACTTGGACCTCCGGTTCAACTTCTGGCGGGTCAGCAGTATCATCCTTGTACAACTCGCCAGAGCTTTCCTTGGCGGCTTCAGGATTTTCATGTGGCTGTTCTGGGGTTTTTTCCGGATCACCATCCGGAGTAGGATCAAGAGTTTTCGCTTTCTTGCTCAAACGAGCCTTGGTGCTGCAATATTCAGAGTTGGATCAAGACAAATTGACCAAATTAATAGGGAATCGAATTGACAGACAGTAATTACATACCTGCGGCGATGTTCAGCGGAGGCGATTGTGTGGTGGATGAACCGCCAGACGAGTTGGAAGAGGCCTGATAATTGAGTCGACGGATTGAGAGAACATCGGAAGAAACCTTTTAAGGGATAACGCTTTTCAGGAGAGCAAGTCACCTCACGGGCGACGCTCCGGATTGGGGTGTCTGGTAAACCGCTGAGGTAACCTGTTGACCACTGTGTCGGGTTGTACGGGCGCTCTTCGTCTGCTGTGTCTTCAAGAAAAGATTTGGATTCAAATAAGCACAGGAATGGTATTTTTCACTTTCCGGACGGTAGCGACGAATTCTCTTAACAGCGCAAGCTTCAGATTCGGAAGAAAGAAGGATTACCTCAACAGGATCGGCATGACCGGCTTCAAAGATCATCACAGGAAGAAAAGTGTCGGTAAAAGGAAGGTAAAGAGGCCAAGCATATGCAAGCGAAATACAAAGCGGAAAGCCGGTTTATGGCGGCTCCCTCGTAAATGTCAAAGTTTTACCTCGGCTTGATTCTTCGTCCTCCGTGGTTCAGAGGACTCGGTGGTCTTTTTCTTGCCAGCTTTCTTAGTGGCCTTGGACTTTGCACGTGGCGCCCGGACCGGTCTGGTGCGTTTCCAGAAGGAGCTTTCAGCCTGGGAAGCAGCAAGCATTAGCATATGTCAACAGTATTACGAGCCTGAAAGACAAGAAGAAGAGCTTACCGCCGGCGGTTTGTTGGCGGCACAAAATGGAGCCAACCCGGTGAGGCTGCGAGACGGAGATTGGCTCATCGAGCATCTTCTTGACGATCTCGGTGGTCTCCTGTTCGGTTATGGGTAGCTCGTGGCGCCTTTGAGGATCTTTGAGGCTGCCGGTGTACTGCAGCATCAATCCGGGCCGGCGGCTCAGTGGCAACACGCCCCAAGAGACCCAGCAACGCACAAGATCCACGTCGGTTAAGCCATTGCCCATTAGAGCCCGGAGCTTGATTATTTGTGGCGCGAAGTTTTTCCGTTCCACGGCGGTTAAGCGTGAAGGCAGTGGATGATGGTTGCTGAGCCGGTGAGGACGGTAACCCGGCAAGGGGTTTTCGTTGGCGGCGCGGTGTTACAGCGGTAGAACCAAGTTTGGTTCCAATCCTTTGGATGGCTGTGGTGCTTGGCGTGAGGGAAATCGGCTTCCTTCCTCTTCTGAATTGAAACGCCGCCCAGCTCCGTGTTGGGACCATCGAGAAAATTCTGTGCGACGGTTCAAATGGAAAAATCCGGAACAACTCCACGAGCGGTTCTTCTTGAAGATAGACTTCACGTAAGACTTGAAAGTTGCATATGTTCAAACGGAATTGGGCCGATATCCTGCGGATGGAGTTGCAAACCGGCAAGGACGTCCCGGAAAACTTTGAACCGGGCGGCGTAACCCCGGTCTAGGTGCTGCATAAACACGATTACTTCCCCCGCTTTGGCTCGGGAGAAACTTCGCCCTCGGAACACGCCAATGGAGGACGTCTTTTGGAGCCAAACCGCCCGGTGGTGACGTAGCCGTTGAGCTGCGTCTCGGTGATTTTGGACCGGACCCGATTGCAAGCAGCAAATTGAGGAGCCATTCCGGAAGATTAAGGCTGCGAAAGAAAGGAAAACGGTTCACCATTGAACAGGTGGGGGTTCTGAGATAATGTTAAACCGGCAATCCGATGGCCGGAAATTCGGCTTAACTAAGGACTAATGGAGTGACGGATTAGATATCGATAGTTAACCCGCCAGAGGAGGCAGAGCTGAAAAAGTTGCTAAGTATAGACAGAAACAGGTTTCCCATGCAAAAGGAAATAATCTAGATCTACCGGGTTCAAGAAGGAAAATTTCTGCGACCTATGCGAGACCTCCTACAACGCAGAAGGTTCGGGCATGTTAAAGCGAAGGATCTGAACAAAGGGGAAGATGCCTAGAGTCGGAGTACACGGCGAAAGCAGCCGTTTGCATATGAGGAGCGGTACGGCTGAGCCGTACGGCCATGGTGGAACTGGTATGAAGAATCGGCATGAACGCTCACGAGCTATGAGACGAACCGAGTTTCCAGATGAGATCTAGGGTTTAAAGAAAACCTTACCTAACGAGCGGGAACCACGGAGGAGCGCTAAAACTCTGGTAAGATCAGGTTGATGCAGCTGACCCGGGAAGCGTCGGTCGAAGGTTGAGGGCGACGGCAAGAGCTTCGTGGTCGGCGTGGTCGCGAGGAAGAAGAAGGGAGGAAGAAGAAGAAGAGAATGGCCCGACCGGTCTATTTATAAGGGACCGGAGCAATCAACGGGTGCGAGAATCGAGGAGTCAAAAGCGGCGGAAGGTGCAGCGGCCGCCTCGATTTCCGGAATGGCATTAAATGCAGGGAATCTTACTGTTTGGATTTCTTTATTAAGGATGACGTCAGGACGCCTCGACACGCGAATCGGAAGATGACATCACGGCGGTTCAAGCAGCTGGCGGTTCTGAAAGGAGGAAAGAGATCAAGAGTTTCTTGAGGGTGTGAAGATTAACATGAACCGGTTCAAGTCAATCTAGGGCCTAATGTTGGGGATATAACTCATCGAGTGTGAACCGCCCGGGAGGGCCGGTTCACACTGCTCATGATCGAGCCCATGTGGACGCCTGGAGCCCAGAGGCGAATTAAGGTCCATGTATGTAAACCGCCTTAGCGTTATAGCTTGTGTTGTAAGACAGAAAGGAGAGATCAAGCGGACTCTTGTATGAGCCGGATTGGGACTTCAGTAAACCGACCGGCGCCAATCCGTGTATATAAGGGGACGACCGGCGGCGAAGTTAGGGACAGAGATTTCGAGGCTAAGGCAAAGCTATTGCTCCCTAGTCGCCGAAACCATATCAATCACATCACTGGCCGGGCGTAGGTTTTTACCTTCATTGAAGGGGCCGAACCAGTATAATTCCCGTGTCTTGTGTCCGCTTTAACCTCTCTAGGTAAACCCGTACGATGGCCCTACGACTAAGTCCTTTCATGAGGACATCTGCCGTGACAAGTCCACGACAGGAGCCGTCTAGGCGACGCGGGCGGCGAGGGCGGCCTGGCGCTCAGCGCGGGCGCGATGAGCGTCCGACATGGTTGTGGTGGAGCGGTGAAGCACGGATCAATGAGAGGAGGGCTCCGGTGCACCCCTACCTGGCGCGCCAAATATCGGATTTCGGGTTCCGGCAAAACCCTTGAGGTTCGAACACTGGGGTGCGCACGCAGATCTCTCCTCTCCCACGCTCTCACACTCCACGATCTCACAGACTAACTCGCCGAACCCAAGAACACGAGGACACAAGATTTATACTGGTTCGGACCCTCTCGATGGAGGTAAAACCCTACTTCCTGCTTGATTAATATTGAAGATATGGGTAGTACAAGAGTATATCTACCACGAGATCATAGAGGCTAAACCCTAGAAGCTAGCCTATGATGGTATGATTGTAATTGTGATCGGCCTTCTAAGGACCAACCTCTCCGGTTTATATAGGCACCGGAGAGGGCTAGGGTTTACATGGAGTCAGTTACAAGGAAGGAAATATAATATCCGGATTGCCAAGCTTGCCTTCCACGCCAAGGAAAGTCCCATCCGGACACGGGACGAAGTCTTGAGTCTTGTATCTTCATGCTTGAATAGTTCGAATGATGTATATAGTCCGGCTGTCCGGATAACCCCTAATCGAGGACTCCCTCAGTAGCCCCTGAACCAGGCTTCAATGACGATGAGTCCGACGCGCAGTCTTGTCATCGGCATTGCAGGGCGGGTTCCTTCTCTGAGTACTCCAAAGTAATTATCAAACACTTGAACCGTGTCCGGATCCATAAAATGATCTTCACATGCCACCATAGAGAGAATGGTATTTCCCAAATGCAATCTGCTGACAACTTTTTAGGCAACGCGACGTGTCATTACGGTCGGGTCATTATTCGAACCGTTTTCTCCCAACCAGCCACAGCGCATATTGCGAGGCGGTTTCCTAGACACGTCTTGTCAAAGCAGAGATCGTGTCCCCTTATCACGGGATTCTCATCAATGCGGGTACGGGTAATCCCACCACATCATCAATCGTGGCGCTTGGGAAGCAAGCAATTCCCAATGGGCAAGTGGGGAGGCGCACCGCTTTCATCGCCTCTATAAAGGGATAAGATTTTCCCATTTCTACCCACGCCTTCTTCCTCCTTTGCCCACTCTTGCCTCCTCGAGCTCCAGCGCCCAAGCCCAAGTCTTCTCCGCACAGCTAAACATGTCCGGAGCAGGAGGCAAGTGGGTGGCTTCCATCGTCAAGGAGAAGCATATCGCAAATCTTCGGGCGGCCGGATACTTGGCCGCAGACATAGCGCACCAGCTACCGGATGATGGGCAGGTCATTCCGACCCCGGGACCCCACGAGAGGGTCGTGTTCGTCGCCCACTTCATCCGTGGACTGGGGTTTCCACTTCAGCCCTTTGTCCGCGGGCTCATGTTCTACTACGGGCTAGATTTCCATGATCTAGCCCCAAATTCATCCTCAACATCTCGGCGTTCATTGTCGTATGTGAGGCCTTCCTCCGCATCCGGCCTCACTTCGGCCTGTGGCTGCAAATCTTCTGCGTGAAGCCGAAGATTGTAAGCGGCCAGCACGTGGAGTGCGGACGGGCCATGGTGGGCAAGATGCCTAACGTCACCTGGCTGGATGGCTCCTTTGTGGAGACCGTAAAAGGGTGGCAATCATGGTGGTTCTACATCACCGAGCCGCACGACGCCAACTGGGCGGCGGCCCCCAAGTTCCGATCCGGAGCCCCCATGCGGCTCACCTCCTGGGAAAAGAAGGGCCTAACTTGGGGCGAACCTCTGAGCTGATCGACTCCAAACCTGCATCAAGAGCATGAAGGACAAGAACATCAAGCTTGTCAATGTGATCCAGGTCATGCTCATTCGCCGGATTCTGCCGTGCCAAAGGCGGGCATTCAATCTGTGGGAGTTCGTCCCGGCCGAACACCAGACACTTCAGAGGCTCTATGGCATCAAGCACAAAGACGCGTGGAAGGCGTTGTTCAAGGCCTCTGAAGTACCTCCTCCCACATCCGAGGACCGCGGACTTCATGCAACGTGGCCCCCGCGTCCGGTGAGTTTTGGGACTGCCACCGGATTCGGTTTTTCCCAATACATCCATGAGGGAGTCTTAAGTATTTGTGTATATTTGATCAGAACTATGTGGAGACAGCGGAGCAGATTGACTGCCTGGCTCCGTAGCCGGAAGATCCAGCTGATGCTCTCCTGACAGAGATGCTGATCCCGGCGCCCTACAAGGCACCGGCGAAGAGGGCCGAAAAGAGGGCCCCGGGGACCCGGAAGGGTCTCCGGCATAAGGTTGTGCCGGAAGCCTCGTCCGAAGACGACGAGGCGCACTCCTCCCTCGAAGAGGAGGAAGACGAAGAAGAGGCCGCCCCATCCGGAAAGGATGAGGGGCCTGAGGAGACGGGCCATGGGGCCGGAAGAGGCCCTCGACGCAAGGCCGTCATACCTACGTCGTCCGATGACGACGAAACAGATTCCTCCCGCGAAGGCGGGGGGAAGCAAGAAGGAACTCCACCTCCCCGCACTGGGGACGAGAAAATGAGGAAAGCCACCCCAGAGGGGGAGGCTAGGACGCCCAAGAAGGGAAAGACGTCCCTTCCGGACTACTCCACTACGGCCGCTCATAGCGAGGAAGAGTGGCTGCCCAGGGGGAAGCCCCTAGCGCGAGAATAAGTGTCCGCACTCTACCGTGATTTTACTTCATAGTTGTTTAATAACGCCGAACATATATGCAGTCCGGCCAGGGCTCATCCGGAGGTGTCGTCTTTGGATGGGTCTCTAAGCGCTTCAGAGATGAACTCGCTCCCGACGGCCACCACTCCCCAGCCTGCTGATGACACGGAGGTGTTGTCCCGAAGGTTCTCCGAGCGGGGGGAGGTGACCCTGGAGACGCTCAAGGCGGAGTTCCAGATGTTGGACACGCGGGGTTCAAGATCCCCGCGGACCGCGTCGATGAGAGCCGCAACAAGGCGGACTCTCGACCGAACACTGTTCCGGAACCCTTGACGGTTCCGGAATTAGGCGGGAAGCCCCTCGTTAGGGAGGGCGAGCCGTCCGTGCCGAGGGCTTCCGTAACGCCGGCGCCGGATAATCTGGTGGAAGCGCTTCGAGGCGCCTCCATGGATGATGAGCACCGTACTCTTATGAGTGCGGTGATTCAAAAGGTTCTGTCCGCCAAAAGCGGACTAACCGAAGCCTGCACAAGCCTCGTGACGGGCTTCGAGGTAAGTAATAAAAATGTGTGAAATTACCACCCGATAGGTAGTAGCCCCTGATACTCTATTTGGTGTTCGGAAAGTAAAGCCAAACGGAGGGTCAATTATAATCCGCAGGAGTCTAATAAGTGTTTATGTGAATAAGCGAGGCCGTCTTTGCTTGCCGCTGCTGCCCGCACAGCCGAGGTTGCCGAACTAAAGCGGGACTGGAGCAAGCGCAGGAGATCTCGATCTCACGAAGAGGCGGCTCAAGAGAGCAAAGGTGAGTGATTCTCCGCTCTTATATATGTAAAGATAGATAAAATTGTTTAGTCTCGACGACAAAGCGTCGTGGATCGTGTGTGACAGGTCCACCGCCAAGTGGCGTCCCCTGAAGAAAGCGCTATCCGAGGCCAAGACAAGGCGGCCTTGGAATGCAAGGAGCGCGAGAAGCAAAGTGCTAGAGTGGGCGAGGTACAGCAAAGAGCTCCAGGACCTCGGCAAAAAGTTCGAGTCCGTGGAGCATGATCTGAAGATGAAAGAGGCAGAGCTTGCGAAGGCCCTTGTGAGTATGAAAGATGCCAAGGCCAAAGCCGAGAAGGCACGATGAGGAGATCCAGGAGGCCAAAAGATAGCGGCGGGTAAGAAATTCTTTGTGCAAAGCAAACATGTGGAGGAGGCGTTTCTTTTACTTACTCGAATTCGGAGCTCTCCAGGGGCATTCACAGATCTGCCATGCAGCGTATCAGATGCCGCGGAGTTCTACCATGCCCAAGAGGGGAGCTCAACGAAGAAGCTATTCTGGTCCTAGTATGCTGGGGCCGAACACCCAACGCCTCTGAGTGACCAACTGAAGCAGTTGGTCGAACTCCACAGGGCGGCCGAAGTGGCTATGAAAGATTTCATAGTCCGAATGTGGCCTGGTGAGCCCCTGCCCACTAGCTACTTCGGCCTGATCAAGCGGATGGTGAATGCGTGTCCGCGGCTTGAAGTAATCAAGCAATCCGTTTGCATCGAGGGTGCCCGCCGGACCTTTGCCCGCGCGAAGGTGCATTGGGGCAAGCTGGATGCGGAGAAGCTGGTGAAGGACGGTCCACCCGAGGGCAAGGAGCATCGCCATCCCGAGAAGTACTATGATGGCGTTATGAAAGGCGCTCGTCTTGTGGCCAATGAGTGTTCCAAGGACAAGATCTTTGACTAAATGTACCTCTGCCGCTGTTGTAATTTAAAGACGAAGTTACTTGTGCTATGTAGCACTGTTTGGTTTAAAATATTACCATCTGTGCGGCTGTTTATCAAATTCTGAAAGTAGGCCAGTCGTCGGCTTCCACCCCACGCATTACCTAGTACCGGGTGTTCTGAAAACCCGGATACTCTTTATCCAAATGTTTGGTCCCTTAAGGAGGTATCCAGCGCAGCGAACAAGGCAATCGGACTATGCGGCTTTATAACTTTCACTTAGCCATAGAAGTCTATAATTTTAAATTTTGGCGAAACCCCTAGAATTCGGAGGGCCTAATTGGGGCGCTATATACGCCTAAATCAGACAAGGCCGACTCATCTCCTAAAGCGGAAAAAATCTTTATGGATTTTAAGACCTCTCGAACAGCGACCAGCTCTCGCCTCATCATGCCGGTCAGTTTTCGGCTTTCTCTTCTGAGGTGCTCGTCCGGAAGAACCGGGACACAATCGCAGTAATTCTCCCTGCGCTACCTTAGCCGATATAACGGAACATAAGGTACCAAAACAAGGGAGCCGGGCTAACCCAACTGTAGACCCAAGACATGATTCGGAGCTAATGCATATAGTGCTATAAGTTCGGGGTGCCGCACGGTTCAAAGTGTTCGGACTTTATTTGCCGTAGAGTGGGGCACCATAGGAAGCCCCTGGCAAACGGGTCGTACCAAAGTGTACGGATGCAATATCAAATAAACATTTGTAAGAAAAATGTTCAAATAAGAATAATGAGTTGACGCTATATATAATCTCCCATTGATGAAAATACGTTTAAGCGTATGTTTACAATGAATGCATTAAGCGGAGATAAATAGGACTATTCAACATGTCCTATATAGGGGCAGACCGTGTGTGGATATATAAAATAGGTATAACGATCGTAAATAGATTCCACCTGGGTGTTTCCTTCTGTGCGTGAAGCCTGTTGCCTCCTTGGTTTTCTCTCCTATGTAAGTCCGGCAATCCGGCTCTTCTGAAGAGGCTGCTCTAAAGCAATGTCGCCCATGGTATCTTGAGTGCGTAATTGTGTACGCGTGGCACGAATGCTGCTTTGATGGGGCTTAAGCGGAGGCCGGACTGCTAGTCGCGCTCTTGGCGTGCCTGATGATCCTATTGCGGGGTGCTCCGGACTCTCTTGACGGTGCTTGAAGTTGTTGTCGCCGGGTTGGTTTGTCGGAGGAGGCCGCATTGTACTTCCGCCGCGAGGGCTGCAGTATGCTCTTCTGTTCGGAGAGAGCGGTCCATATTTCCGTTCACTGTTATGACCCCGCGTAGTCCTGGCATCTTGAGCTTGAGATATGCGTAGTGTGGTACCGCATTGAATCTAGCGAATGCGGTTCGTCCGAGCAGTGTGTGGTAACCACTGCGAAAAGGGACGATATCGAAGATTAACTCTTCGCTTCGGAAGTTATCCGGAGATCCGAAGACCACTTCCATTGTTATAGAGACCGTGCAACGGGCCTCTACTCCAGGAATCACTCCTTTAAAGGAGGTTTTGGTGGCCTTGATCCTTGAAGGGCCAATTCCCATTTTGCGCACTGTGTCCTGATAAAGCAGGTTCAGGCTGCTGCCACCATCCGTGAGGACGCCGCGTGAGGTGGAATCCGTTGATGATTGGGTCTAGGACCAATGCGGTCGAGCCGCCGTGACGGATGCTAGTAGGGTGATCCCTACGATCAGAGGTGATCGGACAAGCTGACCATGGGTTGAATTTGGGGGCGACTGGCTCCATCGCATAGACGTCCGTAGTGCCCGCCTGCTCCCGCTTGGGGATATGCGTGGCGTGGATCATGTTGACCGTTTTCACCGGGAGGATTTCTTCGCCCCCGTGTTCGGACGTCGGGGCTCCTCGTCATCGTTCTTTGTGCAGCCCCTTGTCCTTGTCTTGGCGTTTATCTTGCCGGCCTGTTTGAATACCCAACAATCTCTATTGGTGTGGTTGGCTGGCTTGTCCGGGTGCCATGAATTTGGCACGAAGCGCTCGATATCACGGTCCAGACTGGACGGTCCCTGATTATTTCTTTTGAACGGCTTCTTCCGCTGACCGAGCTTGGATCCGCTGAATCCGGCGTTGACTGCCGTGTCTTCAGTGCTGTCGCCATTGTTCCGTCGCTTATGTCTGTTAAGTCGCGGCTTGTAGTTATTGTCGCGGCCATCCGAAGTGCCAGAATGTGGCATAGTGCTGCTGCGAGCCAACCAGCTGTCCTCGCCCGCGCAAAAGCGGGTCATTAGTGTTGTGAGAGCTGCCATGGACTTGGGTTTTTCCTGGCCGAGGTGTCGAGCGAGCCACTCGTCACGGATATTATGCTTAAAAGCCGCCAGGGCTTCGGCGTCCGGACAGTCGACTATTTGGTTCTTTTTAGTTAGGAACCGAGTCCAGAATTTCCTGGCTGACTCTCCGGGTTGTTGAGTAATGTGGCTCAGGTCATCGGCGTCTGGTGGTCGCACATATGTGCCCTGGAAGTTGTCGAGGAATGCATCTTCCAGGTTTTCCCAACTGCCAATGGAATTTCTTTGGCAGGTTGTTTAGCCGATGCGGGCTGGTCCTTTGAGCTTAAGGGAAGATACTTGATGGCATGTAGATCGTCTCCGCGGGCCATGTGAATGTGGAGAAGGAAATCTTCGATCCATACTGCGGGGTCTTTTGTGCCATCGTATGATTCGATGTTTACGGGTTTGAACCCTTCTGGAAATTCATGATCCATTACTTCGTCAATGAAGCAGCGGGGGGTGCGCGGCGCCTTTGTGCCAGGCTATGTGGCTACGCAGGTCGAATTGCTCTGGGTGGATTTGTTGAAGGTGTATCCAGCGTGACGGTCGTCGTCGCGTGTGGAGGCGCGCCCCCGCGATCCGTAGATCGATCTTGGCTGTCCTGTTTTGTTGCCCCGGGGCCCTAGTATGTTGGCGTGGGGGTGTTGGCTGGTATGCGGACTGATATGCCATTTTATCCCGGCCACGAGGTGGCCGGTCAACCGTATGGCGCTCGAGTCCGTATTCCTCGGCTGCCAGGAATTCAGTCCATCTATCTGGGAGTAGGTCTTGATCAGCTTGGAGTTCTTTGCCGCTTCTTTTCGTGCTCCTCGCGGTGGCTATGAGCCGGCGGCAAGCGCTCCTGCTCTATGGGATCCTCGAGCACGCCCGAACTTCGTCGTCGCCGAGGCTAATCTCGCCTTCGGAGGGGCATGTAGCTGTCCTCCTCCGGGTATTCGCCCGTCGCTTTGTTCTTCTGGGCTGACCTGCTCGTCCTCCTGTTCGGCCTGCTCGAAGGCGGGCTGATCAGGGTTGTATTCTTCTTCGGCACCATTCGGATTGTTTTCGTCTCCTGGGCCGGTATTGCTGTCGCGGGGCTTGGAGTGGCGCCGACGACGCCCATTCTTTGCTTTTTTCCCTGAGGTTTTGTCCTCCGTTGCCTCATCGCCATTTGTTTCCTTCAGAATGTCCACCATATATATGCCATAGGAAGAGGTAGCTGTCCACCGCCCAGTGAGCGGTGGTTCATGTTCTTCTCCTGCATCGTCGTCCATACCGTCGATGTCTTCGAAGTCGAAGTTCAGTACCTCAGTTAAATCATCGACCGTGGCAATGAAGTGGGAGGTGGGTGGGCAACGAATTCCTTCATCGCCTGCCTCCCACTCGAGCCGGACATAGTTCGGCGAAGAGCCTCCTGACAAAGAGAGAGACTTTAATGAGTCCAGCATGTCACCAAAGGGCGAGTGCTGGAAGATATCCGCAGCGGTGAACTCCATTACGGGAGCCCAACCTAGCTCGACTGGCTCGGGAGTGCGCGGACTGGAACCAACGTCCGGATATGAATCAGCACTGCTAGTTGGAATAGCTTCTACACACTTAGTAACGTAATCAACAACAACTAGAATATGTGTATACCATTAGAGGAAGGAAAAGGTCCCATATGATCAAAGCCCCAAACATGAAATGGTTCAATAGCAAGTGAATAGTTCATAGGCATTTCCTGTTGTCTACTAATATTACCAATTCTTTGGCATTCATCACAAGACAAGACAAACTTACGAGCATCCTTGAAGAGAGTGGGCCAATAGAAACCGGATTGCAATACCTTGTGTGCAGTTCTATCTCCAGCATGGTGTCCTCCATAAGCTTTGGAGTGGCACTTGCGTAGGATCTATTCCTGTTCATGCTCAGGTACACAACGTCTAATAACACCATCTACTCCTTCTTTATAAAGTAATGTCTTAAATCATAGAAAAAACTTTTTCTTTTGCTGGTATGTGAAACTAGGTGGTATAAATTTAGCAACAATATAATTAGCATACCATGGAGTATTACGAGAAGCATTTATGACATTTAATTGTTCATCGGGAAAGCTATCATAAATAGTAGTGGGTCATCAAGAACATTTTCTAACCTAGACAAGTTGTCTGCAACGGGGTTCTCAGCTTCCTTTCTGTCAATAATATGCAAATCTAATTCTTATAGCAAGAGAACCCATTTAATAAGTGTAGGTTTAGCATCTTTCTTTTTCATAAGATATTTAATAGCAGCATGATCAGTGTGAAAGTTACTTTAGAAAGCAAAAATGAGTATGTTTGGATAGTCTTTCTATTATTTGATCGATAAAAGGTAGAGGGTAATGATCTTTTCTAGTAGCTTTATTCAATTTGTGAAAATCAATTACCATTCTATAACATGTAAC
The DNA here is from genome assembly GCA_021605145.1 of Aegilops bicornis. Classification (NCBI taxonomy): domain Eukaryota; kingdom Viridiplantae; phylum Streptophyta; class Magnoliopsida; order Poales; family Poaceae; genus Aegilops; species Aegilops bicornis. Next base: position 570,438,710 of record CM038670.1, read on the forward strand.
AATTATTTGTGGAATCAATTCATTCTTATCATTAGGAACAACAGTAATACCTCCCTTCTTAGAGACACAATGAACATGGCTTACCATTGACTATCGGCAATAGGATAAATTATACCTGCCTCCAGAAGCTTTAGTATTTCATTTCTTACCACTTCTTTCATCTTAGGATTTAACCGTCGTTGATGATCAACAACTGGTTTAACATCTTTCTCCAATTTTATTTTGTGCTGACATAGAGTGGGACTAATGCCCTTAAGATCATCAAGAGTGTATCCAATAGCGGCACGGTGCTTCTTCAGAGTTTTCAATAATTTCTTTTCTTCATGCTTTGAAAGGTTAGCACTAATAATAACAGGATATATCTTCTTTTCATCAAGAAAAGCATATTTCAAAGTATCAGGTAATGGTTTAAGCTCAAACACGGGATCACCCTTGGGTGGAGGAGGATCCCCGAGGATTCCAACAGGCAAATTGTGTTTCAAAATAGGCCCTTAATTAAAGAATACTTCATCTATTTCTCTTCTTTCATTCATAGCCAAATCATTTTCATGTTCTATCAAATATTGCTCTAAAGGATCAGGAGGAGGCACGGAAATAGAAGCAAGACCAATAATTTCATCCTTACTAGGCGACCCTTTATCACGAGGTTGTCTACAAAATTTAGAGAAATTAAAATCATGAGACATATCTGCTAAACCAATGGTAACAATATCTTTCTCGCATTCTATCTTAGCATTAACAGTATTCAAGAATGGTCTACCAAATATAATGGGACAAAAATTATCTTGTGGGGAACCCAGAACAAGAAAATCAGTAGGATATTTAATTTTTTCACACAAGACTTCAACGTCTTACAGTCCCAATTGGTGATATAGTATCTCTATTGGCAAGCTTAATAGTAACATCAATATCTTCTATCTCAGCAGGTGCAATATCATTCATAATTTCTTGGTACAGGGTATAAGGAATTGCACTCACACTAGCACCTACGTCACATAAGCCATGATAACAATGATCTCCTATTTTAACAGAAACAACAGGCATGCCAACAACAGGTCTATGTTAATCTTTCATATCGGGTTTAGCAATTCTAGCAACTTCATCACAGAATTAAATAACATGCCCATCAATATTATCTACCAAGAGATCTTTAACCATAGCAATACTAGGTTCAACTTTAATTTGCTCAGAGGGTGTAGGTGTTCTAGTATAACTCTTACAAACCATAGTTGAAGCTTTAGCATGATCCTTTATTCTAACTAGGAAAGGTGGTTCCTCAGTAGGAACAATAGGATCAACATTGTAAGTAATAGTTTCTTCTTCAACTTTAATAGGTTCTACTACTTTAACTTCAATGGGAGGATGATATTTAAACCACTTCTCCTTAGGGAGATCAACATGAGTAGCAAAAGATTCACAGAAAGAAGCTAACATCTCAGAGTCAAGTCCATATTTAGTGCTAAAATCACGAAAATCATCGGTCCATAAAAGATTTAACACAATCAAACTTAAGGTTTATACCTGACTCTTTACCTTCTTCAAGTTCCCAATCTTCAGAGTTGCATTTAATTCTTTCCAATAAATCCCATTTGAATTCAATGTTCTTCTTCGTATCGGAACCATTACAAGAAGTATCGAGCATGGATCGATCATTATGAGAAAGTCGAGCATAATTTTTTTGAATAATAATTTCTCTTGAAAGCTCATGATTGGGCATGAATATAACATTGAATTAACCTCCCCCAAGCTTGAGCGATACTTTCTCCTTCACAAGACCAAAAATTATATATATAATTCCGATCACGCTGAACCAGATGCATAGGATAGAACTTCTGATGAAATTCCAATTTCAATCGGTTGTAGTTCCATGAACCAATATCATCCAATATCCTATACCATGTCAATGCATTTCCCTTCAAAGATAAAGGGAAGACCTTCTTCTTGACAACATCCTCGGGCATACCTGCAAGCTTAAATAATCCACAAACTTCATCCACATAGATTAGGCGCATATCGGGATGTAATGTTCCATCTCCTGCATAAGGATTAGCTAGCAGTTTCTCTATCATACCCGAAGGAATTTCATAATAAATATTTTCAGTAGGTGCAGGAGGTTGAGGAGCAACTCTTTGCTCTTCCGGTTGAGGTGAAGATACCCCGAACAATCCCCTCAATGGATTATTTTCCATAGTAACAAGTGACAGTAAATTTCAGCACACTATATAAATGTTTCCTTACCAAATTCCACTTACCAAAGGCGCTTCACTCCCCGGCAACAGCGCCAAAAAATAGTCTTGATGATCCACAAGTATAGGGGTTCTATATTAGTCCTTTCGATAAGTAAGAGTGTCGAACCCAACGAGGAGAAGAAGGAAATGACAAGTGGTTTTCAGCAAGGTATTCTCTGCAAGCACTGAAATTATCGGTAACAGATAGTTTTGTGATAAGACAAATCGTAATGGGTAACAAGTAATAGAAGTAAACAAGGTGCAGAAAGTGGCCCAATCCTTTTTGTAGCAAAGAACAAGCCTGAACGAACTCTTATATAAAGCAAAGTGCTCCAGAGGAAACATGGGAATTGTTGTCAAGCTAGTTTTCATCATGCTCATATGATTCGCGTTCGTTACTTTGATAATTTGATTTGTGGATGGACTGGTTCTTGGGTGCTGCCCTTCCTTGGACAAGCCTCCCACTTATGATTAACCCCTCTCACAATCATCCGCAACTACAAAATAAGAATTAAGGTAAACCTAACCATAGCATGAAACATATGGATCCAAATCAGCCCCTTACGAAGCAACACATAAACTAGGGTTTAAGCTTTTGTCACTCTAGCAACCCATCATCTACTTATTACTTCCCAATGCCTTCCCCTAGGCCCAAATAATGGTGAAGTGTCATGTATTCGACGTTCACATAACACCACTAGAGGAAAGACAACATACATCTCATCAAAATATCAAACGAATACCAAATTCACATGATTACTTATAACAAGACTTCTCCCATGTCCTCAGGAACAAACTTAACTACACACAAAGCATATTCATGTTCATAATTAGAAGAGTATTAATTATCATTAAGGATCTGAACATATGACCTTCCACCGAATAAACCAACTAGCATCAACTACAAGGAGTAATCAACACTACTAGCAACCCACAGGTACCAATATGAGGTTTTGGGACCAAGATCGAATACAAGAGATGAACTAGGGTTTGAGAGGAGATGGTGCTGGTGAAGATGTTGATGGAGATTGACTCCCCCTTGATGAGAGGATCGTTGGTGATGATGATAGCGATATTTCCCCAGCAGAACAGCTCCGTCGGAGCCCTAGATTGGTTCTGCCCAGGTTCCGCCTTGAGACTGCGGCACTTCGTCCCGAAAGCTTCCTTTTGATTTTTTCTAGGTCCAAACACACCATATAGCAGAAGATGGGTGTCGGAGGCCTGACAGGGGCCCACAAGGACAGGGGGCGCGCCCTCCACCCTTGTGGATGGCTGGTGACCCCCCCTCTGGTGCTTTCTTTGCCCAATATTTTTTATATATTCCAAAAACACGCTCCGTGAAGTTTCAGGACTTTTGGAGTTGTGCAGAATAGGTCTCTAATATTTGCTCCTTTTGCAGTCCAGAATTCCAGCTGCCGGTATTCTCCCTCTTCATGAAAACCTTATAAAATAAGAGAGAAAAGGCATAACTATTGTGATATAATGTGTAATAACATCCCATAATGCAATAAATATCAATATAAAAGCATGATGCAAAATGGACGTATCAGCCTTCCCTAATGGGAAATGACGAAATTAGACATCGGGCTCAGCCAATGGCCGAACGACACGATTCCAACGGTCGGATTTGAGCACAATAGTAACAAAAATACTAACTCCTCGGTCTGAGACAAATCTCTCGCAACGAACAACTCAGTCTCTGCTGACGAGTATTTGCTCGAAGCACAAAGAGATTTCTATTGCAGCTTTAATAGGTTTTGGCTAAGCATCACGGCGGATCTAAGCATCGAAAATCTATACCCCTCTTAATAGTAAGGAGGTCCTATGACTCAAATGAATGAAAGAAGAACAACTAGATGAATGCTACGTCTTCACTTAGCCTTCGACTTCCATCGTTGCAGTCAATTTCTTCAGATGACAGTATTGAAACAAAAGTTCACTTTAGCAGTAATCTTTCGATGGATCGATTTCTTCACATTAATATTCTCGACTCTATCACTTCAAAAAATATAGCTCGTTCTTCTCTGCAACGCAGATGTACTTCGGTGAAGTTCCTAGAACTCAACACCGGAGACAACATATTCTTCGGTTGTGTATGGGCTTTTTCTCTCTGTGTGCACAAGCAAACAAATCAGTCCATACCTATTTTTGTCAACAATCTCCCAAACACAAGGTAGGCAGATATTGCACCAACAACCATAACCAACATTGAGTGGTTGCGTGACCCCAAATGATGCCCTCCATCCCATCGACCATTACCCTTGCTTTTGCCATGGCATTATTTAACTTGACCTGCCTTGCCTTCTCATCAAATACGGGGGAAGGCAGGCTAGTGGCGATGGCGGCATGGTGTGCCATCCATGCTTCCTTTCTGCTGAGGGCGCCGCTATTGAGCCACATCCGTGACACATGTCTTGCGGGACCTGGCAAGGACATTCTCGAGGACAATATACTGGTCGTACAAATACCATCTATAATTCAACAATCCCCCACAAGATCTCAAGGCACATTAGTTTGTCATTTTTTCTAATCAATGTTTTGATACACCAGAATTTTTAGTGGAGACTATCAAGTTGAACTTGCACCTAGTGTTTGGTAACATAGCATGCAATTTCAACAATTTCCTACGCTCATGCAAGATCTATCTAGGATATGCATAGCAACGAGATGGGGAGAGTGTGTCTACGTAAACTCGTAGACCGAAAGCGGAAGCGTTTGACAACGCGGTTGATGTAGTCGAACTTCTTCTCGTTCCGACCGATCAAGCACCGAACGTACGGGACCTCCGAGTTCTGCGCACGTTCAACTCGATGACTTCACTCGAACTCTTGATCCAGCAAAGTGTTAAGGGAGAGTTTCGTTAGCACGACGGCGTGGTGCCGGTGATGGTGAAGTGATCTACATAGGGCTTTGCCTAAGCACTACGACAATATGACCGGAGGCATAAACTGTGGAGGGGGGCGCCGCACACGGCTAGGAATCAATGTTGTGTGTTCTAGCGGTGCCCCCCCCCCATACACACACACACACACACACACACACACATATATATATATATATATATATGTGTGTGTGGGGGGGGGGGGAGAGCGAGAGGGGCAGCAAGGGGCGCCCCAAGTAGGAGTAATCCTACTTGGGCGCCTCCTACAAGTCGGCCTCCCCCCTTCCATAAATGTCGGAGGGGGAAGGAAAGAGAGGGGGAGCGGAAGGAAAGGGGGAGGACGAATCCTCCCCTTTCCTTCTCCCTTCTCTCCTTTCCTTTCCCCCTTATTTCAGCCTATAGGGGGCGCACCAGCCCCTTAGGGGCTGGTTCGTCCCTCTCTTGGCACATTAGGCCCATATAGTTTGTCGGGGGTTGCCCGAAAACCCTTCCGGTGACCCGATAGGTACCCCCGGAACACTTCCATGTCCAAATACTATCGTCCTATATATGAATCTTTACCTATTGACCATTTCAAGACTCCTCATCATGTCCGTGATCTCATTCGGCACTCCGAACAACATTCGGTCACCAAATCACATAACTCATATAATACAAAATCGTCATCGCACATTAAGCGTGCGGACCCTACGGGTTCGAGAACTATGTAGACATGACCGAGACATCTCTCTGGTCAATAACCAATAGCAGAACCTGGATGCTCATATTGGTTCCTACATATTCTACAAAGATCTTTATCGGTCAAACCGTAATGACAACATACGTTATTCCCTTTGTCATCGGTATGTTACTTGCCCGAGATTCGATCGTCGGTATCTTCATACCTAGTTCAATCTCATTACCGGCAAGTCTCTTTATCGTTCCTTAATGCATCATCCCGCAACTAACTCATTAGTCACATTGCTTGTAAGGCTTACTATGATCGATATGCATTACCGAGAGGGCTCAGAGGTACCTCTCCGATACTCGGAGTGACAAATCCTAATGTTGATCTATGCCAACCCAACAAACACCTTCGGAGATACCTGTAGAGCATCTTTATAATCACCCAGTTACGTTGTGACGTTTGGTAGCACACAAGGTATTCCTCCGGTATGCGGGAGTTGCATAATCTCATAGTCAAAGGAATATGTATTATGACATGTAGAAAGTAGTAGCAATAAAACTTAATGATCAATATGCTAAGCTAACGGATGGGTCTTGTCCATCACATCATTCTCCTAATGATGTGATCCCATTCATCAAATGACAACTCATGTCTTTGGTTAGGAAACTTAATCATCTTTGGTTAATGAGCTAGTCTAATAGAGGCTTACTAGGGACACGGTGTTTTGTCTATGTATCTGATGAAGTCATGTACCTAGGGTAGGGTCATGGACCTGTCCAAGATACCCTCCCCAAGGACATCCTTAGAATAAACTGCCTTCCAGTCGACCTGGTAGGATTCCACTCGACAGACTCATAGACACTCGACCATGAAGACCCACTCGACCAGCAGGAGTTCAAGAACCACTCGGTGTCCAAACGGTCTGTAATTAAATAGTCTTTATGGTCATGATGACTCTTTATGTAAGGCGTTACCAGTAACGCCTGGCCTTAATGTACCTTTAACCCTCCGCTACGTGGGCTGGCTGGGGTCCTGGCGCACTCTATATAAGCCACCCCCTCCACGGTAGAAGGGTTCGCACTCGTAATTCATACGCATATAATCCAGTCGACCGCCTCCGGGCTCCGAGACGTAGGGCTGTTACTTCCTCCGAGAAGGGCCTGAACTCGTAAAACTCGTGCATATACAACTACTCCATAGCTAGTATCTTGCCTCTCCATACCTACCCCCCATTCTACTGTCAGACTTAGAACCACGACAGTTGGCGCCCACCGTGGGGCAAGTGTTCTAGCGATTTGTTGGAGAAGTTGGGATTCTTTCGATCTCCTACATCATCGTTTCAGGTGGAGTTTTGGTCAAGGGCCGCAAGATCCGTCTCGGTACGCTCACGTTCATCACCGACGACTCCGCTTGGCTTCATGAGGCTCCTCTCGACGTCGATGCGCTCCCCGTCCGCGGGGCAACGCACTTTCGCGCGTGCGTCTACGGCGTCCTCCTGCGGCAACCGTCGACCCCGTATGGGTCGGTTCTTGTGCCGTCCTCACTCCCAGTCTCCCGTCGGCGCAAGCGCTCCGGTCGTTCGAGGCTTCAGCGGTGGGTGAGGCATGCGGTGGCTCTCCAGTCGGCCACTTCCCAAGTTGCGGCAATCGAGCCCGACGAATCTCTCTACGGCCTGTTCGATCTGTCGACTAGCTCCGCAGAGACCGCATCCGAGTACGATAGCAGCGATCCGGCAGTAGAGGTTCTAATGGTCGACGGACCACGCAGTCCTCCTAGATTCCCCCGCACCGACGGAGGCGACGGTGGAGGCGATCCGGCGCAAGCTCACGAAGAGTACCAACCCGAGCCCCTCACTTCGCTGCAAAGGGAGGAACTTCGCCGCCGAAACATGGATGCGCTTCACACTCCTATCGTTGGAGAAACCCCCGAGGCTCGTGCCTTGGAGGATGCGCGCTTGGCCAACCTGGCCGAGCGCACTCGACTAGAGAACCTCCAGCAAGTTCTCGACGAGCGCACGCGACCACGGGTTCTAGAATCCAGCATGTCAGCTCTTTCCACAACCAACTCAGGTATATCAAACTCCGATTCAGAATTTAGCAGCTGCAGCCCGTATAGCAGAATCAATTCAGCCTTCCCAGTCGGAGGCGGGTAGAGGTTTGCAACAGATCAGAGATTTACTCCGGGCAGCAGGAGATCAAAATTCAGTCGTATCACAGTCACGGAACAGGATTCACAGCAGATCCGTCGCTGCGAATTCAGTCCAGTCGGCCCATAGTCCAAGATCACCCCCGAGGCGTGAGGAACGTGGAGGCTGGCGTGATGATCAGTACAAGAACCGCGAGCCGTATGAGCACCGATTTGATCGCAATGATCGACGTCGAGTGCCCACCTCTCCCCCAAGGGGTGGATCATACGCTCCTCGGCAGCAAGATGACAGACGCCAACACAATGTTGGGCGAAGGATTCCAGTCGACCCCAGAGAGCCAGGCTTTGATGCGAGATCCATTATCGTTCAAGGCTTGGTCGACAGGAACATATCTCACCGAGAAGGCCATGACAGAGATGTTCCCTCCAGCAGCAGAGTTCATGTCTCAGGGCCAGAGTGTTTTAGCAGGGCCATCAGAGCCGCAGTGATTCCTCCCAACTTCAGGTTGGCGACTGGAGTTAAGTTCACCGGTGAGTCCAAGCCTGACACTTGGCTTGAGGACTACCGAGTGGCTGTCCAGATTGGCGACGGCAACGATGAGGTAGCTATGAAGCATTTTCCCCTTATGTTGGAGGGTTCTGCCAGAGCATGGTTGAATCAGTTAGCACCCAGCAGTATTTACACTTGGGAAGATCTTGCCTGAGTGTTTGTCAGGACATTTGAAGGGACTTGCAAGCGACCAACAGGGTTGACAGAGCTGCAGTCGTGTGTGCAGAAGTCAAATTAAACTTTGAGAGATTACATCCAGAGATGGATTACCTTGCACCACATAGTTGAGAATGTGTCTGATCACCAGCGATCTGTGATTTCAAGGAAGGTGTCAAGAACAGGAGTTGAGTTTGAAATTTGGTCGGACAGGAGATATGACCCTGAGTCGGATGATGGAGATTGCCACCAAGTATGCTAATGGTGAAGAAGAGGATCGGCTCCGGAGTGGTAAGTACAAGTCAGCCGCTAATGAAGCCGGCGGAGGGAACTCCAGTCAGAAGCAGAAGCGCAAAGCCGAGCCAGCCGCTCCCGGAGAAGCCTTGGCTGTGACCCCAGGAAAGTTCAAGGGGAAACCCAAGGGTCCGTGGAACCCCAAGAAGGTGAAATACCAAGATGGGAATGATGTGTTGGACTTGCCATGTCACATTCACACGAAGAAAGATGAAGAGGGTAAACTCATTTACCCGAAGCATACCACTCGACAGTGTCGGCTCTTGATTCAGCAGTTCCAAGGGAAGCAACCCAAGGATAAGGAAAAGGAGTCGGACAAAGTTGAGGACAAGGAAGATAGTGATGGTGGATACCCCCAGGTCAATTCCACCCTGATGATTTTTGCTGACGTTGAAAGCAAAAGTCGATTGAAAGTTATCAACCGAGAAGTGAACATGGTCGCTCCGGTGATGCCCAATTATCTGAAATGGTCCTAGACTGCCATCACATTCGACCAGTCCGATCATCCGACACACATTGCCACCCCTGGGAGGCAAGCACTGGTGGTCGATCCAGTCGTCAAAGGCACTCGACTGACCAAAGTTTTGATGGATGGTGGCAGTAGTCTGAACATCTTGTATGCAGAGACGTTGAAAGGGATGGGCATTCCGATGTCCAGACTCAGCACCAGTAACATGAGTTTCCACGGAGTCGTTCCTGGAAAGAAGGCTGAGTCACTCGGTCAAATTGCTCTTGATGTGGTTTTTGGTGATTCGAAGAATTTCCGCAAAGAAAAGTTGACCTTTGAGGTCGTGGATTTCCAGAGCGCTTATCACGCTATTCTGGGAAGGCTGGCGTATGCCCGTTTCATGGCTCGACCATGTTATGTGTACCTTAAGCTGAAGATGCCCGGCCCCAAGGGTCTGATCACATCGCGGCAATCGGAAGAAAGCGGAAGAGTGTTTCGGAAAGGCTCTAAGATTGCTGATGCTCAGATGGAAGTGGTAGAATTGCAAGAATATCAGAAGACTGCAGATCCGAGTGATTTGTTGCGAGCCAAGAAGCCCGCTACGGAGTCGGCATTTCAGTCGTCCGGTGAGACGAAGCAGGTTCACATTCACCCAACCGACCCCAATGCTGCTCCGACCAACATCTCAACAACACTCGACTCCAAATAGGAAGAAACACTCATCCAGTTCCTCCGTGAGAACTGGGACATCTTTGCCTGGAAGCCTGCTGACATGCCAGGTGTTCCCAGGGAACTGGCTGAGCTTCGTCTGCGAGTCGACTCAAAATTCAAACCTGTCAAAGAACATCTTCGACGGTCCGCCGTCCAGAAGAGAAAGGCCATAGGCGAGGAGGTGGCTCGGCTCTTAGCAGCAGAGTTTATCCGAGAAATTTACCACTCTGAGTGGCTCGCCAATGTTGTCATGGTCCCTAAGAAGGACAATTCACTGCGCATGTGCATCAACTTCAAACATATCAATCGGGCCTGCCCGAAGGATCATTTTCCTCTCCCCCGCATCGACCAAATTGTCGACTCGACTGCGGGATGTGAGCGGTTGTCTTTTTTAGACGCATATTCCGGGTACCATCAGATCCGTCTGTATGGACCCGACGAGATCAAAACAGCTTTCATCACTCCATTCGGGTGCTTCTGTTATGTCACCATGCCATTCGGCCTCAAGAATGTCGGAGCCACGTTGATGAGGATGATTCAGAAGTGTTTACTCACTCAAATCAGTCGGAATGTGGAAGCATACATGGATGACATTGTGGTCAAGTCACGGAAAGGTTCCGACCTGTTGACTGACCTTGCTGAAACATTTGCCAATCTCAGGAGGTATGATATCAAGCTTAATCCATCAAAGTGCACATTCGGAGTTCCTGGCGGAAAGTTACTCGGTTTCCTCGTTTCTGAACAAGGAATCGATGCTAACCCAGAAAAAGTTGGCACTATACTCCGAATGAAATGCCCTGTGCGTGTGCACGATGTCCAGAAGCTTACTGGATGCTTGGCCGCTTTAAGTCGATTCGTCTCTCGCCTCAGTGAAAAGGCATTGCCTCTTTACCGACTGATGAAGAAGTTAGACAAGTTCGAGTGGACTCCTGAAGCTGATGCAGCATTTGCAGAGCTCAAAGCTCTGCTCTCCACCAGCCGGGTGCTTGCTGCCCCAATCAGCAAGGAGCCGTTGCTGCTTACATTGCAGCCACAGGACAAGTCATCAATACAAGATTTACGGTCGAGCGGAAGAGGAAGGAAAGGCCTTCAAAGTTCAGCGCCAAAGATATTATCTTTCCAAGTATTAACCCCGTCAAAGCAAAGATACCCTCATTATCAGAAGCCAGTGTATGGGATTTATATGACCGCGAAAAAGGTTGCTCATTATTTCTCTGATCATTCCATTACAGTCGTCAGCGACGCCCTATTATCAGAGATTCTGCACAATGTGAGACGCGAATCGTCGAAAGTGGCGAAATGGGCGATTGAACTTCTTCCCTTGATATCAAGTTTGAGGCAAAGAAAGCCATCAAGTCCCAAGCAATAGCAGATTTCATTGCCGAAAGTGGATTGAACAACGATTCTGACTCAAGTTCACTCGAACCTTTGGACTATGTTATTTGATGGTTCCAACATGCCGAATGGTTCCGGTCTTTGAGGTAGTATTGGTTTCCCCCCGAGGAGATAAGCTCAGATATGTGCTCCAGATTCACTTTGATTCTTCCGACAATGAAGAAGAATACGAAGCACTGTTGTATGGATTGCGTATGGCCATTTCACTCGGCGTCCGTCGCCTCATGGTCTATGGCGAATCAGATCTGGTGGTTAATCAGGTGATGAAGGAGTGGGACGTCAGAAGTCCAGCCATGACTGCTCATCAGTAATGTCATGAGTAAGCTAAAGAAGAAGATTGAGGGGTTAGAGCTCCATCATATACCCCGACTGAAAAATCAAGTTGCTGATGATTTGGCGAAAATAGGGTCCAAGAGGGAAGCCATTCCCAGTGATGTGTTTTTGGAGCACATCCGCACACTGTCGATTCAAGAGGATCCTTTCACTAAAGAGGCTCCACAACCAAAAAGTGCCACTGATCCGACTGAAGTGGAGGTCCCAGCGGTGGTCGACCTGATCATGGAAGTCATGGTCATCACTCCCGACTGGACAGTACCGTACATCGTGTATATCCTGAGGAAAGAGCTCCCGGAGAATGAAGAAGTGGCTAGACAGATCGTCCGCCGATCCAAGGCCTTTACTGTGATCAAGGGACAGTTATTCAGAGAAAGCGTGACTGGAGTCAGCCAGAAGTGCATAATGCCAGAAGAAGGTTAGATAATTCTTGATGATATCCACTCGGGGACCTGTGGTCACCATGCGTCCTCTCAGACCATCGTGGCTAAAGCATACCGAGCGGGATTTTACTGGCAAAGGAAATAGTCGACAAGTGTGAAGGATGTCAGTTCTACTCCAATATGTCACACAAACCCGCCTCAGCATTGAAGACCATTCCCCTCGTCTGGCCTTTCGCTGTTTGGGGGTTGGATATGATTGGACCACTGAGAACTGGCAGGAGTGGTTTCACTCATTTGCTTGTGGCAGTCGATAAGTTTACGAAGTGGATCGAAGCTAAACCTATCAAGAACCTTTATGCGTGCACTGCTGTCAGTTTCATCAGAGAGTTGATATTCAGATGTGGAGTTCCGACAGAATCATCACTGACAATGGGTCAAATTTCGATTCCGACAAGTTCAAAGCCTTTTGCGCCTCTCAGGGCATGCGAGTCGACTATGCTTCAGTCGCTCACCCCCAGTCGAATGGACAAGCGAGCGAGCAAATGGTCTAATTCTCAAAGGACTGAAACCTCGACTGATGCGTGATCTCAAGCATGCAACAGGAGCGTGGGTTGACGAACTTCCGTCGGTTCTTTGGGGATTGAGGACCACTCCTAATCGGTCGACTGGGAGAACTCCATTCTTTATGGTCTATGGAGCTGAAGCAGTTCTGCCGAGTGACCTGCTTCACAATGCGCCTCGAGTCGAACTCTACTCTGAAGCTGAAGCGGAGCAAGCCCGGCAAGATGCAGTCGACCTCCTTGAAGAGGAGAGAGAGATGGCCCTGATCCGCTCGACCATCTATCTGCAGGACTTGCGTCGATTCCACGCTAGAAATGTGAAGAGCCGAGCCTTTCAAGAAGGGGATCTGGTCCTCCGAGTGGATCAATGTAACCCACAAATGCTCGCTCCCACTTGGGAAGGTCCGTTCATCGTGAACAGAGTTCTCCACAATGGAGCTTACCATCTTTACAACGTCGAACGCCAGATCGATGAGCCTCGAGCCTGGAATGCGGAGCTGCTCCGCCCCTTTTACACTTAAGTACTCACTCGGATGAGATGTAATAAAAGTTCCTCTGTAGTTTGTTTATCTAAATCAAGAAGGTTATAATTTTCCCAGTGATTGTTATTACTTTTTGTTAAAATTCCCCCCAGTGGGTGGCTTAGCTGCGAATCCGTTTCGCCTAAGTTTGTAAAAAAAATCCTTACCGAGTGGTGAGCCAGCCTCTCACTCGGGGCTTAGCTGCGAATCCGTTTTGCCCAAGTGTTTTAAAATCCTACCGAGTGGTGAGCCAGCCTCCCACTCGGGGGCTTAGCTGCAGTCCAAGTACTCGCCTAAGTGTTTTAAAATCCTACCGAGTGGTGAGCCAGCCTCCCACTCGGGGGCTTAGCTGCAGTCCAAGTACTCGCCTAAGTGTTTTAAATCCTACCGAGTGGAGAGCCAGCCTCCCACTCGGGAGGCTTAGCTGCAGTCCCAAGACTACGCCTAAGTATTTAATACAATGTGCACTTTGCAAGGACGACGAGGTACAGGTCGACTGTTGCCTTCCCCTTCAAAGCTATGACACAAAAATCCTCCTTGGAGGCTTAGCTGCAGTCCAGTATTCGCCTAAGTTTGAAAAGTCCTACCGAGTGGAGAGCAGACCTCCCACTCGGAGGCTTAGCTGCAGTCCAGTACTCGCCTAAGTTTGAAAAATCCTACCGAGTGGAGAGCAGACCTCCCACTCGGAGGCTTAGCTGCAGTCCAGTACTCGCCTAAGTTTGAAAAATCCTACCGAGTGGAGAGCAAACCTCCCACTCGGTGGCTTAGCTGCAGTCCAGTACTCGCCTAAGTTTGAAAAATCCTACCGAGTGGAGAGCAAACCTCCCACTCGGAGGCTTAGCTGTAGTCCAGTACTCTCCTAAGTTTGAAAATCCTACCGAGTGGAGAGCAAACCTCCCACTCGGGGGCTTAGCTGCAGTCCAGTACTCGCCTAAGTACGAAATCCATCCCGATCCGCAAGGACGACGAGGTGCAGGTCGACTGTTTCCATTTTCTTCGGAGCTGCGCCACAAGTACAACGTGCGCTCCATCCCGATCCGCAAGGACGACGAGGTGCAGGTCGACTGTTGCCTTCTCCTTCGGAGCTGCGCCACAAGTGCAACGTGCGCTCCATCCCAATCCGCAAGGACGACGAGGTACAAGTCGACTGCTTCCTTCTCCTGCACCTGCAAGAGCAACAAAGTGTAGGTCGATGGATCCACCTCGAGCTGCATCTCAAGCATTGAAGCATAATCCGAGTGAAGAGCAAAGTTCACTCGAAGGCAAACAAAAGCATATTCCGACGATAAGTAAAGTTCGGATAGCATCCTAAGGATGCAGAAGTACCCAGGCCTCAAGCATGTTAAAGTTTATCGGTTACAAAACCACTCGGCATTCCGAGGCAAATTTAAGGTAGAGCATAGAAGTTTTTACTCCTCGGTGGAGGATCGAAGGAGCCACAACTGGCCAAGGTCGATCCCATCAGCAATCCGGGTGGCAGCGGCGATGAAAGTCTCCATGAAAGATTGGAAATCATACTTCTTAGTATTGGCAACTTTGATGGACGCCAGCTTTTCCTCCCGCGCCTCCTTGCAGTGGACACGAACCAGAGACAGAGCAACATCAGCACCGCACCTGGCAGAAGACTTTTTCCATTCTTGCACTCGACTTGGAACCTCATTCACCGAGTCATTATGACTTCGAGGTCATTCTGAAGGCGTGCAGTCCGGCGGAGTGTTGAGTCGATCCGCGACACCGCAGCTTTCAGTCGAGCGAGATAGTCCACCACACCAGCAATGCGAGACTCTAGTCGGAGCACGTTCATAGCGGCTTCATCCTTCACGGGAGAGTTGATGGGGTCCAGGCTTGTCTCCACTCGACTGGTCTCCTCTTCGAAGTTCTGACACAATTCTGCAAATACGACTCGAGTTCAAGCTAATGGTTTTATGATGAGTCGATGATGACAAGTCAGTCGGATAAGAGGAATTACCTTCAAGCATGAGGAATAGCTTCTTGGCGAGCCCTCCCAGATAAACCTCCAGATCATTCCTCTTCCCCGCCTTGATTCTCCAGCCTTGTCGATCAAAGGCAACTTTGTCATTCTTCAGTCGGCTAACCTCCTTGTTGGCCGCGTCGAGAGCAGCCTTCAGTTTGGCATTCTCCTCTTCGAGTTTGCCGACTGAGACCGGTTTCTCTTCCGCGAGCTTTGTATTCTCCAAAGCATATACGTACCCTCTCTGCAAGGTCGTGGTCTTTCTTCTTGAGCCTCCTCCAGTTTATGCGCAAAATAACAATAAGCCCAGAGTTGAGAATGGGTAGAAAGACAAAGACAGTCGTCAAAGTTCTCACCAGCCATACCTTTTGCTTCATCTCTCGCCTTTTGCAAGTTCTCCTGAGCAAGCTTCAAGTCAAGGTTGAGCTGGATCTGTTTGTTCTCCAATTCGGTATAGCGGGCCACGAGCTCGCAAGATTTCTGTGAAGAGTCAATCGACAAAACATCAAAGACAGGTCACTTCCGAGTGACTAAAGAAAAATCGTAGCATTTCTAAGACTACAGTTGAATCAAAACATTCGACAGTAGTCTCGGGGACTACACCCAGTGGGTGCACTCAGCGTGCCCCCACTGGTTTTACCAATTCGGTTCGACCAGTCGATCGAAAGAGGCAAAAAGGTTATGATCCTAAAACCATAGCTAACTGTCAGCAGTCAGCCTTAAAAAATACAACAGTTCCTTAAACTATAGTCGACTGCCAGCAGTCCACCATAGTCTCGGGGACTACACCCAGTGGGTGCACTCAGCGTGCCCCCACCGGTTCCAAAGATCCATTCGACATGGCCCGACCAGACCGAGTGAAGAAGTTCAAAGTATAAAGACTATAGTCGACTGCCCGCAGTCCACCATAGTCTCGGAAACTACACCCAGTGGGTGCACTCAGCGTGCCCCCACTAGTACAAAAATTCAATCGACACACCCGCCCAGTGGGTGTACAGATACAGGTATGGAAATCTTCAGAAAGAAGAAATTTCAGGTAGCATATCCTAATAGAACAAGCAGCGACCAACTTACTTGGACATTGCTCTGAAGAGCTGAGCTTGCATCATAAGCCGCCTGGCTGGCCTCCCGGACCACCTTCACTTGCTCCATCATGATCCCTGCCTGGCGTATGGCCTCCTTAGCAGCACTCACTTGGTCTTCCGGGACGTGGTGTGTGGAAAAAAGGGAAGGCGGATCAACAGTCGACGATGAAGGCCGGACACTCGTCAGCGGCACAACAAAGGACACAGAAGCCCGAGTGGTGTCGCCTCCCTCGTGAACCAGCGTCTCAGGCAGTGATACAACTTGAGTAGCCTTGCCAGCAGGCACCTTTTTGTCCTTCCTCTTCCTCGCGGTGTTTCATCGTCATTAGGGAGATCAATGACATGAGGTGGAACTACAAGAAAGATTCAAAGGTAAAAACAGAAATCCAATCGACCATAAAGCGAAACTGCAGAGATCATACCAAGGTTGGAGGTGGCAGCATCTTCCATTTCCTGATCTTCGTGCTTAGCTGAGGTCTCGGAGGTGGCAGCACTGCAGATTTCAGAAATCAGTTGATCAGTCAAACGAGTCGACCAAAAGTACACCCATGATAAACAGGAAAACACAAGTTCTGCTGATTACCCGGAAATGGTGGGAATGACCATCCTCATCTTGGGCAAGGCCTTCGTCGGCTTTGATGACGTTGCTCGGGGTTGCTTTGGCGGTTTCTCAGTCGGCGTCAGCACTGGAGAAGTCGTCCGAGGGCGCTTCGTCGACCGTCCAACGGGTGCGATAGCCTTACCGCGCTCGACAGCCGGATCATGCTCAGCTTGGATCGCCTTTCTGAGTGGGGAGAATCCACGTCTCCCTCCTCTTCCTCCGCCTCCTCCTCCTCTTCATCAGAGCTGTCGTTTTCCTCGGACTCCCATTCCTCCTAGCTTTCGCCTCCGCTTCCTTCTTCTTCTTTGACTTGTTCTTGCGCCCCGTTGGGCATCGAGTACATCTCAGTGGTGGCCTAGAAGACAGCAAAACAAGACAAAAGTCAATCGGCCGATTCGCGGTGAACGGAGGCGAATGCAACAGATCACAATCGGAGATAAGTGGTCATACCTTATGCAGTTCGTAAGATTGGTCGAGTGGTGGGATCCTCCTAGCTCCACGAGGGTTATCCTTGTTCCCTGTGATGGCAGTCATCCACCTCTCCAATGTGGCATCGTCGACCTCCTCTGGGTGGACCCGGGTGGTGTCTTCGGTACCAGAGTACATACACATCGGGTGGCCTCGGTATCGGAGCGGCTGAATGCGCCGTCGAAGGAAAACCTCCAGAAGATCCATACCGGTCACTCCGTCGCGAATGAGCTGGACTACACGCTCCATCAACAATCTAACCTGGACCTTCTCCTCCGGAAGCACCTTCAGAGAGGACGGCTTGTTCACTCGATCCATGGAGAAAGGAGGGAGTCCAGTCGACTGCCCTGGCGTCGACTAGTCTTGGCAATAGAACCAGGTCGACTCCACCCTCTAACTGAATCGGGAAGAATCATGGCCGGAAAGGCACTTTTACCCCTCATCTGGACCCCAAGACCCCCACACATCTGGATTACTTGGGTTCTTTCATCATTCGGACTAGCCTTTTTCACCGTCTGTGAGCGACAAGTGAATATGTGTTTGAAGAGGCCCCAGTGAGGCCGACAACCCAAGAAGTTTTCGCACAAAGACACGAAAGCAGTGAGATAGGCAATGGAGTTGGGTGTGAAGTGATGGAGTTGTGCTCCAAAGAAGTTCAGAAAACCCAGAAAGAAAAGATTAATTTGTAGAAAATCTGCGATCAACATGGGTGGCTAAGAGGACGCACTCACCCTCCCGAGGCTGCGGCTGCCACTCCGTCCTCGAAGCCTTGCTGACCCATGGGGATCAATCCCTCGTTGGCCAGTCGTCGAGGTCTTTACAGGTGATGGTCGAGCGGATCCAATCTCCTGGACCCAACCTTGCGGCAGGCTGGACCACGACGAGGATCCGCCTGACCGGGTCGCTCTCCCTTCGCCATTCGCCGCTTCTTCGCCCGCTCCAAGGCCCCGTCTTCTCCTTCACCATTGTCGCCGCAAAGCAAGAACGAAGCGGCGCCGAGCAGGTCACGGGCGCCGCAGATGAATCGAGGACGGGGAGGGAAAATGAGGGCGCCTTGTTCAAAAGACCCCCGGTGCCTTATATGAAGTCGCTTCCGAGTGGCTGTTGGTAGGCCCGCAATCTGTCAAATCCATAGCGATCGCGCGTGCGATACGTGGCGAAAAAGGTGGCGCGGAGATCGAGGCGTCCTTGCCTTATCCCATCCGAGTACCGCGGCCTTCTCTGCTTCGCGCGCTTCCCGAAATTTGGATCCCGCTAAATCCGCTAACAGCAGAGCAACTTGTCAGACGGCAGATTTCCTCCGATTCGTCGCTCGGAAATCTCCAAGTTCATAAAGTTCACTCGACAGATGTAAAGAATGGATCGAGGTGACTGAAAGAGAAGTTGACACCATCACTAAAAGGTCACTGATCCAGAGTAAGACACACTCGCAGCACGAAAAACAGGTCGGGAAGATTATCAACTCCTTCCTCACTCAAACCTCGATCCATTCGGGGGCTAATGATGAAGTCATGTACCTAGGGTAGGGTCATGGACCTGTCCAAGATACCCTCCCCAAGGACATCCTTAGAATAAACTGCCTTCCAGTCGACCTGGTAGGATTCCACTCGACAGACTCATAGACACTCAACCATGAAGACCCACTCGACCAGCAGGAGTTCAAGAACCACTCGGTGTCCAAACGGTATGTAATTAAGTAGTCTTTATGGTCATGACGACACTTTATGTAAGGCGTTACCAGTAACGCCTGGCCTTAATGTACCTTTAACCCTCCACTACGTGGGCTGGCTGGGGTCCTGGCGCACTCTATATAAGCCACCCCCCTCCACAGGTAGAAGGGTTCGCACCCCTGTAATTCATACGCATATAATCCAGTCGACCGCCTCCGGGCTCCGAGACATAGGGCTGTTACTTCCTCCGAGAAGGGCCTGAACTCGTAAAACTCGTGCGTATACAACTACTCCATAGCTAGTATCTTGCCTCTCCATACCTACCCCCCATTCTACTGTCAGACTTAGAACCACGACAGTATCCACACATGTATCAGGTTTCTAGTTAATACAATTCTAGCATGAATAATAAACATTTATCATGATATAAGGAAATATAAATAAAAACTTTATTATTGCCTCTAGGGCATATTTCCTTCAGTCTCCCACTTGCACTAGAGTCAATAATCTAGTTCACATCGCCATGTGATTTAACACCAATAGTTCACATCTTTATGTGATTAACACCCATAGTTCACATCTCCATGTGACAAACACCCAAAGGGTTTACTGGAGTCAATAATCTAGTTCACATCACTATGTGATTAACACCCAAAGAGTACTAAGGTGTGATCATGTTTTGCTTGTGAGAGAAGTTTAGTCAACGAGTCTGTCAATTCAGATCCGTATGTATTTTGCAAATTTCTATGTCTACAATGCTCTGCATGGAGCTAATCTAGCTAATTGCTCCCACTTTTAATATGTATCCAGATAAAGACTCAGAGTCATCCGGATCAGTGTCAAAGCTTGCATCGACGTAACCCTTTATGACGATCTCTTTGTCACCTTCATAACCGAGAAACATTTCCTTAGTCCTCTTAGGTAACTAAGGATAACTTTGACTATTGTCCGTGATCCATTCCTGGATCACTATAGTACCCCTTTGCCAAACTCATGGAAAGTTACACAATAGGTCTGGCACACAACATAGCATACTTTATAGAACCTATGACTGAGGCATAGGGAATGACTTTCATTCTCTACCTATTTTCTACCGTGGTCGGGTTTTGAGTCTTACTCAACTTTACACCTTGCAACACAGGCAAGAACTCCTTCTTTGACTGTTCCATTTTGAACTACTTCAAAATCTTTTCAAGGTATGTACTCATTGGAAAATCTTATCAAGCGTCTTGATCTATCTCTATAGATCTTGATGCCCAATATGTAAGCAGCTTCACCGAGGTCTTTCTTTGAAAAACTCCTTTCAAACACTCCTTTATGCTTTATCGAAAATTCTACATCATTTCTGATCAACAATATGTCAT
Source organism: Aegilops bicornis (assembly GCA_021605145.1). NCBI lineage: Eukaryota > Viridiplantae > Streptophyta > Magnoliopsida > Poales > Poaceae > Aegilops > Aegilops bicornis. The sequence goes on from CM038670.1 coordinate 570,459,142, forward strand.
TCACATATACTTATCAGAAAGGTTGTAGTGCTCCCACTCACTTTCTTGTAAATACAGGCTTCACCGCAAGTTTGTATAAAACTATATGCTTTGATCAACTCATCAAAGCGTATATTCCAACTCCGAGATGCTTGCACCAGTCCATAGATGGATCGTTGGAGCTTGCACACTTTGTCAGCACCTTTAAGATTGACAAAACCTTTTGGTTGCATCATATACAACTCTTCTTTAATAAATCCATTTAAGGAATGCAGTTTTGACATCCATTTGCCAGATTTCATAAAATGCGGCAATTGCTAACATGATTCGGACAGACTTAAGCATCGCTACGAGTGAGAAAATCTCATTGTAGTCAACTCCTTGAACTTGTCGACAACCTTTCGCAACAAGTCGAGCTTTGTAGACAGTAACATTACCATCAGCGTTAGTCTTCTTCTTGAAGATCCATTTATTCTCTATGGCTTGCCGATCATCGGGCAAGTTAACCAAAGTCCATACTTTGTTCTCATACAGTCTGGGCTCATCATTGCTTCCTCATAGTTCGTAGGTTCGTCATGGTCTACTAACATGACTTCCAGGACATGATTACCTTACCACTCTGGTGCGGAACGTGCTCTGGTTGACCTACGAGGTTTGGTAGTAACTTGATCTGAAGTTTCATGATCATTATCATTAGCTTCCTCTCTAGTTGGTGTAGGCATCATGGGAACGGTTTTCTGTGATGAGCTACTTTCCAATTTGAGAGAAGGTACAATTACCTCATCAAGTTCTACTTTCCTCCCACTCACTTCTTTCGAGAGAAACTTCTCTAGAAAGGATCCATTCTTAGCAACAAAGATCTTGCCTTCGGATCTGTGATAGAAGGTGTACCCAATAGTATCTTTTGGGTATCCTATGAAGATGCACTTCTCTGATTTGGGTTCGAGCTTAATTATCAGGCTGAAGCTTTTTCACATAGGCATCGCAACCCCAAACTTTAAGAAACAACATCTTAGGTTTCTTGCCAAACCATAGTTCATACGGTGTCGTCTCAACGGATTTAGACGGTGCCCTATTTAACGTGAATACAGCTATCTCTAATACATAACCCCAAAACAATAGTGGAAAATTGGTAAGAGACATCATAGATCGCACCATATCTAATAAAGCACGGTTACGACGTTCAGACACACCATTACGTTGTGGTGTTCCAGGTGGCGTGAGTTGCGAAACTATTCCACATTGTTTTAAGTGAATGCCAAACTCGTAACTCAAATATTCGCCTCCGTGATCAGATCATAGAAACGTTATTTTCATGTTACGATGATTCTCCACTTCACTCTGAAATTCTTTGAAATTTTCAAATGTTTCAGACTTGTGTTTCGTCAAGTACATATACCTATATCTGCTCAAATAATCTGTGAATGTCAGAAAATAATGATACCCGCCGCGGGATTCAACACTCATCGGACCGCATATATCAGTATGTATTATTTCCAATAAGTCATTAGCTCGTTCCATTGTTCTGAAGAACAGAGTTTTAGTCATCTGTCCCATGAGGCATGGTTCGCAAGTATCAAATGATTCAAAATCAAGTGATTCCAAAAGCCCATTTGCCTGGAGTTTCTTCATGCGCTTTACACCAATATGACCTAAACGGCAGTGCCACAAATATGTTGCACTATCATTATCAATTTTGCATCTTTTGGCATCAATATTATGAATATGTGTATCACTATGATCGAGATTCAATAAACCATTTACATTGGGTGTATGACCATAGAAGGTTTTATTCATGTAAATAGAACAACAATTATTTTTCGACTTAAATGAATAACCGTATCGCAATAAAAATGATCCAATCATATTCATGCTCAACGAAAACACCAAATAACATTTATTTAGGTCCAACACTAATCTCGAAGGTAGAGGGAGTGTGCGATGGTGATCTTATCAATCTTGGAATCACTTCCAACACACATTGTCACCTTGCCCTTAACTAGTCTTTGTTCATTTTGTAACTCCTGTTTCGAGTTACTAATCTTAGCAATAGAACCGGTATCAAATACCCCGGGGTTACTATGAACACTAGTAAAGTACACATCAATAACATGTATATCAAATATACCTTTGTTCACTTTGCCATCCTTCTTATCCGCCAAGTATTTGTGGTAGTTCCGCTTATATTGACCATTCCCTTTGAAGTAGAAGCACTCAGTTTCAGGCTTAGGTCTAGCTTTGGGATTCTTCACGGGAGTGACAACTTGCTTTCCATTCTTCTTGAAGTTCCCTTTCTTTCCCTTGCCCTTTTTCTTGAAACTAGTGGTATTGTTAACCATCAACACTTGATGCTCTTTCTTGATTTCTACGTTTGCATATTTCAGCATCGCGAAGAGCTCAGGAATCATTTTCATCAGCCCTTGCATTTTATAGTTCATCACGAAGTTCTAGTATCTTGGTGATAGCGACTAGAGAACTTTGTCAATCACTATCTTATCTGGAAGATTAACTCCCACTTAATTCAAGTGATTGTAGTACCCAGACATTCTGAGCACATGCTCACTAGCTGAGCTATTCTCCTCCATCTTGTAGGCAAAGTATTTGTCAAAGGACTCATACCTCTCGACACAGGCATGAGTCTGAAATACCAATTTCAGCTCTTGGAACATCTCATATGCTCCATGGCGTTAACCTTTTTGAAGTCCCGGTTCTAAGCCATAAAGCATGGTGCACTAAACTATCAAGTAGTCATCATAACGAGCTTGTCAAACATTCATAACGTCTGCATCAGCTCCTACAACAGGTCTGTCACCTAGCGGTGCATTAAGGATATAATTCTTCTGTGCAGCAATGAGGATAATCCTTAGATCACAAACCTAGTCTGCATCATTGCTACTATTAACTTTCAACTTATTTATTTTCTAGGAACATATCAAAAATAAGGGAGTTATATCGCGAGGTATTGATCTACAACATAGATTTGCAAATACTATCAGGACTAAGTTCATAATAAATTAAGTTCAATTAATCATATTACTTAAGAACTCCCACTTAGATTGACATCCCTCGAGTCATCTAAATGATATCTAAATGATTACGTGATCCAAATCAACTAAACCATGTCCGATGATCACGTGAGATGGAGTAGTCTTCAATGGTGAACATCTCTATGCTGATCATATCTACTATATGATTGACGTTCGACCTTTCGGGCTCCAGTGTTCCGAGGCCATGTATGTACATGCTAGGCTCGTCAAGTTTAACCCAAGTATTCTACATGTGCAAAACTGTCTTGCAGCCGTTTTATGTGAACGTAGAGCTTATCACACCCGATCATCACGTGGTGTCTCAGCACGATGAACTGTCGCAACGGTGCATACTCAGGGAGAACACTTATACCTTGAAATTTTAGCAAGGGATCATCTTATAATGCTACTGCCGTACTAAGCAAAATAAGATGCATAAAAGATAAACATCACATGCAATCAAAATATGTGACATGATATGGCCATCATCATCTTGTGCTTTTGATCTCCATCTCCAAAGCACCGTTGTCGGTGTCAAAACCGGTGGATCTCGGGTAGGGGGTCCCGAACTGTGCGTCTAGGCGGATGGTAACATGAGACAAGGGACACGATGTTTTTACCCAGGTTCGGGCCCTCTCGATGGAGGTAAAACCCTACTCCTGCTTGATTAATATTGATGATATGGGTAGTACAAGAGTAGATATACCACGAGATCGTAGAGGCTAAACCCTAGAAGTTAGCCTATGGTATGATTGTTGTTCGTCCTCTGGGACTAAAACCCTCCGGTTTATATAGGCACTGAAGAGGGTTAGGGTTACAGAGAGTCGGTTACAATGGTAGGAGATCTGCATATCCGTATCGCCAAGCTTGCCTTCCACGCCAAGGAAAGTCCCATCCGGACATGGGACGAAGTCTTCAATCTTGTATCTTCATAGTCCAGGAGTCCGGCCAAAGGCTAAAGTCCGGCTATCCGGACACCCCCTAATCCGGGACTCCCTCAGTAGCCCCCGAACCAGGCTTTAATGACGACGAGTCCGGTAGCGTGGGATTGTCTTCGGCATTGCAAGGCGGGTTCTTCTCCAAATCCTGTGTACTGTTTGAATAGTGTCCGGCTTCTCGTAAATATCGCGCTCCTTGGCTTCCATGCCCAATAATGGCCATCTTCCATGTGTTGAGCGAATGCGAAAAGCCGGTATTTTACATTTACCCCCTAGCTGCGCAAATGAGCTGCCTATATAAGAGACGAGGATCTAGATCCGAATCACACCATCTTCCCTTCATGAAGCTTTCATCGAGCACATCCGTGAAACCCATTCCATCATGGACAGTCGACGCGGCTCCTCCTCTCGCCCTCCTAGTCCTCGGCCTGGAGATTGGGAGAGATGCTCCGTCCCGCACAGCGAGTTAGTGACGCTCCAAACCAAGGGGTTTCTTCCCTCAGCCTTCATGGTTCCGGTTTGAGCCAGACTCGCCACCTATAAGGGCGGAAAACAAGCGGAGAGCGTGCCCAGTCCCTCCCGAGGAGAGCGGGTATGCCTTGTCCCTTATTTGATAAGAGGGATCGGATTTCCAATTCATCCGTTTCTCTGAGGGCTTCTGGAGTTCTATGGCCTCCAGTTGCACAACCTTACGCCTGCCTCCATTCTGCATATTGCGGGCTTCGTGGCCCTTTGCGAGCTGTTTTTGGGCATCGAGGCTCATTTCGCGCTGTGGAAGAGGTTGTTCTGCCTCGTACCCCGCTCTCAGGAGGGGCCGATATATCAAGTGGGCGGAGCCGAACTATGGCGCATCGCCGGGACCGGATATCTATCCGGAACCCCGAAGAAGGCGTCCGAAGACTGGCCTTTGGAATGGTTTTATATAGAAGATGTCCCCCTGCCGGACCCTGTTCGGATCGGCCTCCCGGAGTTCAAGAATGCTCCTTTGAAGAAACGCCTAAGCTGGCGCCCACGGAGCCCTCGGAGGGAAAATGACAGGGCGTCCTTTACCCGATGAGCCGAGTTGTTGGCTCATTCCGGACCGACCATGATCGGGTCATGGCCACATGCATTATGCGGGGGGTGCAGCCGCTCCAGTATAGGGGCCACCCCATGTGGGATTTCAACGGGGAGGATGATGCCACCCGCCATGGCCGTAAGGTGCCGGGATCGGTCGCCGATCTGATGAAGATCTTGTCCGCATTGTACAAGGGAGAAGAGGAAGAATTTCTTCGCGTCAATCCTCAGGACGGGTTTTCTATGAACAATCCTCCAAGCCGGGTAAGCGGACATTTCTTTTTGTCCATCCGATCCATATTCCCATAGTCAAGTATCTCATTTTGTGATTTTGACGCAGGAACTGCGCCAGGCCGTAAAGGATATAAACAGCCTGCCTCCACAACCCGAAGATCTGGAACGGTTCCTCGATCCGGCCTCCCAAGAGGATCCGGACATATCGGTGGAGCTGATCGATGGGGTATTTCACCAGCTGAGCATTGATAATGCCCTGGTTGCCATTACGGCCGATTACCCCGGAATACTTCCCGCCTCGCAGGTAACTGAGACCGAAGCCCCAATACTTTGAGAATGATTCGTCCTTGCCTATTTTTTATCACCGTACACCAACAGTGTTTTGCAGGGGGAGCCCTTGAGGCGGAAGGCCGAGCCTGCGGCGGCTGGCCAACAAGGGGCAGCACGGCCCAGCAGGCTAAAAAGAAGTGCGGTCCGGACTGAAGCATCGGCGCAACGGTATGGAGTATCACCTTATTCCCAGGTTTTATTCCGGAAGGCATACTAACGCTCGTGCTCTCTTCAGGAAAAAGAGCGCTCGCCGGACTATGTCCAGGGAGGTTGCCAATGGAGCCTCCGCCAGCCAGGCTTCAAAGCCAGGCCCAGAAGCGGAGGCGAACACGAGGCGTGCGTCGGATGCTCCTCCGACAGAGGATGCCGACAGATTGTCCGCCACCAACTCCCGTGTGGAGAGTGCCATGAATCACAGGCGCCGCCGGACAATTCTTCGTGACACATGTTTCTCCCAAGAGGCATTGAATGCCTTCAATTCGGGAGATGCGCACCTCCGTGCCGCTCAAGATGGTCTAGCCAGAGCCACGGAGCAGTATGTAAAAGACATACGAGTGAGGAAATTTAACAGTTATATATGCCAGTAGCCCCCGAGACTTGAAATAGTTAGAATAACTGATTTAAGGATCATTTATTGTGCAGGATCTTACAGAAAAGAATACCCAACTGTCCCAGGAGCTTGAAGAGTGCAAAGCCCAACTTGAGGCTGCACAAGCCGCGACAGGGGAAGCCAAAGAGACCCCCTCTGGTAATATACGTTTTTAAAAGATAAGTATGTTGTGAAGTGCGGCTTGTGTATAGATCTGACAATAACATTGCAGATGGCGCCGGGGTAGATCCGGACAAGCAACAATTCTTGTGTCGGTTAAAGGCCGGCGAGAACGTGCTTACGAGGGTGAGGCAGGAGAAAAATAATCTCCAAGATGCCAACACCCAGCTGGGTGAGGAACTAAAAGATGTTCGAGCCCAGCTGTCTGACTCCGTTAAGGAGAATCGGCGGCTTCGACGCAGCATTTTTAGTAAGTGCTTAAACGAACTTTGAAAAAAGAGTTCGGCGAGGAAGTCGACTAACAGAGTTATGTCTGTAGGTATGCTCACAGGCCGTCCTGCAGAGGAAATGCCCGGTTCTACGGGTGACCTTCTTCCCGAGCTCTTACAACTGCACAAACGAGTTCGGCAGGTCATGAAAGGCGTCGCCCAGACCTTGTGGCCATCTGTCTCCCTGCCTGAAGGCCTTGGGGAGCTTGCAGAGAGGCTCCAGGGAGCGCGATGGCGCTTCCGAATATGGAAGACATCGGCCTGCCGTCAAGGCGCCAGGGAGGCCTGGGCCATGGTGAAGACGCGGTACACGGTTGTCGACCCAAACCACATGGCCGAGGTCGGACCTGTGGGGCTGATGGTAAGGAGATCCTGTGAGCTTAGTGTACGGCCGGGTAGAATGGGCATGAAGTATTCCCAGCAGGATCAGTAAACTAGACAGCTGTTAGATGGCATTGAAGAGGAATACAATCAGAAATTGACTATGTAATTTTAGGTGACATGTAAAATGCCTTCTAGCCGGATTGTAGATCGTTTGTCATAGCGGACCTTTTCGCTTCAACCTCGGGACCCAGTAGTCCTGAGTGTGTGCGAATACCCTCGCGGTTATATAAACACCGGGGCATGCGTGGAGACCAGGCCTAGGGGTCATTAGTGCTTTATCAGACAAGTGCCCAACTAGTTATGTTATATTACATGGTTAGTAAGAAACATCTTCCAGGGAGAATAGTTCTGTTAGGGGTTCCTTTCCCTGGGAGGCATGCCCTAAAGTGCATGTCCGAACTGCGAAAAAAGAAGAAAAACATCAGGGGCAGATAAATAAATAGGAAAGAAATCTTCTTTTAGTTCACCGACCGAATATTCTCTTAAGAACGCTAGCTTTCGGCTTCACCCAGTCTGAGGTACACATCCGGCTGACCCGGCAGTAACAACCACAGAGGTGCTCCCTTTACCACCTAGCCGAACAATCGGGAACGTAGGGGTAAGCACGAGAGCCGAGCAACCCAGCTTGGCCAAAACTTAAGTCATATCGATGCATATAATGGTGAATAAAAGGTACATGCGGAAGTGTGACACATGTATTGGGCATGAAGCCCTTATAATTAAGCTTCTGTGAAAGAAGCCCCCAGGTATGATGAGCATGGATAGCGCGTCAAGTGTGTGCGAACAATGCGCTAACGAGCCTTCAAAGGCTGGAAAGAAAAAGGAGGGAGAAGGAGAAAAATAGAAGACAGCTAAAATATAAAATATGGACAGAAGAAGGAGACGAACTCAGAATCCGGCGCTAGGCGTAGAATCTTCGGAGACGGGCTGCGTTCCATGGGTTCGGCTCGAGTCGGTTATCTGATGCATCTCGCAGACGGTACGCTCCACCGGCCAGGACTTGGTCGATGATAAAGGGACCTTCCCATTTGGGCTTTAGTTTGTCCTTTTTCTTGTCCGACAGGCGTAGAACTAGCTCGCCAACATTGTAAGTTTTGGCCCGTACTTCTCTGCTTTGATATCTTGAGCCTTGTTGATAGAATGCGGAACGGGCTTTTGCTACGCCACGCTCCTCCTCCAAGGCGTCCAAACTGTCCCGCCGATCGAGCTCGGCTTCTCTTTCTTCGTACATGCGCACGCCGAGGTGAGTCATGAATTATGTCGCAGGCAGAACTGCCTCTGCGCCGTATACCATAAAGAATGGTGTGAATCTGGTCATGCGATTGAGTGGTCCGCAGCCCCCAGTCTGAGTCGAGCTCCTCTACCCAAAGGCGTGTTAGATTCCTTGTGGGACCGCACTAATCTAGGTTTGATGCCGCTCATAATTAGACCATTTGCTCGCTCGACTTGACCGTTAGTTTGAGGGTGATAGACTGAAGCGTAGTCGAGCTTAATGCCCATGTTTTTGCACCAGAGTTTGACCTCGTTGGCCGTAAAGTTCGTGCTGCTACCGGTGATGATCTTGTGGGGACACGTAACGATGTACGACCCACGATATGAAGTCTATCACCGGTCCGGATTCAGCCTTGGACAGGCTTGGCCTCTATCCATTTGGTGAATTTATCCACCATGACTAGTAGGTATTTTTGCTTGTGGGTTCCCCCTTTAAGGGGTCCGACCATGTCAAGCCCCGGACATGCGAAGGGCAGTGATGTGTATAGTTTTGAGGGCGGTGGGTGGCATGTGGCTTTGATTAGCAAAGAGCTGGCATCCGACGCATCGTTGGACTAAGTCCTGAGCATCTGCCCGGGCCGTCGGCCAATAAAATCCTGTACGGGAGGCCTTGCCTACAAGGGTTCGGGCTGCGGCGTGGTGCCCGCCGAGTCCAGCATGAATTTCAGCCAGAAGATTCCGCCCTTCTTCTTCGGAGATACACCTTTGAAGGACTCCGGTTGTGCTTTTCTTATAAAGCTCTCCCTCATGGACTTTGTAGGCTTTAGATCGTCGCACTATGCAGCGGGCCTCGTTTTGGTCCTCGGGAAGTTCCTGCCTGGTTAGGTAGGCTAGGAATGGATTACATCCCACGGTGCAATGACTGCCATTATTATGTGGGCTGAGGGTGTTATTTCGTTGGTAGAACCACCAACTGTGTCAGAATGTTTGGTGTGGGGCAGTGCGGTTGGGTCCGGGTTGTTATTTCCGGACTCTCCCTCCCATGATACGGATGGCTTGAACAGCCTCTCTAGGAAGATGTTGGGGGGGACAGCATCGCGTTTTGCGCCGATGCGTGCCAACACGTCTGCTGCCTGGTTGTTATCCCGGGCTATATGGTGAAATTCGAGCCCCTCGAACCGAACTGACATTTTTAGGACGGCATTGCGATAGGCTGCCATTTTCGGATCCTTGGCATCAAAGTCTCCATTTATTTGGGATATCGCGAGGTTCGAATCCCCTCGCGCACCTCTAGGCGTTGAATGCCCATGGAGACTGCCATCCGGAGACCATGTAGAAGGGCCTCGTATTCGGCTGCGTTGTTGGAGGCCATATACATTATCTGGAGTACGTATTGAACTGTATCTCCGGTTGGGGACGTCAGAACAACGCCAGCTCCCAGGCCAGCCAATATTTTGGAGCCGTCGAAGTGCATTACCCAGTTGGAATATGCGACGTACTCTTTAGGGAGTTCGGCTTCGGTCCTTTCGGCGACGAAGTCGGCCAAAACTTGCAACTTAATAGCTCTCCGTGGCTTATAGGTTATGTCGAACGGGAGGAGCTCAATGGCCCATTTTGCAATCCGGCCCGTCGCGTCGCGGTTGTTTATAATGTCGTTAAGGGGTACTTCGGAGGCTACTGTTATTGAACACTCTTGAAAGTAGTGTCGCAGCTTCCGGGATGCCATAAATACCGCGTACGCTATCTTTTGATAATGCGGGTACCGCGACTTGCATGGAGTTAGGACAATGGACACGTATAAACTGGTTTTTGAAGGGGAAACTTGTGTCCATCCGTTTCTCGTTCGACAACGAGCACCGCGCTTACAACTTGGTGAGTTTCTGCGATGTATAATAGCATTGGTTCTCCCATGTTAGGCGCGGCCAGGACCTGGTTTGTTGCCAATATGGCTTTTATTTCTTCGAGTCCGGCCGTGGTGGCATCCGTCCACTCGAAGTGTTCAGTGCGTCGGAGGAGGCGATAAAGGGGTAATGCCTTTTCTCCCAAACGGGAGATAAAGCGGCTTAGAGACGCCATGCATCCAGTCAATTTTTGTATTTGTTTGAGGTCTTTGGGATATCCAATTGTGACAGAGCTCGGATCTTGGCTGGGTTTGCTTCAATTCCTCTACCGGATACAATGAAGCCCAAGAGCTTTCCGGTTGGTACGCCGAAAACGCATTTTTTCGAGTTGAGCTTGATGTCATATGTTCGGAGATTATCGAATGTGAGCCTCAAGTCGTCTACTAGAGTTTCGACATGCTTGCTTTTGACGACCACATCGTCTACGTATGCCTCCACTATTTTGTCGATCTGTTTTGCGGACATGTATACGAATCATGCGCTGATATGTTGCGCCGGCGTTTTGAGCCGAAGGGCATTGTGTTGAAGCGTAATGGGCGTATGGAGTGATGAATGCCGTTGCGGCTTGGTCAGGCTCTGCCATGTTAATTTGGTGGTAGCCGGAGTATGCGTCGAGGAAACACAATGAATCGTGTCCTGCGGTAGCGTTGATGATTTGATCGATGCGGTGGAGGGGGAAGGGATCCTTTGGGCAAGCCTTGTTGAGGTCCTTGAAATCGACGCATAGGCGCCAGGATTTGTTCTTCTTTGGTACCATCACTAGGTTTGCTAGCCAGTCTGGATGTTTTATATCTCTGATGAATCCGGCCTCCAATAGTTTGGCTAGCTCCTCTCCCATGGCCTGTCTTTTGGGTTCGGAGAAATGCCGAAGAGCATGTTTGACTGGCTTGAACCCTTTTAGGATGTTTAGGCTGTGCTCGGCCAGCCGACATGGGATTCCTGGCATGTCTGAAGGGTGCCAGGCAAAAATATCCAAATTTTCGCGTAGGAATTCTCTTAGTGTGGCGTCTACATCAGGATTTAATTGTGCCCCGATGGATGCCGTTTTTGTAGGGTCCGTTGGATGGACTTGGAATTTGACTATTTCGTCCGCTGGTTTGAAGGAAGTGGACTTGGATCTCTTATCGAGTATCACATCGTTCCTATTCACCGTGGAGCTTGTAGCGGTGAGTTCCTCGGCCGCTAGGGCTTCGGATAGTGCCTCGAGGGCCGGTCACGGCTGTCTTATTTTCGCCATGAGTGCTATGTCCGGTCACTGGCAAGAGTGATGATTCCGTTGGGCCCGGGCATTTTGAGCTTCATGTACCCATAATGGGGTATAGCTTGAAAAATTGTGAATGCCTCTCGCCCTAATAGAGCGTGGTATCCGCAGCTGATCGGGGCCACTTGGAACGTGACTTCCTCGGACCTGTAATTATCCGGCGTGCCGAACACCACATCCAAAGTGTGATTTTTCACATGTCTGATGCTTCCCGACTAGGGATTATTCCTCTAAAGGTTGTGCTGCTTTGCTCAATGCGTCTCGATCTATTTCCATTTTTTCGAGGGTTTCCTCGTAAATGAGGTTCAATCCGCTGCCATCGTCCATGAGTACCTTGGTAAGGCGAAGCCGCCCACTATCGGACCGAGGACCAATGCGGTGGTGCTCGAGCTGTTCGAATTTAGGTTAAATCATGGCATTAAAGGTAATAGCCGTGTCACTCCATGGGTTTATTGTCGCTATTTGGTAGACTTCGGTAAGGCTACGGAGTGTTCGTTTCCGCATATTATTTGATGTGAAAGTCTCAAAGACTGTTAATACCGTACTGGTATCCCCGGGCTGGTGCTCTAGAGCTAGTAGCTCTTCGCCACTTTTGGCCACCTGCCGTAGTATCCAACATGCTCTAAGGCTATGAGTTGGAGTGGCGCCCTCTGTACTATGAATTTCTGAGGTCCATTGAGCCATTCCTCCAATACGGTTCCATGCCCTATAGAGGGTTTTTGCTTTTTGGTATTTAACCCTGTGCTGGCGATGATGCACCCTTTTATTTGAATTTGGGGTTGTATTCAAGGCGGATTGTCCCAAAATCTTGCTTCGGTTTTCGAGCGCTTTCCATCGCACAAGATTTTCGTACTATGGACACCAAGTCGGCAAAGCGTGTAATGTCACGGCGACTTATTGCGTTGAGGATCCCGTTGTCCGTGCAATTATTGCGAAGAATGAGATAGCGTCCTCCTCGCGGCAGTCCTTTATCCTGTCCATAACCAGGAGGAATCTGGCCCAGTAATGGTGTACAGTTTCTGCGGGCTCTTGCCGAATTTGAGATAGGTCGCTTATGTTTGGGTGGGCGGGTGGAATTAAATCCAGAACCGCGCCCAATCTGAGACTTAAGGGCCAAGGAGCTTCTGAACTTGGAAGCTTGGATTCTTGGATGTTGTCCAATGAATCTAGCCAGCTGCCTGACTTTAGGTTCAGGACTTGAGTGACGTCCTCTCCTCCGCGGGAATCCAGCATGGAGGGATCGGGGATCCGGACGTAGCTAGTCCTTAAGATAGAAGAAGGGTCGCTGTATTGTTCCTCTACCACAGCAACATGGTGGGTAACACAGGAGAGTTAATCTCTCTCAGATCGGGTTTAAGCCCAATCTGATCATAGTCTGTAGCGACTCCCAGGGCGGCGATGTGATCCAAGAGCTCGTTTAAGGAAGAGAGCTCCATCGGATCTAACTGCTCGGCGAGCTCCGAGTTAACGTGAAGATTGCTTTCGATGACCCATGAAGTCATCGTCGGCGCGGCGGCCGAGCAGGCGGTCATAAGTAAACCGCCTAGCCGGAGAGTTTGGCCGACAGCCAAAGCTTCTTTAGCAACATTGCCGTTTTTAAAGACGGGATAAGGCATCCTTCCTGACGGCGATGACACAGAGGAACTCTCAATGAAAGCACCAATGTCAGTGTTAAAATCGGCGGATCTCGGGTAGGGGGTCCCGAACTGTGCGTCTAGGCGGATGGTAACAGGAGACAAGGGACACGATGTTTTTACCCAGGTTCGGGCCCTCTCGATGGAGGTAAAACCCTACTCCTGCTTGATTAATATTGATGATATGGGTAGTACAAGAGTAGATCTACCACGAGATCAGAGAGGCTAAACCCTGGAAGCTAGCCTATGGTATGATTGTTGTTCGTCCTACGGACTAAAACCCTCCGGTTTATATAGGCACCGAAGAGGGTTAGGGTTACACACAGTCGGTTACAATGGTAGGAGATCTACATATCCGTATCGCCAAGCTTGCCTTCCACGCCAAGGAAAGTCCCATCCGGACACGGGACGAAGTCTTCAATCTTGTATCTTCATAGTCCAGGAGTCCGGTGAAAGGCTATAGTCCGGCTATCCAGACACCCCCTAATCCGGGACTCCCTCAACCGTCATGGTCTCCATCGTCACCGGCTTGACACCTTGATCTCCATTGTAGCGTCATGGTCGTCTCGCCAACTATTGCTTCTACAACTATCGCTAACGCATAGTGATAAAGTAAAACAATTACATAGCGTCTGCATTTCATACAATAAAGCGACAACCATAAGGCTCCTGCTAGTTGCCGATAACTTTTACAAAACATGATCATCTCATACAATAACGTATATCACATCATGTCTTGACCATATCACATCGCAACATGCCCTGCAAAAACAAGTTGGACGTCCCCTACTTTGTTGTTGCAAGTTTTACGTGGCTGCTACGGGCTTCTAGTAAGAACCGTTCTTACCTACGCATCAAAACCACGACGGTGATTTATCATGTTTTGTTGTTTTAACCTTCACAAGGACCAGCCGCAGTCAAATTCGATTCAACTAAAGTAGGAGAAACAGACACCCGCCAGCCATCTTTATGTAAAACTAGTTGCATGTCTGTCGATGGAACTGGTCTCATGAACGTGGTCATATAAGGTTGGTCCGGGCAGCTTCATCCAACAATACCGCCAAATCAAAATAAGACATTGGTGGTAAGCAGTATGACAATCACCGCCCACAACTCTTTGTGTTCTACTCGTGCATATCATCTACGTATAGACCTGGCCCTGATACCACTATTGGGTAACGTAGCATGCAATTTCAAAAAAATTCCTACGCTCACGCATGATCTATCTAGAAGATGCATAACAACGAGAGGGGGAGAGTGTGTCCACGTACCCTCGTAGACCGAAAGCGGAAGCATTTGACAACGTGGTTGATGTAGTCAAACTTCTTCTTGTTCCGACCGATCAAGCACCGAACGTACGGCACCTCCGAGTTCTGCACATGTTCAGCTCGATGACGTCCCTCGAACTCTTGATCCAGCAAAGTGTCGAGGGAGAGTTTCGTCAGCACGACAGCGTGGTGACGGTGATGGTGAAGTGATCCGCGCAGGGCTTCACCTAAGCACTACAACAATATGACTGGAGGCGTAAACTGTGGAGGGGGGGCGCCGCACACGGCTAGGAATCAATGTTGTGTGCTCTAGCGGTGCCCCCCCCCTATATATATATATATATATATAGGGATTGACTATTCGTCACCCTGGGTGAGGAATAGTTATTCTTCACCCCCCTCTATTTTACCATCAATGCATCGTAATTTTAGGTTTCGTAAGTTTTGTCTTATTTCTGACATAAAAAGAGACCATAAGAAAATATATAATCATCGTAAAAAATATTTTATGTTATGTAAAATTACAAACGTAAAAACATAGTGTAAAATACACATAAACTGCAAATTTTCTTGTCTTATGCCCTATATTTTTATTTTTATGCCAAATTTTACGTAGTGAATCAATAAGAATGTAACTATTTGAATTCCAAACGTAATTTAATTATGAAATAACCGAAGATTACCTCGGGTGAAGAATAATTTATTCTCGCACCTGGATGATGAATAGTAACACTATATATATATATATATATATATATATATATATATATATATATATATATGTATATAGTAGGTGGGGGAGTGAGAGGGGCAGGAAGGGGCGCCCCAAGTAGGAGTAATCCTACTTGGGCGCCTCCTACAAGTCGGCCTCCCCCCTTCCATGGTGTCGGAGGAGGAAGGAAAGAAAGGGGGGAGGCCGAATCCTCCCCTTTCCTTCTCCCTTCCCTCCTTTCTTTTCCCCCTTATTTCGGCCTCTAGGGGCGCACGAGCCCCTTAGGGGCTGGTCTGTCCCTCTCGTTGCACATTAGGCCCATATAGTTTGTCGGGGCTTGCCTGAAACCCCTTCTGGTGACCTGATATGTACCCGGTACCCCCGGAACACTTCCGGTGTCCAAATACTATCATCCTATATATGAATCTTTACCTCTCGACCATTTCGGGACTCCTCGTTATGTCTGTGATCTCATCCGGGACTCCAAACAACATTCGGTCACAAAATCACATAACTCATATAATACAAAATCGTCATTGAACGTTAAGCGTGCGGACCCTACGGGTTCGAGAACTATGTAGACATGAGCGAGACATCTCTCCGGTTAATAACCAATAGCGGAACCTGGATGCTCATATTGGTTCCTACATATTCTACGAAGATCTTTATCGCTCAAACTGTAATGACAACATACGTTATTCCCTTTGTCATCGGTATGTTACTTGCTCGAGATTCGATCATCGGTATCTTCATACCTAGTTCAATCTCGTTACCGGCAAGTCTATTTACTCGTTCTGTAATGCATCATCCCGCAACTAACTCATTAGTCACATTGCTTGCAATGCTTATTATGATGTGCATTACCGAGAGGGCCCAAAGATACCTGACAAATACTAATTTTGATCTATGCCAACCCAACAAACACCTTCGGAGATACCTGTAGAGCATTTTTATAATCACCCAGTTACGTTGTGACGTTTGATAGCACACAAGGTATTCCTCCGGTATTCGGGAGTTACATAATCTCATAGTCAAAGGAATATGTATATGACATGAAGAAAGCAGTAGCAATAAAACTTAACGATCAATATGCTAAGCTAACGGATGGGTCTTATCCATCACATCATTCTCTTAATGATGTGATCTCATTCATCAAATGACAACTCATGTCTATGGTTAGGAAACTGTGACGCCGCTAGGCCGACGCTCCAGAAGACTTCCATATTTTCGTGACCTCCGTGTGTTTCATTGGTGCTTGCTCTATTTATTTTTGCATTGCATCATGTCATCATGCCAGCATGTTATTTATTATTTTAAACTCAACTGAATAAATTGCATAGATCTTTGATCTATTTAAATTGAGGGAGTTCACATGGTGATTTCTCTTTATAACATATCCTCTCAATATTTAGGGAGCTATATTAAATATTCCATTAGTTTGGAATTAACCTCAACCCACTTGCAATTTAACTCTCATGTCTTTTGCTTCAAGTTTGCTCTCCAAACTTTCTCCATAATTCGTTCTCCATTTATCAAGGCTCCTCCTAAAGTCTCAACATTTTTGGACATTCCTAAATCCTAGACTCCATTCAAACTCCTTTGGCGCAAGTTAAACAATTTTGGGTTTAACTTCGCCTATTTTGCTGGAACCACATTTGTTGGGTTGGAAACATTCCATAAAGCCTTACAAAAATATCCTACCATTGTATTCTTCTCCATGGCCTCTTCTCTTGATTCTTTTTGGTCTCTCTCTATTTTTCTGTAAGGAGAATATCAAGAGAGAGGCGATCTATAGCCGAAGCCCGCTTAAGGCCCATCTGAGGCCTGACCTAGCCGGCCCAAGAGGCCTGCCCGATCTCCTCTTATCCACCCACTCGCTCGACCCCCTCTCCCTCGTTCCCCTGCTAACGCCGCCACTCACACGCACGCATCGAGCCAGGGAGAGGAGCTCCCTGCGCCCGATCCCCTCGCTGCCTCCACCGTGAGACGCCCACGCCCTGCCTCCTCATGCGCCGCACCGGCCGGAAGCCGGTGCCTACAAGCGAGGGCTGCAGCTCACGCAGGAGAGCTCATGCTCGACCCCGCAACCCTCCGTCGTGCCTCCGCGCGCCCAACCTCCGTCCCGCGCCCGCAACCATGCTCTGGATCGAGAGGGGCTCGATCCCGAGCGCCTTCAGCCCGTCCGACCTCCTCTGCCTCGCTGGCCTCCAGCGTTGACCGAGCGCCAGCAGGCGTGTCGTGAGCTGCGTCTGCTGCAAGGCCCAGCCAGCGCCCTGCCGGCCTGCCTCCGCTCAAGCTGCTGACCATCTCCTGCCGCTGACCACCACCATCGCCTCCTTGCTGCTGGCATCCCGAGGCCCCTTGTGTTGTTTTGTGTTGGACCGTCAAGGCCGGCAAGATCGACTACATGGACGCCAAGACCACACGAGGACCGCCAAGCATCGTCTCCGGGATTTTACCCCAAGTACCACTACGGTCGTCATCCGCCAAGTACCCCTTCGGATCACCAAGTTCGACTACCATCGTCGTGAACCGCTTCCGAAATGTGTACCACTACGCCGGAGACCTCGGACCCGTCAAGTACCTCTCCAAAAACGAACATGTGCCACTACTTTCACTACCGCCGTGAGAACGTCTATTTCCACTACGAACTCGACCCGTTCCGAAAATGCACGCTTCGAAGGTATACCGTCGAGACGATGACCCGTGGACGAATGCATGTATGTTGTATGAGATGCCCACGTTTGCACCGTGTCCAAAATTGTCGCTTGCATGTTCCTCCTCGTTGCCATGCCATCGTCTCGTGGGAACCCGGTAACCGGGAACACCCCACCATCCTTGCTTGACACGCTCCCGCCACACTCACTTTTGCACCGGTATCTTCATGAGCTACCGGAACCGATATGTTGCCGTGGCATCATTTTCGGATTCGTTGCCGTGGCACACTTTCTTTCCACCATGGTGACAAATGCTTCAATATATGTTCATGTCAACTTTTTCATAAAAGTGCATTAAACTTGCATATGTCATCCGCATCATGATAACAACATTTAAAGTGTTTAAAATTGTTGTTTGCTTTAAATTGCTAAATGACATATGGGGATTTTCTGGATTTGTTATTTGTTGTTCCGGCCTCATTTAAACTTGCCTAAATAGATAGTTTATATATGTTTCACCTCTTGCCATGCTTAATAACATTTAATATTATTGGGTACATAATCGAGAGAGAACTAACTAATTGATGTGGTGTTTTGTCAATATGCAACTCGTTGCATACTGAGCTCCACTTAATTTGTAGTATTGTTTGTGCACTTTGCCATGCCATGCCTCTTTAAACCGGACATGCATCATCCTTCGTTGTGCATCATGCCATGTTTATGCCTGTGTGTTTACCATGTTGTTTGTTTCTTTCCGGTTTGCTTCTCTCGTTAGCTTCGGTTTCGTTCCGGAGTTGTGAGGATTTGTTCGACTTCGCCCGTTTGTCTTTCTTCATGGACTCGTTCTTCTTCCTTGCCGGATCTCAGGCAAGATGACCATACCCTCGAAATCACTTCTATCTTTGCTTGCTAGTTGTTCGCTCTATTGCTATGCCGCGCTACCTACCACTTGCTATATCATGCCTCCCATATTGCCATGTTAAGCCTCTAACACACCTTTCCTAGAAAACCGTTGTTTGGCTTTGTTACCGCTTTTGCTCAGCCCCTCTTATAGCGTTGCTAGTTGCAGGTGAAGATGAAGTTTGTTCCATGTTGGAACATGGATATGTTGGGATATCACAATATCTCTTATTTACTTAATGCATCTATATACTTGGTAAAGGGTGGAAGGCTCGGCCTTATGCCTCGTGTTTTGTTCCACTCTTGACGCCCTAGTTTTCGTCATACCGGTGTTATGTCCCTTGATTTTGCATTCCTTACGCGGTTGGGGATTTATGAGACCCCCTTGACAGTTCGCTTTGAATAAAACTCCTCCAGCAAGGCCCAACCTTGGTTTACCATTTGCTACCACCTATCCCCTTTTCCTTTGGGTTCTGCAGACTCAAGGGTCATCTTTATTTAAACCCCCCCGGGCCAGTGCTCCTCTGAGTGCTGGTCCGAACCGAGCAGACCGCGGGGCCACCTTGGGGAAACTTGAGGGTTGGTTTTACTCGTAGGATGTCTCATCCGGTGTGCCCTGAGAACGAGATATGTGCAGCTCCTATCGGAATTTGTCGGCACATTCGGGTCTTGCTGACGTCTTGTAACCGGGATTCCGAGCCTGATCGGGTCTTCTCGGAAGAAGGAATATCCTTCGTTGACCGTGAGAGCTTGTGATGGGCTAACTTGGGACACCCCTGCAGGGTATAAACTTTCGAGAGCCGTGCCCGCGGTTATGTGGCAGATGAGAATTTGCTAATGTCCGGTTGTAAACAACTTGACACTTGACTTAATTAAAATACATCAACCGCGTGCGTAGCTGTGATGGTCTCTTTTCGGCGGAGTCCGGGAAGTGAACACAGTTTGGGTTATGTATGAACGTAAGTAGCTTCAGGATCACTTCTTGATCACTTCTAGCTTCTCGACCGTTGCGTTGCTTCTCTTCTCGCTCTTATTTGCGTATGTTAGCCACATTATTTGCTTCGTGCTTGCTGCAGCTCCACCTCATTACCCCTTTCCTACCCCATAAGCTTAAATAGTCTTGGTCTCGCGGGTGTGAGATTGCTGAGTCCTCGTGACTCACAGATTCTTCCAAACAGTTGCAGGTGCCGATAATACCAGTGCAGGTGATGCTACCAAACTCAAGTGGGAGTTCGACGAGGACCTTGGTCGTACTATGTTTCGTTTCCTGTTGATCAGTAGTGGAGCCCAGTTGGGACGATCGGGGATCTAGCATTTGGGGTTATCTTCTTTTTATTTGGATTTGACCATAGTCGGTCTATGTGTGTATCTTGAATGATGTATGAATTTATTTATGTATTGTGTGAAGTGGCGGTTGTAAGTCAACTCTCTTTATCCCATTCTTGTTCATTACATGGGATTGTGTGAAGATGACCCACAAAACCTACAATGCGGTTATGCCTCTAAGTCGTGCCTCGACACGTGAGAGATATAGCCGCATTGTGGGCGTTACAGAAACTTAACCATCTTTGATTAACGAGCTAGTCTAGTAGAGGCTTACTAGGGACACGGTGTTTTGTCTATGTATCCACACATGTATCAAGTTTCTGGTTAATACAATTCTAGCATGAATAATAAATATTTATCATGATATAAGGAAATATAAAATAACAACTTTATTATCGCCTCTAGGGCATATTTCCTTCACCTAGAGCAACGGGATTAGACTTATTCACGACCAAACAATGGATGGCGCCTTAAATTGTCTATTTAGCGTGCAGAAGTTTCACCTATTATTGGCTGATACTTGGTTGCCTAAGGCTAAACCCCACAGGTGGAGCTTATTAGTCATACTCCTGACCTGTTCATGACCTTCCTAGAAATTACCCTATCTCATAGATCGCGATTAGTAGTCGGCCTCACATAGGTATGTTCCTCTAAAGAATGCTTTGTAGGATAGCATCTTGCTTAAATAAGCTTTGAAACACATTAAGATAAAAGTCAAACCACCTTACAAATTATGAGAGTATTGCATCTCCAACGGAGTGGGTTAGTAAGGATACTCTCCTCAGTTGACCACTCGCTTCTTTCCCAGGTCCTAATTCACGGGATCTCCGGTCACATAGGTTGGGTTATCCCCATGGCAACTTACATGGATCTCATGCCCATCTCCCTCGATGTGTTTTATATCACAATCCGTGATAGCCCTTTCATAAAGGGATCTGCCAGATTCTTAGTCGACTGGATATAATCCAACGCTATTAGTCTGGAATTTCTTGAATGTCTAACGAATTTCAATCTTCTTCTTATATGTTTTGTGGATTTCATGTTGTCCTTTGAACTCTCTGCCTTAGCAATCATTGTATGATTTTCATAGTTCATAAGGATAGCCGGAACTAGCTTATCAACCACTAACAAATCCATCAAAAGTTGTTGAAGCCATTCTGCTTTGACGCATGTTGTGTCTAATGCTATGAATCTTCCATAGTCGATCTCATTAAGATCTTTTGCTTGCGAGACTTCCAGGAAACAACACCACCATCAAGTGTGAAAACATAGCCACTTGTGGCTTTCATCTCATCAACATCAGATATCCAATTTGAATCACTATACCCCTCAAGTACCATCGGTAGTTCGGTACCCAATATAGTGAATTTGGTAGTTCATAGTACCTTGCAAATAACGCATGACTCTCCCAACAACATGCCTGCACACCCCCGGACTGGAAAAAAACCAACTCAGTTTGCACACAACAAATGAGATGTCGAGCCGAGTAGAACAAGCTAGGTACATGAGCAAACCAATCACTTGAGAGTATCTGAATTAATCTATAGTCGTGCCTTCAAACTTTCGAATCCGCACGCTAGGATCATATGGTGTTGCAAAAGGTTTGCGGTCCGAGTGTCCAAAACAACTCAAAAATTTCTCAACATAGTGAGACTGCAGAAGGGTAATTCCACCCTAATTATCTCCCAGCACCTTGATGTTTAGGATAACATCAGCCACACCAAGATCTTTCATCTCAAATTTATGAGATAGAAAAGTCTTAACCTCCTCAATGAATTTGCGGTGGGGTCCAAAATATCAATATGTCATCTACATACAAACACATTATAACTCCTTGGACTCCCACTATGGCGATAGTATACGACGCATTTGTTAGCTAACACCAAAGTGAGTAGATGTCAAAGTGTGATTGAACTTCTCATGCCATTGCTTGGGCGCTTGTTTCAGGCCATACAAAGATTTCAATAGTTTTCACACCTTTCTTTCATGACCATTTACTACAAACCATCTGGCTATTGCATTTAAATTTCCTCGTCTAGCTCTTCACTAAGGAAATCAGTCTTAATATCCATCTAACAGACGAGAAGACCATGCGAGTCAACCAACGAGAGTAACACTAGAATGGTTATTAGTCTAGCCACATATCTGAGTAAGTATCGAAGAAATCTTCTTCTTCTTTCCGGGTATAACCCTTGGCCACAAGCCTAGCCTTTTACTTTTCAACAATACCATCAGGCCTAAGCTTCCTTTTGAACACCCACTTACATCCCAATGGTTGGCAACCATAAGGACGATCAGTGATTTCTCATGTCCCGTTAGCCAAGATGGAATCCATCTCGCTACGGACCGTATCCTTCCAGTAGTCAACATCCGGTGATGCTTAAGCTTCTAAAATGGAACTCAAAGTATCATCAACAAGGTACACGAGGAAACCGTCACCAAATAACTTTGTAGTCCTCTGTCTCTTTCTCCTAACAAGAGCTTCCTCGTCATCCTCCGTAGAACTTTCATCACTTTTTTTCTCATAATATGCCATCAGAATGACATGTTCAGGAGTCTCATCAGATTCCAGTCTAGAAGTGCTTATCTCTCATGGGGAAAATATCCTCCAAGAATGTAGCATCTTTAGACTCCACGATCGTACTAACCTTCACATCATGTACTTTAGATTTCACCACTAGAAATCTATAGCCAACACTATTTATAGTTCACCTGTAGGGATTTTCCTAGTAGTGTTGGCTTATTTTCGTTAACTAATACTAGCACACATGGTCGTGCATTGCAAATGGGAGAAAATAAATTAATGTGCTTCCCTGCGAAGCAAATGCTAGTTGCTATAAATCAGGTTGGACGAGTAGGGTATAAATTCAATGATGACAAAAAAGAATAGACCAATTGACAGTGATTTTAGTCAAGTGATCAGGTGAACAACACTATCTTTAAATTATTACTTTATATACCGGACATGCATTCATATCTACTACTTGTAAAATTTGGTAAATGTATCCAAAAACTTATTGGGTAACGTAGTAATTTAAAAAAAATTCCTACACACACGCAAGACCATGGTGATGCATAGCAACGAGAGGGGAGAGTGTCGTCGACGTACCCTCGTAGACCGTAAGCGGAAGCGCTATGACAATGCGGTTGATGTAGTCGTATGTCTTCACGATCGACCGATCCTAGTACTGAACGTACGGCACCTCCACGATCTGCACACGTTCAGCTCGGTGACGTCCCACGAACTCACGATTTAGTAGAGCTTCGAGGGAGAGTTCCTTAAGCACGACGGCGTGATGACGGTGATGATGAAGCTACCGATGCAGGGCTTCGCCTAAGCACCGCTACGATATGACCGAGGTGGATTATGGTGGAGGGGGGCACTGCACACGGCTAAGAGATTAATGATCAACTTGTGTGTCTATGGGGTGCCCCCTTCCCCCGTATATAAAGGAGTGGAGGAGGCCGGCCTCCTAGGTGTGCCCCAAGGGGAGTCCTACTCCCACCGGGAGTAGGATTCCACCCCTTCCAAGAGTAGAAGTATGAGGGAAGGAAGGAGGAGAGAGGGGGAAGGAAAAAGGGGGGTGCCACCCCCCCCTTCCTTGTCCAATTCGGACTAGAGGGGGAGGGGGGCGCAGCCTGCCCTGGCCGCCCCTTCCTCTCTCCACCAAGGCCCATGAGGCCCATTACACTCCCCGGGGGGTTTCGGTAACCCCCTGCATCTCAGATTCGTCCAAACTCACTCGAAACCCTTCTGAAGTCCAAACATAGTCATCCAATATATCGATCTTTATGTCTCGACCATTTTGAGACTCCTCGTTATGTCTGTGATCATATCCGGGACTCCGAACTACCTTAGGTACATCAAAACACATAAACTCATATTACCAATCGTCACCGAACGTTAAGCGTGTGGACCCTACGGGTTCGAGAACTATGTAGACATGACCGAGACACGTGTCTGGTCAATAACCAATAGCGGAACCTGGATGCTCATATTGGCTCCCACATATTCTATGAAGATCTTTATCGGTCAAACCGCATAGCAACATACGTCGTTCCCTTTGTCATCGGTATGTTACTTGCCCGAGATTCGATCGTCGGTATCTCAATAACTAGTTCAATCTCATTACCGGCAAGTCTCTTTACTCGTTCCGTAATACATCATCCCGCAACTAACTCATTAGTTGCATTGCTTGCAAGGCTTATAGTGATGTGCGTTACCGAGAGGGCCCAGAGATACCTCTCCGACAATCGGAGTGACAGATCCTAATCTTGATCTATGCCAACTCAACAAGTACCATCGGAGACACCTTTAGAGCACCTTTATAATCACCCAGTTACGTTGTGACGTTTGATAGCACACAAAGTGTTCCTTCAGTATTCGGGTGTTGCATAATTCATAGTCATAGGAACATGTATAAGTCATGAAGAAATCAATAGCAATATACTAAACGATCAAATGCTAAGCTAACGGAATGGGTCAAGTCAATCACATCATTCTCTAATGATGTGATCCTGTTAATCAAATGACAACTCATGTCTATGGCTAGGAAACATAACCATCTTTGATTCAACGAGCTAGTCAAGTAGAGGCAACTAGTGACCCTCTGTTTGTCTATATATTCACACATGTATCAAGTTTCCGGTTAATACAATTCTAGCATGAATAATAAACATTTATCATGATATAAGGAAATATAAATAACAACTTTATTATTGCCTCTAGGGCACACTTCCTTCAGTCTCCCACTTGCACTAGAGTCAATAATCTAGATTACACAGTAATGATTCTAACACCCATGGAGTCTTGGTGCTGATCATGTTTTGCTCACGAGAGAGGCTTAGTCAAGGGTCTATAACATTCAGATCCGTATGTATCTTGCAAATCCCTATGTCTCCCTCCTTGACTTGATCGCGGATGGAATTGAAGCGTCTCTTGATGTGCTTGGTTCTCTTGTGAAATCTGGATTCCTTTGCCAAGGCAATTGCACCAGTATTGTCACAAAAGATTTTCATTGGACCCGATGCACTAGGTATTACACCTAGATCGGATATGAACTCCTTCATCCAGAATCCTTCATTTTTTGCTTCGAAGCACCTATGTACTCCGCTTCACACATAGATCCCGCCACAACGCTTTGCTTAGAACTGCACCAACTGACAGCTCCACCGTTCAATATAAACAAGTATCCGGTTTGTGACTTAGAGTCATCCGGATCAGTGTCAAAGCTTGCATCGACTTAACCATTTACGACGAGCTCTTTGTCACCTCCATAAACAGAGACATATCCTTAGTCCTTTTCAGGTATTTCAGGATGTTCTTGACCGCTGTCTAGTGATCCACTCCTGGATTACTTTGGTACCTCCCTGCTAAACTTATAGCAAGGCACACATCAGGTCTGGTACAGCATTGCATACATGATAGAGCCTATGGCTGAAGCATAGGAACACCTTTCATTTTCTCTCTATCTTCTGCAGTGGTCGGGCATTGAGTCTGACTCAACTTCACACCTTGTAACACAGGCAAGAACCCTTTCTTTGCTTGATCCATTTTGAACTTCTTCAAAACTTTATCAAGGTATGTGCTCTTGTGAAAGTCCAATTAAGTGTCTTGATCTATCTCTATAGATCTTAATGCCCCATATATAAGCAGCTTCACCGAGGTCTTTCATTGAAAAACTCTTATTCAAGTAACCTTTTATGCTATCCAGAAATTCTATATCATTTCCAAGCAACAATATGTCATCCACTTATAATATTAGAAATGCTACAGAGCTCCCACTCACTTTCTTGTAAATACAGGCTTCTCCAAAAGTCTGTATAAAACCATATGCTTTGATCATGCTATCAAAACATTTATTCCAACTCCGAGATGCTTGCACCAGTCCATAAATGGATCGCTGGAGCTTGCACACTTTGTTAGCATCCTTTGGATCGATAAAACCTTCAGGTTGCATCATATACAACTCTTCTTCCGTAAATCCATTCAGGAATGCAGTCTTTACATCCATTTGCCAAATTTCATAGTCATAAAATGCGGCAATTGCTAACATGATTCGGACGGACTTAAGCATCGCTACGGGTGAGAAGGTCTCATCATAGTCAACTCCTTGAACTTGTTGAAAACCTTTCGCAACAAGTCAAGCTTTGTAAACAGTAACATTACCATCGGCATCAGTCTTCTTCTTGAAGATCCATTTATTCTCGATGGCTTGCCGATCATTGGGCAAGTCAACCAAAGTCCACAATTTGCTCTCATACATGGATCCCATCTCATATTTCATGGCCTCATGCCATTTTGCGGAATCTGAGCTCATCATCGCTTCATCATAGTTCGTAGGTTCGTCATGGTCAAGTAACATGACCTCCAGAACAGATTACCATACCACTCTGGTGCGGATCTTACTCTGGTTGACCTACGAGGTTCGGTAGTAACTTGATCTAAAGTTACATGATCATCGTCATTAGCTTCTTCACTAATCGGTGTAGGAGTCACAGGAATAGATTTCTGTGATGAACTACTTTCCAATAAGGGAGCAGGTACAGTTACCTAATCAAGTTCTACTTTCCTCCGACTCACTTCTTTCGAGAGAAACTCTTTCTCTAGAAAGGATCCGTTCTTAGCAACGAATGTCTTGCCTTCGTATCTGTCATAGAAGGTGTACCCAACAGTCTCCTTTGGGTATCCTATGAAGACACATTTCTCCGACTTGGGTTCGAGCTTATCAGGTTGAAGCTTTTTCACATAAGCATCGCATCCCCAAACTTTAAGAAACGGCAACTTTGGTTTCTTGCCAAACCACAGTTCATAAGGCGTTGTCTCAACGGATTTAGATGGTGCCCTATTTCACGTGAATGCAGCTATCTATAAAGCATAACCCCAAACGATAGCGGTAAATCAGTAAGAGACATCATAGATCGCACCATATCTAGTAGAGTATGATTACGACGTTCGGACACACCATTACGCTGTGGTGTTCCGGGTGGCGTGAGTTGCGAAACTATTCCGCATTCTTTCAAATGAAGACCAAACTCGTAACTCAAATATTCTCCTCCATGATCAGATCGTAGAAACTTTATTTTCTTGTTACGATGATTTTCCACTTCACTCCGTAATTCTTTGAACTTTTCAAATGTTTCGGACTTATGTTTCATTAATTAGATATACCCATATCTGCTCAAATCATCTGTGAAGGTGAGAAAATAACGATACCCGCCGCGAGCCTCAACATTCATCGGACCACATACATCAGTATGTATGATTTCCAACAAATCTGTTGCTCGCTCCATTGTTCCAGAGAACGGCGTTTTAGTCATCTTGCCCATGAGGCATGGTTCGCAAGTACCAAGTGATTCATAATCAAGTGATTCCAAAAGTCCATCAGAATGGAGTTTCTTCATGCGCTTTACACAAATATGACCTAAACGGCAGTGCCACAAATAAGTTGCACTATCCTTATCAACTCTGCATCTTTTGGCTTCAATATTATGAATATGTGTGTCACTACTATCGAGATTCAACAAAAATAGACCACTCTTCAAGGGTGCATGACCATAAAAGATATTACTCATATAAATAGAACAACCATTATTCTCTGATTTAAATGAATAACCGTCTCACATCAAACAAGGTCCAGATATAATGTTCATGCTTAACACTGGCTACAAATAACAATTATTCAGGTCTAAAACTAACCCCGAAGGTAGATGTGGAGGTAGCGTGCCGACCGCGATCACATCGACTTTGGAACCATTTCCCACGCGCATCGTCACCTCGTCCTTAGCCAATCTTCGCTTAATCCGTAGTCCCTGTTTCGAGTTGCAAATATTAGCAACAGAACCAGTATCAAATACCCAGGCACTACTGCGAGCACTAGTAAGGTACACATCAATAACATGTATATCACGTATACCTTTGTTCACCTTGCCATCCTTCTTATCCGCCAAATACTTGGGACAGTTCCACTTCCAGTGACCAGTCCTTTTGCAGTAGAAGCACTCAGTCTCAGGCTTAGGTCCAGACTTGGGCTTCTTCACTTGAGCAGGAACTTGCTTGCCATTCTTCTTGAAGTTCCCGTTCTTCCCTTTACCCTTTTTTTGAAACTGGTGGTATTGTTGACCATCAACACTTGATGCTCCTTCTTGATTTCCACCTCTGCAGCCTTTAGCATTGCGAAGAGCTCGGGAATTGTCTTATCCATCCCTTACATATTATAGTTCATCACGAAGCTCTTGTAGCTTGGTGGCAGTGATTGAAGAATTTTGTCAATGACACTATCATCAGGAAGATTAACTCCCAGTTGAATCAAGTGATTGTTATACCCAGACATTTTGAGTGTATGTTCACCGATGTAACTATTCTCCTCCATCTTGCACCTGTAGAACTTATTGGAGACTTCATATCTCTCAATCCGGGCATTTGCTTGAAATATTAACTTCAACTCCTGGAACATCTACAGACTAAGGCATAGCCTAGTGGTGGGGAGGGGTTGATGCCTTCCCACCCACCAGGTTCAAGGCATGGTACTTGCAATTTGGGTTTGTTGCAACAATTATACTGTAGGGGGTTCCCTTACAGTCTTTCTATCAAAAAAGAAAACTCCTGGAACATCTCATATGCTCCATGATGTTCAAAACATCGTTGAAGTCCCGGTTCTAAGCCGTAAAGCATGGCACACTGAACTATCGAGTAGTCATTAGCTTTGCTCTGCTAGACGTTCATAACATCTGGCGTTGCTCCTGCAGTGGGTTTGGCACCTAGTGGTGCTTCCAGGACGTAATTCTTCCCTGCAGCAATGAGGATAATCCTCAAGTTACGGACCCAGTCTGTGTAGTTACTACCATCATCTTTCAACTTAGCTTTCTCTAGGAACGCATTAAAATTCAATGGAACAACAGCACGGGCCATCTATCTACAACAACATAGACATGCAAAATACTATCAGGTACTAAGTTCATGATAAATTAAAGTTCAATTAATCAAATTACTTAAGAACTCCCACTTAGATAGACATCCCTCTAATCATCTAAGTGATCACGTGATCCATATCAACTAAACCATGTCCGATGATCACGTGAGATGGAGTAGTTTTCAATGATGAACATCACTATGTTTTTTTTGACCATGAAGACTGCAGGGCTTACACCCCACAACATTTTATTAATAAAGGACAGGAAGTAATTACAAAGTTCCTCAAGAGGGGGAACAAAACAAAAGGAGGAAAGACTAAAAAGAAAAGAACTCTAAGAAAGAAAGCTACAAAACTAAGAGAGAAAAGATGTTACAGCTGGTGCGAAACCTCAAGGAGGCAAAAAAATCAATCCATTTTAGTAGATCATCCTTGTATCTGGCCTTGATCCTGTGTGAAAGTAGAGTGATATCATGAATGAACCCATTTCTCCATTGCCTAAAAGTTGGATGGACATGTCTGAAAGCCTTGTCATTGCGCACTTTCCAGATATTCCACCAGGCAAGAAAAACCACCTCTGCAAAAAATGGTTTATCAAATTCCTTCCTAGCATGTAAGGCAATTTGCACCATATCATTGCTATTCAACCAGGGTATTTGCAGGAAGTTCCATATCCTCATACTGAAATTGCACTGGAAGAATAGATGGTTTCTATCTTCCAGCACTCCAGTGGGGCAGAGGACACAACTAGGTCCATCATTAATTTTCCACTGTCTTCG
The DNA here is from genome assembly GCA_021605145.1 of Aegilops bicornis. Classification (NCBI taxonomy): domain Eukaryota; kingdom Viridiplantae; phylum Streptophyta; class Magnoliopsida; order Poales; family Poaceae; genus Aegilops; species Aegilops bicornis. The sequence goes on from CM038670.1 coordinate 570,488,689, forward strand.
CTGAATCATATCCTTGGTCTTTACTCGATCCATAATAACCAACCGTGCAAACATTTTAACTGTCATTGTACAAAAGCTTTTCCAAACCCAGCTCAGTATTGGGTTGGCAATGACAGGCTGGTGTACAAACTCATAGAACTTGTTTGCAGTATACTCACCCTTTTTCCCATGTCTCCAAGTCCACATATCATCACAAGCATCGTCCAAGTGTCTGCCAGATAACATAGTAGTAAGCTGATTGAACTCCCTAAAAGCCAGCTCAGACAAAGGCAAAGAGAACATTTGTTGCAAATTTCCTGCCTGTAGCACTTCCTTCACAGAGAGGTTCTTCTGTAGGCAAAAAGAATGAAGTCGTGGAAATCTTTCCTGCAGAGGGATACAAGAATGTCCAATCTCCCAATGATCAGACCAAAAAAGCACAGAATCTCCTTTGCCAACAGTTACAGATGTTACAGTTCAAAATTTGTCCACTAACTTACAAATGTCCCTCCACCAAAAAGATCCACATAATGTAGTGTCATGTGGAACTCTTTGATAGTAGTAGGAATCCCACACCAGGCTGACCCATGGCACATCAGCTTTGTTATAGAATTTATTCAGTACTTCAAAGAACAGAGCATCATTTTGCAATCCCAAATTCAGAATTCCAAGTCCCCCCTTCTTCTTGGGTCTGCAGACTAGGGGCCAAGCAGCCAAAGAATGACCCTTTTCCTGACCATATTTCCTCCATAGGCATTGCCTTTGAATCCTTTCTAACTGCTTTAGAATGCCCTTTGGTAAAGATAGGCTGCAAAGAAAGAATATGGGCAAAGAGGGTATCACTGAATTTACCAACTGTAGTCTGCTACCTTGAGGCAAAAACCAGGAACTAGTAGTTAGCCTTCTTTCCATGCAATCCACCAAAGGGAGCAAGTCAACAATTTTTGGCCTAGTGGTCCCAACAGGCATACCCAAATAAGTGAAAGGCATAGAGCCTAACTGACAGCCAAAAAAGCGGCATGTGCGTATAACCGAGGCTTCTACATTGATGGGGTACATTGAAGATTTATGAAAGTTGATTTGCAACCCAATTGCCCGTGAAAAGGAATTGAGTACTGTTTTAAGAGCCTCCAACCGAGCTAGTTCAAGCATTTACAAACAGCAAGGTGTCATCAAGATATCGAACCACGGGATAAAAAGGATCATGTGTTGGCAAAGGTAAATCCAGCTGCCCCTAAGCAACAAATCATTGATCATGGTTTGCAAAGATCACCGCAATAACAAAAAGCAAAGGAGAGATAGGATCTCCTTGCTTAACACCACATTTGCACTTGAAATGACTTCCGTGCACTCCATTTAACAGGATTGAGGATGTTGCGAAGTTAACAATTGTTGAATCCATGTGATCCATTTGCTATCAACCCCTTTGCCACAAGAATTCTCAAGATTGCCTCATGCTGAATTGAGTCAAAAGCTTTTTCAAAATCAAGCTTAAGCAAAAAATTGGCTTCCTTGACTGATTGCATTGATGAATATACTCAAAAGTCCATGCAATACAATCTTGAATTGTCCTTGATTTAATGAAGCCATACTGATTCTTATGCACACATTTGGTGATTTCCTCCTGAAACCTATTGGCAGCCAGTTTAGTCAAGAACTTTAGTCCAAGACTTGTCAAAGAGATAGGCCTAAAATCTCCCACACCCTCAGGTGATTGCTTTTTTGGGACTAAAGTTATAAACACTTCATTTAGATTTTCCAAAATTACAGTTCCAGCATGAAACTCATTGACCAACTGAATAAAGTCAGATGAGATAATTGGCCAGCATTTCTTCATAAACAGACCATTAAAACCATCTGGTCCAGGTGCTTTGTCAATTGGCATTTCCTTTATGACCTTTTCAAGCTCATTCAGATGAAAGGGCTTTGAGAGCACCTCAAGACCTTGAATTCTTGGAATCAAAGATAGGATGTCATTCCCAGAACAATTGGCTTAATGGTTCCCATTCTTCCTTTTAAAGTCACCAAGAATTCCTTAGCAATCTCCCCATGATCTGAAGAGACTGTCCCATCAGACAAATGCAGGCTAGCAATAGAATTTTTTCTATATCTCTATGTTGCCATGGCCTGAAAGAATTTTGAATTCTCTTCTCCCACCTTGATATATCTGATACTACATCTTTTTCTCCAGTATAAAAACTGCAAATGCAAAAGATGCTCATGATGCAACTTACATAACTTCCTGAAGTTGTTCTCTGGTATGGACAGAGGCCTCCAATCCTCTAAGTCATCCAGCCAGAGAATTACCCAATTGCACTTTTCGATTAAAGATTTAATGTGTGAGAGCCCCTTCTGCCATTTCTTTAGAGCAAACCTCAATGATTTCAATTTATACATAATAACTGCAGAGATATGGTGTTTATGCGAAGGCTTGCTCCAGACCTCCCTCACACAATCCATGAAACCAGGCTGATGCACCCAATAGTTTTCAAACCTGAAAATATGTGCTTTAGGAATTGAGGTGCTGATAGAGATAACACATGGAACATGATCGAATATTTGTTCTCGCAAGAGGAGCCACTTGTGTCATGGGATAATGATTTATCCAGCTAGCAGAAGTAAAAAACCAGTCCAGTTGTTCCAAAAGAGGGAAATCCTGCATGTTGGACCAGGTGAATCGTCTACCTTTTAGTGGTAGCTCAAGCAGTCCTAAATGACCAATGATCTCGTTAAAGATAAAAATATCATTAACGTCCCCTCCTGGTAAATTTCTATTTTCCATGGATCTGATGAAATTGAAATCTCCCACTACCAACCATTTTGGTTCAGGTTCCACTTGCAGATTATATAACCAGTTAACAAATTCATCCCTCATCTCATACTGGCGAAACCCATATACATTAACTAAGAACCATTGCTCGTTATTATGCACCGAGATAAAATCGATGACAATACCAAAAGGCTTAACTTCAATTAACACACCCTTAAAGACATCAGAACGCCAAACTGTTAGAATCCCACCTGAGGCCCCTCTCGAAGGTGATTCAATAAATTGATCAAAGCCCATAGGACATACTGCCTTAACTAAGGAACAGGAACAATCAGTTAACTTAGTTTCTTGCAAGCAGGCAATTGCACACTGACTTTCGTAAATCTTCTCTCGATGTAACGTTGTCGTGGTTCGGAATTGAGGCCACGAACATTCCAACAAAGAACCTTCCAATTACGCCTGGACCTTTGATTCAAAATAAAACCAGTACCAAAGTAACAGCCATTGCATGACATACAATGTTACACAAACCACGCCATAAAAGACAAAAGTCAACCAGACCATAGTGCAGAGCATAAAGTTCAGAAGTAACAGAACTACAGCAAATTTAACAGGCTCGCTACACCTATCGAAAGAGATAAACAACAACATTTAAACACCACTGGAGGAGGAATCATCCTTGGGATTAGCCATAAGCTTCTCCTTGGACAGAAGGTTAGGGTTGATCTCCAGCTCCGCTCCGATTGCTTGCAGCACATTGATCGGCGTGGGCGGTGGAGCATCTTCAGTGGTGCTGGCAGTAGCACCAACATCTTCAGGCTTGGACTGGGCCTTCTCAGGGATGGGCTTGGACCTTGGACGCCTCTTGGTGGGCTGGAAATAAAGCTGCTCAAAACTAATGTGTTTAAACCCATCAAGTTTTCTTGCCGCTTCTTGTACATCTTCTATGTACTATCCACCAAAGGGGCCAAAGGTTTCTTTCTTCTTGCACCTTCTTGTCCTTGACCATGCGTAGAAGCAAAACCACAAAGAAAAGAAGAGATCTCCTCCGGGCCAAGAGGGCACTACATTTTACATTTGCAAATCGCGCACACATCCATCTCCACACCAACAAGGATGACATCAGAGTTAACTTTTTCAGGAGAACTTCTAAAGAGAACTCGGGCAACAGGGCGTTTGGCCACAAAAGGCCTCCGCAAAACCAGACTGTTAGGCAAAGTTGTAATCAGAGAAGAGCTCCTTTGGGAATCATCAAAGGCAATGGTCCAAGAGCGCTTCGAGTATGTCACTATCCCAAGAGGCTTGAAGAAGATTGGCCTCGGCACCTTCTTGCCAACAAACTCAGGCAGAAGATTCTCAAAAGATCTCTTCCAGATCATCTCTGGAGGTAGAGGTGGCCCAGCCACAATCCCTGCCATACCAATTATTAACTGATGCTGCTGAACAACAGGTTGAAGATAAGGGACAATTGCTAATGGATTGTCCTCAACGAGCTGGTGCACATTATCCTGTAGCTGGTGATCTTGCTGCATCTCATGATGTTCCGCCATCAGATTTTCCACATGCTGCTCCACAGAAATAGAGCCCTCTGGCTGATCGATGATAATTGAAATTTGATCATGTTTTGGCAGTGCAGGTTGAGGCTGTTGTGGGAGCTCCTCATCATTGTCTTCCCAATTTGCATGGCCCCAACCATCCCCAGCAGCGTCATTGTTGTGATCCACTGGAGGAGGAACAGGCGCATCATTCCAGCCAATCATTGGATATGGTGGAAGAACAAACATCAAGTTATCATTCACAAGGTTTCCAGGCAACGGGTGCGGATTTCCATCCAGAGACATTGGATCCTCGTCATTGGGCATCTGATCAGCAAAATCAGCTCCCAACACATAGCAAGTAGCAGTCCATGAAACTTGAGCTCCCCCCCATTCAGCATAATCTCCAAAAACCACATCACGTGGTACTAATGGCGTATCAGGAAAACTTGCCTCCACTAGAGTGCGGACCAAATAAGGATCTTCACTGTCCCAGGAGTGAAATTTCCCAAAGGTGCCAACCGCCTGAGATATGAACTCAGTGTTGCGATAGTCCAGAGGAATTCCAATAAACATGATCCAACCCTTACGGAACCCATGACTTCCCTTAAAATTTTCCCCTTCATCATGCTTCATGAATCTCACAAAACGATCATTGCCCAGAGGGAAAGGAGGGTGCTGAATCAAAGAGTATCAAACCGAAGGATCCCTGACTTGAAATAGACCTACTCCATGAAACCAGGGCTGAGCAGAACGAACCAGAGTACCACTGTCTTGCAGGAACTGCACAATCTCCTCTCTGACAGGCCCGATTGGACCCTCCGGAGCAGGCATAACTTCAGCCACCATGTACTCCTCATGACGGTGGGGTGGGCGAGCCACGCCCGGCGTGATGAAGGTCTTGAGGAAGTCGCCTTTCACCCCCATCAATGATGTGATGTCCAGCCGGGATGAAGCGATGCGGATCAAGCTCAAAGTTCTCCATGGTTGGCAACTTGGAGGAAGGGAGGGGGTTTTCGTTGGAAGGGACAAGGGGAGATTGGTGCAATGTGGGCGGTGATGATGCGACTGGGCAAGCTATCCCAATAATTCTAGCACTATTCCCCTGACCGTCAGGATTTCCCAAGATATGCGTGTGTTGTTGCAGAGGAATTTTTTTTCCAAACCAATCCATTGGAGCACGCGAAATCATTATAGTCCCTGGTAAAATGACCCGTGCGCGAGCAAGCCGTGCAGACCGCTCGCATTCCACAAGAGGCTGCTAGGTGGCCCCTGAGAGAGCAGACAGTACAAGTTAAAACCTGGTCCACCATGCCATTGACCATGGTGTCAAATTGTTGCGCTGCTTCTTGCGAAGACGGTATATCCAGAGGGGGCTCTGATGGGCTTGAGTTAGCAGAGGTATTGGGCAAGATGTAAACGGGGTGATTCTCAGGCCGAGACAGGCCTTTAACCAAAGACCCAAAGAATGGCCCAACAGATAAATCCGGAGACCTTTGGGCGGGCATGTGGGCTTCCAGCGAAGAAGAACTAGAATCCTGGTTTCCATTTTGAACTGGAGAGAAACCCGCCTCCGCAAATTGTGCATCGAGATTACCAGAAACCACGGGCCGCGGATCCACCGTGACCAAATCGAGAAGGGGCGGCGCAATCGATCGGTGCAACTCCGTCAATGGCTGAACAGTACCAAACACGATCGGAGGTCGAGCTACCGTCCAATGCAAGTCAAGGGGAGGCGCTTGTCTAATAACAACACGCTCATGAGCAGAAAGAGAATAACCTCCATCCATGATCGTATCAATGCAATTTTGAGTAGCAGGATATCTATAACCTTTTGCAAGCGTAGTACTGCTCAAAAGTGGCAAAGGTCAATTTCTTTCGAACTGTGGAGGCAGACTTAAGGGAAGATCTAACCGGAGGCCTATGCATCGCCAAAAGACCCAAAGATGATCGTCGCTTAGTAGGACTAATCAGAATCCATTCTGCATCACATTCCTTACGCGAGATCTTAAGTTCCCGAACCCAATTGGGCCCTCCATTGCCCCAGAGATTGAAATAACATTTGAACAGATCACAAGCAAAATAGCGCAGATCCATAATAATGAAACCAACTTGCTTGCATGAAACTTGGAAATAAAAAACCTTGTCTTTGACGAGAAGAACCCGAAGATCAATGGCCGATCCTCCAATGGAAGCCTCCAAAGCCGCCGCCACCGAGTCCTCCGACAACCGGAATGCATGGCGGCTAAAGGACACAATCAACGTGAAAGCCCTTCGTCCCATTGGGTGGATCGTATGACCAGTGGATTTGAAAACCTCATCAGAGAAAGCTCTGCCCTTGGAGAAATCCAAGCCAAGGGTAGATCCACCAGAAGAACCCATTAGAGATGGGTATTGCCTTGATCAGGACGAGATGCCGGAGAATATGATTGGAAGGGATCCACAGATTAGTGGAAGAGGGTGGAGATCGCCGGCCGTGCAGTCAGCGCCGAGGTGGGAGGTGGGGTTTCCCTGTTTTCCTGGCCATCGGGTTGGAACTTGGGGTCACGATGAACATCACTATGTTGATCATATCTACTATATGATTCACGCTCGACCTTTCGGTCTCAGTGTTCCGAGGCCATATCTGCATATGCTAGGCTCGTCAAGTTTAACCCGAGTATTCTGCGTGTGCAAAACTGGCTTGCACCCATTGTATGTGAACGTAGAGCTTATCACACCCGATCATCACATGGTGCCTCGACACGACGAACTTTCGCAATGGTGCATACTCAGGGAGCACACTTATACCTTGAAATTTAGTGAGAGATCATCTTATAATGCTACCGTCGAACTAAGCAAAATAAGATGCGTAAAAGATAAACATCACATGCAATCAATATAAGTGATATGATATGACCATCATCATCTTGTGCCTTTGATCTCCATCTCCAAAGCACCGTCATGATCACCATCGTCACCGGCGCGACACCTTGATCTCCATCGTAGCATCGTTGTCGTCTCGCCAACTATTGCTTCTACGACTATTGCTACCGCTTAGTGATAAAGTAAAGCAATTACATGGCGATTGCATTTCATACAATAAAGTGACAACCATATGGCTCCTGCCAGTTGCCGATAACTCCGTCACAAAACATGATCATCTCATACAATAAAATTTAGCATCATGTCTTGACCATATCACATCACAACATGCCCTGCAAAAATAAGTTAGACGTCATCTACTTTGTTGTTGCAAGTTTTACGTGGCTTCTATGGGATGAGCAAGAAACGTTCTTACCTACGCATCAAAACCACTACGATATTTCGTCAAGTATGTGTTATTTTAACCTTCAACAAGGACCGGGCGTAGCCACACTCGATTCAACTAAAGTTGGAGAAACTGACACCCGCCAGCCACCTATGTGCGAAGCACGTCGGTAGAACCAGTCTCGCGTAAGCGTACGCGTAATATCGGTCTGGCCGCTTCATCCAACAATACCGCCAAATCAAAGTATGACATGCTGGTAAGCAGTATGACTAGTATCGCCCACAACTCACTTGTGTTCTACTCGTGCATATAACATCTACGCATAAACCTGGCTCTGATGCCACTGCTGGGTAACGTAGTAATTTCAAAAAAATTCCTACGCACACGCAAGATCAGGGTGATGCATAGCAATGAGAGGGGAGAGTGTCGTTTATGTACCCCCATAGACCGTAAGCGGAAGCGTTATGACAACGCGGTTGATGTAGTCGTACGTCTTCACGATCGACCGATCCTAGTACCGAACGTACGACACCTCCGCGATCTACACACGTTCAGCTCGGTGACGTCCCATGAACTCACTATCCAAAGAGAGCTTGAGGAGAGTTCCGTCGACGACGGCATGATGACGGTGATGATGAAGCTACCGGCGTGAGGGCTTCGCCTAAGCACCGATAATGATATGGTGAGATGGATTATGGTGGAGGGGGCACCGCACACGGCTAAGAGATCAATGATCAACTTGTGTGTCTATGGGGTGCCCCCCTCCCCCGTATATAAAGGAGTGGAGGAGGGGGAGGAGGCCGACCTCCTAGGCGCGCCCCAAGGGGAGTCCTATTCCCACCAGGAGTAGGATTCCACCCCTTCCAAGAGTAGGAGTAGGAGTGAAGGAAGGAGGAGAGAGGGGAAGGAAAAAGGGGGGCGCCGCCCCCCCCTTCCTTGTCCAATTCGGACTAGAGGGGGAGGGGGCGCGTGGCCTGCCCTGGCCGCCCCTTCCTCTCTCCACCAAGGCCCATGAGGCCCATTACACTCCCCGAGGGGTTCCGGTAACCCCTCGGTACTCCAGTATTCGTCCAAACTCACTCGGAACCTTTCCGAAGTCCAAACATAGTCATCCAATATATCAATCTTTATGTCTCGACCATTTTGAGACTCCTCGTTATGTCCGTGATCATATCCGGGACTCCGATCTACCTTCGGTACATCAAAACACATAAACTCATATTACCGATCGTCACCGAACGTTAAGCGTGCGGACCCTACGGGTTCGAGAACTATGTAGACATGACCGAGACACGTCTCCGGTCAATAACCAATAGCGGAACCTGGATGCTCATATTGGCTCCCACATATTCTATGAAGATTTTTATCGGTCAAACCGCATAACATACGTTGTTCCCTTTGTCATTGGTATGTTACTTGCCCGAGATTCGACCGTCGGTATCTCAATACGTAGTTCAATCTCATTACCGTCAAGTCTCTTTACTCGTTCCATAATACATCATCCTGCAACTAACTCATTAGTTGCATTGCTTGCAAGTCTTATAGTGATGTGCATTACCGAGAGGGCCCAGAGATACCTCTCTGACAATCGGAGTGACAGATCCTAATCTTGATCTATGCCAACTCAACAAGTACCATCGAAGGCACCTGTAGAGCACCTTTATAATCACCCAATTATGTTGTGACGTTTGGTAGCACACAAAGTGTTCCTTCAGTATTCGGGAGTTGCATAATCTCATAGTCATAGGAACATCTATAAGTCATGAAGAAAGCAATAGCAATATACTGAACAATCAAATGCTAAGCTAACGAAATGGGTCAAGTCAATCACATCATTATCTAATGATGTGATCCTGTTAATCAAATGACAACTCATGTCTATGGCTAGGAAACATAACCATCTTTGATTCAACGAGCTAGTCTAGTAGAGGCAAACTAGTGACACTCTGTTTGTCTATATATTCACACATGTATCAAGTTTCCGGTTAATACAATTCTAGCATGAATAGTAAATATTTATCATGATATAAGGAAATATAAATACCAACTTTATTATTGCTTTTAGGGCATATTTCCTTAAAAAATAATATGGCAACATTGGAGAACTTAACACGATAACTGTATCAAAACAATCTCATAGACGGTCAAACCATTTGAGAATCTGTTTTTTCAAACACGTACTATTGGAAACACATGCTCCATACTCAGTGTGCAAGCTAGTGAGAAAGAGACGGTGAAAAGGGAGAAATAAGAACACAAATTGTCCGAACAAGCTAATCGATGATCGATATTCGGTTCATGGTGGCGGAAGGCCACTTCAGTGATCCAATCGAGTTGAGACTCACTATATGAACTCCAATGGATGGGGCTAACAAAATAACATGTAAAGTTAGGCATCACTCCCATGTCGAGGTGATGCGGTAGTTGGAAAAATCCAGTTCACGTGCGTGGATGACATATATCATCATCTGTGCGACCAACGATAACAATAGGAAAAGTGACAATGTCTAGAAGGTTGCCGACATCTTCATAAATATATGGGTGAGAGTAATTGCAAATTTTCTCATCGAGGATGGTGTAGGCTTGCGATGTTCGGTGTAGATTGAACGGCAAAAAAATTTCATACACGATGCATGATTCGAGCTCCTCTTAGTCTGAATGGATTTTTCTGCTCAATACGATTCCGATGGCGCAAATGCTTAGCCAATGAAGCTCCAATGCATCAGAAATGATTACGGCATCCAGTGGTAGGTGGCATCTTAGAGTATAGATTATTGTGCATGAAAGAAGTAGGAGTCAGACATGGTTGTGCGTGTGTTCACGTCTCACATGATAAAAAGTCATGGTTGGTCGCAACGGAAAAACTGAACTCTTGTGAGGCTGGATGGTTGGTCGCCACAACATCGGAGGCTGCATCAATGGTTCAATCCTTGCAACTGGCACCAATCTTTTTAATCTTTTTTTTTTTGCAGAAGACAATTCTAGTTCTTGTGCAAGTCTGGGCAGAGGCCCAAAGTGGGGGTTCGAACGCGGTGTACCAAGGACCAAAGTGGGGGCTCGGGCGCGACTTACCAAAGCTCGGGATGTCGTACCAAGGCTGACCAAAAAAGGTGGAGAAATAATACTCCCTTCAATATTAGGTATAGATATATCGTCGTCTGTATCCATTTCGAATCAAGTAAACATGCAATGTGTATCCATACCCGAGTAAAAATCATCCCACATCTGTATCTGACAACATTCGTATTCGTATTTGTTTTAAGAAAATAGAAACTGAACTGGAAAGAGCACTAACCTAGGCCTTTTTCACGGTTCTGATCTTATAAGGAAACTTTAGCACAAAATGAACTCCACACAAAAGAATTTCAAGATCTGACCCTTTTCAGAAACGCCAAAGGCCGTGGCATTGTTGCACTATATGAAAACGCCGAACTAGCTAGCGTTGCTGGTCTGGTCGAAACGCTACGTGGCAGGACTGAAACACCAAAGTTTGTAACGTTGCCGTAAACGCCAAAGGGATGGGCGTTGCTGCCCAAGCATGCAACGCCAAGGGTGGTTGGCGTTTCAACTAGCTTTTCACATTTCTCAATTATTTATGAAGTGAAGCAACGCTAGTTAGTTCGGCATTTCCAAATAGAAAAGAAACGCCACGGCTTATGGCGTTACCAAAAGGGTCAGATCGTGAAATAGTTTTGCGTGAAGTTCATTTTGTGCTAAAGTTTTCTGAAAGGGTCAAAGTAGTGAAAAGAGCCACTAACCTAATGGTATCCGATCCCGTTTCCACCACTATATACCTAGTATTGGAAGTGAAGAGAGGCGATTGCACATCCATCTCTTTTTTGTGAGAGAAAACTGTTAGTTTTATTCCTCTATATGATAGGAGGGTTACACCGGGAGGGGATTTGTGGCACGTAAGTGTAGGAGCACCAAGTACCTCGCACGTGCTTTTTCTTTGAGAGAATTTTTTATTTAACATTGTTTAAAAAGTTTGTTTCTTATTTGACACTGAAAAAATATTTATTCCTTATCTAACACAACCTTTAAATTTTATTCCCAATATAATACTTCCATCCATTTTTTGTGCAAATAGTGTTAAATGGCACGTGAAATGACAATTCTGCCCTCAGACATCTATTCAATCATTTTCTTTATATTAGACTTAGGTTTTCTAGTTTTAATAAAGTCTCTGGTAGTGCATAGACGTGTATATAAGCACCGTCAAGACTGCTTTGTACAACAGGAAAAAAGATTGAGAAGTGTAAAAAAAATGCAGGAGCCACATGACCAACAAATCTCTTCGACCTGTTTGTTCTATTCGCCAAGCTAACGCAAGCAAGACTCAACGCTCAAGTACGTACGTACATACGCGGCTAGAGACAAGCACGTTCTGCTTCTAGGGAAATATTAATCAAGCTGCATGTATTTCTGAGCTAGCATTGCACGTACGTGCGCTGCTTGGGTGAATCGACTTGGCATTCTAAAACTGACACTTCACCACTGGCTCACGCAACGCTCGTCCGCTCCTGTCCGCCGCGCCTTCGCCGTCCCCACCACCCTGTCTTGAGAAGTTTTTCAGCCAGAACCAGGGATAAACTTGTCATTTCACGTGTCATTAAACACCGTTAGGTCAAAAAATGGATGAAAGTGTTATATTAGGAACAAAATTTAAAGTTGGTGTTAGATAGGGAAGAAATATTTCTTCAGTGTTAAATACGGAAACGAAATTTTAAATAGTGTTAAATAAGGAATTTTTTCTTTTTCTTTTGGCCTCAGATTTCAATCTTTCACATTTTTTGAATAAAAAGTCTAAACTAAATTCTGTTTTCTTATTCGTGTTTCTCGTGACCAGGGCTTTCAAATAAGATTCATTTTAAGTATATTCTGACGAATGACTGACAAAATCAAAAAAATTGTACAAAGTAAATAGCTTAAAGTTTCGACTCTGGAACTTGATACAAGTGGCCAAGAAAGCACAAGTTTCAGATGCAAAATCGTAAATTTCAAGGATTAAAACTCAAAACTTACTGTGCTCTCGTGCGGCATACAACTACTTTACGAATTGCGAGGCAATAGGATGGCCGGGAAGAGCTGGGCTGGGCAGGTGCGTGCTCCCGCACCTGTGTGCCCTGCGAATTTCCAGGTTTACAATGAGCTATCATGAGTTAACGAAATACGATATGGTGGTTCACGCAAGTGACACAACCAACAAACAGTGTGTCTCCACTCTACCAAAATATGCCAGACAGTTGGCGACCCTATTCTGCTTAGATTCAACTTTTTGAAAGATAAACTCACAGCCTTCCAGTAATTATTGAATTTCCGATATCAAGTATCCGTTGCAAGACCTGTCCATACCATGATTAGATATGGCATTGAGCGCTGCAGACCAGTCTTACTGAATTATAACTAGGTCACTATACCACTGATAAAGTTTAAACGCGATGCCCTTTATAAGTGTTAGGTACAGAGTAGGGGAATCGATCTATTGTTGCTCTCTGAAGTAGTAGATTGGTAAGTGTTAGGTACAGAGTAGGGGAATCAATCTATTGTTGCTCTCTAAAATAGTAGATTGGTCAAGATCGATTACAGGAGCGTTGCTCTCGAATGGGGAAGAACAAGGGAAGGGGAAAGGTAGGTAGGTAGCCGCCATCGAGTCGTTCGTGATCCTCTCGTGCGCCTCCTCTGAAGTAGTCGTGCAGCGTGGGCTTCAGTTAATCCACTCTGGCCCATGGACGCGCTGGTTGGGCTGTTTGACTCGTGTGGGCCGCTGGGCAATTGATGTGTCGGTGTGGTTGCTGCCCAGTGGGTCCTGCTCGTCAGGGACGCTAACAATGAGTGCACATAATTCAGCCTCCAAAGCATTGTTGCAGTGAAGCAACATGCGGCAGCTCAAAAATAAATAAATAACGTCACCCGAACGAGTACGAGGAATCATCTCTGCAGCGGCGCTTCCCTGTTACTCGATGTATGATCCAGGTACGGCCGTACGGATCGATCGCATGACAATCGCTGCCACCTGACGTGTTAGAATCGAAATGATCACCTGATATAGAGTACAATCTGTAGCGATATGCTGCGTTCTTAAGCTCGACAGGAACTTATATCTCCACGGAAAAATGTGTGACATTTCAGCACTGTTGCGCCGTGTCACTAAGTACTATTGTTTGTGAGATGTCATTTTTTTTAAAACCCATCACGTATTAATTAACTTCAAATGTTCATACAATTATTCATAACAAACTTTGCCACGCAGGGCGGAACGGAATGAAAAGTAAAACCATATTATAGCCCTCCTGTTGATCTTAGAAATCTGTAAATTCATCAACAACTTTGAGATATCTACAGCATCCTTCTTTAGATTAACAAGGGACGATCTGTCTTTAGATTAACAAGGGATGATCTGTCCACATAATCTCTTCCAAAAACGGAGGCCACAAAGGAACAATCAGTTTCCAAAATGACGGGCATGTTTAGTGTTATACCAATATATAGTCCGGACACGGACGCTCTAAGTTCCGCTTCCTCGACGCTATAGCAAGCACCAATATAATTCCAGGAGGAAAGGATCACTTGTCCACGGTGATTTCTAACAACCACCTCCACGCTCGCAGCTTCAATGGCCTCCACAAAACTTGCGTCGACATTAATCTTGTAGACGTCCGGGGTGGGTGGCCTCCAAGGAGTAACCTTCCTCTCAATGTTATTGGTTGGCTGAAGTTCCAGCTCCACTTGCTTCCCTTTACTACATATCTCCACATGCATTTTAGCATGACAAGATGAGAAAGATGCCCAATAATTTTCGAAAAAACTCATCGAGGCTGAGATGGATTACATTCCTTTACCAAAGATCGAATCATTCCCCAAATGCCAAGCTCTCCAGAACATGAATATAGTTTGCTCGTGTACAGGTGAAGTTAACTGGTCCAATAAAATAAGGAACCAATCCGGTCAAGGATATTTGAAGGTCTCCTCCACCGGTAATTTCCACACTTCCTTCAATGCCATGCGGAACGCACGAGCCTTGGGACAAACCACCAACGCATGAAAAATACACTTATCGTCAATACCACATATTGAGCATGTACCTAGAGTAGCTTGATGATGTTTAACCCTGTTGAGTTGAACCGCCAAACTATTAGAAGCATCCCTCCAGGCAAAAATTCTAATTTTCTGGGGGACATTAGCATTCCAAATAATATTCCAGAGCCTCCTATCCCCATTTATGGCATCATTGGAATTGCCAGAATCAATCCTCGGTTCCTTAAGATTCAGAGCCAGTCTATACGCACTCTTCACCGAGAACAAGCCACTTTTCTCATGGTGCCAAGCAATAATATCTCCCTCACCCACTCGAAGAATACACAGCTTTAGGATCTTCTCTGCATCATGAATATAAAATAGATGCCTTATCAGGTTCTCATCCCAACTCCTAGATCCACTCAAAAATAACTCGGACACCCATTTGATCCTAGTTCTGTTCTTTTTTCCGCAAATTTATAGGTCAGATTCCCTAGGGATCCAATTATCCCTTCAAATATTTATACTAGTCCCATCGACCACTCTCCAAATAATGCCTTTTTTAGCAATTTGAGGCCATGCATAATTCCTTGCCAAGTAAGGGATGTAACTTGAGGGAATACCGTATCAGTAAGGTGCCCATGAGGATAGTATTTAGCTTTCATCACCTTTGCACACAAAGAGTCCGGGAAAACAAATAGACGCCAAGCTTGTTTTGCCAGAAGCGCTTGATTAAAAAGCCGAAGATCGCGAAAGCCCATACCCCCTTCACTTTTTGGTCTCGTCATCTTATCCCATGCCAGCCAATGTGGTGTTTTCCTATTCTCTTCATCGCCCCATCAAAAATTCCTGATAACCTGGGATAACTCCTCACACAATGAAGCATGGAATTTAAAAATACCCATCGAAACACGGGAATAGCTTGAATAACAGACTTGATCTGGATTTCTTTCGCCCCGCTCGAAGCATATTTTTCAATATAATCTGAAACCCGCTTGAGCGCGTTATCTTTGGTGGATTGAAACTTACCCGCCTTCATACGACCTTCTGGAATAGGCAAGCCTAGATATTTATCCTCAAAACCATCAATCGTGATTTTAAGGATAACCAGAATAGACACTTGGTCTTCCATCGAGCATTTTTTGCCAAATAAAATGGAGCGTTTATCCGAACTTAATAGTTGGCCAGTTCCCTCCTCATAAGCCGACAAAATACCTTTAATATTTAGATCTTGCAACAAGTTACCCTTAAAAAATAGGAGACTATCATCAGCAAAAAGGAGATGAGATATACCTGGAGCATGTCTGTTTAGTCGGAACTCTTGAATAGCCCCTCTTGCCGAAGCATCATTAAGTAACAACGACAAAGCTTCAGCCACAAAGAGGAATAAGCATGGTGATAGAGGACCCCCTTGCCTGAGACCACAAGAAGGATGAAAAGGCTCTAACAGCTGGCCATTCAAACGCACAGCAAACTTCACAGTGGTAACACAAGACATGAGCCACTTAATCCATGTTGGAGCAAAACCATACGCTTGAAGGATACTTTCCAAGAATTTCCAATCGACACGGTCATACGCTTTAGCGAGATCCAACTTATATGCACAAAATTCACCACAGCTATCTTTTAACGTATTTAAAGAGTGCATACATTCAAAAGCGATGAGTGCATTATCAGATATTGATCTTCCAGGTATGAATGCACTTTGGGTAGCAGAAATCATACCATCTAGCAGAGGTCTTAGGCTGTTGACCAGACACTTGGAGATAATTTCGTAAATCACATTACAAAGGCTGATTGGACGAAAGTCTTTTATCGACTAAGGATTCTTCACCTTAGGAATAAGAACAATAGTTGTATCATTTATCCCGTCAGGCATAGTTCCAGATATAAAGAATTGCTGGATAGCACGAACAATATCCTCCTTAAGCAGGCCCCAATTTCTTTGAAAAAACCTGGCAAGAAACCCATCTGGCCCCGGAGCCTTTAACGGCCCTATTTGGAAGAGGGCATCGCCGATTTCTTGCTCAGAAAACGGTTTACAAAGATCCTCATTCATTTGATCAGTCACCAATGGTTTCACAAGAGAAATGATACGAGACGGATTAACCACAGAATCGCAAGAATAAAGGTCTTTGAAAAAATAATTAGTGATACCTTTTATTTCATCCATATCCAGAGAGAGAGACCCATCATTTCTTCTGATGGCAGAAATATTATTTTTCTTCGCTCTCCAAGTGGCCTTCCTATGATTTTTTTGTGTTCCTATCTCCCCATTTCATTTTATTCAGACATGATCTCTGCTTCCACATAATTTCTTCCTTTATCAGGAGCTCATCCATTTCCTTTAAAATTTTCTCCATTTCTACTATTGCTTTATGATCACTTCTGTTAAGCAACACACTTAATCTTTTATGAGCAGATTCAAGCTTTTTTTGGCAAATATCCAATGTGAACCTTACTCCACCCATGAAGAGACTTCATCGACTTGTCCAAATTATTAGCAACATCTCCCAGATTATTGACTCTAGCATTTTTATTCCAACATGAATCAATATGTACTTGCAGCGCCGCAACTTCCCTCTCCTAATACTCTTCATATTTCAAATGTTTAATAAATGTTCTAGAGCGAGGAGCACCCATCAATTCAATAAGAAGAGGGCAATGATCTGACCTGGAGCTGACAATATGTGATACCTTGCAGTCAGGAAAGATAGAGGACCATTGAGGGCACGTCACCGCCCGGTCCAGCCGCACCTTCACATTTTTGTTACCTTCCTGCTTATTGTTATGGGTCCAAGGAACTCCATGAAAACCCAAATCAAACAAATTACATTCAGACATAATCTCATGAAAATTTGCCATAAATTTTGGTCACCGCTTGATCCGAGAAAAATGCTCATTTTGCCACATAGACTCATTAAAATCACCAACCATAAACCATGGACCTGACCCAAGAGGTTTTATACGCCTTAACAATTCCCACATAACATACCTTTGGCTCGCCTTTGGTTCCCCATAGATAAAAGTGCATCTCCACTTAGTGCCAGCATCATTAGAAATGTACATGTCAATAAAATGTTACCCATATTTGTTTAACTCCAAAGTGTATAGGTCATCCCAATAGACCGCTAATCCACCTCCTTTGCCTGGCATAGAAACAGTACAAATATTTTTCATACCCAAGCGGTAGCGCAAACTCTCAACATACTCTTTATTTTTTCTTGTTTCAGAAAGAAAGATAATGTTAGGCCGGTGTGTCTTTGAAAGGCACACAAGTTCTTGAACTGTCCGAGGCCGACCCAAACCTCGGCTGTTCCAACATATCATTTTCATGGCTCCTGATGGGCGTCATCGTGTGCGCCCGTCAGTTGACCGGCAGCCCCAGGGCCGGTAGCTTCCTTGCTTATATCCCCTATTTCATTGCCATCGCCTACAGACTCTCTCTTATTTTGAGCCTCCTCCTCTCCCTCATCTATTTCCTCTGTAACATGAACAGTGGAGCCATCTATGCCTACTACAGATTCAACTCTCTCAACACACACTCTTTTACATGTCACACTCATATCCAGAACATCCCCATACTCTAGGCTATCAGTACTGGAGCTATTCATGCTAAGAACCAGGTCCTTGTCTTCATCAGGTGAGCGCCTCTTGCTGCCAGCAGTACACTCAAGCATTGCAGCAAAGGCCGCCTTGCGGCCGGTAAGATCGCTATCACTGTTTGGTGGAGTGCGGATGCCAAAAACCGCATCTTTAACACATGCGGCTTGCAGCATAACCTTCTCATCTTGTTCCTGTCGGTGAAGCCTTTTCCATCGTTGGACTCCAGCAGAAGTGAGAGCTTGCTGTTGGCCACCAACATCAGCACCATCATCGCGACCATTCTTGTCAATGGCCACCTGGACCTCAACTTCGCCCTCAAGCCGCTGCAGCTGCACGCCCACAGCAACAGCACACGCCAGGGTCAGCTGGTGCACCGGCTATGCATGCACCTCAGCAGGCGCACCCCCGGCCCACGCCTAAGGTCACTGCTGCATAGGAACAGTAATAGCATCACTCGCCTAGTCCTGGATAAAGCCAAAGAGGCCCTAACAGGAGCATCCAAGTTCCTCTTGTGTCCATCTACATCCGCAGGAGATGACCCATGGGTGACCAAGTTGATGTGGAGGTCCCCCCTAGTCACATGAAGTAGAAAATGATCAGCTTGGCTCGCCACCAACTAGTCCGGGAGCGCCGGCAACTATTGGGGAACGCAGTAATTTCAAAAAGTTTCCTACGCACACGCAAGATCATGGTGATGCATAGCAACGAGAGAGGAGAGTGTAGTCCACGTACCCTCGTAGACCGTAAGCAGAAGCGTTATGACAATGCGATTGATGTGGTCGTACGTCTTCATGATCCGATCGATACTAGTACCGAAAGTACGGCACCTCCGTGATCTGCACACGTTTGGCTCGGTGACGTCCCACGAACTCTCGATCCAACTGAGTGTCGAGGGAGATCTTCGTCAGCACGACAGCGTGATGACGGTGATGATGAAGCTACCGACGCAGGGCTTCGCCTAAGCACTGCAACGACATGACCGAGGTGGATTATGGTTTTTTTTGAACCTTGAACAGTAGGAGAACCTCCTACTGTTGTAAACTTATATTAAAAAGAATTATGTACAGATTACATGGTACCTTTACATGATCTACCCGCCACTTTGGGGGGTGGAGAGAGAACTAAGCTATTGAGGCAAGTATTAGAGGGATAAAATGTTTATGTTTTTCCTTGAGAGGTGGATTATGGTGGAGGGGGCACCGCACACGGCTAAGAGATCAATGATCAACTTGTGTCTATGGGGTGCCCCCCTCCCACGTATATAAAGGAGTGGAGGAGGGGGAGGGCCGGCCCTCTATGGCGCACCCACGAGGAGTCCTACTCCCACCGGGAGTAGGATTCCCCCCCCCCCTTCCCTAGTTGGACTAGGAGAGAAGGAAGGGGGAGAGAGGGAGGAAGGAAAGGGGGCGCCGCCCCCCTCCTAGTCCAATTCGGACCAGAGGGGGAGGGGGCATGCGGCCTGCCTTGGCTGCCCTTTCTCTCTCCACTAAATCCCATTAGGGCCCATATACTCCCCGAGGGGTTCCGATAACTCCCCGGTTCTCCGGTATATGCCCGAACTCTCTCGAAACCTTTCCGATGTCCAAACATAGTCATCCAATATATCGATCTTTATGTCTCGGCCATTTCGAGACTCCTCGTCATGTCCGTGATCATATCCGGGACTCCGAACTACCTTCGGTATATCAAAACACATAAACTCATAATACCGATCGTCACCAAATGTTAAGCGTGCGGACCCTACGGGTTTGAGAACTATGTATACATGACCGAGACTCATCTCCGGTCAAATAACCAATAGCGGAACCTGGATGCTCATATTGGTTCCTACATATTCTACGAAGATCTTTATCGGTCAAACCGCATAACAACATACGTTGTTCCCTTTGTCATCGGTATGTTACTTGCCCGAGATTCGATCGTTGGTATCTCAATACCTAGTTCAATCTCGTTACTTGCAAGTCTCTTTACTCGTTCCTTAATGCATCATCCCGCAACTAACTCATTAGTCACAGTGCTTGCAAGGCTTATAGTGATGTGCTGCCAAGAGGGCCCAGAGATACCTCTCCGACAATCGGAGTGACAAATCCTAATCTCGATCTATGCCAACTCAGCAAGTACCACCAGAGACACCTATATAGCACCGTTATAATCACCCAGTTACGTTGTGACGTTTGGTAGCACACTAAGTGTTCCTCCGGTATTCGGGAGATGCATGATCTCATAGTCATAGGAACATCTATAAGTCATGAAGAAAGCAATAGCAACATACTAAACGATCAAGTGCTAAGCTAACGGAATGGTCAAGTCAATCACATCATTCTCTAATGATGTGATCCCGTTAATCAAAGGACAACTCATGTCTATGGCTAGGAAACTTAATCATCTTTGATTCAATGAGCTAGTCAAGAAGAGGCATACTAGTGACACTCTGTTTGTCTATGTATTCACACATGTACTAAGTTTCCGGTTAATACAATTCTAGCATGAATAATAAACATTTACCATGATATAAGGAAATAAAAATAACAACTTTATTATTGCCTCTAAGGCATATTTCCTTCAGTCTCCCACTTGCACTAGAGTCAATAATCTATATTACACAGTAATGATTCTAACACCCATGGAGTCTTGGTTCTGATCATGTTTTGCTCGTGAGAGAGGCTTAGTCAACGGGTCTGCACCATTCATATCCGTATGTATCTTGCAAATCTCTATGTATCCCTCCTTGACTTGATCGCGGATGGAATTGAAGCGTCTCTTGATGTGCTTGGTTCTCTTGTGAAATCTGAGTTCCTTTGCCAAGGCAATTGCACCAGTATTGTCACAAAAGATTTTCATTGGACCCGATGCACTAGGTATGAAGCCTAGATCGGATGTGAACTCCTTCATCCAGAATCCTTTATTTGCTACTTCTGAAGCAGCTATGTGCACCGCTTCACACGTAGATCCCGCCACGACGCTTTGCTTAGAACTGCACCAACTGAAAGCTCCACCGTTCAATATAAATACGTATCCGGTTCATGACTTAGAGTCATTCGAATCAGTGTCAAAGCTTGGATCGACGTAACCTTTTACGACGAGCTCTTTGTCACCTCCATAAACGAGAAACATATCCTTAGTCCTTTTCAGGTATTTCAGGATGTTCTTGACCATTGTCCAGTGATCCACTTCTGGATTACTTTGGTACCTCCCTGCTAAACTAATAGCAAGGCACACATCAGGTCTGGTACACAGCATTGCATACATGATAGAGCCTATGGCTGAAGCACAGGGAACAACTTTCATTTTTCTCTATCTTCTGCAGTGGTCGAGCATTGAGTCTGACTCAACTTCAGACCTTGTAACATAGGCAAGAACCCTTGTAGGATATATGCCCTAGAGGCAATAATAAATGTTATTGATTATCTCCCGGTTCATAATTATGTTTATGTTCCATGCTATAACTGCTATGGTTCTCGAGTCTGCAATAACCACGAGGCTCGGAGGAAGACTCATATGCACGTGTGGAATAATAAACGGTAAAATGTATTCCTAGTCCGCCTCTAAGACTAGCTCAAGTATTGCATGATGGTTCTGCTTTTCCTCGATCATGGGCATGTCTATGCCAACAACCTTGAGGGCACAATGTTAAGAGAACATTTGTGTTGAATCGACCCGGATTGATGTTATGCTAAGAGACTCATTCGTCACAAGTTAATGGTACATAACACAGAGATGGTTAACGTTTGCATAATTCCTTAGACCATGAGCGTATCGAGTTTCTTCATGCTTGCTTCATGAACTTTGGGGGTTGTTAAACGTCATCCGTAAATGGGTGGCTATTACGGCGACTTACGGGTTCATGGAAAAGTGTGTCAAGTAACTTGATAGCTCAAGATTGGGATTTTCTCCTCCGACGATGGAGAGATATTCTTGGGCCCTCTCGGTATTACGGTATCCATCATTGTCTAGCCAGACACAGTGTGATTTGATCACTGGGATGCCGGAACACGGAAACGAGAAAATAGAACAAAACCGGTAACGAGGTAACTTGCATGGTGGACAAATTGTTCTTCCATGGGATGCAATAAATCTCACCTCGGGTGTTTGTGACATATCGCGAAGCAACATGAATAGCTCACTGCAACTAGAGGTTCACTCGAATATTTATTCGTGTGGGTATAGGGGTCAATATGGGTGTCCACGGCTCCGATGTTGATCATTGATCGGAAGGGGTTCCGGGTCATGTCTATACTTCACCGAACCTATAGGGTCACACGCTTAAGGGTCATCTATCTGCTGAATACTAGACAGGAGTCTCGAGAGAAAATCATCGAAAAAGTTTGGACAATGAAAAGTTCCGCAGAGAGGACACGGATGAGTTTGGTGAAACCAAAAGTTGTTTTGGGGTATGCCATTAAGTCAAAATGGTTTCGCACATGCCTGATAATTCATGTAGGGTGCCGTAATCATTCTCAAAACTTTTGGAATTTTCGTAAATAAAACCGAAAATGTTCCGAGTCAGCAGAACCGGTTCAGATGCTTCTTGCAGATGAAAATCACTAAACTGAAATTGTTCTAGAACGCGTTGAAAATTATTATGGTGGGTACTGGAAATGTTCTATGCCCACATAAATATTTTCAGTTTGAACGGACGCTGAAAAATGTCGTCGTGAATAGTGAAAGTGGTTTTTGGGATATTTTATGGAAAGCCACCTTTTGGGGCTTTGCCTAAAAGATCTAGGGATGACATGGAAGGGTGGGAACCTCCTTTTGGGTGGGCCCACAAGGGGGTGGGACGTTCATGGGTGCAGCTCATCCATGGGGCCCCACTTGTCCCTTGTTTTCACTCTTTAGGTCCTTGGGAAGGACTCCATTTCATGTGGGTTTTGGGTTTTCTTGTAAAACCACCCTACCCCTTGGGATTTCCTATAAATAGAGATGGAGGGGTGTAGCGACCAGACCTCAAACAGTCTGATCTCTGTGCTCAGGTGTCATCCCTGGATCGATGTCTTGACACCACACAAGACTTGAAGGATTTATAACGTAGTAGCAATCACACACTTATTACATCGAATGTCTCAAAAGAGAACTTAGCAAAATAAATATGGCTTAAGGCCATCTAATAACGATAACAATGAAGGCTTGGAAGATAAGCGAGTCCATCAACTCCAACGACATCACCGAGTATAGAACCATGACCTAAAAGCACCTTACTGTCGTTCGAAAAGTCTGCAACATGAAAAGTTGCAGAAAACGGGTCAAGACATGGAATATGCTTTGGCAATGTAACACATAAAGAGTAATGAAAGAGTAATCCTATACTACATGCATATATGGCTGGTGGAAAGCTCTATGGTTACAGTTTTTTTGAAAAGCCAATTTTCCCTACTGCAAAGGAATAAATTTATTTAACTATCATGGTGGTTGTTAAACATTGAGAATGGTTGACAAAGATCCTCAAACCCGATTAAAATAATCATCATTAAAACCCAACAAAATTAATTAAAGTAACATGATGAGATTCACATGATATCCAAGTACTAGATACTCAAAACGTCCATAACCGGGGACATGGCTAACCATGATTAGTTTATACACTCTGCAGAGGTTTGCGCACTTTTCCCCATAAGACTCGATCGCCTCCGTTGTGTTTCTCACACTACATGATGTTTGAGAAACGGATGACCGAGACACAGTCTTTCAGAAGCGCTATCACCTTACGAAGGGTAGACCGGTACACCTACTTTCCCCTACATCTGCTAGTCTACCCGTAAGAGTTCGCACAACTTAATCAACTATGCCAGAGCCCATAATGGCTTGTGGGTGCGCACAGAAGTTTCTAGTTTGAATAATCTCATGATCCCTTTGGGCCTGGGTGGCGGTCAAAAAAAACAGGCAAGTCCTGGAATAACCAGGTACCTCAATCCACCCAGATGTGTATTAAAGTTGCCACCTTAAATAAACCATTAATTAACAATCTCACATCTGTCATGGAAAATCACTCACCCAATCCATGTCTACTTGCATAGCATGGCAAAATAAGCAAACGTAGAAGTAATTCCTAAAGGTTTTATAATAAAACAGGTAATATGTACTACCTCAATCTACTTCCCATCCCTCAATTTAATTAGATCCTACTCATGCAATGTTTGAGGATTGATCTAATGCAATAAAAACTGGGTATTGGAAAAGGTATGATCAAAGTGTTACTTGCCTTGCTGATGATCCGCGAAACCTAGAGACTCGAAGTAACAGGCGGCGCACTCCTGGTATTCTATCGCAGACAAACAATAAAGCATACAATAAGTACTCATCTAATGCACAGGTAAATCTCAAATAAAAGATCTAACCAGAAAGTTCAACTTAAGGACTCCGGTTTGCAAAAAGAATCAAATCAAACGAAACAACGAAAGTCAAACGGCGAAAGAAAACAGCTTCGTTTTACTAATCTGGATCTAAGTCAAATTTTACAGAAACAAAAACTTGTTTAAATTGGTTATTCGGAAAGAGGGTTTCGAGATGAAACTCCAGGCGCTTGAATCGCCTGATTCCGATAAACGAGCGAAAAGTTATACTAAAACGAAAATCGCGATCAGAAAATAATCGCGGAAAATCCGAGAAAAAGAAAAACGACGAATAGGTTAACGAACGAACGTTCGTTAACTAGAACTAAACGACGAACATGTTCGTTAAAACGAACGAGCGAACGCTCGCTATTTAACCGAACAGAAAATAAATAAACCGATCTAAAAAAACGGAAACTAAAAAAAACCGTGGCTAAATAAAAACCGGGCGACGGCGGCGGGTCCCACGGCGGCAAGGTCCGCGATGGCGGGTCGGGCGGTGCGGCGCGGGCGGCGAGGCGGGCGGCGTGGCGCGGCGGCGGCGGCGGGCGGGGTTAGGTTAGGGTTTTTGGCGGCGGCTGACGGGCTGTGGCGGCCTTATAAAGGCCCTACGTGGCGGAGTCCCGGCCGAATACGGCCCAGAGGTTGTTCGCGTTTTTTAAAATAATTCCGCACAGAAAAAAATCAAAAGAAATACTAAACGGACTCCAAAAATCCCGAAATAAATTTTCCCCGGCTTCTAAAATCAAGCCGGACTAGATGAACATTTATTTGGGCCTAAATGCAAATTTTGAAAAACGAATGTTTTTCCTAATTTCAAATAAAAGGGCGAAAACTCCAAAATAAAATCTTATTTGATTTTATTATTAAATCCTCAATATTTCTTTATTTTGGGAAAGTCATTTTATTCCCTCTCTCATATTTTTGTAATAGAAATAATTGATGATAAAATAATTAAAATCAAATTATCCTATTCTCAAAATTTGAGAAAACTCAAATATGAAAATAACAAAATTCCCAACTCTCTCCGTGGGTCCTTGAGTTGCGTAGAATTTCTAGGATCAAAACCCAAAGCAAATAAAATATGATATGCATTGATGATCTAATGTATAACATTCCAAATTGAAAATTTGGGATGTTACAAACCTACCCCCCTTAAGATGAATCTCGCCCTCGAGATTCGGGTTGGCTAGAAAATAGGTGAGGGTGGTCCTTTAGCAAATCTTCCTCTCGCTCCTAGGTGGCTTCATCTTCGGTGTGGTGGCTCCACTGAACTTTGCAAAACTTGATAACCTTGCTGCGGGTAACTCGGACAGCAACCTCGAGAATCTTAACCGGTTTCTCCTCATAGGTCAAATCGTTATTCAACCGAATCGCCCAATGGCAATCAGATCCCTTAGTGGTATTTCAGCCATCTCCGCATGGCACTTCTTTAATCGGGAAACGTGGAATACATCATGAACTCCCCGACAATCCTTGAGCAATTCCAACTTGTAGGCCACTTCTCCCATACGTTCCAAAACACGATATGGTCCTACAAAAGCGTGGTGCTAACTTTCCCTTAACTACAAAACGCTTAATTCCTCGTAGTGGAGATACTCAAGATAAACTCGGTCTCCGACTTCGTAAACCGCCTCCTTGCATTTTGAATCCAGATAACTCTTACGCTCGACTGGGCTACCTTGAGCCTATCGCGAATCAACTTCACTTTCCGCTCAGACTCCTTAATCAAATCCGTCCAAACAACTGGTGGTCTCCAACTTCATCCCACAACAACGGGTCCTCGCACCTCCTTCCGCATAAGGCTTCGAAGGGCCATTTTCAAACCGGATTGATAATCGTTGTTGTAAGAGAATTTTGCATATGGCAAATTGTCGTCCCAACTAGATCCATAATCTAGTGCACAAGCTCTCAAAGATATCCTCCAAAATCTGATTGACTCTCTCGATCATCCATCCGTCATGCGGATGGAAAGTCAGACTAAACTCTAGTCCGGTTCCCAAAGTTTCATGCAATCGCTTCCCGAACTTTGAGGTGAATTGGGTTCCTCTATCGGATACAAGACTCCTCGGAACTCCATGTAAACATACAATCCTGGTCATGTATATCTTCGCCAACTTAGCACCGGTGTAAGTGGTCTTCACCGATGAAATGAGCTACCTTCACAACCGATCCACTACAACCCAAATTGAGTCATAGCCGAACGAGTCTGGGTAATCCCGTGATAAAATCCATGCCTAGTTTATCCCACTTCCATTCGGTATCGGCAATGGTAAATAACAATCCTGCTTGCTTCGATGCTCTGCCTTTACTCTCTGAAATACATCACAAACTGCTACATATCCCGCAATATCTTTCTTCATTCCGGTCCACCAGAAAGTATTCTTCAAATCCAAATACATCTTGGTATTTCCTGGGTGAATCGAATATGGTGAATCATGTGCCTCTTGCAAAATCAACTTCCTGATCTCCGGGTCATTTGGCACATAAACACGGTCTTCAAACCATAGGGTGTCATGCTCATCCTCACGAAATCCCTTAGCTTTTCCTTCGCTCATTTTCTCCTTTATAGAGGTGATCTCTTTGTCAGTCTTCTGAGCTTCTCTGATTCTATCCATTAAGGTTGACTGAATCTCCAATGCTGCTACATAGCCTCTCGGAACTATTTCCAACCATACCTCACAAAGATCCTCGGCTAACTCCTTTGGTATTTCTCCCGTTATTAGTGTATTGACATGGCTCTTACGGCTCAATGCGTCAGCTACTACATTAGCCTTTCCGGGATGGTAATGCAATCTCATATCATAATCCTTGATGAGCTCCAATCATCTCCTTTGTCTGAGGTTTAACTCCTTCTGCGTAAAAATGTACTTCAAACTCTTGTGATCCGTATACACCTCACAATGATTTCCAATGAGGAAATGCCTCCATGTTTTCAATGCATGCACTACGGCTGCTAACTCCAAATCATGTGTGGCATAATTCAATTCGTGAGGTTTCAGTTGTCGTGAAGCATACGAAACAACTCTTCCCTCCTGCATGAGCACTGCTCGAAGTCCTAGACGCGAAGCGTCGCAATACACCTCATAATCTTTAGTCTGGTCTGGCAAAATCAACACTGGTGAGGTAACCAAATGTTTCTTCAACTCCTGGAAACTAGCCTCACACTCTTCAGTCCATATAAACTTGGTATCCTTCTTCAACAACTCCGTGATAGGTTTTGCTATCTTGGAGAAATTCTCAATGAGTATCCTACCAGTCCAAGGAAACTACGGATCTCTCCAACTGTTGTTGGTGCTTCCCAATTGGTCACAGTGATAACCTTTGTGGGGTCAACCGCTATTCCTTCTCCAGATATAACGTGTCCGAGGAACCCTACTTCCTTCAACCAAAACTCACATTTGTTGAACTTGGCATACAACTGATGTTCTCTGAGCTTCTCCAGTACCAATTGCAAATGTTCCTTATGTTCCTCTTCATTCTTCGAGTAAACCAAAATATCATCAATGAACACTACGACAAACTTATCCAAAAACTCCATAAACACCTTGTTCGTCATGTTCATAAAATAGGCAGGTGCGTTAGTACAGACCAAATGACATAACGGTATACTCATACAGTCCATATCTTGTGGTGAATGTTGTCTTGGGTATATCCTGCTCTCAAATCTTCAACTGATGGTTTCCTGATCGTAAATCGATTTTGGAAAACACTTTAGCTCTTTGCAACCGATCAAACAGATCATTGATCATTGGTAGTGGGTACTTGTTCTTGATCGTTACTTCATTCAATCCACGATAATCAACAACTATCCTTAATGATCCATCCTTCTTTTCCACTAGCAGTACAGGTGGTCCCCAAGGCGAAGAACTTGGGCTAATGTAACCTTTATCTAATAACTCCTTAATCTGCTTCTTAATCTCCACCAAATCCTTTGCGGGCATCCTGTATGGTCGCTTCGATATTGGCCCTGTGCCTGGCAAAAGCTCAATCAAAAACTCAATGTCCCGATCCGGTGGCATGCCTGGCAACTCTTCTGGAAATACGTCAGGGAAATCCTTTACCACTGGTACTTCCTCCTGCACAACTCCTGATAAGGAATTTACTTGCATCCTATATGGCACATGCCGGGATACATACTTGATCCTTCTTCCTTCCGTGTCGAAAGCAAAATTGTCTTACTGGCGCAATCGATGTTTCCTCCATACATCGACAGCCAATCCATACCAAGAATTACATCAAATCCTTGGGATTACAGAATAATTAAATCCGTTGGGAAAATATGCCTTCCTATACTTAATGGCACTTGAAAACATCCTTGACTGGCCATATACTCCTCTCCTGGTGAACTTACTAGCATAGGTGTTTTAGGAATCCTAGTGGGCAGGCTATACTTATCCACAAATCCCCTTGATATGTATGAATGCGATGCACCAAAGATCAAAAAAGAACGAGTGCAAGAAATGACTTAACCAAAACTTACCTATTATCGCATCAGTCGAAGCTTCAACCTCCTCCACGTTAACGTGGTTCACCTGTCCCCCTGTTGAAAGGGTTTGGCTTCTTTCCAGAGCTTCCATTGCCATTACTGGCCTTCGTAACATTCATTTGCATAATGCCCAGTTTTATTGCACTTAAAGCAAGTGATTTGGCTTAGGTCTTTCTTGGTCGGGGTTGATGGGTTGGTACAGTTCGCCATTGCTTCCTCCATTCCCATTACCATTCTTGGGGCCATTATGGTTGTGTGAACTACCTTCTCCATGGGTATGCTGAAAATGAACTCCGGTTTAGGGGTAAACGGGCTTCACGAGTTCCAGAATTGTACTTCCCCTGTCCATACTTCCTCTTGCGGTTTTCAATCTGCTGTTGCTTCCCTTCAATCATAAGAGCACGATCTACCAACTCCTGGTAGTTATTGAAGCTTGCTACCATCAACTGCATACTCAGCTCGTCATTCAGTCCTTCCGTAAACTTCTCTGTTTAGTCAGCATCCGTAGCAACGCTATCCGGGGCATAACGTGCTAGCTTACTAAAGTCATCCACATATCGCCAACTGTCTGTCCTCCTTGGCGCAAGTTGCTAAACTCACGCTTCTTCATGGCCATAGCTCCTGGCCGACACATGGGCAGTATGGAAAGCTTGGTCAAACCGATCCAATGTGACAAAGGTGTCACAGGTAAGTGGTTGTAAAATTCTCCCACCATGCCGCTGCGGGTCCTTCAAGTCGATGTGCGCAAATTTCACCTTTTCCCTTCAGACATCCTGCAGTGGTCAACTCCCTCCCTATCTTACGGAGCCAATCATCTGCCACTATTGGCTCGGTGCTACTGGAAAACACCGGCGGATTCAGCCTAAGAAAACGGGTAAAATGATCAACAGGTGGTGGTGGTGGTGGTGGGTTGTTGTTGTTTTTGTTGTTCTAGTTCTGGACTAGCAACTGCATCAACGCATTCTGCTGCTGGATCAACTGAGTGAGCTCCGGTGGGAAAGCAAATCCATTGTCACGTCTCGGAGGCATCTGAGGGTTTGTAGAAAAGACGAGAGTTAAGAATAGAATGGGGTCTAAAGAGAAAACACTACCCAATGCACATGAGACAAAACACACAAAATCACTTCATTCAATCAAGCAAAAACATACAAACGTTCCTAGAACTATCGCAAAAGTGCGTGGACTATGCTATGTACATGGTGGAACACTACTATTGTTATGGTAGTCAACTAGAAAAACTGCTCCGATGAAGATTCCGTGATATCCGCTCCAGCTTCATCAACATAGTCATCATCACTATCGCCGGGGTCCGAGTCGGTGTCGTTGATGATGATATAATTATCCGGGCAAGTGGAATCGCCATCTTCTCTTTTGGGTGCTGAACCTCCCATGAATACTCCAATCTTCTCCTTAAGGTCGCCGTTCTGTCTCACTAGAGCGACGATCTCCTCCATGTAGTCTTCACGTGTAGCCTTGAGTTCTTCTTCTAGCTCCTTGATCTTGGTCATGGCCTTCTGTAGATCCTCCATACCTGTGCACATCTGGTTCTCCTGGCGTCTGATGTGCTGGTTTAATTCCTGAATGTAAGCTGCGATTGATTTGTCCCTCCTGGTGCTGATCATCTCCCATTGCTCATCTCGGCGCCCACAAATCTGGTAGATAGTATTCTTGAGATCATTGTGGTAAACTTCTCCAATTCGGCCCATGGTGATGTGGGCTGCCATGCTCTTTCCTAGGCTCCAAGTTGGTGCATCAAAGGAAAACTCTATGGGTTCAAGGATCGTGCAAATGTCCTTCCGGAATTTGAACTTGAATCATCCAAATACTCCTCTTCGGGTAAAGTGGCGTTGAAAGTCCCTATGAAGCTTGGTATTCCTATGTCCAGTATCTAGTGACTTCCTTCAAGTGATATCCAAAGGGTGTATCTTCATCCGTTGTGTGAACTTGTTCCTTGCATCCGCCATCCTAAAAGAATAGAAAAGATGAGGAGTTAGAGATGAGAAGAAAGAGTAGTGATCTAGGGCTTTAGCTTAGTGGTCGTGGTCTCTCACAACAGCGTGTGCTCGATACCATCTTTGTAGCGACCTGCACCTCAAATTGATCTCTGTGCTCAGTGTCATCCCGGATTAGTAATCTGACACCACACAAGATTCTGAAGGATTTATAACAGAGTAGCAATCACACACTTATTACATCGAATGTCTCAAAAGAGAACTTAGCAAAATAAATATGGCTTAAGGCCATCTAATAACGATATCGGAAGGCTTGGAAGATAAGCGAGTCCATCAACTCCAACGGCATCATCACCGAGTATAGAACCACGACCTAAAAAGCACCTTACTGTCGTTCTAAAAGTCTGCAACATGAAAAGTTGCAGCCTGAAAACGGGTCAGCACATGGAATATGCTGGCAATGTAACACATAGAGAGTAATGAAAGAGTAATCCTATACTACATGCATATATGGCTGGTGGAAAGCTCTATGGTTACAGTTTTTTGCGAAAAGCCAATTTTTCCCTACTGCAAAGGAATAAATTTATTTAACTATCATGGTGGTTGTTAAACATTGAGAATGGTTGAAAGCATCCTCAATCCCGATTAAAATAATCATCATTAAAACCCAAAAAAATTAATTAAAGTAACATGATGAGATTCACATGATATCCAAGTACTAGATACTCAAAACGTCCATAACCGGGGACACGGCTAACCATGATTAGTTCATACACTCTGCAGAGGTTTATGACTTTTCCCCACAAGACTCGATCGCCTCCGCTGGGTTTCTCAGCACTACATGATGTTTGAGAAACGGATGACCGAGACACGCTCTTCGTAAGCGCTAGCACCTTACGAAGGGTAGACCGGTACACCTACTTTCCCCTACATCTGCTAGTCTACCCGTAAGAGTTCGCACAACTTAATCAACTATGCTAGAGCCCATAATGGCTTGTGGCTGCACACGGAAGTTTCTAGTTTGAATAAAATCATGATCCCTTTGGGCCTGGGTGGCGGTCCAAAAAAAACAGGCAAGTCCTGGAATAACCAGGTACCTCAATCCACCCAGATGTGTATTAAAGTTGCCACCTTAAATAAACCATTAATTAACAATCTCACATCTGTCATGGAAAATCACTCACCCAATCCACGTCTACTTGCATAGCATGGCAAAATAAGCAAACATAGAAGTAACTCCCAAAGGTTTTATAATAAAACAGGTAATAAGTACGACCTCAATCTACTTCCCATCCCTCAATTTAATTAGATCCTACTTATGCAATGTTTGAGGATTGATCTAATGCAATAAAAACTGGGTATTGGAAAAGGTATGATCAAAGTGTTACTTGCCTTGCTGATGATCCGCAAAACCTAGAGACTCGAAGTAACAAAGCGGCGACTCCGTATTCTATCGCAGACAAACAAACAAGCATACAATAAGTACTCATCTAATGCACAGGTAAATCTCAAATAAAAGATCTAACCAGAAAGTTCAACTTAAGAACTCCGGTTTGCAAAAAGAATCAAATCAAACGAAACAACAAAACTCAGACGGCGAAAGAAAACAGCTTAGTTTTACTAATCTGGATCTAAGTCAAATTTTACAGAAACAAAAACTTGTTTAAGTTCGTTATTCGGAAAGAGGGTTTCGAGACGAAACTCCAGGCGCTTGAATGGCCTGATTACGATAAACGAGCGAAAAGTTATACTAAAACAAAAATCGGATCAGAAATCGCGATCAGAAAATAATCGCGGAAAATCCGAGAAAAAGAAAAACGACGAACAGGTTAACGAACGAACGTTCGTTAACTAGAACTAAATGACGAACACGTTCGTTAAACAAATGAACGAGCGAACGCTTGCTATTTAACCGAACCGAAAATAAATAAACCGATCTAAAAAAACAGAAACTAAAAAAAATAAACCGTGGCTAAATAAAAAAACCGGGCGGTTTACGGCGGCGGGGTCGGCGGGGTCCGGCGGGGCGGCGTGGTCCGGTGACGGCGGGGTCGGGCGGTGGCGCGGGCTGCGTCGAGGCGGAGGGCGGCGGTGGCGCGGGCGGCAATGGGCGGCGGCGGCGGGGCGGCGGGGCTAGGGTTAGGGTTTTCAGGGCGGCGGCGGCTGGGTTGATCGGGCTCCGGGGCGGCGCCTTATAAAGGCCCGGCCGAATACGGCCCATAGTCGGTTCGCGTTTTTTTTAAATAATTCCGCGTAGAAAAAAAATCGAAAGAAATACTAAAGGGATTCTAAAAATCCCGAAATAAATTTTCCCCGGCTTCTAAAATCAAGCCGGACTAGATGAACATTTATTTGGGCCTAAATGCAAATTTTGAAAAACGCATGTTTTTCCTAAATTCAAATAAAATGGCGAAAAACTCCAAAATAAAATCTTATTTGATTTTATTATTAAATCCTCAATATTTCTTTATTTTGGGAAAGTCATTTTCTTCCCTCTCTCATATTTTTGTAATAGGAATAATTAATGATAAAATAATTAAAATCAAATGATCCTATTCTCAAAATTTGAGAAAACTCAAATATGAAAATAACAAAATTCCCAACTCTCTCCGTGGGTCCTTGAGTTGCGCAGAATTTCTAGGATCAAAACCCAAAGAAAATAAAATATGATATGCATTGATGATTTAATGTATAACATTCCAAATTGAAAATTTGGGATGTTACAAGGGGCAACCCTCCACTCTCATCCCTTGCTCTCATACACATGCCATGCATTATCTGGCTTCTTCTCTCCCTCCCACGAAAAGAGTTTCAGAGAGTCAGTAAGGTTGTCTGGTTCCGGCAGAACTAGTTCGACGGCGAAGCCTCACGGATAGATGACACCGTATGTGTGCAACCCTGTAGAGAGATCGTAGTTTCGGTCTTAGTTCGTGAGTGCCTCCCGAAGGGCTGTCCATGTGACCGTCCGAGTTTCGAAGGTCCTCCCGAAGGGCTGTCCGAGTGACCGTTTGAGTTTCGAAGGTCCTCCCGAAGGGATGTCCGTGACACCGTTCGGGGGGCAGTTCGACCGCCTTCCGGAGGGCTGTCTGAGGAGCAGATGAGGGTATACATCCTCGCGGTTGGGAGGATTCAGATCACGATCGTCATCGACTCTACTTCCCGCTGCGCTACGAGTCGGTAACGAAAAAGATCAAACCATGTATGCAATCTCCATTGTGGTCCTGGGCTGGTGCGTAGGTCGGAAAATTTTAGTTTTCTGTCGCGTTACCCTACAGTGGCATCAAGAGACGTGCTATGCGTAGATGCGGGTTTCGATCTAGAATACATGGAGATGTATTGGTATTGCATAATATAATTAGGTAGTAGATGAGATCTATTGCTGAAAATTATTTATGCGGGTGACACATGAAATCTGTTACCCGACGTTCTTGTTGCTTACCTAGAATTTGCGTTTGCTCAATCTCGAGACAGCATGGTGGAATTTGACAAAGTTCTGGCAATCCGTGATCCTGATTGATCATGGAAGTGCTATCGCTCTTTGGGTTCCGCCAGAGTCAAAAGAAAGATGAAATTCGTAGATGAAAGGGCATTGCGTATATGATCCGCACGGGGGTCATGCGTATGACGAAGTTTAGTATGGGGCTCGAGATTTAATTATCTCGTGTTTCATACACCCCGAGATGTTAATCTAGCAACTTGAATAATCATACTTGATGATAAAATGTTGGTAGCTTCGGTTTAAGTCAAAACCTTAGAAGCCACGTAAAATAAAATTTTGCATAAACCGATTAGAGGTGTCTAACTTGGTTTTGCAGGATGTGCATGTGATGTGGTATAGCAATGCTCATATTCAATTTGATTATGTATGAGATGACTATATGATGTAATTAACATGACCTGTGTGTCATGATTCGGCATGATGGCTGGAGCATATGATTGTCACTTTAATGACCTGCGTGTCAACCTTAAGTAATGCACTTATTTTATTAGCTATAGAGATAGCAATATTATCTGGTGCATCGACAGGGTGGTGGCAATCTTCGTGAAGGTGAACACCGACGCGAATGTCGAAGATGAAGAAATGAAAGACTTCTCCATCAGAAAGGGCTATACCATATCATGCTATTATGAATTGTGTCGGGGATATACCCCGCGCGTAAACCGGCCGGAAGTGTAACCCGACCGGACTTGGCGGTTTATCTGAAGACCCCGCTGACACTTGGCAAATTCTTGGCGACCCATACGACACAGCGGTTTACAAGCAACCCGCTGGCTATTTTGATTTCATCGTGACCCGACGGGCGGGTCAGATGGATGACAAGGCCCAGGGCCCAGAAGGCCGGTTTATGTTAATGGTGGGTCGGTTTAAGAGGAAAGGCAAGAAGGATATTTCCCTTACAAGGAGTCAAGACCCGGACTTGTATCCGGTTTGTATTAGAGATAGACTAGTCCTAATCCTTATAGGACTCCACATGTAACCCACCCCTTCAACATATATAAGGAGGGGCAGGGCTCCCCAAAGGGGGACAAGCTACAAGCAAGAAAAAACAATCTTAGGGCTAGACACAAAGAGGAGAGCCGGCTTACCGGTGACTCCCTCGTGATGATAATGAGACCTAGCCTCAAACATCATGTAGGGTTTTTACCGGATGATGTTTCCCGGGGCCCGAAGCTGTCTAAATCCCTGTCTTGTGTTGCGTC
Organism: Aegilops bicornis; assembly: GCA_021605145.1. Lineage (NCBI taxonomy): Eukaryota > Viridiplantae > Streptophyta > Magnoliopsida > Poales > Poaceae > Aegilops > Aegilops bicornis. The sequence continues at coordinate 570,524,317 of CM038670.1, forward strand.
TCTCGATTCCGCTCAACCCCTCTCAAGCTACCACATAGATGCGTTGGCCTCGCGACTAAGTCCTGACACTAAGGACATCTGCCGTGACAATTCCACGACAGTTGGCGCCCACCGTGGGGCCCGCGCACGGTGGTGTTGAGTTCTTGGAGGGATCTCTCATAGGGTTCGAGAAGCTCGCGATTTCGTCGGATAAGGAAAAGCGCCATATAAAGCGCGCGGGATAACTCGTCATAAGACAAACCGTGGACAGAGTCAGTAAAATTATCGTTTTGTGACCTGTTTCATGGTTAACTTCAGAGCTGATATTATAAGATCAGATGAGAAATTTAGGGTTGTGTGCGTGGCCGCACGCGACCAGTTGATCCGTCCAGGTTGATTTCCGCTACACTGTTCTACAAAGTCGCCGAGACCGGCAGGAAGATTCCCTCTGCACCATTGCAGAAATCCACCAAAAGCGTCTCGTTTTCCGGATTGGAGGCAAACTTCGCTACAGCCGTGTGCAGACAGTTAACACGACCACGTCTTCCCTCTACGGACAAATACAAAGACCCAAATTGCTGCTGCTACTGATACACATCAAATCAGAAGGCTCTCCCAAAAGGAATTATCCATAGTTTGCGACGTGCAGACCAAGTCAAACTGAGGAAACATCATGTGCTATTTCAACTAGTAGTAGTTACTACTAGTATGGATTACGTGAAGCTACAGTTTTGTTCTTCAAATTTTTACGGTCACTCCAAAAGTTACCAAGATGCAGGCGCACTAGGATGGTACATTGGATAATTTTGGACGAGCAGAGTCAGTAACGTTTCCGTCGATTGGATTAAAAAAAGGAAGGGAAGGAAGGGCCACGAGCCCACAATCTGGAGGGTACGGATGAGGATAGTCAAAGCGTCAAACTGATGGAGACCAGGATGGATACGGGAACAAGGGATCAATTCGGACTCTGATGTTTCACCGTTCTGCTTCTGCCCGCCAGCCTCTGCTCCGTCTCCAAACCGCCCTATCGACCGACTCCGAGCCGCCCCCGCGGGCCTGCCTGCCGTGTTGAACTCATTGCCGGTTTACCTCACTGCGTTCCTTCGAGCTACCCCCGTCGACGGTCCGTCCCCTCAGTGGCTGATGCCACCTCGTCGCACCATGCTGAATCGCCGGCCTCGTCCATGCCTTGCTCCGGTTCACTGAAGCCCTCAAATCACAACTGCCTCAGTAAACCGGCTCGATTTCCATGTTGTTGGGTCGCCTCCTCCTTGCTGGACCGTCTCAATGGTCTGCCCGGCGTCTTTGAGTCGTCATTCCCGAGTTGCCGGTTTCTGCTAAACCGTCGCTGTCGGTGTCAAAACCGGCGGATCTCTGGTAGGGGGTCCCGAACTGTGCGTCTAGGCGGATGGTAACAGGAGACAAGGGACATGATGTTTTTACCCAGGTTCGAGCCCTCTCGATGGAGGTAATACCCTACTCCTGCTTGATTAATATTGATGATATGGGTAGTACAAGAGTAGATCTACCACGAGATCGTAGAGGCTAAACCCTAGAAGCTAGCCTATGGTATGATTGTTGTTCATCCCTGCGAACTAAAACCCTCCGGTTTATATAGACACCGGATAGGGTTAGGGTTACACAGAGTCGAGTAAAATTGTAGTTGATCTACATATCCATATTGCCAAACTTGCCATACACACCAACGAAATTCCCATCCGGAAACGGGACGAAGTCTTCAATCTTGTATCTTCATAGTCTAGGAGTCCGCCAACGGTGATAGTTCGCTATCCGGACACCCCTAATCCAGACTCCTCAAGAGCCCCCTGAACCAGGCTTCAATGACGACGAAGTCCGGGCGCGCATATTATCTTTCGGCATTGCAAGGCGGGTTCCTCCTCCGAATACTTCATATAAGGTTTTGAACACAAGGATAGTGTCCGGCTCTGCAAAACAAGTTCCACATACCACCGTAGAGAGAATAATTTTTGCACAGATCTGCTGACGTATTCCGCAGCGTGACATCACACCACGACCAAGCTTTTATACGAATCGTTTTTTACTGTTCCACCTTAGCGCGTTTAGCGAGGCGGTTTCCTTGGCACGTCTTACCAAAGCGGAGATCGTGCCCCCTTATTCTGGGATTCCCATCAATACGGACGTGGGTAACCCATCCGCGCCATTGATTACGGCGCTTGGGAGATAAGCGAGTTTTACCAGGCTGGTGGGGACGATAGCTTCGTCATTCCATATAAGGGGATAAGGATCCACCTTTTCACCTACGCCTTCTTCCTCCTTTGCTCATCCATTTCCGCGCACTCGAGCTCCAGTGCCCAAGTCCGCACATCCCACCTCAACCTTCTCCAACTATGTCCGGAGCGGGAGGCAGGTGGATGGCCTCCTCCGTCACGGAGGGGCACATCGAAAAGCTGCGGGGGGCCGGATATTTGTCCAGCAACATCACGCACCTGCTACCCGACGAGGGGCAGCTCATTCCAACCCCGAGGCCCCATGAGAGGGTGGTGTTTCTCACCCACTTCCTCCGCGGACTAGGTTTTCCACTTCACCCATTTGTCTGGGGGCTCATGTTCTACTACGGCCTGGACTTCCACGATCTGGCCCCGAATTTCATCCTCAACATCTCGGCGTTCATCGTCGTGTGCGAGGCCTTCCTTTGCATCCAGCCCCACTTTGTCTTATGGCTGAAGATCTTCAATGTCAAGCCGAAGGTAGTGGGCGGCCGCCAAGCGGAGTGCGGAGGTGCCATGGTTGGCAAGATGGCCAAAGTCCTATGGCTCGAGGGCTCCTTTGTGGAGACCATAAAGGTGGCAATCGGGAGGTTCTACATCACCGAGCCGCGACTCTCAATGGGCGGCGGACCCCAATTCCGATCTGGCCTCCCCACGTGGCTCACATCATGGAAAGAGACGGCCTGGCGTGGGGGATTCGGACGAAGCTGTCCGGACTCGAACCGCGTCCGAACCTGGTGGACAAGAATCTCAGGCTTGTCAACGTAATCCGTGTGATGCTCATCCGCCGGATTCTCCCATGCCAACAACGGGCCTTCAAATTGTGGGAGTTCGATCCGCAGACGGACCCAATCTCGAAAAGGCTCTTCTACACTACGCATTTAAGATGCACGGAAGGTGCTGTTCAAGGGCGCCGAGGCTCCCACATCCGCCATCAAGATCGCGGATTCAGCTTGCAGCGTCAAGCCAGCGAGGTAAGTTATTTTACCCTTTATGGGACTCTTGTTTTTCATAGATTGACTCTATGTGGGATCTAAAACTCCCTAACCTTCGACAGATCGGTTGAAGACGCCCCGGACAGATTAATCGTCTGCCCTTTGCCGTAAGACCCAGCGGACGCCGATTGACGGCTCTTTGGCTCCGGCACCTCACGTGGTGCCGGAGAAGAAGGCCAAGAAGGAGGCTGCGGGAACTTGAAGGAGCTCCCGGCGCCAGGTGCTGTCGGACTCATCGCCCGACAACCCTGAGGAGGAATCCTCCTCTGAGGAAGAGGAGGAGGAAAAAGAAGCCTCTCCCCCAGCGGGGGGAGAGAAGAAAAGGAAGGCCGCCCCAACTGGGGAGACCGGAGGGTCCAAGAAGGGAAGGACCCTTCCTCCGGACTTCTCCACCAACGCCGACAACGACGAGGAGGAGTGGCCAACAAGGGCCAAGCCCCTGGCGAGATCGTAAGTGTCTGGATACCCATGGCTTTTTTTTACATTGCATAGTGTTCTCTAATGCCGAACAATCATGCAGCCCGCCCAAGGGCGAGCTCGCCGCTTCGTCGACCGGGTCCCTGAATTCATCGGAAGTGGAGAGTACTTCACTTCCGGCCGCCTCCTCACCTCACGCTGCGGACGACGCCGAGGTGGGGCCTCGAGGGGGGCCTAGTCAAGAGGAGGTGGCGCAGGAGGTGCCGCAAGGCAGCCTCCCGGACTCAGCGCGAGGAGCGAGACCCTCAGGGGTTTCTAAGCCCGACCCTTGTCCGGACTCCATACCGGAACCTTCAGCGGTTCAAGTCCGCAAGCGGTCCCTTCGTAGGAAGGGTAAGACGCCGGTGTCCTCCGGCCCAACCGGAGGCACCGGATAGCATCGAGGCGCTAACAGCGCCTATCGAGGAGGAGCACCGCCTTTGTTATGAGTGTGGTGATCCAGAAAGTTCAGTCCGCCAAGAGCGGGCTGACTAAAGCCTGTACCAGCCTTCTAACAGGCTTTGAGGTAAGTTTAGAATATGTAAAAATATTACGCATAGACAGAGTCTCCGATGCTTAGTTTGGTGTTCAGAAAGAAAAGCCGGACTAAGGATCTAAAAAGATATACGCAGGAGTCTAACATAAGTATGTCTATATGCGAATGCAGGCTGCGCTGCTGACCTCTGCCGCACTGACTGCGGAGGTCAATGCATCGAAACAAAGCCTCGAGCGGTCCGAGAATAAGCTCGGCCTTGCCAAGAAGCAGCTCGAGGACAAGGAAGGTAAGTAATACCTTATTAAAGAAATACCTTATAGAAAGGATTTGGTTGCAAAAGATAACAGGAATAACATGGGTACTGCAGGGGCCACAAGCGAGGTGGCGACCACAGGAGGCGGTGTCCGCGTCAAAACAAAGCGGTCATGGAGCGCGACCGAGCGAGAGAAGGGGAGGCGAGCTGGAGGTACGGCAAGAGCTCTGTGCTCGTGGAAAAACACGAGGGTTTGGAGCGTGACTCAAGACCCGAGAGTCCGAGCTTGCCTCGGCTCTTGAGAGTGCCAAAGCTGCTAAGGCCGAGGCCCAAAAAGCCCTCCAGGAGATTGAGGCAATAAAGAAGATCGCAGCGGGTAAGGCATTCTGTATGCAGAGCAAGAATGTAAAAGTCAATTATCTAGTACTTACCCGAATCCGGAGCTCTCCAGGAGCGTTCACAGATCTGCCTCGTAGTGTGCCTGATGCTGCCACGTTCTACCGCGCCAAGGAGGGGAGCTCGACGAAGAAGGTGTTCTTGTCTCAGTATGCTGAGGCCGAACATCCGGTGCCCCTGAGCGACCAGCTGAAGAAGCTGGTCGAGCTCCACAAGGTCGCCGAAGAGGCCATGAAGGGCCTCATAGTTCGGCTGTGGCCATTGGAAGCCATGCACAGGAGCTACTGGCTAGTGTAGCGGCTGGTGGACGCTTTGTCCATGGATTGAAGTCATCAAGCGCTCCGTCTGCATTGAAGGTGCCTGCCGGGCCTTGCCCGTGCTAAAGTGCACTTTGGGGCAGGCTGGATGCGGAGAAGCTTGTGACGGACGGGCCACCAAGGGCAAGGAGCATCGCAAGCCGAAATGTACTATGAGGGTGTCTTGAAGGGTGCCCGTAGATAGCGGATGAGTGCTCCAAAGATGTAATTTTTGAATAGACTCGCATTTCTTATCCTCAGACGCTGAAAACTTGTTCATATGCGCTAAGCAACGCTTGTTAATTTAAAATATTACCTTCATGCGGCCATTTATCAAATTTGAGAGATGGCAAGTCGTTGGCTTCAAACCCCCATGCCACGAAGTGCTTTGGGGTGTTCGGGATAAACTTGAGCGCTCTTGTTCCCATTCTTGGGTCCGTCGAGGAGGCGCTCAACGCAACGTAACAAGGCAACCGGACTTATAGTGCTTGAACACTCTCACTTAGCCATAGAATTCTAGAATTTTAAATTTCGTGAAGCCCTAGTATTCGAAGACCGAGGTTCGGGCGCTATCCACGCCTTGGCCGGACAATGTCGACTCCTCGCTCTAAGCGGCATAAGTCTTTAGGGACCCGAAAAACCTCTCGAAGAGCGATCGGGTCTCGCCTATCATGACGGCCAGTTTTAGCTTTCTCCACCGAGGTGCTCAACCCAGCTCAACCGGGCACAATCGCAGTGGTTCTCCCAGCGCTACCTTAGCCGATATAACGGAACGTAAGGTACCAAAACATGGGAGCCTGGAAAACCCAACTATTGACCCAAGACATGATTCGGAGCCGATGCATATAATGCTATAAGTTCGGGGTGCTGCACTTGTGAAAGTGTTCGGACTTATCACACCATACTTTTGGGGTACTTAAGCCCCTGGTGTATTGGCCGTACCAAAGTGTATGGGTGCAACATGTCATGAAATGAACATATATATAGATAAAGAAAGGAGTGCAATAATAGGCAAAAGCTATGTATTGTTTATTTAAAAAGGTACTGCAATGAAAGCAGAACGATACAAATAGTGCGATAAGCAAGGGATGGGACTATTTAACATGTCCCCCTCGTGGGTAAGCTATGGATGGTATGTAAAACAGGTATAATGATCGTAGTAGAGACCACCTGGACACTCGACGTAGCTTTCTGCTTCCCTGGCTGTTGCATCGTGAGTTCGACAATTATAGTGCCGGACAGGACTTCTGGAAAACGGAGTCCTGAAAGTAAGAAAAAGGAAGAAAAGAAAAAGAATGACACAATCGGGAGCCCCTAGTGCGGTTGAGCCGCGTGCAGGCGCAGCCGTGGTCGTGCCCTCCCCTTAGGCCCATGGTATCTCCAGAGCGTAGTTATGTACGCCAGTGTAATCGGGCTTCGCCAGTTTCGCGAGGAGCTGGGGTTGGGGCGGATTACTCTGGCGATGCTTTCGGATTGTTCCAGCGGTCTTGTTGTAGGTTACTCCGGTGCGCTTGACGGTGGCGGACGTTTAATAGCCGGACTCGAGAATTGTTGTGAGAGGCTGCTTTGCACCTCCGCCATGTAGGGCCGCCGTGTGCTCCTCCGCTCGGAGAGAGCATTCGGTGTTTCCATTGACCGTGATTACTCCTCGAGGGCCTGGCATCTTGAGCTTGAGGTATGCGTGAGTGCGGCACCGCATTGAACTTTGCAAATGCGGTTCGTCCAAGCAAGGCGTGATAGCCGCCATGAACGGGACTATGTCGAAGATTAACTCTTCGCCGGAAGTTATCCGGGATCCAAGACCACTTCGAGTGTAACTGAGCTCGCATAATTGGCCTCTACACCCGGTATGACGCCTTTAAAGGTCGTCTTTGTAGGTTTAATCCTTGAGGGTCTATGCCCATTTTGCATCTTGTGTCCTGATAAAGCAGGTTCAGGCTGCTACCGCCGTCCATCAGGACTCTGGTGAGGTGAAATCCGTCAATAATTGGTTCCAGAACCAATGCGGCAAAACCACCGTGACGGATGCTAGTTGGGTGGTCCCTTCGATCGAAGGTGATCGGGCAGGAAGACCATGGATTGAACTTCGGGGCGACTGGCTCCATCGCGTATACGTCCCTTAGTGCGCGCTTCTGCTCCCTTTTGGGTATGTGGGTTGCGTATATCATGTTCGCCGTCCGCACTTGTGTGGGAAAGCCCTTCTGTCCTCTATTGTTCGGCGGTCGGGGCTCTTCCTCGTCATCGCTATGCAGCCCCTTGCCATTGAGTTCGGCACTTAACTTGCCTGCTTGCTTGAACACCCAACAATCCCTGTTGGTGTGGTTGGCTGGTTTTTCGGGGGTGCCATGTATCTGACACGAGCGATCGAGTATTCGGTCCAAGTTGGACGGGCCCTGGGTATTTCTTTTGAATGGCTTCTTCCGCTGACCGGGTTTAGAGCCTCTGAATCCGGCATTGACTGCCGTATCTTCATCATTATCGCTGTTAATGCGGCGCTTGTTCTTGTTGCGACGCGACCTGCCATTGCTGTCCTTGGTATCCGAACTACCAGGGTGTTTGGTCAAGTTGTTACTACTAGCTAGCCAGCTGTCTTCTCCGCATAAAGTGGGTCATGAGTGTGGTGAGGGCTGCCATGGATTTCGGCTTTTCCTGTCCTAGGTGCCGGGCTAGCCACTCGTCATGATGTTATGTTTGAAGGCTGCAAGGGCCTCTGCATCCGGACGGTCGGCGATTTGATTTTTCTTGGTTAGGAACCGTGTCCAATTGTCCGCCGATTCTTGTGGCTGCTGAATTATGTGGCTGAGGTCATCGGCGTCTGGTGGTCGCACATATGTGCCCGGAAGTTATCAAGGAATGCGGCTTCGTGTCCTCCCAACAACCAATTGATTCTGTTGGCAAGCTGTTGAGCCAATGCCGATCTGGTCCTTTAAGCTTGAGTGGGAGGTATTTGATGGCATGTAGATCATCACCGCGGGCCATGTGGATATGGAGGAGATAGTCCTTGATCCAGACCGCAGGATCTGTGGTACCACCGTATGATTCGATGTTTACGGGTTTGAAGCCCTCGGGGATTTGATGATCCATTACTTCATCTGTGAAGCATAGTGGGTGTGCAGCGCCTCTGTATTGAGCTATATCACGATGTAGCTCAAATGAGCTTTTGTCATCTGCGTTCGCCCGACCGAATTGTTGTATCCGGGCGTGATTTTATCGCCACGCGGTCGTGGGTGCCCACGATCCGTAGATCGATCTTGTTTGCCTTGCCTTGTCCTCCAATATGTCTCGCAGTGCAGCGCGTTTCCCGTGCCTTTTACTTTTCGAGCGACGCCGAGTACGGCTTGAATGGAGGGTCTAGAGGCCTCTCTGTCATGCGACCACCGGGTGGCAGCCGGTCGGCGTCATGCGCTGGTGATGTAGGTTTGGGTGCTGCTTCCTCTAATTGGGGTAGCAGCCTGCTTTTGGGGTATCTCTTGGAGGGGCGTTCGAGTTCATACTCTTCGGCTGCAAGGACTTCAGTCCATCTGTCAGCTAGCAAGTCTTGGTCAGCTCTAAGCTGCTGCTGCTTTTTCTTGAGGCTGCTTGTTGTGGCCATAAGCCTACGTTTGAAACGCTCATGTTCGACAGGATCCTCAGGCACGACAAATTCATCGTCGTCGAGGCTTGCCTCATCTTCGGAGGGGGGCGCATAATTATCGTCCTCTACCTCTCTTTCTGCCGCCGTCATGCGGTCTTGCTTCTCCCTCCTCCTGCGCTGAGTCCTGCTGGAGGGGGTCGTCTTCGGCACTGTCCGGGGTATTATTGTCTCCCGTGCCGGAATCACCATTTTTACTGTGGCGGGATTTAGAACGGCGCCGCTGACGTCGGCGCTTGGGTTGTTTCTTGGAGGGGTCATCCTCCGCCGTTCCATCGCCATTCCCATCTTTTGGGATGTCCACCATGTGTATGTCATATGACGAGGTGGCCTTCCAGTGCCCTGTAGGCGCTGGGTCTTGGTCGTCTCTGGCATCGTTGTCCATACCGTCGATGTCTTCGGAGTCGAAGTCGAGCATGTCGGTTAAATCATTGACAGTGGCTACAAAGTGGGTGGTGGGTGGGCATTGAATTTCTTCGTCGTCCGCATCCCAACCTTCCCGACCGTAGTCCGCCAGGCTCTCGATAAAGAGAGAGGCTTTAGTGAATTCAAGATGTCGCCGAAGGGAGAGTGCTGAAAGATGTCCGCGGCAGTGAACTCCATGACCTGCGCCCAATCGGATTCGATTGGCAGGGGCGCGGAGGGTTCGGAGTTCGGCACCTTGGAGTCACGGCCTTCGCAAAGGACAAGGATGGAGTTCGGCTCAATCGCCGTTGAGATCGTAGCCCCCGAGGCGGTGTCCAACCACTCGTCCTCGATCGGGGGAGTCGGCTCCGAGCTAAGGGTCGGAGCAGACTACTGTGCGGCTTCCAAGGCACCTTTATTGTGAGCTAGATCATGCCCATCGAGACAAGGCGACTTGGTCAGCTCGAATCCGTCGAAGATTAAGTCCCCGCGGATGTCGGTCGTATAGTTCAGGCTTCCAAATCTGACCTGATGGCCAGGGGCGTAGCTTTCGATCTGCTCCAGATGGCCAAGTGAATTGGCCCGCATCTTGCGCCGAATCTGAAGATCTGTCCGGGGAGAAAAGTCTCACCCTGGACCGCGTCGTTGTTGATGATCGAAGGAGCCATCGGGCCTATAGGTGACGACACGGAGGAACTCTCAATCAAAGCACCAATGTCGGTGTCAAAACCGGCGGATCTCGGGTAGGGGGTCCCGAACTGTGTGTCTAGGCGGATGGTAACAGGAGACAAGGGACACGATGTTTTTACCCAGGTTCGGGCCCTCTCGATGGAGGTAATACCCTACTCCTGCTTGATTAATATTGATGATATGGGTAGTACAAGAGTAGATCTACCACGAGATAGGAGAGGCTAAACCCTAGAAGCTAGCCTATGGTACGATTGTTGTTCGTCCTACGGACTAAAACCCTCCGGTTTATATAGACACCGGATAGGGTTAGGGTTACACAGAGTCGGTTACAATGGTAGGAGATCTACATATCCGTATCGCCAAGCTTGCCTTCCACGCCAAGGGAATTCCCATCCAGACACGGGATGAAGTCTTCAATCTTGTATCTTCATAGTCTAGGAGTCCGGCCAACGGTTATAGTTCGGCTATCCGGACACCCCCTAATCCAGGACTCCCTCAGTCGCCGAATGGGGGATGGATCCGGACTGCTTCGCCGCTAGTTGTGTGACTCTGCGGCCGAGTTGCCAGTCTCCGTCTAGCTTGAGCCAAGTCGCCGCCGTTTTCCGCCTCCAAACCGTCCGAGCGCGACTTCGCCAGATTCGATTTTCCGCCTCGACGCGCCCAGGCGCTCGCTACGACCGGTCCAGCTCATCATCGCACGGGTTATGCCCGCGTGTCTCCGCTCCGGTTTACGCGGTGCCGCCCCGCTCTGCATCATCCGCCCGCGGCACGGCTCCTGCGTCGCTGCCGGCTGCCACCGCTCGATCCCGTCTGCGAGCCGACACACGGGTTTACGGTTTCACCGGCGCCGCTCATTACTCCTCCGCCGTGGTTCAAGATGTTGTTGACCCAAAGATCGCCACACCTCTGCTCCAAACCACAACCCGGATTCGCCTTTCGACAACCCGGATTCTCCTTAACGTCGCCCGTATTAATTCCAAAGCGCTGCCTCGGGTCGTCTAGGCCTGCCTACCTCGCGCCCCGCACGCCGGTCCTGCTCTAAGCCTCTGTCGCCGCAGTCTCGGGCTAACCATGCATCTTCCGCCGCGGTCATGTTCCTCCTCTGAGCTCAACGCAGACTACCGTGAGCCGCCCTGTATTTGCTCCGGTTCTGCTGTATCTCTCTACAAACCGGCCGGCTGCCGTGGATGGATCTGCCATGTCACTTCTCCCGTGTGTGACTCGCCACTGTTGGTCATGGCTCGTGTTAAGTCACTGTGCTCACCTGCAGACGCCCGAGGCAGTGCCTCATCGCGCTGTTGCCTCCCTGAAGCGCCGTAACCCGCCACTGATAAACCGTCGTTCTCGAAACCACCCTGAATCGGCCTCACAGCCACGCCGGTTCACTGCTCCAGCTTAGCTGTTGTGGACTGCTTCAACGTTACCGTTACCGGCCCTGGCTTACGCCAAAAATGCTGCTCGGGCCGAGTCACCTGCAATTCTCCCGTCGGCCTCACCCTCGCTGAGTCGCCGGTCCTGCCTCCGAGTCGTCATCACAGGAGCAGGCTTTGATCCGCCTTGTTTCTGAGTTGTCCTCGTGCCGGCTTGCCCCGACGTCTCCGCCTCCGGCCTCAAGTCGCTCTTCAGTGCGTGGCCACCCGCGAGCCATTGCCACTGTGAGTCGCCGCTACGGTCTCCCCGCGCAGGCGTCGCTTCTCCTGCAAGTTTCCTCGCCGGTTTGCCTCGCTGTAGTTGCTGCTACTATCTCCTCCACGTGAAGACCAAAGTCCCTTTTGCTCCTTGCATGTTGAAGCAGATAAAACAAAGAAACAGTCGACAACCTCTCTTTGCTCGCGCAGAACCCGAGACAAAAGAAGAAAAAGGCGATTTGAGTTGCTGGTTTGTATGGAGACCTCACGTCAATCAGGTCCTCCATGAGAGATTAAGACAAGAGGAGAAGGTCACGTGGAGACATCAGACATTTGATATGTTTTGATCCCAGTATCCATGTTCATCCGACAAATAAAAATCAGGTGACATCCATCTAAGTTTATTTATTAGCGCATTTTGTTTTTGTCAAAGAACAATTACTTTGATCTTTATATTTTTGTATACAGGATAATTATTCACTACAAATGTGGTTTATACCACGGTATGGAGCACGGGCTGATAATGTTCCGCCCGGCGATAGTCCGTGACAGATTACCCGTTGAATGGATGCGCACAAGTCGACGCCCTTGCGGCCCGGTCTACATCGACTTGCCGGGGTCGCTTTTTCTCGTTGTTCAATGGACGCACACAAGTCGCCGCCACTACAGTTTGGATAATTTAATAGCCAGTTGGAAGGAACCATTGGCCGAGTTGCTGACACGGCTCATACGGGATCATTTATAACCCACCGCAGTCACTTCAACCTTCTTTGGATTCACATCGTGCTATCAATGATATACAAGTTATGCCGGTTTATATCACGGTCAAATATGGAGAGTTTCAAGCCAACTCCTCGAGTCACCTTGAGACTCGGGGGCTACGATGACACGACTCAGCAAATCTTGCGGCCAAAGAAATTTAAGAACCCCAGGACGATGGAGGGAAAGATAACCCGGTCCCGGAGGCTACTGTTATTTGAAGGCCATCAGAAAATTTCCGGCTTAGAAAGGATATGACAGTTACAAAATCCCGGCTCAGTGAAGAAGTTCTGTCATCAGAAAGGATTCCGGTTCAATATCTGGTTCAAAGGAAGTCAGTCTCATTGAAGCTCTCAATATCTGTTTTACAATCCAGTTCAAGAGAAATCTATCTCCCACAAAGCTCTGAAGCTCCCACAAAGCTCTAAAGCTCTCAAATCCGGTTTAAAAGTGTCCGGTTCAAAAAGGAATTAACTTCTCGCAAGTCTGAGTTTAAAGGCCGTCAGAAAATTTTCGGCTGAAAATGAAGATTCTGGTTTAAAATCCGGTTCAAGGGAAAGAAGTCTCCCACAAAGCTTTGAAGTTCTCAATATCCGGTTTAATGTTCGGTTCAAGAAGAATTTATCTCTTGGAAAAAGTTAAAGGGGACCTGCTGCCATCATGCGCGGTTCAAACATGGGTATCATGCCTTATTGGCTTATCATATTATTGATCACTTGGGGGATTGGTCGTATCCAAACCATAGCTACACCTCTTGATTGGCTCAATGCCACATCATCACTTGGTGGCTTTGGTCATATCCGAACCATAGTCACACCTCTTGGTCGGCTCAATGCCACAGCATCACTTGGGGACTTGGTCAAGTCTGAACCATAGTCACGCCTCTTGATCGGCCTAGTGCCACAGCATCACTTGGGGGCTTTGGTTGAACCCGAACTATCGCTACACCTCTTGATCGGCGTAATGCCAAAGCATCATTTGGGGACCTGGCTGACTCGAACCATAGCTACGCCTTTTTGGGAGCTTGGTCGTGTCCGACCATGGTAATGCCTCTTGATCGGCTCAAAGCCTCATTTGCAATGGTTTTATCTTTGCCTTTTCTTGAATTCTGTTTTCTTTTTTGACAAACATTTCTTTTGTTGCGTTTACAAACCGACATTATTAAACCGGTTCGATTGTCAATTACAAATTGACGGAACATGCTCAGATCTTAATCCGGAGACTATCAACCCGGTCTGGCTTTGACTCAAAGTCACCAGTATTATATATGGTTAATCCGGTGTTTATCACAACCCGGCGCGGTTTTATCATAAACCGGTACAATATGGAAGGAGTTATCAATACTCAAGATTGGGGTTATCACCCTTACTACAAAAAGTTGGTAAACCAACGATGTGATTCAATGTCACAGGGATGATATATTCCATATTTAATTATTCTTAAGTGCAGCCTTGGTTATAACCCGGGTTATATGTTGGGCATTATGACCCGTCCGGCAGTAAACCGCCAGGACACTTTAAACTTGTTATATGCAGAAACAGGTTGAATAAAGCATGATTATAAATTATCCGGTGTTTATTAAACCGGCCTGGCTTTAAGACGATAAGTCGCCAGTATATGATGAGAAATTATCCGGTGTTTATTAAACCGGCCTGGCTTTGGACTATAAGTCGCCAGTATATATTTGGATTGCGCCATTGGAATCATGCACTTATAATGATTGGGTTATATTATTCAAATAGCCAAACTTGGCTGAATTTTCATTATGATATTGGATGAATAAGGTTTTCATACCGGATTATATTATCTTGAATAGCCAACATGGCTGGATTTTTATTATGGTTATTAATATTGTGATTGAGGTTTTCAAAGTCGCTTTAGCGCAATGGATATTATTTTGTCAATGAATATGATTTACTCTGCAATGGAAGGAATAGTCCCGAGTCACTGCAGGCTTACGACCCGGCACTTGGGGGCTACATTATTCAAAGTTGAGATTATATCAAATATGCACATCTCATGTCGCTGCGAGCATGCACCATGACACTTGGGGGCTAATGCAAAGTCATTTTTTGCTCCTCTTATTGAAGAACCAACTCATCATATCATAATGAGCCGGCCCTTGGGGGCTACCAATTGCTCCGATCAAACATTCAAGTATATATCAAGTTCCGGTTTAGTATTATCTTACTAAGCCGGCCCTTGGGGGCTACAAGTTATTGTTCAAATTTACATGATCATATTTATAAAGTCCCTGCTCATTATTGCATAATGACCCGCACTTGGGGGCTACATATATGGAGTATTCAGTTTTTTACTAGTGACCTAGATGAGATCTCTTCAAAGTGGCAGTAATTATATGGAAACAAGTCTTAAGCCATCACTTTGTTCTGCTCAAGACTTGGGAGCTACAGGTAATATGGATATAAGGGAGAAAAATCTTCAAATTCTCAGTTCTGAGCAAACCAGATTGACTCGGTGTCTGCAAAAATTATAACCCGGTGTCGGTAACAATTATGACTCGGTGCCATCAATATTTATAAACCGACGATTTTGGCAATGATAAACCGGCAAGTTCTACATTTTCGAATCGGCTGATATCAGTTGAATATTTGAAGACCAATATTTTTTTCAAATCAGAGCATTGAAGGCTGATTCAAATGGATTCTTTATTTACGAAATATCTTCTGCAAGCAAATTGGTTATGAAGTTGGTCTATTGACTTGGATTTTTTAGAAGGAGGAAATGACAAGGACTTAAGGATGATCAGATGCCGGTTTACAAGAATTCTTAACTCGGAGCATAATCTGTCAAATTTGTTCTTATGTTTGTTGTACAGGATCAGTTTAACATGTATAAATCCAAATCAAACTTGGGGCTATTGTCGGGGATATACCCCGCGGCGTAAACCGGCCGGAAGTGTAACCCGGCCGGACTTGGCGGTTTATCTGAAGACCTCACGACACTTGGCGAGTTATCGGCGACCATACGACCTAGCGGTTTACAAGCAACCCGCCTGGTTATTTTGACTCACTGGTGACCCGACGGGCGGGTCCGACGGCTGACAAGGCCCAAGGCCCAGAAGGCCGGTTTATGTTATTGGTGGGCCGGTTTAAGAGGAAAGGCAAGAAGGATATTTCCCTTACAAGGAGTCAAGACCCGGACTTGTATCCGGTTTTTATTAGAGATAGACTAGTCCTAATCCTAATAGGACTCCACATGTAACCCACCCCTTCAACATATATAAGGAGGGGCAGGGCTCCCCAAAGGGAGACAAGCTACAAGCAAGAAAAAACAATCTTAGGGCTAGACACAAAGAGGAGAGCCGGCTTACCGGCGACTCACTCATGATGATAATGAGACCTAGCCTCAAAAATCATGTAGGGTTTTTACCGGATGATGTTTCCCGGGGCCCGAAGCTGTCTAAATCCCTGTCTTGTGCTGCGTCTCTCGATTCCGCTCAACCCCTCTCGAGCTACCACATAGATGTGTTGGCCTCACGACTAAGTCCTGACACTAAGGACATCTGCCGTGACAATTCCACGACAAATTGCCTGAGATGTTTATCCCTTATGATGCACCCTTCTTGATTGCGCGGTAGTCACTTTTTATTAGGGTGATCTGTCACTAAAATATCAAGTAGTTAGTGTTCTCCCAAGTGTAGCACCGTCACGGCACCTATCTATTCAGGGTGCGCCATGGATGCATGGGTACGAACGATTAGAGAAGTGTGAGGCGGGTGAGGTCAGACCTCACAGCAAGATCACTTGGTTGTCTTGACGTTCATGGCAGGATCGTCCTGAGCTCGGAACACACGCATCAAAAGATGAGCAAGAGTCACATAGAGATGTGATTGGCAAGTTAGCCTACCTATTAAAATTCTCGTTATGAGATGATGATTCTATGGCGATGAATTGAAGTCTGGATCTTGTATCACTCATAATCAATTTTGAGAGATATTGATTTGAGTGGGAGCGCACTGTTGAATTAACATGTTTAATTATCAGTGCAATTAATTATGAACACTGTCTAAGTGTTTCTTGCAAAATAGTTGTAGAATAATGGCTCGCAATTCCACTTTCCCTGTTAAAATTGAATAGTTGTTAAATATCTGGTTAAAACTTTACGATTGGTAACGTAATATGAGGATTGTCCTCAAAAGTGCCGAGAAGGACTTTGTCCTATCGCATGCTTTCCGCATCCTCCCTCTAATGCTATGGATCATGTGACTCTCGTTCTTCGATCCAAAAGCTAGAATTCTGTTACGACCAAGTGGAATATGTTTGCTTCCATGAAACCCGAACTTTGAAAGTTGGGTTAGTTATATGATATTCATGGAACTGAATGTTTTTTCCAGATACAAACAAAGCAACGTTTGTTTGCAAGTATTAGTAAAAGTGTTTACTATGCATTTGACTATTGGGAAAGGGATCCAGAAGAACGCCTGTCATATAATGAAAGGTGAATAAAACAACAACTTAAAGAGAAAGGAAGTGTCCAAAGGGTGTTAGTATGACTTACACGCCAAGGAAGTCCGGGGCTAACGCCACTCTTAAGTTGGGTTCTTCTTTTGCGAGTAGGAGAAATACTAAAAGTTAAACTGTTAGAAGTATAAAGGTAGAAAGAAAGATGACTGGAATATCCATCTCATGTATGAATGCCATACAAGTATTTGATGTATAGTAGGATGGTCAAAGATATAGTTCTTGGGAATTATGGTTAAACATGTTAATCACTAATTCTTGGGTATTGTGAGTTAATCACAAAGATACCCGCTCGATTGCATTCTGTTATGAATCAATGTAAGAGCTACTATGGCCTATAAAGACTAGCCAGAAATGAGGTTAAGGTATACACAGGGAACATAGTAAATGTTACTATACCTTCCATCGGTGTATTGTCGTCTGTATTTATTTTCATAATTCATTTAGAGTTTTACAAACTCTATCCCATTGCATAAGGTATCTTGCAAGAAGGTTGTTCATAAGAGAACTTTTTATGTTTGATGTTATGAATAACACAAGGGCCATACTTTCATTATGAATGAGATGTATGTTACGGATATTGATAATAATACAATACCTCTGGGTTTACTTTCATAGTTCATTTTAGAGTCTCATACACTCTAGCCCATTGCACAATGTTTGTTGCAAAAGAGTTGTTCATAAAAACAACAATTGTTGTTAAGTATTATGAATAACATGAAGGGCCATGCTTTCCATCCAAGATGGGATGTATGATATGAATATTGATGGTAATATGATACATCCATAACACTGACGCTAAATGTCGCAAGACTAAAAGAATACCACACAAGTGTGGCACTACATTTGGTCACATTGGAGAAACCCGCATGGAAAATTCCATTATGATGGATTTTGATGTCTTTTTGATTTTGAATCATCTGACACTTGCAACTTTCCTCCAAAAAGTGAAGTGACTAAAATATCGTTCACATGCCATAAGGAACGAACAACAAACTTATTAGTGATCATACATTTGATGTGTGTAGTCCGATAAGTGTTGTTAGTGGTGGATTTATTTATCTTCAGAAATGACTCAAGTAGATATATGGATATTTACTTGATGAGACGTAAGTCTGGATCTTTTGAAATCATTCGAAAGGTTTTAAAAAATGAAGTAGAAGTTATTGTAACAAGAAAATTATGTTTCTGCAATTTGATTGCACAAAGGAATATTTGAGTTACATGTTTAGCGAATGTCTGATGAGTTGTGAAAGGAGTTTCATAACTTGCACCTCCCGGAACTCCACTGCAAGTGAAAAGTCCGTGTATATGTAATCTAACCATTTATGACATGGTAAGGTCAAAGAAGACATAAATAAATTTTCCATTATCCCTTTTAAAGTGATGCTTTAGAGACTGCGGCTTTTACACTGAAAAGAGCTACATCAGGTATGTTGAAATGAAGCCATGGTATGGTATGCCCAACCATGTTATATCTTTTCTTAACATTTGGAATGTGGGGCTTGTGTAAAAGGTTACAAACCTATTCCAAATCAGACAAGTGCTACTTTGTAGGTTATACCAAAATGTTGGGTATTCCTCCCTCACTATACCGAGGCAAATAGTTTTGCCACGAAACGGTGTGCTTTTAAAGAGAATGGTTCTTTCAAAAAGGTGAGTGGGAGAATAGTGCAACTCGACAAGATAAACAGTATCTTCGTCATCAGATCAAAGGAAAGAGACCTTGGAAGTAATTCCAGAGTTTCCTACTGCGACTGATACGGAAGTCTCTACAATAAAATGTATGAACTTTGGTCGAACTTGCAGCTGAACCACGTAGGCAAGGCTCGTGCAAACCTCTCAGGTGCGCAAACGAGATATTGTTGTTAGACAACATTATACCTATGATACACAAGGAAGCGTTGATGGACCCTGACTCGGGAATTGGCTAAATGCCAATACAACCCGATTTAGTTTCCATATAAATGATTCAAGATTAAAACCTTGATACACCTTTCAGAAGACTTAGAGTCTAACGAATATTTATGGAACTTAAAACTGATATGGATAAAAAAATTATCCATAAAGCTCGACTTGTTGAAATGACAAGTTCAAGAGTTGACTACTATGAGGTTGTTCATCGTAGCGATGCTTAAAGTCGGTTCGGGTTGAACTAGCAATTAATACATATTTAAATGATGAGATATGAAACATGGATAACAATAGGATTTCCATTTGATGGAAATGAAACCAAGGACTTGCATGTGTTACAGTCCAAGGCATTTTGTCTATCCAGAGGATGCTAGTAAGGGTGCAAACTTCATAGTTCCAGCGATGGACAAAAGAGAGCAAAATGGAGTTGGAATCTTCGTGCTTTGATGAAATGGTCAAAGGGGTTTGACTTCATCAATGGGTAACGAAGATGCTTGTAATTCAAGAAAGTAAGTGGGAGCGTAATAATATTTCTAAAAACCTTGTGTGCTTGACACATTGTTAATTGGAAATAAATTTCTTGACACGAATTAGGACTTCATTTGAAAATAGTTTTTGATGAAGTGCTTAGGCTAAATAGCCTCAATATTAGGCGTAATGATCTATAGAGATAGATCTACCTAATAGGGCTAAGCAATGAATACATATTGACAAGGTGCTAAAACCTTTTAGCATTTAAAACCGCCAAGGAGTGATTCTTGCCGGAGTCACATGGAAGAGTTTTTTGCAAGACTCGGTGTCCCAAAACACTGATGAGCAAAATACATGATGCAGATTCCACACACTTTTGTGTTTGGATTAATCATGTATTCCATGGTATGTAAAACAACCAGATATGTCCGATACTCCCAAGGTGCTGCGAGCATGGATACTAAAGTGATCAAAGTACTGATCGTAGGACAACAGTGAAAGATGTCACTGAGTACTAGAGTAAGTACTGATGATATGTTTTCTCATAGCGAGAGATCATGAAGAGTTCGTTGTAAAATGTTACATCGATCTGATCTTCATCTTTTCTCCATGCGATTTTCGATTTAAGTTAAGGGTTTTGTATAATACACAATATGGTGGCACGGTAGTTGGAAATTGTTCCCAACAGGATACTGTGGCGAATTCTATAACAAATGACTAAGTATGTTGATGCTTTAGAAGCGACAAACAAGATGTTGAATCATATAGTTCATTCATGAACTTAGTATGGTTCTAAGATGGCTTTTGTCAATGGGACACTACTGCAGGTAGTTTCTCCATAACTCGGTCTGAGGAATCCAGGTTCGACCTGTGATTCACATACATAAAAGCCAAGTCCGCACAAAATATGAATTTTGTGAAAGTGTGTGAAAACGCGAAGATATGCAGAGATACACACGGAGCTGAAATTGTCAGATCCGATGGACATCAGGCTATACCACATGCGAAGCATTTTTTTACACCAGTATGCCATAGGTGTAAAGTGCATTAGCATTAACTAGATTATTGACTCTAGTGCAAGTGGGAGTCTGTAGGAGATATGCCCTAGAGGAAATAATAAATGTTATTGATTATCTCCCGGTTCATAATTATGTTTATGTTCCATGCTATAACTGCTATGGTTCTCGAGTCTGCAATAACCACGAGGCTCGGAGGAAGACTCATATGCACATGTGGAATAATAAATGTTAAAGTGTATTCCTAGTCTGGCCTCTAAGACTAGCTCAAGTATTGCATGATGGTTCTGTTTTCCTGATCATGGGCATGTCTATGCCAGCAACCTTGAGGGCACAATGTTAACAGAACATTTGTGTTGAATCGACCCGGATTGATGTTATGCTAAGAGACTCATTCGTCACAAGTTAATGGTACATAACACAGAGATGGTTAACGTTTGCATAATTCCTTAGACCATGAGAGTATCGAGTTTCTTCATGCTTGCTTCATGAACTTTGGGGTTTGTTAAACGTCATCCGTAAATGGGTGGCTATTACGGCGGCTTATGGGTTCATGGAAAAGTATGTCAAGTAACTTGATAGCTCAAGATTGGGATTTGCTCCTCCGACAATGGAGAGATATTCTCGGGCCCTCTCGGTATTACGGTATCCATCATCGTCCGGCGGACACGGTGTGATTTGATCACCGGGATGCCGAACACTAAACGAGAAAAGAGAACAAAACCGGTAACGAGGTAACTTGCATGGTGGACAAATTGTTCTTACATGGGGATGCAATAAATCTCACCTCAGGTGTTTGTGACATATCGCGAAGCAACAGGAAAAGCTCACTTCAACTGGAGGTTCACTCGAATATTTATTCGTGTGGGTATAGGGGTCAATATGGGTGTCCACGGCTCCGATGTTGATCATTGATCGGAAGGGGTTCCGGGTCATGTCTATACTTCACCGAACCTATAGGGTCACACGCTTAAGGGTCATCTATCTGCTGAATACTAGACAGGGAGTCTGAGAGAAAATCATCGAAAAAGTTTCGGACAGCGGAAAAGTTCCGCAGAGAGAGGTCACCAGATGAGTTTCGGTGAAACCGAAAAAGTTGTTTCGGGGTATGCCATTAAGTCAAAATGGTTTCGGCACATGCCTGATAATTCTTGGAGGGTGCGTAATCATTACGGAAACTTTTGGAATTTTCAGAAATAAAAACCGGAAATGTTCCGAGTCAGCAGGAACTGTTCAGATGCTTTTCGCAGATGAAAATCACTAAACTGGAATTGTTCCAGAACACGTTGAAAATTATTGTGGTGGGTACTGGAAATGTTCTAAGCCTACATAAATATTTCCAGTTTGAACGGACGGTGAAAAATGTCGTCGTGAATAGTGAAAGTGGTTTTTGGGATATTTTATGGAAAGCCACCTTTTGGGGCTTTGCCCAAAAGATCTAGGGATGACATGGAAGGGTGGGAACCTCCTTTTGGGGGCTCCACAAGGGGTGGGACGTTCATGGGTGCAGCTCATCCATGGGGCCCCACTTGTCCCTTGTTTTCACTCTTTAGGTCCTTGGGAAGGACTCCATTTCATGTGGGTTTTGGGTTTTCTTGTAAAACCACCCTACCCCTTGGGATTTCCTATAAATAGAGGTGGAGGGGCAACCCTCCACTCTCATCCCTTGCTCTCATACACATGCCATGCATTATCTGGCTTCTTCTCTCCCTCCCACAAAAAGAGTTTCGTAGAGCCGTAAGGCTGTCTGGGTTCCGGCAGGAACTAGTTTTGGACGGCGAAGCCCTGCCGGATAGATGACACTGTATGTGTGCAACTCTGTAGAGAGATCGTAGTTTCGGTCTTAGTTCGTGAGTGCCTCCCGAAGGGCTGTCCGTGTGACCGTTCGAGTTTCGAAGGTCCTCCCGAAGGGCTGTCCAAGTGACCGTTCGAGTTTCGAAGGTCCTCCCGAAGGGCTGTCCGCGACACCGTCCGGGGGGCTGTTCGACCGCCTCCCGGAGGGCTGTCTGAGGAGCAGACGAGGGTATACATCCTCGCGGTTGGGAGGTTTTAAATCCTAGCTACGGGGATCTGCACCGTCGATCATCATCAACTCTACTTCTCGCTGCGCTACGAGTCGGTAAGGAAAAATATCAAACCATGTATGCAGTCTCCATAGTGGTCCTAGGCTGGTGCGTAGGTCAGAAAATTTTAGTTTTCTGTCGCGTTACACAGTAATGATACTAACACCCATGGAGTCTTGGTGTTGATCATGTTTTGCTCGTGAGAGAGGCTTAGTCAACGGGTCTACAACATTCATATCCGTATGTATCTTGCAAATCTCTATGTCTCCCTCCTTGACTTGATCGCGGATGGAATTGAAGCGTCTCTTGATGTGCTTGGTTCTCTTGTGAAATCTGAATTCCTTTGCCAAGGCAATTGCACCAGTATTGTCACAAAAGATTTTGATTGGACCCGATGCACTAGGTATGACACCTAGATCGGATATGAACTCCTTCATCCAGACTCCTTTATTTGCTGCTTCCGAAGCAGCTATGTACACCGCTTCACACGTAGATCCCGCCATGACGCTTTGCTTAGAACTGCACCAACTGAAAGCTCCACCGTTCAATATAAATATGTATCCGGTTCGTGACTTAGAGTCATCGAATCAGTGTCAAAGCATGCATCGATGTAACCTTTTACGACGAGCTCTTTGTCACCTCCATAAACGAGAAACATATCCTTAGTCCTTTTCAGGTATTTCAGGATGTTCTTGACCACTGTCCAATGATCCACTTCTGGATTACTTTGGTACCTCCCTGCTAAACCAATAGCAAGGCACACATCAGGTCTGGTACACAGAATTGCATACATGATAGAGCCTATGGCTGAAGCATAGGGAACAACTTTCATTTTTCTCTATCTTCTGAAGTGGTCGGGCATTGAGTCTGACTCAACTTCACACCTTGTAACACAGGCAAGAACCCTTTCTTTGCTTGATCCATTTTGAACTTCTTCAAAACTTTATCAAGGTATGTGCTTTGTGGAAGTCCAATTAAGCGTCTCGATCTATCTCTATAGATCTTGATGCCCAATATATAAGCAGCTTCACCGAGGTCTTTCATTGAAAAACTCTTGTTGAAGTATCCTTTTATGCTATCCAGAAATTCCATATCATTTCCAATCAACAATATGTCATCCACATATAATATTAGAAATGCTACAGAGCTCCCACTCACTTTCTTGTAAACACAGGCTTCTCCAAAAGTCTGTATAAAACCATATGCTTTGATCACACTATCAAAAAGTTTATTCCAACTCTGAGATGCTTGCACCAGTCCATAAATGGATCGCTGGAGCTTGCACACTTTGTTAGCATCCTTTGGATCGATAAAACCTTCGAGTTGTATCATATACAACTCTTCTTCTAGAAATCCATTCAGGAGTTACACCCATTTGCCAAATTTCATGATCATAAAATGTAGCAATTGCTAACATGATTCGGACGGACTTAAGCATCGCTACGGGTGAGAAGGTCTCATCGTATTCAACTCCTTGAACTTGTCGAAAACCTTTTGCAACAAGTCGAGCTTTGTAGACTGTAAGATTTCCGTTAGCGTCAATCTTCTTCTTGAAGATCCATTTATTCTCGATGGCTTGCCGATCATCGGGCAAGTCAACCAAAGTCCACACTTTGTTCTCATACATGGATCCCATCTCAGATTTCATGGACTCAAGCCATTTCGCAGAATCTGGCCTCATCATCGCTTCCTCATAGTTCGTAGGTTCTTCATGGTCAAGTAACATGACCTCCAGAACAGGATTACCGTACCACTCTGGTGCGGATCTTACTCTGGTTGACCTACGAGGTTCGGTAGTAACTTGATCTGAAGTTACATGATCATCATCATTAGCTTCCTCACTAATTGGTGCAGAGTCACGACAGCAGATTTACGTGATGAACTACTTTCCAATAAGGGAGCAGGTACAGTTACCTTATCAAGTTCTACTTTCCTCCAACTCACTTCTTTCGAGAGAAAATCCTTCTCTAGAAAGGATCCATTCTTAGCAATGAATGTCTTGCCTTCGGATCTGTGATAGAAGGTGTACCAAACAGTCTCCTTTGGGTATCCTATGAAGACACATTTCTCCTATTTGGGTTCGAGCTTATCAGGTTGAAGCTTTTTCACATAAGCATCGCAGCCCCAAACTTTAAGAAACGACAACTTGGGTTTCTTGCCAAACAATAGTTCATAAGGTGTCGTCTCAACGGATTTAGATGGTGCCCTATTTAACGTGAATGCAGCCGTCTCTAAAGCATGACCCCAAAACGATAGCAGTAAATCAGTAAGAGACATCATAGTTCGCACCATATCTAGTATAGTACGATTACGATGTTCGGACACACCATTACGCTGTGGTGTTTCGGGTGGCGTGAGTTGCGAAACTATTCCGCATTCTTTCAAATGAAGACCAAACTCGTAACTCAAATATTCTCCTCCACGATCAGATCGTAAAAACTTTATTTTTTTGTTACGGTGATTTTCCATTTCACTCTGAAATTCTTTGAACTTTTCAAATGTTTCAGACTTATGTTTCATTAATTAGATATACCCATGTCTGCTCAAATCATCTGTGAAGGTGAGAAAATAACGATACCCGCCGCGAGCCTCAACATTCATCGGACCACATACATCAATATGTATGATTTCCAACAAATCTGTTGCTCGCTCCATTGTTCCAGAGAACGGCGTTTTAGTCATCTTGCCCATGAGGCATGGTTCGCAGGTACCAAGTGATTCATAATCAAGTGATTCCAAAAGTCCATCAGAATGGAGTTTCTTCATGCGCTTTACACAAATATGACCTAAACGGCAGTGCCACAAATAAGTTGCACTATCATTATCAACTGTGCATCTTTTGGCTTCAATATTATGAATATGTGTGTCACTACTATCGAGATTCAACAAAAATAGACCACTCTTCAAGGGTGCATGACCATAAAAGATATTACTCATATAAATAGAACAACCATTATTCTCTGATTTAAATGAATAACTGTCTCACATCTAACAAGATCCAGATATAATGTTCATGCTTAACGCTGGCACCAAATAACAATTATTCAGGTCTAAAACAAATCCCGAAGGTAGATGTAGAGGTAGCGTGACGACCGCGATCACATCGACTTTGGAACCATTTCCCACGCGCATCGTCACCTCGTCCTTAGCCAATCTTTGCTTACTCCGTAGTCCTTGTTTCGAGTTGCAAATATTAGCAACAGAACCAGTATCAAATACCTGTGCACTATCATGCGAGCACTAGTAAGGTACACATCAATAACATGTATATCACATATACCTTTGTTCACCTTGCCATCCTTCTTATCCGCCAAATACTTGGGGCAGTTCCGCTTCGATGACCAGTCCCTTTGCGGTAGAAGCACCCGATCTCGTGCTTAGGTCCAGACTTGGGCTTCTTCACTTGAGCAGCAACTTGCTTGCCATTCTTCTTGGAGTTCCCCTTCTTCCCTTTACCCTTTTTCTTGAAACTGGTGGTATTGTTGACCATCAACACTTGATGCTCCTTCTTGATTTCCGCCTCTGCAGCCTTTAGCATTGCGAAGAGCTCGGGAATTGTCTTATCCATCCCTTGCATATTATAGTTCATCACGAAGCTCTTGTAGCTTGGTGGCAGTTATTGAAGAATTCTGTCAATGACACTATCATCAGGAAGATTAACTCCCAGTTGAATCAAGTGATTGTTATACCCAGACATTTTGAGTGTATGTTAACTGACAGAACTATTCTCCTCCATCTTGCACCTGTAGAACTTATTGGAGACTTCATATCTCTCAATCCGGGCATTTGCTTGAAATATTAACTTCAACTCCTGGAACATCTGCAGACTAAGGCATAGCCTAGTGGTGGGGAGGGGTTGATGCCTTCCCACCCACTAGGTTCAAGGCATGGTACTTGCAATTTGGGTTTGTTGCAACAATTATACTATAGGGTGTTCCCTTACAGTCTTTCTATCAAAAAAGAAAACTCCTGGAACATCTCATATGCTCCATGACGTTCAAAACATCATTGAAGTCCCGGTTCTAAGCCATAAAGCATGGCACACTGAACTATCGAGTAGTCATCAGCTTTGCTCTGCCAGACGTTCATAACATCTGGCATTGCTCCTGCTGAGGGTTTGGACCTAGCGGTGCTTCCAGGACGTAATTCTTCCGTGCAGCAATGAGGATAATCCTCAAGTTACGGACCCAGTCCGTGTAGTTGCTACCATCATCTTTCAACTTAGCTTTCTCTAGGAACGCATTAAAATTCAACAGAACAACAGCATGAGCCATCTATCTACAACAACATAGACATGCAAAATACTATCGGGTACTAAGTTCATGATAAATTAAAGTTCAATTAATCAAATTACTTAAGAACTCCCACTTAGATAGACATCCCTCTAATCATCTAAGTGATCACGTGATCCATATCAACTAAACCATGTCCGATCGTCACGTGAGATGGAGTAGTTTTCATTGGTGAACATCACTATGCTGATCATATCTACTATATGATTCACGCTCGACCTTTTCGGTCTCAGTGTTCCGAGGCCATATCTGCATATGCTAGGCTCATCAAGTTTAACCTGAGTATTCTGCGTGTGCAAAACTGGCTTGCACCTGTTGTATGTGAACGTAGAGCTTATCACACCCGATCATCACGTGGTGTCTCGGCACGACGACGAACTTTCGCATAGCGGTGCATACTCGTGGAGAACACTTATACCTTGAAATTTAGTGAGAGATCATCTTATAATGCTACCGCCAAACTAAGTAAAATAAGATGCATAAAGGATAAACATCACATGCAATCAATATAAGTGATATGATATGGCCATCATCATCTTGTGCCTTTGATCTCCATCTCCAAAGCACCGTCATGATCACCATCGTCACCGGCGCGACACCTTGATCTCCATCGTAGCATCGTTGTCATCTCGCCAACTATTGCTTCTATAACTATCGCTACCGCTTAGAGATAAAGTAAAGCAATTACATGGCGATTGCATTTCATACAATAAAGCGACAACCATATGGCTCCTGCCAGTTGCCGATAACTCTGTTACAAAACATGATCATCTCATACAATAAAATTTAGCATCATGTCTTGACCATATCACATCACAACATGCCCTACAAATACAAGTTAGATGTCCTCTACTTTGTTGTTGCAAGTTTTATGTGGCTGCTACGGGCTGAGCAAGAACCGTTCTTACCTATGCATTGAAACCACAATGATTTTTTGTCAAGTGTGCTATTTTAACCTTCAACAAGGACCGGGCGTAGCCACACTCGATTCAACTAAAGTTGGAGAAACTTACACCCGCCAGCCACCGGTGTGCGAAGCACGTCGGTAGAACCAGTCTCGCGTAAGCGTATGCATAATGTCGGTCCGGGCCGCTTCATCCAACAATACCGCAGAATCAAAGTATGACATGCTGGTAAGCAGTATGACTATTATCGCCCACAACTCATTTGTGTTCTACTCGTGCATATAACATCCACGCATAGACCTGGCTCGGATGCCACTGTTGGCGAACGCAGTAATTTCAAAAAAATTCCTACGCACACGCAAGATCATGGTGATGCATAGCAATGAGAGGGGAGAGTGTAGTCCACGTACCCTCGTAGACCGTAAGCAGAAGCGTTATGACAACGCGATTGATGTAGTCGTACGTCTTCACGATCCAACCGATCCTAGTACCGAAAGTAAGGCACCTCTGCGATCTGCACATGTTCGGCTCGGTGACGTCCCACGAACTCTCGATCCAGCTGAGTGTCGAGGGAGATCTTCGTCAGCACGACGGCGTGATGATAGTGATGATGAAGCTACCGGCGCAGGGCTTCGCCTAAGCACTGTAACGATATGACCGAGGTGGATTATGGTGGAGGGGGGCACCGCACGCGGCTAAGAAATCAATGATCAACTTGTGTCTATGGGATGCCCCCTCCCCCGTATATAAAGGAGTGGAGGAGGGGGAGGGCCGGCCCTCTATGGCGCACCCTGGAGGAGTCCTACTCCCACCGGGAGTAGGATCCCCCCTTCCCTACTTGGACTAGGAGAGAAATAAGGGGGAGAGAGGGAGGAAGGAAAGGGGGCGCCGTCCCCCCCTTCCTAGTCCAATTCGGACCAGAGGGGGAGGGGGCGCGCGGCCTGCCCTGGCTGCCCCTCTCTCTCTCTCCACTAAAGCCCATTAGGGCCCATATACTCCCCGGGGGGTTCCGGTAACCCCTCGGTACTCCGGTATATGCCCGAACTCTCTCGAAACCTTTCCGATGTCCAAACATAGTCATCCAATATATCGATCTTTATGTCTCGGCCATTTCGAGACTCCTCGTCATGTCCGTGATCATATCCGAGACTCCGAACTACCTTCGGTACATCAAAACACATAAACTAATAATACCGATCGTCACCGAACGTTAAGCGTGCGGACCCTACGGGTTCGAGAACTATGTAGACATGACCGAGACTCATCTCTGGTCAATAACCAATAGCGGAACCTGGATGCTCATATTGGTTCCTACATATTCTACGAAGATATTTATCGAAACCGCATAACCACATACGTTGTTCCCTTTGTCATCGGTATGTTACTTGCCCAGATTCGATCGTCAGTATCTCAATACCTAATTCAATTTCGTTACCGGCAAGTCTCTTTACTCGTTCCGTAATGCATCATCCCACAACTAACTCATTAGTCACATTGCTTGCAAGGCTTATAGTGATGTGCATTACCGAGAGGGCCGAGAGATACCTCTCCGACAATCGGAGTGACAAATCCTAATCTCGATCTATGCCAACTCAACAAGTACCATCAGAGACACCTGTAGAGCACCTTTATAATCACCCAGTTAAGTTGTGACGTTTGGTAGCACACTAAGTGTTCCTCCGGTATTCGGGAGTTGCATAATCTCATAGTCATAGGAACATGTATAAGTCATGAAGAAATCAATAGCAACATACTAAACGATCAAGTGCTAAGCTAACGGAATGGGTGAAGTCAATTATATCATTCTATAATGATGTGATCCCATTAATCAAATGACAACTCATGTCTATGGCTAGGAAACTTAACCATCTTTGATTCAACGAGCTAGTCAAGTAGAGGCATACTAGTGACACTCTGTTTGTCTATGTATTTACACATGTACTACGTTTCCGGTTAATACAATTCTAGCATGAATAATAAACATTTATCATGATATAAGGAAATATAAATAACAACTTTATTATTGCCTCTAGGGCATATTTCCTTCAGCAACCCCTACTGGGTACCCGCATCCCCCGCCACCTTTTCCACGGCATCTGACGAAGGACCCGAGCCTGCCACAGCCACTGAAAGGCTACGAACAGCCTTGGACACCGCTGAAATAACTCTGTCCGGCAGCTTTGCTCTATTCTTGCCTTCAGCACCCTGCAAGGTGCATCACAAGTCGAGGAAGCGCTTCCAGTGCAGTGGCGCCTTCATGTCAATGGATAAGTTTGGCTTGCGCAGTTCCTTTGGCATGCTGCATAATCTTTCCGTAGTGTGGCCCAAGATGCCACAACAGAAACAAAAATTTGGATTTTTCTCGTACTTGGACTCAAACTTGATCTCGTCCTTGCTGCCGACCGGAATGAACCCAACTTCCTTCTTCAGCGGTGTGTCCACCTTATGCTCCACCCGAATGCGGAGATGCTCTTCAAGGATCATCTCCTCAGCTTCTTGCCGAAGGTCCACCCCATCTCCTTGGTCTTCAATGCGAAGGGCAGCTTGTGGATTTGCGCCCACAATCTGATGGAGTTGAGGTCAACCTCCGCAGGGTTGCCTTGGCCATCGAAGTCGGCGAAGATGACGGCGTCATTGTGGAAGTGCCAAGGACCAGCAGCCAGGACATGTTGCCGATCACCCTCCTCCGTGAACACCACCATGAAGCGTTTGTCGTTGCTCGTGACCATCTGGTCCCTGGCATCGCCACGAAGCCGCCAGGGTCCTTTGAGCTCGTTGACGACGGTCGAGGGATTGGCTAGGTACGGGGAGAGAACTCGCCCCACAACCAGCTTCCCCTTGACCGCACTCACCATTGCCTCCATGTCGATGACAATTGGCGAGTCGTTGAACTCGACCACCTTAGCCTTGTCGTGCCTGCAGAGAGGAGGAGGGCGCGCCAAGACAGCAGTGAAGCCGACGGAGGGGCTCGGGGTAGTGATCAGGGCTAGGCCTGATGGACCCCCGACATCACTCCTTCCCTTTCCGACCGTGGGCGTGGCCGGGTTCACCGTTGGCTGCTTTGCTGCTGGCCCTTCCTCAGGAGTTCTGGAACCAACACCACCATCACCCGACCCAGCAATGGTCAGGTTCATCGTTCCTCGACCTTGATCCTCGCCTTGGCCTACCATGGACAGAATGTATAGAGCAACATAAGGTATTGGTACTGTCGTGGAATTGTCACGGCAGATGTCCTAGCGTGAGGACTTAGTCGTGAGGCCAACACATCTATGTGGTAGCTTGAGAGGGGTTGAGCGGAATCGAGAGACGCAACACAAGACAAGGGTTTAGACAGCTTCGGGCCCCGGGAAACATCATTCGGTAACAACCCTACATGCTGTTTGTGGCTAGGTCTCATTATCATCACGAGGGAGACGTCGTAAATCCGGCTCTCCTCTAGTTTTCTCTAGCCCTAGAGATTGTTTCTTGCTCCTTGTCCCTCTTGGGGAGCCATGCCCCTCCTTATATAAGTTGAAGGGGCGGGTTACATGACTAGTCCTAGTAGGATTATGATTACTCAATTACAAGTGGAGTCCTAGTCTTGCTTCCTTTGTAGGAAAATATTCCTTGTGCTTTCCTCATAAACCGGCCCACCAGAGTATAAGCCACCCTGCTGGGCCTTGGGCCTTGTCATCCGTCTGATCCGCCCGCCGGGTCTCCAGTGAGTCTCAATGTCCAGGCGGGTTACATGTAAACCGCCACATCCGGGCGGATCGCCAGTGAGTCGCCTAGCTCCAGCCGGGTCATAATTCCGGCCGGGTCATACCGCGGGGTATATCCCCGACATTAGCCCCCAAGTTTAATTTGGATTTATCCGTGTTAAACTGATCTGCAACATAAACACAAAAACAAATTGAAAGGTTGTACTCCGGGTTAAATATTCTTGTAAGCCGGCACTTGATCATCCTTAAATCCTTGTCATCTCCTCCTTCTGGAAAATCCGGGTCAATAGACCAACTTCATAATCAATTTCCTTTAGAAGAAATATTGTAAATAAAGCATCCATTTGAGTTGGCCTTCAATGCTCTGACTTGAAAAAAATATTGGTCTTGAAATATTCAACAGATATTCAGCCGGCTTGAAAATGTAGAACTTGCCAAGCTATGATTTGCAAAATCGCCGGGTTATAAAAACTGATGGTTCCGGGTCATGATTGTTTATTGACGCCGGGTCACGATTGTTGCCAACGCTGGGTCATAATTATTGATGACGTTGGATCAATCTTGTTTGCTCAAAACTGAGAATTTGAAAATATTTCTCCTTATATCCGTGTTACCTGTAGCCCCCAAGTCTTGAGCAGATCCAAATGATGACTTAAGACTTGATTCCATATAAATATTACCACTTTGAAGAAATCCATATTGTTCATCTCAATCACTAGTCAGAACTGAGTATTCTTCGTATGTAGCCCCCAAGTGTTGGGTTGTCATGCTTGCAGCAACCTAGGACTTGTAATTGCCTTATGCTCATAAAAACTTCAACCAATGTAGCCCCCAAGGGCCGGGTCATTATGCAATAATGAGCAGGGACTTCGTAAATATAATCATGTATACCCGAGTAGCGACGTGTAGCCTCCAAGGGCCGGCTCATTTCGAATGTGGTGAGTCGGGCCTTTAATAAGTTGAGCAAAAAAATGACTTTGCATTAGCCCCCAAGTGCCATGGTGCATGCTGGCAGTGACATGGGACTTGCATATTTGATGTAATCTCAATTTGAATAATGTAGCCCCCAAGTGCCGGGTCGTAAGCCTGCAGCGACTCGGGACTTATTCCTTTCCAATGTAGAATAAATCATATCCATTGATAAAATAATAGCCATTGCGCTGAAGCGACTTTTAAAAACCTCAATAATATTAGTTACTGATAACCATAATAAAAATCCAGCCATGTTGGTTATTAAAGATTTGAATAACCCGGTTTGAAAACCTCAATCATTCAATATCATAATGAAAATCCAGCCAAGTTTGGCTATTTAAAGATTCAAATACCTTATCTGTTGACAAGTAAATCCGGAGTTTTAAATACCCGGCGGCTCTTGGCCGATGGCGATTTAATGCGCCTCCATTGTAAGTCGGAATTTTTGTAACCCGGCGGCTTATAGCCTTTGAGAAAATCAAGAATTGATAACCCTTTTGAGACACCTATTTCAATCTTTGATGATGGGCTTGAACTTAATCATTTATGTAAGTCATAGCTCTGTAAATCCTGCAGAGTTTAAACAACATATGCCATGGGAACTTAACGCCAAAAGTCAGGGCGGGTAATAATATCTCACATATAACCACTGTGATATTGAATTTGCACTGCCGGTTTACATGACCTGTGCAGTAAGGGCGATAACCCAATCCTTTGAAGCCAATGCTTCCACATAGATGATGATTGTCATAAGCTGGTGACTTATCGTCCAGAGTCAAGCCGGGTTAAATAGAAACCACTCATATATGCTTCAGATATAATCAAAAGAGTCTCAAGTAAAATCCAAAAAATTATTTGCAAAAAGAGACTTCAAGAATTTTGAGGCTTCTGATTCGAATACGATCAGAAAACCGTTCCAAAGGGGTTAAGCTAAGATTCGAATACAATCATATAGCCTCCAGTGGCTTTGGCGTTGCCGATCAAGAGGGTACGGACAGCTATGTTCTCTTTGGTTCGAATACAACCTATGTTTGAACAGGAATCCCCAAATGACCTTAAGAGTTGTTTAACAACGCTGATTCGAATACGATCCACGTCGGACCCAAAAGGGGTTGAGCTATGATTCGAATACGATCAAGAAGCCCCCTAGTGAGTTTGGCAGTGTGCCGATCAAAAGGGTACCGACAGCTATGTTCTCTTTGGTTCGAATACAACCTATGTTCGAACAGGAAGCCCCCAAGTGACCATAGAGGCAGGGTACCTATATGTGAGTTGTGCTTTGCAACAGACTCTCTTTGGTCCCTTTAATTTTATCCGAGAACTCGAATTTTGCGAGAGATAAATTTTTGAACCAGAAATTCTTAAACCGGATTTTGAGAGTTTCAAAGCTTTGTGAGAGACAAATTTACCTTGAACCGGATTTTAATCCGGAATTCTTCTTTTTAAGCCGGACATCTTTCTGACGGTCCTTAAAATTTCATCGATAGAGCAGTAATCTCCGGGGCCGGGTTATTTTTCCCTCCAATGACCCAGAGTTCGTGAATGCATTGAAACCGGCCAATTCTGCCGAGTCATACCATTGTAGCCCCCGAATCTCAAGACAACTCGAGGTGTTGGCTTGAGATTCTCCATATTTGACCATAGCAGAAGGTGTATATCATTGGCGTTGATAGCGCGATGTGAATCCACAGAAGGTTGAGGTGACTGTGGCGGGTTTATAAATGATTCCGTATGAGCCGTGTCAGCAACTCGGCCAATGGTTCCTTTCAAATGGCTGTTTGAAGTTTAACTAAACTGTAGTGGCGGCGACTTGTGTGCCTATCCATTGAGCCATCCAGTGCAGACGGCGGCTGATAATACATGATAATTTGCCTCCAATTTATTGGAAGAAAACCGGGCTTCTCAAGCAGTGACTTGCTCATACTTAATAAACAGCTCATGCAGACAGGTGCGGCCTGATGTGTTGATGTAGACCAGGCCGCGAGAGACAGACGGTAAAGACGACCGCAACATCTGAGACGGCACAAACAGATGAACCGGCCGTGGCGTTGTAAGTCGGTGCGGATGGGCAAGTTGTCCTCCAATTTGTTGTAAGCCGGCGTGGTCGGGAGAGACGGCCACGACGTTATAAGCCGGCGTGGTCGTGAGAGATGTCCACGGCATTGTAAGCCGGTGCGGGAGTCTGTTGAGTAACGACGATCACCTGTGCCAAAAGATATTGGTGTGCCTTCATCTCCGCGGTATAATATTACTTTTTGTCATAAATAATTGCCCTGCATAAACAATATTGCAGACCAAGGCAAAGATACGTTTTTTTTGACAAAAACAGCGTTTGCTAATAAAACAAACTTGGATGGATATGACCTGATTTGTTTGGATGACGGATGATCCGTTTATCGCGACGGAGGTGGCTCAGGCAGACCAGCGACTCAATATAGTTCCGGCGGCTCAGGCAGACCGGTGACTTAATATAACCCCGGCGGCTCAAAGCGGCAAGGGCGGCTCAACGTGGCTCCGGTGGGTTGATGTAGATTAAGCTGCACGAGCGGTGACTTGCGCACACATGTTCCATCAGTAAATGGGCGCAGACGTCGGTGCGTCATGGTGCTGACGTACACTTCATAGGCACAACAGGTCACCACCTTTGCTGCACATAAAAATATACAGACCAAAGTAATTGTTCTTTGATGAAAACAATATATGTAATAAAATAAATTTAGATGGATATCATCTGATGTTTGTGAACGACAGATCTGGACGTAAACTACCAATACCAATTGATTCATCTAGTGCGTAATCTTCCTTTTCCTCCATACTTTTGTCAGGATGTGGGCTAATAGTGGCCTTTTAGCTCCACGTAACATGTATGTAGCACCAAAACATGACATCACTTTTCTTTGATAGCATTTTGAAATGTCAGGCCTTGTCCTCCCTTTAGTCCATCGGGTCAAACTCCCCCCTTTTCTTTTATCTCAGCAGGCCAAGGCCACACTAGCGAATGGGAAGGTGAGACCGGCGAGCAGCAGCGGCTAGGGAGGTGAAACAGGGCGCGACCCGGCGGGGGGCGGCTTGACGGCACCGTGAGGCGAGGCCGGGTCAAGGCTGTGGCCGTGCAGAGCGAATATGAGGAGGCCCGGCCGGACCAAAGATATGGGACACCAACGGAAGGAGCGCGGGGTCGATTTGACCCAGAGGCCGAGGCGGAGCAGCCTGCTACAGAGGCCGACCAGCGTGCTACGGCAGCAGAGGCGTCTGAGTTCTGTGCGACGACCGCATATATCTCGGGTCGTGGTGGATTTAACCAATAAATATTCAGGTCGTTTTTTCCTCTGGATCGTGGACTCCTTTTTTTAATCCAAGCGCCTACCGTGACCATTGTCTACCCGTAGGAAGTAGAACTCCGATTCGAACATGGTAGTGTTCTTTTAAATAATGTAGCTTTGATCCTTGTGCTCATCAAGCAGTAGTAGTACGATGGTTAGTGGAAACGTCTTTTGGCTTTTGGATTAGCTTCTGGATTTTATAATCTTTCTGGTTGCAGCTCTTCCCAAGATTGAGACAGATATTCTATTCAATAGTTGCCTGCTAGTCCTCATTTGATCTCCGCATGTAATTGGCCGGTACTCATAACAGTACTGGTACTTGTTTTGATCTCCACTTGATTTATCTTTGTATCCACGTGGACTAGTAGTACTAAACACCCTTTGAATTTGAGCCTGTAATCCAGCCGCAGTAACTTACAGAACTTGGCGGATCAGACAGCGGAAAAACTTTTGTCCGTCTCGATGGAAACTGTGACTTGACAGCTTGCGGACTCGGCGAAACCAATCTCCCGTCGGTTTGGACTGACCGTCTCGTGTTGGCGGCGCACAGAACGCAAAAACCCTAATTCCTTTAATCTCAATCTCGTATATTGCTCCGACTTCTTACCACGGAGACGATGTGTATCCTTCTGCGCCGGTTCTCTTTCATCCAGTTACATCACGATCTTCTCAATCCTGGAAGAGAGCCCTCCAAGAACTCAACATCACCGTGCGCAAGCCCCACGGTGGGCGCCAACAGTCTTGGAATTGTCACGGCAGATGTCCTAGCGTGAGGACTTAGTCGTGAGGCCAACGCATCTATGTGGTAGCTTGAGAGGGGTTGAGCGGAATCGAGAGACGCAACACAAGACAAGGGTTTAAACAGCTTCGGGGCCCGGGAAACATCATCCGGTAACAACTCCACATGATGTTTGTGGCTAGGTCTCATTATCATCACGAGGGAGATGCCGTAAATCCGGCTCTCCTCTAGTTGTCTCTATATCTAGAGATTGTTTCTTGCTCCTTGTCCCTCTTGGGGAGCCCTGCCCCTCCTTAGATAAGTTGAAGGGGCGGGTTACATGACTAGTCCTAGTAGGATTATGATTACACAATTAGAAGTGGAGTCCTAGTCTTGCTTCCTTTGTAGGAAAATATTCCTTGTGCTTTCCTCATAAACCGGCCCACCAGAGTATAAGCCACCCTGCTGGACCTTGGGCCTCGTCATCCGTCTGATCTGCCCGCCGGGTCTCCAGTGAGTCTCAATGTCCAGACGGGTTACATGTAAACCGCCACATCCGGGCGGATCGCCAGGGAGTCGCCTAGCTCCAGTCGGGTCATAATTCCGGCCGGGTCATACAGCGGGGTATATCCCCGACTGGTACAGAGCAGAACTCTGAAGACTGAAGAAAACAAAGCTGACCCCCCCCCCCTACAAGAAATAAGGCTGAAGTTCCTCAAATTTTGCCTCCAATTTAACATGATTAACTCCCCTGTTAATTCCTTTAGCCTCGTCCGGACTCGTTCCTGATCCCCTTTTGAAAATCAAATCAAACCCACCAGAAACAGCCCCCAAATCCTCCTTGTAACTCACCTGATTTGAAGCCTGGACCCTTAATTCCGCCGGCTGGATTGCCGCCCCTTGACCCGCATTAGTTCCTCCGTTCATCTCCCACTTCAATTGAATCGCATCCAAATCAGATTTGAAGAACCTCGCAGCCCTGCTCTGCATCCGCCGCAATATCTTATGTGGGTTCCTCGCTCGGGAGAGAAGGTCCTTCTCGCGCCTTTTAAAGGTGCTCCAGTCCTCAACGAGGAGGCCACCCATGTGACGCCCCCGATTTAATCGTACACTAATCATGCACGCAAATGTGTACGATCAAGATCAGGGTCTCATGGGAAGATATCACAACACAACTCTAAAATATAAATAAGTCATACAAGCATCATAATACAAGCCAGGGGCCTCGAGGGCTCGAATACAAGTGCTCGATCATAGACGAAGTCGTGAAGCAACAATATCTGAGTACAGACATAAGTTAAACAAGTTTGCCTTAAGAAGGCTAGCACAAACTGGGATACATATCGAAAGAGGCACAGGCCTCCTGCCTGGGATCCTCCTAAACTACTCCTGGTCGTCGTCAGCGGGCTGCACGTAGTAGTAGGCACCTCCGGTGTAGCAGTCGTCATCGACGGTGGCGTCTGGCTCCTGGACTCCCTCGTCTGGTCGCAGCAACCGGGTACTCATCCAAAGTACTCGCAAGCAAGGAGGTACACTACATATGCATGGATATATGTGTAAAGGGCCATATCAGTGGACTAAACTGCAGAATGCCAGAATAATAGGGGGATAGCTAATCTTGTCGAAGACTACGCTTCTGGCAGCCTCCGCCTTGCAGCTTGTTGCAGAGAGTAGACTGAAGTCCTCCAAGTAGCATCACATAGCAATAATCCTACCCGGCGATCCCCTCCTCGTATCCCTGAGAGAGAGCGACCACCGGGTTGTATCTGGCACTTGGAAGGGTGTGTTTTATTAAGTATCCGGTTCTAGTTGTCATAAGGTCGAGGTACAACTCCAAGTCGCCCCTGTTATCAAGATCACGGCTATTCGAATAGATTAACTTCCCTGCAGGGGTGCACCACATAACCCAACACGCTTGATCCCATTTGGCCGGACACACTTTCCTGGGTCATGCCCGGTCGCGGAAGATCAACACGTCGCAGCCCCACCTAGGCTCAACAGAGAGGTCAGCACGCCGGTCTAAACCTAAGCGCACAGGGGTCTGGGCCCATCGCCCTTAGCACACCTGCACGTTGCGTGGGCGGCCGGAAGCAGAACTAGCCCCCTTAATACAAGAGCAGGCCTACGTTCCAATCCGGCGCGCGCCGCTCAGTCGCTGACGTCACGAAGTGCTTCGGCTGATACCACGACGCCGGGATACCCATAACTACTCCCGCGTAGATGGTTAGTGTGTATAGACCAAATGGCCAGACTCAGATCAAATACCAAGATCTCGTTAAGCGTGTTAAGTATCCATGAGCGCCCGAGCAGGCCAGGCCCACCTCTCTCGTAGGCGGTCTCAACCTGCCCTGTCGCTCCGCCTCAAAGATCCACTCGCTGGTGCTCCACCAGCCGACCCGACTTTAGTCTCCACATGTATCATGTATAAAGTATATAGTATATACCCGTGATCACCTCCCGAGTGATCACGGCCCGATAGTATATACAACAGATGGACAAGAATGTAGGGCCACAGATGGAATACTAGCATCCTATACTAAGCATGTAGGATTGCGGTAAAGGTAACAACAAGAGTAACAAGGACAAAGCTATGCATCGGGATAGGTATAATGAGCAAGCAGTAACATGCTACACTACTCTAATGCAAGCAGTATAGAGTAGAATAGGCGATATCTGGTGATCAAGGGGGGGAGGGCTTGCCTGGTTGCTCTGGCAAGAGAGAGGGGTCGTCAACTCCGTAGTCGTACTGGGCAGCAGCAGCGTCGGTCTCGGTGTCTAGCGAAAGAAGAGGGGGAAGAAACAATGAATATTTAAGCAAACAGATGCATGACGATGCATGACAAAGCAAAGCGTGATGCTAGGCGTGCCCTAACGCGGTATGTGGTGATACCGGTGAAGGGGGGAAACATCCGGGAAAGGATCCCCGGCGTTTCGCGTTTTCGGGCGGAGGAGCCGGAGGGGGAAAGTTGCGAGTTCGATAGGTTAGAGGGGTGTGGCGGACGAACGAGTTGCGTGATCCGAATCGTCTCGTCGATTACGAGCAACTTTCATGTAGAAAGTATTTTCATCCGAGATACGGATTAAAAGATATGATTTCCTAAAGATTTAAATCATTTTCTGATTTTAATTATTTATTTAAATCCAACATTATCCAAAACAGTGAAAGGTGATGTCAGCATGACATCACCATGACGTCAGCAGGTCAAATCGACCGCTGATTGGTAGTCAAATCGACCCGTGGGTCCCACTGACATTGGCTGATTTTAGTTAAACAGAATTGATTAGTTTAATTAGGTGATTAGTTTAACCTAAATAGGATTAATTAAGTTAACTAATTAATTAATTAATTAATTAAATTATTATATATTTTTTAATTCCTTTCTTTTAAACATTCTGGGCTGGGCCCCGTTTGTCATAGGGCCAAAGGCCTAATGGGGCAGAGCGGTTAGCGGGCGCGGGCGTCGGCGCCCGACTAGGCAGAGCGCCCCGATCGAAGGCAGGGGGCCAGCCATGGGCGTGGCGAGGCCGCCGGCGTGGCCGATCGGCCCGAGACGGGAGGCATGGGAGGAGCGGCCAGGCGCAGGTGGGGCGCCAAGGGCGCGACCAGTGCGGGCGGAAGTGGTGGCCGAAGGCCACGACGAGAGTGGGCGGACGGCGGCGGCAACGCCTGCAACATCCGCCACCGCAGCAGACCAGCACCGGGGTTGAGCACGGCGAGGTGGTGCGGTGAGAGTGGCAAGGAGGTGAGGGCGAGTGGGGGCGCGCGGGAATGCCGGTGCAAAGTAGCAGTAGAGAGAAGGAGGAGAGGCCAGGGTACGAGGCGGCGGCACGGGCGACCCGTGCGGTGCCGGAGCACGGCTGTGTTCGGGATCGGCGTTGAGGGGGGTCAAATCGACCGGCGTTCGACATCAACAGCACCCACGAGAGCTAACGAAGTAACTGGCAGCTAGAACGGGACCAAAGGTCCACCGGAGCCTCGTCGGAGACGAGCTCGTGTGGCGGAGTAACTCGGCGGACGGCGAATCGGGCGCCAGAACTCGCAAGTGAGCGCGTGGAGTGAGGGGAAGGAGGGAGATGCTCAATGCCATCGTTGGGAAGTCCCGGGGAAGCCGGTGGTGGTCGGAGGGCGGCGGAGTCCAGCGAGGTCGACGACGAAGCAGAGCAGGGAGACGAGGTCGCTGCAGGGGCTCCGAGCTCCGACCCAAGGTGGCAGGCGTCGTAGGGGGCAACGGCAGGGCTGGTAAACGCGTCGTCGAGGTGAGGGAGGGTCGGTGGTCGCGTCGACGACGAGCAGTGGCGACAAGCTCGAGCGGCTGAGCTCGAGATCGAGGGATAGAAGAGGGGAGAGGGGAGGTGGATCCGGCGAGGGGGTGAGGGAGGAGCAGCTAGGGTTCGGGGAGGGGGGGCGTCGGGCAACGACTTTATAGGCGGGGGCAGGGCCGGATGGTCGCCACGCACGGCCATCGCCGGCAGATGGCCGCCACGGCACCCCTGCCTCCTGTAGCGAGAGGTGGGAGGCAAGTGGTGGTTGGCCTGGGCCGTTTTGCTAGATGGGCCAAGGGCCCCAGTAGATTTGGTTTCTTTTCTTTTTACTAGTATATTTCCATTTACTTTTCTGTTTATTTATTTAGCTATTGTTTTGTATTTTCTTTTAGCATCAAAGTATTTTTGTAAAATGTTAAACCTTGCCATATAATTACTATGCATTATTGCGCACTGCCACAACAAGTTTGGGTTTATATTTAAATGGGATAAAAAGGTGTTGTTGGTCCACTGTTTTAATACCGGGCAATTTTATATTTTGAAAAATGATAATTATTTCATGACAAATTGTTAGTGAATATTTGCAACCCACCAAACATTTTTGTTTTATCGTTTGAAGAAATAATAGTTTGACTTTATTTTAAACTTAATTTGAATCGGGTTTGGATCAAAGTGAGGTTTAGCAAATTACTGCAATGACATGGCATCATTAAGAGGGATTATCGTATCTTGATTATCCCAAGGCGTCACAATTCTCCTCCACTACAAGAAATCTCGTCCCGAGATTTAAGAGGTAGTGAAAGGGGGGAAGGTTTGGTAACGAATCTAGTGGGTCTTCTCATGCTGGCTTGCTCTTCTCGAAGAGACTGGTCCAATACATTGTTGTCTTCATTCCTTTGCTTCCGGTCATCATGATGAAGTCGACATCCTTTCTTCGGGATCTTCATCGTACTTACGAATAGGTAACGGGCAGCTCTACAATGATAGGATGTTATAAGGGAAATTCATCTGGGGGTATCCCAGGAATGAACATATGAGTATCTCTCGAGTTGAACAAATGACACACATCGAGAGCAAAGTAAGACGGTGTAATAAGAAGTTTCAAGCGGATAGGCAATCGTTCATTGCCTGAAGCGAAGTCTTGAAAAGGGGTTGAACAGCGGGAATAAGTATTGTGTCCGATACTGAATAGATCAACAGGCAAGTGGCCCGTGAATTACATACAAAGTCAAGCACGAGGAATAACTTTGACAACAGGGGTGTACAGGAGAGTCAGGTTTCGATCTGTGGGCTGTGGGTTATGGGCCCACCATGTGGGTTAAAAGCAGCAGGCGCTAACATTTGCACGGTCAAGATAGCAAGGTATGTCGAGGATAGCACATCGGTTTTGTTGGCAACAATGTTGGTACCTAGGGCGAGGGACGAAGAGAACCATTTTCACCTTTCGTTGAAACAAGGTGGACCAATAGGCAAAGTTCTCGTCCATCGATGGTTACCGGAATGTCATCAACAAAAGTAACAGGGTCTTACTGACAGAGTGGTACAACGAGCTGTTTACATAAGCAGGAAAATATTACTGCTTATATAATATAGATCATGAGAAGGTTTAAACAAACCAATGGAAAGGAACAGTGATTATCAGATTTAAGCAGAACAATGGAATGGAAAATGTGTATACACACATATTTCGGGGTATATCCTTCCCAATGACAAGCGAGCATGATATCCATGACAGGATATAATGTAGAAAACCCTTTAGGTAAGGGGAGAAAAATTTCATGACATTACCCATACAACGGTGTTTGGATAATTGATAAAGAGAATTTAGCATGGTGCTTCAAATGTTCTTATCGATGATCACAGTACCACAGACATGCTTCGAGATGGCATTGACATGGTCTTTAAGCAAAGGTCGGACTTTGGACACACAAAGGATACATCAGGATCAACTTATAGAATAAGTCTTACAATTTCCTCATGGAAGAATGGCTGACATTGCTAAAAGGAAACTATAACAATAGGTCCCCCGGACAGGTGTGTTAAGCATGGCATTACCTTACCGGGTCTTATAAAGACCAATGTTATAACTCTTGGAAATATATTCCAACCATCATATCTGACCGAGATTCAGATCTGATTGGTGTCAGGATACCTCAGACTCAGGATGTCTAAGAAGAAAAGGTGCAACACAAATTGGCGGGATGACATTGTAAGATTCTCGGCAAATGAACTATGGAAGCGAATTCTGAAACAAGAGTTCATTAGTAAACCAAGGAGAGGATGAAGAGGTGGCTGATGGACACAGCAACAATTCATCGAGAATTTCAAAGGATGGATTTCCACAATTATGTGAACAAGGAGATAACATTTGTCAGATCAAATGATATAATGAGATATGCTCGAGGAAAA
Organism: Aegilops bicornis; assembly: GCA_021605145.1. Lineage (NCBI taxonomy): Eukaryota > Viridiplantae > Streptophyta > Magnoliopsida > Poales > Poaceae > Aegilops > Aegilops bicornis. The sequence goes on from CM038670.1 coordinate 570,567,081, forward strand.
CATACCCAATTAAACATCAGTTGGAAGGTGCACCAGAAATATGGGCTTATGTATAGCATGAACGATGTTAGAATGGTGATTCGATAACCAATGGTCTAAGAATGAAATGTCGACTATTAACTTCAACGCAATAGGGTTACTAGAAGTTTTAAATTCACACCTCATAGTTCAATGGTAATCCGGTTAGAAACAACACGGGACCAAGATATGAACAGAGATGGCGAGAAGTATTACTGCATCTAGAATTTCCTAAGAGGTGGTGAAACTCTCACAACATTCTAGATATAAAAGATGGTAATACCCCAAGGTAAAGAAGAACGAATGCTGGATAGCAAGGATCTCAAGGTATAACAAAAAACACGAAAAAGTTTGTGTTGAACGGAAGGCAATCGAGTGGTCGATGATAACAAAAATCATCGTGGGCAAGGATGGTATTTCTCATCATGAACTCAGTTGATATCCTGGAAGAGCTCGGAATGTTGATGATGATCACGACACATTTGTCGAGAGATTTCATGAAGATGTAATCAATCAAATGACGACATCAAGTCAAAGGAATGATGAAGCGGAAGGTTATTGGAACCATGGGTAGGACACAAACTCAAAATCAAGTTTGTTGTTCAAGGAGAAATGATATGATGAGGAGGATCGATGCAAGATTAGCTCATCGACAAAAGTGGTGCTCCGGGGATAAGGACCAGGTAGCACAGTTAAAAATTAGCCCAATAATGGTATAGCCGATCAGGCTAGGAATGACGGGAAGGATTATTAAACTCATAAGCAACGAGAATTAATTAGGGTTATCGAACCGAATGAGGCATCGGTTCACATATCGGTGTTCTCGGTTGTCGACAACCCGTAACCCGTAAAAATTGAAATCGGGGAGAAATAACAGTTGATGAAGAACCCATAAGAAGTTATGCAGTTCCATGACGTTATCAAGATATCCTAGTGTAATACTCGACGGTAGATCAAAGTAAAGGTTGGACAGGTGCAATGATCTGCACAAGACAAGTACTCAACTTGTCTGATAAATGGTATTAATGAGAAAATATGGTCGGAACCATGATTGCAAAGGACCAAAAATAAATACAGGACAAACTTATAACAAGGGATTAATATCATTTACAAGAAGCTTCATGATAAGTTTCACATCGGGTCCATGGGCATGAGCATAAAGGCTCAAGGTCGACTCCCACTTCTTCCATGCATAACCTTTCATTTTACTTCTTGCTTTTGATGAAGCTGTAGTGTAGAAATTTTACCTGGCGAAGCACCAGAAGAGTATGATTCGTGAAAACTTTCGGGTTCACACGGTTTAGAGAAGGCATATGTTCAACCCATAGGGGCTTCTTAGAAACATATACCACAAGTTTCAAGAGTAAATAACACAAGCCGAAAGCGAGCATGGTTGGCCACGCAGAGGATACAACTTAACAAAGGCATTATGTATCGTGGAAAGAACTCACAAAGTGATCAAATGTGAAGGACACCGCCGGATAACAATCCAACAAAAGACTTGATGGTCCACAAAGGATCCGATGTGAGTATCGATACTCAACCGTAAGAGGAAGGAATGCAAATGCAACAGGTTATGGAATCATCTGAATAATTCAAAGCTTAAATGCAAAGGAATTATGATTTCCAAAACAAAGGATCGAGAAGCGAGCGTTACGGTCAAGGATGGATCAATTGAATATACCAGGCACAATCGACGACGATAGTTTGGTCGAGAACCAGCTCATGTTCAAAATGACGTCGAGCCGGAAAGATAATCCTAGGACTCGACTGATGATTGCGAACATTCACAACGTATTGAATCAACGGACTCAAAAATGATGGTGACAAAGGATGCCAATATGATTACTATACTTATGGGATTAATCATAATGAAAGCAAACAAGAAATTCCAGAGCAATAAGTTGCTGAGGATTTTGAATACCGAATGGTATTTCAAGACTTCGGGAAATACATGAATCAATCGGGAAAGAACGGATACTCTATAAGTGCGAGAAATTATCCGTAGGGGTATTCAGGTGGCAAAGAACTGCAGGGCAGTAGGCACAAAGTATTCCCAAAACAAATAGAAAGAATTTCGGGGGTATCTTGTAATAACAAGATCCACGGGGAATGATTGTATGAATAGCAAGTGTATGCCGTTTTCATAGGGGTTGACGGTGGATGGAAATCGCAAATGCGATGACACAAAGACTCGAGAGAACATCGTAGAGTAACTTTGGAATCTTCTAGCGCAGCAGGCGATCATCTGAAGTGAGGGGCTCCCCGGGAGAAAGTATTTTCGAGAACCTAAAGTTAGTTTTGTTTTTAGCAAAATCATTTAACCCGAATAGAAGAGAGTTCAGAGTCCCAGAGTAAAGGTCGAGGAGTAAAAGATCCTAGTACCACCCAATGGCGGCGTGGGCCGTAAGGCACACAGCCAAGTTAGTAAAGTTTTTTTCCAATGTCTAGACTCGACTTGACCAAGGAGTGTGGAAGGGGAGTCCTACAGCAATCGGCTCGATACCAACTTAGGACGCCCGATTTAATCGTACACTAATCATGCACGCAAATGTGTACGATCAAGATCGAGTCTCACGGAAGATATCACAACACAACTCCAAAATATAAATAAGTCATACAAGCATCATAATACAAGCCGGGGCCTCGAGGGCTCGAATACAAGTGCTTTCGATCATAGACGAAGTCGTGGAAGCAACAATATCTGAGTACGTACATAAGTTAAACAAGTTTGCCTTAAGAAGGCTAGCACAAACCGGGATACATATCGAAGAGGCACAAGCCTCCTGCCAGGATCCTCCTAAACTACTCCACGGTCATCGTCGGTGGGCTGCACGTAGTAGTAGGCACCTCCGGTGTAGCGATGCGTCATCGACGGTGGCGTCGCTCTGGACTCCCTCGTGCAGTCGCAGCAACCGGGTAAAGAAAGGGGAAAAGGGGAACAAGGCAACCGTGAGTACTCATCCAAAGTACTGCAGCAAGGAGCTACACTACATATGCATGGATATATGTGTAAAGGGCCATATCAGTGGACTAAACTGCAGAATGCCAGAATAAGAGGGGGATAGCTAATCTTGTCGAAGACTACGCTTCTGGCAGCCTCCGCCTTGCAGCTTGAGAGTAGACTGAAGTCCTCCAAGTAGCATCACATAGCAATAATCCTACCCGGCGATCCCCTCCTCGTATCCCTGAGAGAGCGACCACCGGGTTGTATCTGGCACTTGGAAGGGTGTGTTTTATTAAGTATCCGGTTCTAGTTGTCATAAGGTCAAGGTACAACTCCAAGTCGTCCTGTTATCAAGATCACGGCTATTCAATAGATTAACTTCCACGAAGGGTGCACCACATAACCCAACACGCTTGATCCCATTTGGCGGACACACTTTCCTGGTTCATGCCAGCCGCGGAAGATCAACACGTCGCAGCCCCACCTAGGCTCAACAGAGAGGTCGACCGCGGTCTAAACCTAAGCGCCTGAAGTGCAGGCCCATCGCCTTAGCACACACTGCGTTGCGTGGCGGCGGAAGCGTAACTAGCCCCTTAATACAAGAGCAGGCCTACGTTCCAATCCGGTAGCGCGCCGCTCGACGGCGTCACGAAGTGCCGGTGATACCACGGCGTCGGGATACCCATAACTACTCCAGCGTAGATGGTTAGTGCGTATAGACCAAATGGCGGACTCGGATCAAATACCAAGAACTTCGTTAAGCGTGTTAAGTATCCATGAACGCCGAACAGGCCAGGCCCACCTCTCTCCTAGGCGGTCTCAACCTGCCTGCCGCTCCATACAAAGATCCACTCATGGTGCTCCACCAGCCGACCCGACTTTAGTCTCCACATGTATCATGTATAAAGTATATAGTATATACCCGAGATCACCTCCCGAGTGATCTCGGTCCGATAGTATAGCACAGCAGACGGACAAGAATGTAGGGCCACAGATGGAATATTAGCATCCTATACTAAGCACGTAGGATTGCAGGTAAAGGTAACAACAGTAGTAACAAGGACAGGCTATGCATCAGGATAGGTATAACGTAGCAAGAACATGCTACACTACTCTAATGCAAGCAGATAGAGTAGAATAGGCGATATCTGGTGATAAAGGGGGGCTTGCCTGGTTGCTCGCAAGAGAGAGGGTCGTCAACTCCGTAGTCGTCTTGCGGCAGCGGCGTCGGTCTCGGTGTCTAGCGGAAGAAGAGGGGGAAGAAACAATGAATATTTAAGCAAACAGATGCATGAAGATGCATGACAAAGCAAGGCGTGATGCTAGGCGTGCCCTAACGCGGTATGTGGTGATACCGGTGAAGGGGGGAAACATCCGGGGAAGGATCCCCGACGTTTCGCATTTTCGGGCGGAGGAGCCGGAGGGGGAAAGTTGCGAGTTCGATAGGTTAGAGGGGTGTGGCGTACGAACGGGTTGCGTATCCGGAATTGTCTCGTCGTTCTGAGCAACTTTCATGTAGAAAGTGTTTTCATCCGAGATACGGATTAAAAGATATGATTTTCTAAAGATTTAAATCATTTTCTGATTTTAATTATTTATTTAAATCCAACATTATCCAAAACAGTGAAAGGTGATGTCAGCATGACATCACCATGACGTCAGCAGGTCAAATCTGACCGTTGACTGGTCAAACTCACCCGTGGGTCCCAGTGTCATTGGTTGATTTTAGTTAAACAGAATTGATTAGTTTAATTAGGTGATTAGTTTAACCTAAATATGATTAATTAAGTTAACTAATTAATTAATTAATTAATTAAATTATTATATATTTTTTTAATTCCTTTCTTTTAAACATTCTGGGCTGGGCCCCGTTTGTCATAGGGCCAAAGGCCTAATGGGGCGGAGCGGTTAGCGGGCGCGGGCGTCGGCGCCCGACTGGGCAGAGCGCCCAGATCGAAGGCAGGGGGGCCAGCCATGGGCGTGGCGAGGCCGCCGACGTGGCCTTGATCGGCCGAGACGGGAGGCATGGGCGGAGCGGCCAGCGCAGGTGGGGCACCAAGGGCGCGACCAGTCTGAAGGCGGAAGTGGTGGCGAAGGCCACGGCGAGAGCGGGCGGACGGCGGCAACGCCGCAACATCCGCCATCAGAAAGCATCAAAGACCGGGGTTGAGCACGGCAAGGTGGTGCGGTGAGAGTGGCAAGGAGGCGAGGGCAAGTGGGGGCGCGCAGGGATGCCGGTGCAAAGCAGCAGTAGAGAGAAGGAGGAGAGGCCAGGGTACGAGGCGGCGGCACGGGCGACGCGTGCGGTGCCGGAGCACGGCTGTGTTCGGGATCGGCGTTGCGGGGGGTCAAATCGACCGCGTTCGGCATCAACAGCACCCACGAGCTAACGGCAATCGGGCGGCTAGAACGGGACCAAAGGTCCACCGAGCCTCGTCGGAGACGAAGCTCGTGGCGGAGTAACTTCGCGGACGGCGAATCGGGCCCCGTAACTCGCAAGTGGCGCGCGTGGAGTGAGGGGAAGGAGGGAGATGCTCACTGCCGTCGTTGGGATGGCCCGGGGAAGCCGGTGGTGCTCGGAGGGCGGCGGAGTCCAGCGAGGTCGACGACGAAGCAGAGCAGGGAGACGAGGTCGCTGCAAGGGCTCCGAGCTCCGACCCAAGGTGGCAAAGCGGCGAGGGGGCGCAGCGACGGGCTGGTAAACGCTGCCGAGGTGAGGGAGGGTCGATGGTCGCGTCGACGACGAGAAGTGGCGACGAGCTCGAGCGGCTGAGCTCGAGATCGAGCGATAGAAGAGGGGAGAGGGGAGGTGGATCCGGCGAGGGGGTGGGGGAGGAGCAGCTAGGGTTCGGGGGGGGGGGGGGCGTCGGGCAACGACTTTATAGGCGGGGGCAGGGCCGGATGGTCGCCACGCATGGCCATCGCCGGCAGATGGCCGCCACGGCACCCCTGCCTCCTGTAGCGAGAGGTTTTTTTAGGTGAACTAGGGATTTTATTCCAAAGATAACACAGAAGGAATACAAGTGATGTTCGGTAGGATCCCTAGCCACAAGCGAAGTATCAGGAGAGTCAAGCAGCCTTTGCAATGGCATGAGCTTGACATTGGCCTCCCTACACTCATATCTAAAACTAGCACTCACAAAATCTTTCATAGACTCCCTAATTTCACTAATAACTACAGCATAAGATGATAGCACATCTCCCCTGATGTCCGAGACCACTTGCATACAAACAGAACCTATGATCACGTGTGGGAGGTTGAGGTCCTTTGCCAGAGCTAATGCCTCGCTGCACGCAAGTGCTTCCAGATTCACTGCATCAACCAAACCATCAAAAGTGACAGCCGAGGAGCCCAAATACCTCCCTTCTTTGTCCCTGCTTATCGCCGAGACTGCACCCCTTTTGCCGTTCCGCGAGATTGCACCATCCACATTGATTTTAACTGCCTCCCCCTCTGGCGCCTTCCACCTATGGGATCGCTGCTGCGGTGGCTGTCCAGCTGCAGGTTTGCTCATGGAGACAATGTCAAGATCCTGTAGCGAGAGGTGGGAGGCAAGTGGTGGTTGGCCTGGGCCGTTTTGCTAGATGGGCCAAGGGCCCCAGTAGATTAGGTTTCTTTTCTTTTTACTAGTATATTTCCATTTACTTTTCTGTTTATTTATTTAGCTATTGTTTTGTATTTTCTTTTAGCATCAAAATATTTTTGTAAAATGTTAAACCTTGCCATATAATTACTATGCATTATTGCGCACTGCCACAACAAGTTTGGGTTTATATTTAAATGGGATAAAAAGGTGTTGTTGGTCCACTGTTTTAATACCCAGGGGCAATTTTATATTTTGAAAAATGTTAATTATTTCATGACAAATTGTTAGTGAATATTTGCAACCCACCAAACATTTTTGTTTTACCGTTTGAAGAAATAATAGTTTGACTTTATTTTAAACATAATTTGAATCGGGTTTGGATCAAGTGAGGTTTAGCAAATTACTGCAATGACATGGCATCATTAAGAGGGGATTACCGTAGCTTGATTATCCGGGCGTCACAACCCACCCCTCGCCGCTCGTCGTGGCAAGCTATCGCAGCCGCCGCCGCCGACGGCGCCTCCATCTTGACCCGGCCGTGGGTCGCCTCGGCTATCGCAAGAGGCCCCTACAGAAAGAAAATGCTCATAGCCTTTGGTAAGTCGTTTGTGTGATGTCATTAGCTACTCAATCGTGAGTTTCATAGTGTGGCATGCGGTCACGTGTTTTTTTAACAACAATGGACAAAGATTTCGTGAACATGGTTCCACATGCATCCCTTATAAATAGTAAATTTAAAACAATGCTAGAGAAAAATAAAAAATATTTTTGGAATATGCATAGTCAACTGGTATACTCGTGTATGAAGTTTCACAAAGAAATCACATCCGTCGTAATCTGGGGGAAAATGACAAAATCAAAGCTATATTAAAAAACACTGTTTGATGAATAATATGGTCACAATTGTATTTTCTTCACTAAGGATTCCATGAGTATCAATACATCATGAAACTTCACACGTGAGTAGAATGGTCGACTAAGTTTCATACTGCGAAATTTTAGAATATTTTAAAAAATTCAGTATTTTTTATAAATTTACTATTCATGTGGGTGCTCGTGAAACCTTGTTCACCTTTGTATTTTCGCATCAAATAGGTAGTTGTTAGTCTTTGTGACTGTAAATTGTGTGAGCGCAGATGTCAATCAAAACAAAACATGCATTTATTTGTTGGACGAGCGCCTGTCGACTGACCCAACTTTTGGTCGGTCGCCTTCATCCGATGCATGGACTCCCACCCATCAAATCAGGCAACCATCCTCCCTTCGTCCCCTCACGTATCGTCCACCTCACGTCGGCCGTACACTAGTGCACAGAAAGAAAAACCGATGACCGCCGCTGACCTGGCCATGGACTAGCGGCACGAGCTTATCTGCTCATTGCCTCTCACCATCCTCGCTTGCACGCATCCGCGGTTCCGGCAAAAGCCCGAGCCACGGTTCCAGCTCTTCGCGATCGTGGTTCCAGCTCACGCGGTGACCGTCGCAGCTCGCCGCGGTTATGGTTCCAACTTGCCATGGTGACAATTGCAACTCGCTGTGGTAACGGTTCCAGCAAGCCGAGTCACGGTTGCAGCACCCTACGGCCATGGTTCCTGCTTGCCATGACTATGCTCCTAACTCGTCATGGTGACCGTCCTAACTCGCCGCGGTCACCAATTCCAGCAAAACCGAGTCGCGGTTGTTGCACCCCATCTCTAGGTTGTAGCTTTCCACATTGATGGTTGAAGCTTTGCCCATCAACGATTCCGCCGCCACCCTCGGCGAGTCATAGCATATGTAGTCACCGTCGTGCCTTGCTGGTTGAGGTAGTAACAAACACAGTCGCCGGTTCCAACTCGCTGGCAACCGGTTGCAGCATCCACCCAAGCCAGATGTAGCTCGGTGGCTTTACGGTTGCAGCTAGGATGACCGCAGGTTCCAGTATATGCCCAGGTCGGTTGTAGCTTGATGGCATGATGGTTGCAGCACCCGCTCGTAACCGTTGTAGCTTGCTAGCGTGATGGTTGGATCTTGTTGGCACGAGGGTTGCAACACCCTCCCTTGCCGGTTGTAGCTCGTTGGCATGATGATTGCAGCTCAACACCCCCACGGTTGTAGCATGGCATTTGCAAATAGTGGGTCGTGTGGCGACGCTTGTGGCAACCGTTGTTGGGGGTTTGTAGTGGCCCACGCAGCGACGGCACGGGGCGGGCCCTTGTGATAGAAAATGCCCCATGTTTTGTTTTGGTAATTGATGACAATCCCTATGGACTAATGATTGCTTTGAGTTAACTTTAAGGTTTGTCCATAGGCAATGCTTGAAGACCATATGTTGGTTTCAAGGTTAAAAGAAGGAGATTGTGTGTTGACCAAGGTGCTATTCAAGGAGTTATTCAAAGATTGATCATGTGAGAGTTGAGTCTATTGCAAACATGTCTTGATAAAGAAGATTGTGTGAACATTCATGTTTATCTTCAAGACATCATCTTAATGAAGGGAGAAAAAAAGATTCATGATTAATCAAGTCAAAGTACAAAGAATGGATTCAAGATAATCAACACACAAAGTGTAAAAACTATACCGAGTGGGTCAAGTGATCTCATGGTATGGTAAGCAATATCCATTACTCTTTGTGAACTAACCCATGATCTATGTGAGGTTAGCTATTTCTCCATGGGACAACAAAAGGAACATCTCATATGACCCATGGAGGATGACATCAAATTGTGATCGTCATCCATGTTAAGTTGTGTAAGTCAAGATAGATCATCACGAAGAGATCAGATGCTTGGGGAGCAATTCACTAGTCTTCATCGAGTCAGCGCAATCAAGAAAGGTGGTCCAACTTAAGGTGGTCTAGCTCAAGTGGATTATGTGCAAGGCAAAGGTTTGACCTTGATAAACTTTCTATTTTACCGGTCTCATGGTGTTAGTTGGGAAACTAGGTTATAGGATCGATAGTTGTACTATCAAGGGGGGCTCTCAAGTGAGTAGCTTGTTTGTATCGCTCATAGAAAGGTCAAACCTTTGCATCCTTGGTGTCATATTTCTTGGTTCTTGTTTGGCTTCTCTCTATCTGAGGTTTTAGAGCTTGTGGGTATCTTCATGGCAAGCTCATGTTCATCAAAAACGATTTCATATGCATCTTCTATTGCATTTTCGGTGTTCGAGATTTTGCCGGTTCTTATTTGAGAAAATGTTCTCACCTTTATATCATTGGTAATTTCTCTGTTGCTAGTTCTTAATGTTTCCAAGTTGTGATTTGACAACTCCTGTCATTAGCTTTCTATCAAATTCGAGTTCTTTAGTATCGGAGTTCATCTGTGAAACTTTTGGTAGTTTCGGTCTTTGCTGGTTTGTAGCTTGGTCCGGGGTGCCCGGAGTCACCATAGGATTTGTTCGTGTTCTCGGACTTGTCCGGGTACCCGGACCACTTTGGGTCTGGATGCCCGGAGGCACCAGGGAGGAGGCAACCTACCCCGGCTTGGTCCGGGTGCCTGTGGCCCCCATGGTCTAAGTGCCCGCGGCCTTCCCGTGGTTCTCTGCCTTCCCTGACCCTAGGTACCCGCCCCCTATTCTTCCCAGCCCTTATTGTGTTTGAGTGCTAGGGGACTTGTCCCCCAGTTGCTAGATGGAAACAGGACAAAGAGGGACACGATGTTTTACCCAGGTTCAGGCCCTCTCAAAGAGGTAAAACACTACGTCATTCTTCTATTGTATTGATTGTGATGGAGTACAAAGTATAGGATGATCTACCTCGAGATCGTATGTGAACGTATGTTTTTCTTCTCTACCCTATGGACTAAAATCCCTCAGCTTATATAGGAACCGGGGGTACCTAGGGTTACATGTAGGTCAGTTACATTAAGGGATAGACATACCGATGATTTGGACGTGTCTTGGAGTATGCACCAAGTCTTCGATGGATTCCATCTTTACAATGTCTTGGGGCATGGCAAACTTGGCCCAATTGTCGATAGTCCGGGGGTCCTCATCCCGACCCATGATTGGGGGCCCGACGTGGTTAGCACCCTTAGTCCAGGTGACTGTCACCCAGGGTTGCGGCTGTGCAATGGCTATTTCTCCCATGGGGGTATAAAGCCCCCCCTTCTTCCACCTCCAACCCCCCCCCCCTTCTTCCACCTCCACCCCCCTTCTTTGACCTCCAACCCTAATCTGGATGCAAGTTTTCCCCCTCACCATTTTGGACCTCTTGGAGTTTGCTTACTCTCAAGTTCTCCTATGATTATTGATTCTTTTTTAGGGAAAAGATAAAGGAGGTCTATATCCATATTTCCACCAATCATTTTCTTCTCTGAGTTAGGGGAACCTTGTGGGTTTAGATCTTGGATTTCTTTTGTGTTCTCCTCTTTTGTTCTTCCTTCATGTTCCTCCATAACATTTGTTGTTGTGGTGGGATTTGAGAGAGAAGGACTTGACCACTTTGTGTGCTCTTGCCATTGCATTTGGTGCATAGGTTTGAGTTTTCCACGGTGATACATGGAAGCAAAAGTTTAAGAAGCTTATTACTCCTGGGTGTTTGGTACCCTAGAGCTTGTTCCTCTTGTGTGCTTGGGCGCCCTAGACGATTGGTGCTGTTGCGAAGCTCAATCATTTTGGTGTAAAGCTTCGGGAGACCCTAATTAAGTTGTGGAGATTGCCCCGAGCAATTTGTGCGGGTTTGGTGACCGCCCACAAGGATATCCAATTGTACGGGTTCGGCGACCGTCCTCAAAGGTCCCTTAGTGGAGTCACGACACCTTGCATTGTGTGAGGGCATGAGGATAATACGGTGAGCCATTTGTTGGGTAACGTAGTAATTTCAAAAAAAAATTCCTACGCACACGCAAGATCATGGTGATGGTATAGCAACGAGAGGGGAGAGTGTTGTCCACGTACCCTCGTGAGACCGTGGCGGGGCGTTATGACAACGCGGTTGATGTAGTCGTCGTCTTCACGATCCGACCGATCCAAGTACCGAACGTCGGCACCTCCGAGTTCAAAGCACACGTTCAGCTCGATGGCGATCCCGGACTCCGATCCAGCAAAGTGTCGGGGATGAGTTCCGTCAGCACGACGGCGTGGTGACGATGATGATGCTCTACAGGCGCAGGGCTTTGCCTAAACTCCGCGACGATATGACCGAGGTGGAATATGGTGGAAGGGGGCACCGCACACGGCTAAGGAACGATCCGTAGATCAACTTGTGTGTTCTCGGGTGCCCCCTTGCCCCGTGATATAAAGGAGGGAGGGAGGTGCGGCCGGCCCCCAAAGGGGTGCGCTGGAGGAGTCCTACTCCCACCGAGTAGGACTCCCCTCTTGCCTTGTTGGAGAAGGAAAGGGGAGGGAAAGAGGAAGAGGCGCCGCCCCCCCTCTCCTTGTCCTATTCGGACTAGGGGGGGAGGGGGCGCGCGGCCTGCCCTGGCTGGCCCTCCTCTTCTCCCTTATGGCCCACTAAGGCCCATTATCCCCGGGGAGGGTTCCGGTAACCCCCCGGTGTTCCGGTAAAATCCCGATTTCACCCGAAACCATTCCGATATCCAAATATAGGCTTCAATCTTTATGTCTCGACCATTTTGAGACTCCTCGTCACGTCCGTGATCACATCCGGGACTCCGAACAAACTTCGGTACATCAAAACTTATAAACTCATAATAAAACTGTCATCGTAACGTTAAGCGTGCGGACCCTACGGGTTCGAGAACTATGTAGACATGACCTAGAACTATTCTCGATCAATAACCAATAGCGGAACCTGGATGCCCATATTGGTTCCTACATATTCTACGAAGATCTTTATCGGTCAAACCGCATAACGACATACGTTGTTCCCTTTGTCATCGGTATGTTACTTGCCGAGATACGATCCTCGGAATCCAATACCTAGAACAATCTCAAGCATCTTGCAAGTCTCTTTACTCGTTCCGTAATACATCATCTCGCAACTAACTTATTAGTTGCAATGCTTGCAAGGCTTATGTGATGTGTATTACCGAGAGGGCTCAGAGATACCTCTCCGACAATCGGAGTGACAAAACCTACTCTTGAAATACGCCAACCCAACATGTACCTTTGGAGACACCAGTAGTACTCCTTTATAATCACCCAGTTACGTTGTGACGTTTGGTAGCACCCAAAGTGTTCCTCCGGTAAACGGGAGTTGCATAATCTCATAGTTACGAGGAACATGTATAGGTCATGAAGAAAACAATAGCAATATACTAAAGCGATCAAGTGCTAGGCTAACGGAATGGGTCATGTCAATCACATCATTCTCCTAATGATGTGATCCCATTAATCAAATAACAACACATGTCTATGGTTAGGAAACATAACCATCTTTGATTAATGAGCTAGTCAAGTAGAGGCATACTAGTGACTATATGTTTGTCTATGTATTCACACATGTATCATGTTTCCGGTTAATACAATTCTAGCATGAATAATAAACATTTATCATGATATGAGGAAATAAATAATAACTTTATTATTGCCTCTAGGGCGTATTTCCTTCAGTCTCCCACTTGCACTAGAGTCAATAATCTAGATTACACAGTAATGATTCTAACACCCATGGAGTCTTGGTGCTGATCATGTTTTGCTCGTGGAAGAGGCATAGTCAACGGGTCTGCAACATTCAAATCCGTATGTATCTTGCAAATCTCTATGTCTCCCACCTGGACTTGGTCCCGGATGGAATTGAAGCGTCTCTTGATATGCTTGGTCCTCTTGTGAAATCTGGATTCCTTTGCCAAGGCAATTGCACCAAGATTGTCATAGAAGATCTTCATTGGTCCCGATGCACTAGGTATGACACCTAGATCGAAATGAACTCTTTCATCCAGACTCCTTCATTTGCTGCTTCGAAGCAGCTATGTACTCCGCTTCACATGTAGATCCCGCCACGACGCTTTGTTTAGAACTGCACCAACTGACAGCTCCATCGTTTAATAAAAACACGTATCCGGTTTGCGATTTAGAATCGTCCGGATCAGTGTCAAAGCTTGCATCAACATAACCATTTACGACTAGCTCTTTGTCACCTCCATATACGAGAAACATATCCTTAGTCCTTTTTAGGTATTTCAGGATGTTCTTGACCGTTGTCCAGTGATCCACTCCTGAATTACTTTGGTACCTTCCTGCCAAGCTTATTGCTAAGCATACGTCAGGTCTGGTACACAGCATTGCATACATGATAGAGCCTATGGCTGAAGCATAGGGAACATCTTTCATTTTCTCTCTATCTTCTGTTGTGGTCGGGCATTGAGTCCGACTCAATTTCACACCTTGTAACACGGTAAAAATCCTTTCTTTGCACGATCCATTTTGAACTTTTTCAAAACTTTATCAAGGTATGTGCTTTGTGAAAGTCCAATCAAGCGTCTTGATCTATCTCTATAGATCTTGATGCCCAATATGTAAGCAGCTTCACCGAGGTCTTTCATTGAAATTTTTTTATTCAAGTATCCTTTTATGCTATCCAGAAATTCTATATCATTTCCAATTAATAATATGTCGTCCACATATAATATCGTAAATGCTACAGAGCTCCCACTCACTTTCTTGTAAATACATGCTTCTCCAAAAGTCTCATAATACCATATGCTTTGATCACACTATCAAAGCGTTTATTCCAACTCCGAGAGGCTTGCACTGCACCATAAATTGATCATGAGCTTGCACACTTTGTTAGCACCTTTTTGGATCAACAAAATCTTCTGGTTGCATCATGTACAACTCTTCTTCTAGAAATCCATTCAAGAATGTAGTTTTGACATCCATTTGCCAAATTTCATAATCATAAAATGCAGCAATTGCTAACATGATTCGGACAGACTTAAGCATCGCTACGGGTGAGAAAGTCTCATCGTAGTCAACCCCTTGAACTTGTCGAAAACCTTTCGCAACAAGTCGAGCTTTATAGACAGTTACATTACCATCGCGTCGGTCTTCTTCTTAAAGATCCATTTATTCTCAATGGCTTGCCGATCATCGGGCAAGTCAACCAAAGTCCATACTTTGTTCTCATACATGGATCCCATCTCAGATTTCATGGCTTCCGACCATTTTGCGGAATCTGGGCTCACCATCGCTTCTTCATAGTTTGTAGGTTCGCCATGGTCAAGTAACATGACTTCCGTAATAGGATTACCGTACCACTGCAGTGCGGATCTTACTCTAGTTGACCTCGTGAGTTCGGTAGAAACTTGATCTGAAGTTTCATGATCAATATCATTAGCTTCCTCACTAATTGGTGCGGTTGTCACAGAACTGGTTCTTGTCATGAACTACTTTCCAATAAGGGAGCGACATCTGATTATCTCATCAATTTCTACTTTTCTCCCACTCACTTCTTTCGAGAGAAACTCCTTCTCTAGAAATGATCCGAATTTAGCAACGAAAATCTTGCCTTCAGATCTGTGATAGAAGGTGTACCCAATAGTCTCTTTTGGGTATCCTATGAAGACACATTTCTCCGATTTAGGTTCGAGCTTATCTGGTTGAAGTTTCTTCACATAAGCATCGCAGCCCCAAACTTTAAGATACGCCAACTTTGGTTTCTTGCCAAACCATAGTTCATAAGGTGTCGTTTCAGCGGATTTTGATGGTGCCCTATTTAACGTGAATGCGGCCGTCTCTAAAGCATAACCCCAAAACGATAGCGGTAAATCAGTAAGAGACATCATAGATCGCACCATATCTAGTAAAGTACGATTACGACGTTCGGACACACCATTTCGTTGTGGTGTTTCGGGTGGCGTGAGTTGCGAAACTATTCCGCATTGTTTCAAATGTAAACCAAACTCGTAACTCAAATATTCTCCTCCACGATCGTAGAAATTTTATTTTCTTGTTACGATGATTTTCCACTTCACTCTGAAATTCTTTCAACTTTTCAAATGTTTCAGACTTATGTTTCATCAAGTAGATATACCCATATCTGCTCAAATCATCTGTGAAGGTGAGAAAATAACGATACCCGCCAAGTGCCTCAACATTCATTGGACCACAAACATCGGTATGTATGATTTCCAACAAATCAGTTGCTCGCTCCATAGTTCCGAGAACGGCGTTTTAGTCATCTTGCCCATGAGGCACGGTTACGCAAGTACCAAGTGATTCATAATCAAGTGATTCCAAAAGCCCATCAAGATGGAGTTTCTTCATGCGTTTTACACCGATATGACCCAAACGGCAGCGCCACAAATAAGTTGCACTATCATTATCAACTCTGTATCTTTTGGTTTCAACACTATGAATATGTGTATTACTACTATCGAGATTCAATAAAATAGACCACTCTTCAAGGGTGCATGACCACAAAAGATATTATTCATATAAATAGAACAACCATTATTCTCTGACTTAAATGAATAACCGTCTCGCATCAAACAAGATCCAGATATAATGTTCATGCTTAACGCTGGCACCAAATAAGAATTATTTAGGTCTAAAACTAATCCTGATGGTAGATGTAGAGGTAGCGTGCCGACCCGCGATCACATCGACTTTGGAACCATTTCCCACGCATCGTCACCTCGTCCTTAGCCAATCTTCGCTAATCCGTAGTTCATGTTTCGAGTTGCAAATATTAGCAACAGAACCAATATCAAATACCCGTGTACTATCTGCGAGTATTAGTAAGGTACACATCAATAACATGTATATCACATATACCTTTGTTCACTTTGCCATCCTTCTTATCCGCCAAATACTTGGGGCAGTTCCGCTTCCAAAGGTCCAAATTGCTTTGCGGTAGAAGCACTTCGATCTCGTGCTTAGGTCCGGACTTGGGTTTCTTCTCTTGAGCAGCAACTTGTTTGCTGTTCTTCTTGAAGTTCCCTTCTTCTTCCCTTTGCCCTTTTCTTGAAACTGGTGGTCTTGTTAACCATCAACACTTGATGCTCCTTTTTGATTTCTACCTCCATGACTTTTAGCATTGCGAAGAGCTCGGGAATAGACTTGTCCATCCCTTGCATATTATAGTTCATCACGAAGCTCTTGTAGCTTGGTGGCGATGATTGAAGAATTACATCAATGACACTATCATCGTGAAGATTAACTCCCGGTTGAATCAAGTGATTATTATACCCGCACATTTTGAGTATGTGTTCACCGACGAACTATTCTCCTCCATCTTGCAGCTATAGAAATTATTGGAGACTTCATATCTCTCAATTCGGCATTTGCTTGAAATATTAACTTCAACTCCTGGAACATCTCATATGCTCCATGACGCTCAAAACGTCGTTGAAGGCCCGGTTCTAAGCCGTAAAGCATGGCACATCGAACTATCGAGTAGTCATCGCCTTTGCTCGCCAGACGTTCTTAACATCGCCGCCATATCGCCAGCAGGTTCGGCACCCAGCGGTGCTTCCAGGCGTAATTCTTCTGCAGCAATGAGGATAATCCTCGATTACGGACCCGATCCGTGTAATTGCTACCATCATCTTTCAACTTTGCTTTCTCAAGGAACGCATTAAAATTCAACGGAACAACAAAGACGAGCCATCTATCTACAAGAAAACATAGACAAGCAAAATACTATCAGTACTAAGTTCATGATAAATTTAAGTTCAATTAATCATATTACTTAAGAACTCCCACTTAGATAGACATCTCTCTAGTCATCTAAGTGATTACGTGATCCAAATCAACTAAACCATGTCCGATCATCACGTGAGATGGAGTAGTTTCAATGGTGAACATCACTATGTTGATCATATCTACTATATGATTCACGTTCGACCTTTCGGTCTCCGTGTTCCGAGGCCATATCTGTATATGCTAGGCTCGTCAAGTTTGACCTGAGTATTCAGCGTGTGCAAGCTGTTTTGCACCCGTTGTATTTGAACGTAGAGCCTATCACACCCGATCATCACGTGGTGTCTCAAAGACGAAGAACTTTCGCAACGGTGCATACTCAGAGAACACTTCTTGATATTTAATGAGAGATCATCTTATAATGCTACCGTCAATCAAAGCAAGATAAGATGCATAAAGGATAAACATCACATGCAATCAATATAAGTGATATGATATGGCCATCATCATCTTGTGCTTGTGATCTCCATCTCCGGCACCGACGTGATCACCATCGTCACCGGCGCGACACCTTGATCTCCATCGTAGCATCGTTGTCGTCTCGCCAACTATTGCTTCTATGACTATCGCTACCGCTTAGTGATAAAGTAAAGCAATTACATGGCGTTTGCATTTCATACAATAAAGCGACAACCATATGGCTCCTGCCAGTTGCCGATAACTCGGTTACAAAACATGATCATCTCATACAATAAAATATAGCATCACGTCTTGACCATATCACATCACAACATGCCCTGCAAAAACAAGTTAGACGTCCTCTACTTTGTTGTTGCAAGTTTTACGTGGCTGCTACGGGCTGAGCAAGAACCGTTCTTACCTACGCATCAAAACCACAACGATAGTTTGTCAAGTTGGTGCTGTTTTAACCTTCGCAAGGACCGGGCGTAGCCACACTCGGTTCAACTAAAGTGAGAGAGACACACCCGCCAGTCATCTTTAAGCAACGAGTGCTCGCAGCGGTGAAACCAGTCTCGCGTAAGCGTACGCGTAATGTCGGTCCGGGCCGCTTCATCTCACAATACCGCCGAACCAAAGTATGACATGTTGGTAAGCAGTATGACTTGTATCGCCCACAACTCACTTGTGTTCTACTCGTGCATATAACATCAACGCATAAAACCAGGCTCAGATGCCACCGTTGGGTAACGTAGTAATTTCAAAAAAAAAATCCTACGCACACGCAAGATCATGGTGATGGTATAGCAACGAGAGGGGAGAGTGTTGTCCACATACCCTCGTAGACCGTAAGCGGAAGCGTTATGACAACGCGGTTGATGTAGTCGTACGTCTTCACGATCCGACCGATCCAAGTACCGAACGTACGGCACCTCCGAATTCAGCACACGTTCAGCTCGATGACGATCCCCAGACTCCGATCCAGCAAAGTGTCGGGGATGAGTTCCGTCGGCCTGACGGCGTGGTAGCGATGATGATGCTCTACCGCGCGAGGGCTTCGCCTAAACTCCGCGATGATATGACCGAGGTGGAATATGGTGGAAGGGGGCACCGCACACGGCTAAGGAACGATCCGTAGATCAACTTGTGTGTTCTGGGGTGCTCCCCTGCCCCCGTATATAAAGGAGGGAGGGGGAGGTGCGGCCGGCCCCCAAGGGGTGCGCGGGAGTAGGACTCCTCCCCTCTTGCCTTGTTGGAGAAGGAAAGGGGGGAGGGGAAAGAGGAAGGGGGGCGCCGCCCCCCCTCCTTGTCCTATTCGGACTAGGGGGGGAGGGGGCGCGCGGCCTGCCCTCCTCTTCTCCCTTATGGCCCACTAAGGCCCATTATCCCCGGGAGGTTCCGTAACCCCGGTGTTCCGAAAATCCCGATTTCACCGGAACCATTCCGATATCCAAATATAGGCTTCAATCTTTATGTCTCGACCATTTCGAGACTCCTCGTCACGTCCGTGATCACATCCGGACTCGAACAAACTTCGTACATCAAAACTTATAAACTCATAATAAAACTGTCATCGTAACGTTAGCGTGCGGACCCTACGGTTCGAGAACTATGTAGACATGACCTAGAACTATTCTCGGTCAATAATCAATAGCGGAACTGGATGCCCATATTGGTTCCTACATATTCTCTGAAGATCTTTATCGGTCAAACCGCATAACGACATACGTTGTTCCCTTTGTCATCGGTATGTTACTTGCCGAGATTCGATCGTCGGTATCCAATACCTAGTTCAATCTCATCTTGGCAAGTCTCTTTACTCGTTCCGTAATACATCATCTCGCAACTAACTTATTAGTTGCAATGCTTGCAAGGCTTATGTGATGTGTATTACCGAGAGGGCTCAGAGATACCTCTCCGACAATCGGAGTGACAAAACCTAATCTCGAAATACGCCAACCCAACATGTACCTTTGGAGACACCTGTAGTACTCCTTTATAATCACCCGATTCGTTGTGACGTTTGGTAGCACCCAAAGTGTTCCTCCGGTAAACGGGAGTTGCATAATCTCATAGTTACGTGAACATGTATAGGTCATGAAGAAAGCAATAGCAATATACTAAACGATCAAGTGCTAGGCTAACGGAATGGGTCATGTCAATCACATCATTCTCCTATGATGTGATCCCATTAATCAAATAACAACACATGTCTATGGTTAGGAAACATAAACATCTTTGATTAATGAGCTAGTCAAGTAGAGGCATACTAGTGACTATATGTTTGTCTATGTATTCATACATGTATCATGTTTCCGGTTAATACAATTCTAGCATGAATAATAAACATTTATCATGATATGAGGAAATAAATAATAACTTTATTATTGCCTCTAGGGCATATTTCCTCCACCATTATGGCGCTTGGGGAGCATTGTACTTCCACACCGCTCTAAGATAGATTAGCATCAGCAAGGGTGTGAACTTCGGGATACATCGCCGTCTCTGCGTGTCTCGGTTATCTCTGACTCGAGCCCTTTACTTATCCACTTACTTTGTGATAGCATGCGTGCTTCAAGTCATATATCTTGCTATCATATAGTTTTTATCTTATTTAGCATAATGTTTTGGTGCACATAGTTGAGCCTATTTATTTAGGTTTTGTGATTGGTAAATTAAACACTAATTTTAGTCCGCTTTTGTTCAAGTCTAGACCGTAATTGTTTTAAAATGCATATTCAGTCCCACTCCATGCGACATCCAAGTCCTTTAATCCTTCAGCAGCCTCTCGCGCATCACACTTCATCACCCGTTCGATAGCACATCTTTTGTATTGTTGCCCTATTTTATTTGCCATTCACTCATTGTTTGACATGTAATATGTAGTTATGTATTGATGTAGTGTTGCACTACTTAAAGGCTTAGAGCACACTCGCGGTTGCTTTCATTTTTACCGTATTAGTGTTTGATACCTTAGAACTACAAGCAAGACCGGTCGATTAATAGTCGACCAATAAAATTGATTAATCTATCAATTTTCAATTAATCTCTAATCTCTAATCTCCTACTGACTGAAACGCTAATGATAAGCAATATCTCAAACTTTCTCGATGTGTGTGAGCGGCAAGGATGACTAGAGAATCGGGGAGCGTTGCACTGGCATCGCACGACTTCTAGGAGCCCAATCGAGTGACCTAGGAGTCGATCGTTCCTCGCTGGGACCGGTTGGCCGACAGCTAATAGTGGCCATTAGTTTTTTTGGTCACTAGACAACACATGGAACTAGGCCTTACACATTTTACTACGCAGTTGCAGTGAGACATCATCTTCAGCGCATTTAGCGCGAGCTTGCTATGTAGCGCTTGTACGCCATCTTAGCCGGCCGGAAGTTATAAAGCCCCCACCCTTCGCTCGATCTTGCCGTCGGCAACTCACTGCAAGCGTTGACCACTCACCGTGACCATTGACTATTGACCTCTTTTAGAAATTACAAGTTCAAAAAACTATTCATGGATTTGAAAAGTTCATGAATTTGAAAAAAGTTTGTGAATCAAAAAAGTTAAAGAATTTTTAAAAAGTCATAACTTTAATAAAGATTAACAAATTAAAAAATGATGAAATTGAAATAGTTTTTTGACTTCGAAAAAGTTCATGAATTTTAAACTGGTCATAAATTATATAAAATCTTATGGGATTAGATATTTTCACTAATTTAAATAATTTCAAGAAATTTTAAAAGTGCATGAATTTAAAAGTTTTCAAAAATCACGAATTTTGAAAATGTTCATGGAATTTATAAAATCTCACGAATTTTAAATTGTTAATCTTTTTAATAGTTCATGAAGTTGTTTTTCATAAAATATAGAAGGAAAAAGGGAAAAAAGAAAAGGAAAGAAAACAAAAAGGAAAGCAGGCAAAACCCGTGCTGAAAAAGCACCCTCAAAAACTATAGGAAAAATCTAGAGGGTTTCCATAAACCGTCAAAAAATACCCATTGTATGGGCCAGAACACTACGGAATCCATGGCCAGTGGTTTCGGCTGCGTTCAAATTTTCCATTATTTTCGCGCCGTAAGCGCTAAATAAGAACCAGCAGTTCCCGCACATAGCAAGGACGCCCCTATGTCTGGCATTTCAGCGCCCGTTACAGTGAAATTTTGCAAACGGGCGCCTACAGCAGTAAAAACTGGGCCGGCCCATTCTAACATTTTCCTTCCTGTTCTTCTTGTTTTTCAAAAGGTCAGGTCAAAAAGACTGCAGGGATGGGGGTTCGAACTCAAAAACCATTCGATCTAAGAGCTCGGCTCTAGCCACCACGCTATCCACACCCATGACTAAAGGTAGTTCTTTTTTCTTTATTTATTTCGTTTTTCAACTCGGTTTATTCTTTTTCTTTTTTATCATCTTTTCTGTTTTCCTTATTGCGCGTTTTTTTAATTCATGAACTTTTTCGTTAAACTTGTGATCTTTTAGAAAAATCGATGAACTTTTTTGAAATTAGATGAAATTTTTTGGAAACTTGACGAACTACTTTTTAAAATACGATGAACTTTTTTAAATTTCGATGAACTTTTTTGGAACTCGATGAACAATTTTTTCGAATTCTATGAACTTTTTTCATATTTGATGAACTTTTTTTAAAATTCAATGAACTTTTTCAAATTTGATGAACTTTTTTTTTTCTAATTCACGAACTTTTTCCATTTTTGTGAACTTTTCCTTTCAATTCATGGATTATACGAATACCTTTTCAAATTTATGTTTTCTTTATTCAAAGAAATTATAGGGGGTATAAAGTACTAGTCTATGTTTAGTGTTTGTACTGTATGAAAGATTATTTGTGGTTTCCTCAAGTAATCAGTGGAGCAAGGTTGATCTAGTGGTTAACCCTTGTGAACCAAAGCGCTTTCATTCCAGTGGATCTATCAAAGGCATACGATCGTGTCGACTGGAAGTTCCTAGAGGAGGCAATGCAAAAAAATGGGCTTTGCTCATCAGTGGGTGCAATGGATTATGCAATGTGTTACCACGGTGAGGTATTCGGTGAAATTTAATGGAGCTCTATTGGAAGCATTCTCCCCAACTCGAGGCCTCCGTCAAGGTGACCCTCTCTCTCTCTGTTTCTATTTTTATTTGTGGCTGACGGTCTCTCGGCTCTTCTACAATCTGAGGTAGCAACTGGAGGTCTTACACCGGTGAAGGTGTGTCGTCGGGCACCAGGGGTCTCCCACCTCCTTTTCGACGATGACACACTCCTCTTTTTTAAGGCAAATGCGGAGCAAGCTTTGAGAGTTAAACATGTCATTGATACTTATGCTGCAAGTACCGGCCAACTCATTAATCCAGCAAAGTGCTCAATCCAATTTAGCAAGCTTTGTCCGCTATCAGATCAAGAAGCAACACGCCAAATCCTTCATGTGGAGCAACAAGTGTTTGAAGCGAAATACTTGGGTCTACCAACTCGGAAGGTCGCATGAGTCGTGGTAAATTCCAGTCTTCAGGCCAAACTCACACAGTGTATTTTGCTTTGGGGTGACAATAATCAAGCATAGAGTGGGAGAGAAATCCTTATCAAGTCGATCGCGCAAACACTACCGACATATGTTATGGGAGTTTTTAAACTTCCATTCTCTGTTTGTGATGACCTATCAAAGTTGATCCGAGACTTTTGGTGGGGAGCGGAAAATGGGAAGCGCATAAAACACATTGGCTCGGGCTTGGGATAAGATGATCAGATCAAAAGGGCAAGGTGGAATGGGATTCCGAGATATGCGGATTTTTAATCGTGCACTCTTGGCTCGTCAAGCTTGGCGGTTCTTTGCAAACACCGGATAGTCTATGTGCACGCAGCGTCTTGAAGGCCCGATACTACCCACAAGGCAACCTACTAGACACTTTGTGTTCTGTGGCAACCCTCGTCAACTTGGTCTGCTATATCTTATGGGCTGGAACTTCTCAAGGAAGGCATGATATGGCACATTGATAATGGTGAATCGGTCCGCATCTAGCGTGACAATTGGATACCACGCTCGTCCTCACTCAAGCCGTTTAGCGCTCGAGGCCGGTCCAGACTCATCAGAGTTTCGAGCTTGCTTGACGAACGAGGTACATGGGATGTAGCTGCCGCGTGGGCCAACTTTCTACCGATCGGTTCTAGGGCCATTTTATCCATCTGTACCTCACCAAGACGTGAACCGGACTTTCTTGCACGGCAGCGGAGAAAGCGGTATCTTCTCTGTTAAGAGTGCTTATAAGCTTGGTCTTAGCTTGACAGAGCATGCTCGTAATGTGCTAGCCACAAGTACTAGACCGAATGGTGATCGTGAGATTTGGAAGAAGCTATGGAGTTTGCCAGTTCCTCCTAAAGTCCGTACTTTTGCATGGCGTGCAATTACTAATTCATTAGCAACAGAGGAGACCAAGAAAATCATCATATCCGGTCACCGAGTGTGCACGATCTGTGGGCAGGAACAAGAGGATGTAAAGCACGCTCTTTATCGCTGTCCGCCGGCTCGGGCTTTATGGAACGCCATGCGTGACGTTTGGGACCTTCCCTCACATGCGATTATGGAGCGTCTACAAGCTGAGTGGATACCGGAGCTCTTATTCCCACGTACTGATCAAGTCTGTGCTCGTATCCTGATGATCCTCTGCAGAGTATGGCATGGACATAATGAGCTTACTCATGACAAGCCTTTTCCATCTGTAGAAGGATCCCGGCGGTTCTTATGCAGTTACATGGCAAGTTTATCGCAGGTCAAGAACCGGACTCTCGAGCAAATTATCAAAGGAAAATGTGTAGTGAATGGACCGGCCC
Source organism: Aegilops bicornis (assembly GCA_021605145.1). Taxonomy (NCBI): domain Eukaryota; kingdom Viridiplantae; phylum Streptophyta; class Magnoliopsida; order Poales; family Poaceae; genus Aegilops; species Aegilops bicornis. The sequence goes on from CM038670.1 coordinate 570,591,435, forward strand.
TCGCTGTAGTTTACGCATATAACACATGCTACAGCCAATAGTTGGGAGAGACCTCCTGGCTGGCATCTTTGAAGCTGAATATTGATGGGTCATACAGTGAGAGTACAGGGGCGGCAGGGGCAGGTATGATTCTCCGTGATGATCATGGACAAATTGTTTTCTCTTCCTGTCGTTTTCTTAGTCGTTGCGGATCAGCACTTGAGGCGGAACTAAGTGCATGTATGGAAGGCATGTTCCTTGCACTGGAGTGGAGTCAGCAGGATGTCGTTGTTGGAACAGATTCCATGGAGGTCGCTAAGATGATTAATAATCCATCTCGAGATAGCTCAGAGATGGGTCATCTAGTTGAGCACGTGAAGCATCTCATGAACCAAGGGAGGCGTTTCGTTGTCAACAAAATCTCCAGGGAATTGAACCAAGCGAGCGATCTGCTTGCTCGCTTTGGTCGTCTAGAGGAACGAACAGTAGTTTGGTTAGGATCAGGGCCTCATGAAATATTAGACCTCATCCTACGGGATTGTAATGTGACTATTATTTAATCAATACAATCCCTTTACCCTGCAAAAAAAAAACCTTGTGGGCATTTACATGGCGTAACGAGTTTGACTCCTGCTTCTCTTGAAGAAGCGTGTTCTTTTTTTTTTCCTTCGCTTTTTGCTTCTCAGCAGCTTGCCGACGCATACAGCGCTGTATAGGAGCTCCCCGGGCTAAACCCGGGCATGGGCAACCCGGCCCGACGACCCGGCCCGAGCCTGGCCCGAAAAACCCGGGCTGGGCCGGGCCGGGCTTGACATTCGGGCCGGGCTTGGGCTTTGTTTTGCAGCCCGAAAGATAGTTCGGGCCGGGCTCGGGCTTCAATTTTTCCGTATTTCGGGCCGGGCTTTCGGGCTTCGGGCCAGGCTTGCACGTGCGCGTACTAAAAAACAGCATTCGGGCCGGGCTTCCGGGCTTCAGGCTTGATTTTGGGCCGGGCTCGGGCTTGAAAATAGGGAGTATTTCGGGCTTCGGGCCGGGCTCGGGCTTGAGAAATGAAGGTCGGGCTTTTATAAGCCCGGCCCGACGTTTGCCCAGGTTTACCCCGGGCGCTATAGCGAGACATAGGGAAGCCTCGCGCCAGGGGAGCACCAGATGGATCAGCCCAGGTGTACGGCATGCATGGCCTTGTCTCTTTGTTTTTTTTTTACATTTTTATTTCTTATTTACTTTCCTTGAGACTTTCAAATATTATAACTAAATATAATAAAAAATACTTTATACAAAACAATAAAAAATAAATTAATCAAACATTTGAAAAATGTTAAATGTGCATAAGAAAAATGTTCCTCATTTATACACACAATTTATACAAGAATATACAATGTGTGTGAGAAAAGTTGATCATGTATTTAAAAAATGTTGAAAAAATTAATTATTTTTTTAACCAAACCTTTGAAAAATGTTAAATAAATATAGGAAAGGTTCAGACCATGTATTACTCTCTCCGTCCCATAATATAAGAGCATTTTTAACACTAGTGTAGTGCCAAAAACGCTCTTATATTATGAGACGGAGGGGTATTTCTTTGTTAATGTTGTATTTTATTACAAAAATGTTAAGCTTGTATTGGGAAAATCTTAATCAAGCATTTGAAAAACAATTAATGTATATATATATTTTGACCATGTATTGAAAAAATATTAATCTTGTATTGTATTGAAAAAAGTGAAACTTGTATTTGAAAAATGTTAATCGAGAATTCAAAAAATGTTAATGTATATACAAAAATGTTGACCATGTATTCAAAAAATATATATCTTGCATCTGATTTTTTTAATAAAGCATATGAAAAACGTTAAATGTGTTAAAAAATGTACACCGTGTGTTAAAAAATTCTTAATCTTGCATTTGGAAAATTTTAACAAAATTTTTAAAATGTGTATAAAAAATGTTGACCATATATTAAAAAATTAATATTTTATTTGTAAAATGTTCAAAATGTGTATAAAAAATGTTAACCATGTGTTGGATAAATGTTAAACTTGTATTCGAGAAATGTTAAACGTGTATCCGAAATATGTTCTTGACATATAGGAAAAATGTAGCATGAAAACAAAAAGAAACATTAGACGTGTTGAAGAAAATAAATAATGAAAACCGAGAAAAGGAACATAAAGAAAACCAAGAAACAAATAGAAAACCAAAGCATAACGAAGAACAAAGAAAAACCGGAGAAGAAAAAATGAAACCAATGGAAAAAAGAAAACCGAAGAAAGCCAGTGCAATTAAAGAAAAAAAATACAGAGACAATCGAGAATGAAAAAAATTACTGAAGAAAAAAGAAAGAGATGACATCACTCCGGAGCGGCGCCGCACATGCATCTTGCCGTGCGGTGGCCAACTAATCCCCTCACTAACGTATTTTAAGTGTGCCACCTTTCGCCGAATCACTCTTGGATAAATCTAAGTTGTGACGCCGCACCTCGTCCCTCCCATGCGGCGGCTCGCAGTGGTTCACGGGAGGTCAATCACACGGTCCAGAGATGCTCTATCGTGCGGGGCTGAGGCAGTACACCACTTTCCTCTCTCTCCTCCTCTCTTCCCCTCGATTCCATCGATGAGAAAGCTCTCCTACGACGGCGAACTATCTCGCTGCACCAAATCACGGATCCGCTTCGACGCGGGGCGGAGGCAGTACACTGCCTGGCTCTCCTGCTCGTTTTGTCAAGTTGGTTGCCCCGAGCGGCTACAGAAAGGGGGCAGATTCGTTGGAGATCCCGTGCCCACCTCCTTCCCTCCATGGCGGGAGGCAGGAGAGCGCCTCTTAGCAGGGGTGTAGAGATGCAGCGGAGTGGGTCATCAGCAGGAGCACGGTGGCCGACCAGGGAGGCACTGAGCATGGGGCGAGGTGAGGTGGTTGCACAGAGGCGTGTGTAGCGACGGTTTGGCCACCGTTAGGGCGCGGTGGTACCCCTGATTCCGGTGAGTGCATGACCCCCATCCACGTCTCCTCAACACTTAATCCCTCTTTCACAAATTTGGCAACTTGAAGAGGCTAGAAATCAAGGTTCAAATGATAGGAATGTAAACTCTTGATCTCAACACACGAATAGGTGATTCTCTCTCAAAAAATGAATGATTGAAGTTGTGTTTCGTTTTGATGACTCTCTTGGAGAGTAGGTGAAGGAAATATGCCCTAGAGACAATAATAAAATTGTTATTTATATTTTCTTATATCATGGTAAATGTTTATTATTCATGCTAGAATTGTATTAACCGAAAACTTAGTACATGTGCGAATACATAGACAAATAGAGTGTCCCTATTATGCCTCTACTTGACTAGCTCGTTAATTAAAGATGGTTAAGTTTTCTAACCATAGACATGTATTGTCATTTGATAAACTAGGAGTCCAAGTAGGACTCCCCCCTTGGCGCACCCCTCCTTGGGCCGGCCTCCTCTTTCCTTCTCCCTCTCTCTCCCTTCCCCTTTTCCCTCTCCGGTGGAAGGAAGGAGGGGGGCGAATCCTACTTGGACTAGGAGTCCAAGTAGGACTCCCCCCTTGGCGCACCCCTCCTTGGGCCGGCCTCCTGCTCCCCCTCCTTTATATACGTGGGAGGGGGCACCACAAAGGCACCCCAAGTCTTCCCTTAGCCGTGTGCGGTGCCCCCTCCACAGTTACACACCTCGGTCATATCATCGTAGTGCTTAGGCGAAGCCCTGCGTCGGTAACTTCATCATCACCATCGCCACGCCGTCGTGCTGATGAAACCCTCCCTCGTCCTCAACTGGATCAAGAGCTCGAGGGACGTCATCGTGCTGAACGTGTGCTGAACACGGAGGTGCCATACATTCGGTACTTGGATCGGTTGGATCGTGAAGACGTTTGACTACATCAACCGCGTTACTAAACGCTTTCGCTTTCGGTCTACGAGGGTACGTGGACACACTCTCCCCGCTCGTTGCTATGTGATGACCCACAAGTATAGGGGATCTATCATAGTCCTTTCGATAAGTAAGAGTGTCGAACCCAACGAGGAGCAGAAGGAAATGATAAGCGGTTTTCAGCAAGGTATTCTCTGCAAGCCTTTGAAATTATCGGTAACAGATAATTTTGTGATAAGATAATTTGTAACGGGTAACAAGTAATGAAAGTAAATAAGGTGCAGCAAGGTGGCCCAATCCTTTTGTAGCAAAGGACAAGTCTGGACAATTTCTTATATGAAGGAAAACGCTCCCGAGGACACATGGGAATTATCGTCAAGCTAGTTTTCATCACGTTCATATGATTCGCGTTCGGTACTTTGATAATTTGATATGTGGGTGGACCAATGCCTGGGTGGCGTCCTTACTTGGACAAGCATCCCACTTATGATTAACTCCTATTGCAAGCATCCGCAACTACAAAAGAAGTATTAAGGTAAACCTAACCATATGAAACATATGGATCCAAATCAGCCCCTTACGAAGCAACGCATAAACTAGGGTTTAAGCTTACATCACTCTAGCAACCCATCATCTACTTATTACTTCCCAATGCCTTCCTCTAGGCCTAAACAATGGTGAAGTGTCATGTAGTCGACGTTCACATAACACCACTATAGGAGGGACAACATACATCTCATCAAAATATCGAACGAGTACCAAATTCACATGACTACTAATAGCAAGACTTCTCCCATGTCCTCAGGAACAAACGTAACTACTCACAAATCATATTCATGTTCATAATCAGAGGGGTATTAATATGCATAGAGGATCTGAACATATGATCTTCCACCAAATAAACCAACTAGCATCAACTACAAGGAGTAATCAACACTACTAGCAACCTATAGATACCAATCCTAGACTTGGAGACAAAGATTGGATACAAGAGATGAACTAGGGTTTAGAGATGAGATGGTGCTGGTGAAGATGTTGATGGAGATTGGCCCCCTCCCGATGAGAGGAGAGTTGGTGATGACGACGGCGATGATTTCCCCCTCCCGGAGGGAAGTGTCCCGGCAGAATAGCTCCGCCAGAGCCCTGGATTGGTTCCCCCAAGGTTCCGCCTCGTGGCGGCGGAGTCTCGTCCCGAAAGCTTGCTTCTGATTTTTTCTCGGACGAAAGACTTCATATAGCAGAAGATGGGCACCGGAGGGCCACCGAGGCCACGAGTCGAGGCGCGCCAAGGGGGGTAGGGCGCGCCCCCACCCTCGTGGCCAGGGTGTGTGCCCCCTCTGGTATTTTCTTTGCTCAGTATTTTTTATAATTTCCAAAAATAACTTCCGTGGAGTTTCAGGACTTTTGGAGTTGTGCAGAATAGGTCTCTAATATTTGCTCCTTTTCCATTGTAATTCCAAATTGTCGCATTCTCCCTCTTTATGTAAACCTTGTAAAATAAGAGAGAATAGGCATAATTATTGTGACATAATGTGTAATAACAGCCCATAATGCAATAAATATCGATATAAAAGCATGATGCAAAATGGACGTATCAACTCCCCCAAGCTTAGACCTCGCTTGTCCTCAAGCGGAAGCCGACGACGATAAATATGTCCACATGTTTAGAGATGGAGGTGTCGATAAAATAAAATATGGACATGAGGGCATCATGATCATTCTTATAACAGCAACATATATGGATATTGTCATATGATTTCTTATGCTCAAGTAATAATCTATTCACAATGCAAAGTATGAATCAGAAACTTCATTGAGAACTAACAAACTATAATCCCAGTCATTGAGGCAATTGGAATTTATCATAACATCAGAAAGAGTCAATATAAGAGCTTTTCAGCAAGTCCACATACTCAACTATTATTTAGTCTTTCATAATTGCTAACACTCATCAATACTTGTGGTTATGGAGTTTTAATCGGACACAGAGAAAGATAGAGGCTTATAGTTTCGCCTCCCAACCTTTTACCTCAAGGGTAATGTCAACAATAATAGTTCATGCTAACTTACATCCAATTGGATGTATATATATATATATATATATATATATATATATATATATATATATATATATCATGATCTTTCCAACACACTGTGCTTGCCAAAGGATAAAATGTAAGAAGGAAAGGTGAAGCTCACCGTGACTCTTGCATAAGGTAGAAGATAAAAGTAAAAGATAGGCCCTTCACAGAGGGAAGCCGAGGTTGTCATGCGCTTTCAGGGTTGGATGCACAAAATCTTAATGCGAAAGAACGTCACTTTATATTGCCGCTTGTGATATGGACCTTTATTATGCAGTCCGTCGCTTTTAATTCTTCCACATCACAAGATCGTATAAAGCTTATTTCCTCCACATTAATCAATCATACATATTTAGAGAGCAATTTTTATTGCTTGCATCGATGAAAACTTACTTGAAGGATCTTACTCAATCCATGAGTAGATATGGTGGACTCTCATGGTAAAACTGGGTTTATGGGTATTTCAGAAGCACAAGTAGTATCTCCACTTGGTGCAAAGAATTGGCTAGCATGAGGGAGAAAGGCAAACTCAATATGTTGGATGATCCATGACAATATACTTTATCTCAGATATAAGAAAACATAACCCATTACGTTGTCTTCCTTGTCCAACATCAACTCTTTAGCATGTCATATTTTAATGAGTGCTCACAATCATAAAAGATGTCCAAGATAGTATATTTATATGTGAAACCTCTCTTTCTTTATTACTTCCTATTAATTGCAACGATGACCAAAACTATGTTTGTCAACTCTCGACAACTTTTAATCATCATACTCTTTATGTGTTAAGTCATTACTCTTCATAGGATCAATATGATCTCTTTATTTCTTTTTGTTCTTTCTTTTCTTTTATTCCCTCAAGATCATAGCAAGATAATCAAGCCCTTGACCCAACACTAATCCTTATTATATAGCTCACGGACTCGGTTACATAAAGGGATCATAAGGCAAAACTCAAAACTAGATCATACTAAAACTTTATTCTACTAGATCAAGATATTACTAAAAGGATTGAACTAAGAAAACGGTAAAGATAGGAGGTGATGGTGATACGATACCGGGGCACCTCCCCCAAGCTTGGCAGTTGCAAAGGGGTGTGCCCATAACCATGTGATTATATCTCTTTCTTCGGAGGTGGTGGTGTGATATTCTTGGCGATGATACTCCTCGGGATATGATTCTCTTCCTCAAGCTTATTGAGTTGCTGCTTGAGATCCATTATCTCCTTACGGAGCTTACCCGTGACGGTTAAAGCTCCTTGCACGCATGGATGTTGCATAGCTGCGGGGGAACAAGTAACACTCTTTTTCATATTCTCGTAAGAAAGAAATCTAACATTGGAGGGGATAACCGAGTTTGGAATAGCCGAGCTCTATAGTTCCCCCATCATGAATCCAGCTCGGAAGCGAGAAGTGACTTCTTGATCCTCCTCCATGGCATCTATCCTCTTCAAATTAGCCTCCATTTCTTCCTCTGTTGCTGGCCCAAAGTGGTCAGCATCGCTGTTTGTCCTTGATCTCGATGCCGGATGAGACACCCGGCTCTCCCCAACGGACTCTTGAGAAGACATCTTGCTCTAATCTGCAGCAGCAACAACTCGAAACAAAAACAGAGGATATTTGCGTGATACGAGAGTCAAAACCTTTGGGAGATTATATAATGAATGTTTACCGACCAAAAGAAGTATCGTGCAAGAAAACAGAGTCCGGAGAGCACACGAGGTGCCCATGAGGTAGGGGGGCGCGCCTAGGGGGGTAGGGCGCGCACTCCACCCTCGTGGAGGCCTCATGTCCTTCCCGGACTGCTTCTTATTTTCCTATTTTTCTAAATATTCCAAAATGGATAAAATTTGCCATTAGAACTGTTTTGGAGTCGGTTTACTTACCGTACCACATACCTATTCCTTTTCGGAGTCTGAAACATTCTGGAAAGTGTCCCTTATGTATTCCTCGGTGTTACGGTTTCAATAACATTAGTTTCAACATTTATAGGATTACCTGAGATATAATGTTTGATTCTTTGACCATTCACCACCTTTGGATTTGTGCCTTCGAAGTTGTTGATTTTTATGGCACCGGAAAGATAGACCTCCTCGATAACATAAGGACCTTCCCATTTAGAGAGAAGCTTTCCTGCAAAAAATCTTAAATGAGAGTTGAATAGCAATACATAATCACCTACATTAAACTCACGCTTTTGTATCCTTTTGTCATGCCATCTTTTAACTTTTTCTTTAAACAACTTGGCATTCTCATAGGCTTGGGTTCTCCATTCATCAAGTGAGCTTATGTCGAATAGCCTCTTCTCACCGGCAAGTTTGAAATCATAGTTGAGATCTTTAATAGCCCAATATGCCTTATATTCTAGCTCGAGAGGTAAATGACATGCTTTTCCACAAACCATTTTATACGGAGACATACCCATAGGATTTTTATATGCAGTTCTATAGGCCCATAATGCATCATTAAGTTTCTTGGACCAATTCTTTCTAGACCTATTAACAGTCTTTTGCAAATTAATTTGAGCTCTGTTACTCAATTCTACTTGACCACTAGACTGTGGGTGATAAGGAGATGAAATTCTATGATTAACATCATACTTAGCAAGCATTTTACGAAAGGCACCATGAATAAAATGTCCACCATCAGTCATTAAATATCTAGGGACTCCAAACCTCAGAAAAATAACTTCTTTAAGCATCTTAATAGAAGTGTTATGATCAGCACTACTAGTTGGAATAGCTTCTACCCACTTAGTAACATAATCAACAGCAACTAAAATATGTGTATACCCATTAGAGGAAGGAAAAGGTCCCATGTAATCAAAGCCCCAAACATCGAATGGTTCAATAACTAGTGAATAATTCATAGGCATTTCTTGACATCTACTAATGTTACCAATTCTTTGACATTCGTCACAAGATAAGACAAACTTGCGAGCATCCTTGAAGAGAGTAGGCCAATAAAAACCGGATTACAATACCTTATGTGCAGTTCTATCTCTAGTGTGGTGCCGTCCATAAGCCTCGGAGTGACACTTGCGTAGGATTTGTTCCTGTTCATGCTCAGGTACACAACGTCTAATAACACCATCTACTCCTTCTTTATAAAGATGTGGGTCATCCCAGAAGTAATGTATTAAATCATAGAAAAACTTTTTCTTTTGCTGGTATGTGAAACTAGGTGGTATAAATTTAGCAACAATATAATTAGCATAATCAGCATACCATGGAGCAGTACGAGAAGCATTTATGACATTCAATTGTTCATCAGGAAAGCTATCATCAATAGGTAGTGGGTCATTAAGAACATTTTCTAACCTAGACAAGTTATGCTGCAGCAGGGTTCTCAGCTCCCTTTCTATCAATAATATGTAAATCAAATTCTTGTAGCAAGAGAACCCAACTAATAAGTCTAGGTTTAGCATCTTTCTTTTCCATAAGATATTTAATAGCATCATGATCAGTGTGAATAGTTACTTTAGAATCAACAATATAAGGTCTGAAGTTATCACAAGCAAATACAACTTCTAAGAATTCTTTTTCGGTCGTGGCATAATTTCTCTGGGCATTGTCTAGAGTTTTACTAGCATATTGAATAATATTTAATTTCTTATCAACTCTTTGCCCTAGAACAACACCTACAGCATAATCACTAGCATCACGCATAATTTCCAAAGGTAAATTCCAATCAGGTGGCTGAACAATAGGTGCAGAGATTAATGCTTTCTTAAGTATTTCAAATGCTTCTACACAATCATCATAAAAAACGAAAGTTATATCTTTTTGTAAGAGATTAGTCAGAGGCCAAGAAATTTTTGAGAAGTCCTTAATGAACCTCCTATAAAAACTGGCATGACCAAGGAAACTTCTTATACCTTTGATGTCCTTGGGACACGACATCTTTTCAATAGCATCAACTTTAGCTTTATCAACTTCAATACCTCTTTCAGAAATTGTATGCCCCAAAACAATGCCTTCATTAACCATAAAGTGGCACTTCTCCCAATTCAAGACTAGATTAGTTTCTTCACATCTCTGCAAAACTCGATCAAGGTTTCTCAAGCAATCATCAAAGGAGGATCCATAAACGGAGAAATCGTCCATGAAAACCTCACATATCTTTTCACAAAAGTCAGAAAATATAACCATCATGCATCTTTGAAAGGTAGCAGGTGCATTACATAAACCAAAAGGCATACGTCTATAAGCAAAAGTACCGAAAGGGCAAGTAAAAGTGGTCTTTGCTTGATCATCAGCTGACACGGGTATTTGAGAGAAACCAGAGTAACCATCTAGAAAGCAAAAATGTGTATGTTTGGATAATCTTTCTAGCATTTGATCAATAAAAGGTAAGGGGTAATGATCTTTTTAGTAGCCTTATTTAATTTATGGAAATCAATTACCATCCTATAACCTGTAATAATTCTTTGCGGAATCAATTCATCTTTATCATTAGGAACGACGGTAATACCTCCCTTCTTAGGGACACAATGGGAGGACTTACCCAATCGACTATCGACAGCGGGATAAATTATACCTGCCTCAAGGAGCTTTAGTATTTCCTTTCTTACCACTTCTTTCATCTTAGGATTCAGCCGTCGTTGATGATCAATAACTGGTTTGGCATCTTTCTCCAAATTTATTTTGTGTTGACATAGACTGGGACTAATGCCCTTAAGATCATCAAGAGTATATCCAATAGCAGCAAAGTGCTTTTTCAGAGTTTTCAATAATTTTTCTTCTTCATGCTCTGAAAGGTTAGCACTAATAATAACAGGATATATCTTCTTTTGATCTAGATAAGCATATTTAAGAGTATCAGGTAATGGTTTAAGTTCAAACACGGGACCACTCTTGGGTGGAGGAGGATCCCCAAGGATTTCAACAGGTAAATTGTGTTTCAGAATAGGTCCCTGTTTAAAGAATACTTCATCTATTTCCCTTCTTTCTTTCATAAACATATCATTTTCATGGTCTAGCAAATATTTTTTTCTAAAGGATCATTAGGCAGCACGGCAATAGAAGCAAGACCAATAATTTCATCTTTACTAGGCAATTCGTCATCACGAGGTTGTCTATGAAATTTAGAAAAGTTAAACTCATGAGACATATCATCCAAACCAATAGTAACAACATCCTTCTTGCAATCTATCTTAGCATTAACAGTATTCAAGAAGGGTCTACCAAATATAATGGGACAAAAGCTATCTTGTGCGGAACCAAGAACAAGAAAATCAGCAGGATATTTAGCTTTCCCACACAAGACATCAACATCTTTAACAATCCCAATTGGTGAAATAGTATCTCTATTGGCAAGCTTAATGGTGACATCAATTTCTTCTAACTCAGCAGGTGCAATATCATGCATAATTTCTTTGTATAAGGAAATAGGTATTGCACTAGCACTAGCACCCATATCGCATAAGCCATGATAACAATGATCTCCTATTTTAACAGAAATAACAGGCATGCCTACCACAGGTCTATGTTTATCTTTAGCACCAGGTTTAGCAATTCTAGCAGTCTCATCACAGAAGTAAATAACATGCCAATCGATATTATTAGCCAAGAGATCTTTAACAATATCAATATTAGGTTAAACTTTAACTTGCTCAGGAGGTGTATAAGTTCTAATATTACTTTACGAACCACAGTTGAAGCTTTAGCATGATCCTTTATCCTAACAGGGAAAGGTGGTTTCTCAACATAAGCAGTAGGAACAATAGGATCATTATAAGTGATAGTCTTTTCTTCAACTTTAATCGGTTCAACTACTTTTACTTCTATGGGAGGATGATATTTAAACCACTTCTCCTTAGGGAGATCAACATGAGCAGCAAAAGATTCACAAAAAGAAGCTTCTATCTCAGTGTCAAGTCCATATTTAGTGCTAAATTTACGGATAACATCGGTATCCATAAAAGATTTAACACATCAAATTTAGGTGTTATACCTGACTCCTTACCTTCGTCGAGATCCCAATTTTCAGAGTTGCGTTTAATTCTTTCCAATAAATCCCATTTGAATTCAATAGTCTTCATCATAAAAGAACCAGTACAAGAAGTATCAAGCATGGAGCGATTGTTGTCAGAAAGCCGAGCATAATTTTTTTGAATAATCATCTCTCTTGAGAGCTCATGATTGGGGCATGAATATAACATTGACTTAAGCCTTCCCCAAGCTTGAGCGATGCTTTCTCCTTCACGAGGCCAAAAATTAAATATATAATTACGATCACGATGAACAAGATGCATAGGATAAAACTTCTGATGGAATTCCAATTTTAACTGTTTGTAGTCCCATGATCCCATATCATCACATAGCCTATACCATGTCAATGCTTCTCCCTTCAAAGATAAAGGGAAGACCTTCTTCTTGATAACATCATCGGGCATACCTACAAGCTTAAATAAGCCACAAACTTCATCCACATAGATTAAGTGTAAATCGGGATGCAATGTTCCATCTCCTGCAAAAGGATTAGCTAGCAGTTTCTCTATCATACTCGAAGGAATTTCAAAGTAAACATTTTCATTTTCAGTAGGTTCAGTAGGTTGAGGAGCAACTCTTTTCTCTACTGATCGAGGTGAAGATACCCCGAACAAGCCCCTCAAAGGATTACTTTCCATAGTAACAAGTGACAGTAAATTTCAGCACACTATATAAATTTTTCCTTACCAAATTCCTCCTACCAAAGGCGCTTCACTCCCCGACAACGGCGCCAGAAAAGAGTATTGATGACCCACAAGTATAGGGGATCAATCGTAGTCCTTTCGATAAGTAAGAGTGTCGAACCCAACGAGGAGCAGAAGGAAATGATAAGCGGTTTTCAGCAAGGTATACTCTGCAAGCACTGAAATTATCGGTAACAGATAGTTTTGTGATAAGATAATTTGTAATGGTAACAAGTAATGAAAGTAAATAAGGTGCAGCAAGGTGGCCCAATCCTTTTTGTAGCAAAGGGCAAGCCTGGACAATTTCTTATATGAAGGAAAACACTCCGAGGACACATGGGAATTATCGTCAAGCTAGTTTTCATCACGTTCATATGATTCGCGTTCGGTACTTTGATAATTTGATATGTGGGTGGACCGGTGCTTGGGTGCTGTCCTTACTTGGACAAGCATCCCACTTATGATTAACTCCTATTGCAAGCATCCGCAACTACAAAAGAAGTATTAAGGTTAACCTAACCATATGAAACATATGGATCCAAATCAGCCCCTTACGAAGCAACGCATAAACTAGGGTTTAAGCTTACATCACTCTAGCAACCCATCATCTACTTATTACTTCCCAATGCCTTCCTCTAGGCCCAAACAATGGTTAAGTGTCATGTAGTCGACATTCACATAACACCACTAGAGGAGGGACAACATACATCTCATCAAAATATCGAACAAATACCAAATTCACATGACTACTAATAGCAAGACTTCTCCCATGTCCTCAGGAACAAACGTAACTACTCACAAATCATATTCATGTTCATAATCAGAAGGGTATTAATATGCATATAGGATCTGAACATATGATCTTCCACCAAATAAACCAACTAGCATCAACTACAAGGAGTAATCAACACTACTAGCAACCTCTGTGTACCAATCCCAGACTTGGAGACAAAGATTGGATACAAGAGATGAACTAGGGTTTTAGAGGAGATGGTGTTGGTGAAGATGTTGATGGAGATTGGCCCCCTCCAGATGAGAGGAGCGTTGGTGATGATGACGGCGATGATTTCCCCCTCCCGGAGGGAAGTGTCCCCGGCAGAACACCTCTGCCAGAGCCCTAGATTGGTTCCGCCAAGGTTCCGCCTCGTGGCGGCGGAGTCTCGTCCCGAAAGCTTGCTTCTGATTTTTTTCTCAGACGAAAGACTTCATATAGCAGAAGATGGGCACCGGAGGGCCACCAGGGGGCCCATGAGGCAGGGGGAGCACCCCCCCACCCTCGTGGCCAGGGTGTGAGCCCCATGTGGTATTTTCTTCGCTCAGTATTTTTTATTATTTCCAAAAATAACTTCCGTGGAGTTTCAGGACGTTTGGAGTTGTGCGTAATAGGTCTCTAATATTTGCTCCTTTTCCAAATTTCTGAATTTCAGCCGGCATTCTCCCTCTTTATGTAAACCTTGTAAAATAAGAGAGAATAGGCATAAGTATTGTGACATAGTGTGTAATAACAGCCCATAATGCAATAAATATCGATATAAAAGCATGATGCAAAGTGGACGTATCACTATGCTTCTCCTAGATAGATCTTGCGTGATCGTAGGATTTTTTTTGAAATACTACGTTCCCCAACAGTGGCATCCGAGTTAGGTCTATGCGTAGATGTTATATGCACGGGTAGAACACAAAGAGTTGTGGGCAATAATAGTCATACTGCTTACCACCAATGTCTTATTTTGAGTCGGCGGTATTGTTGGATGAAGCGGCCTAGACCGACATTACATGACAGCGTTCATGAAACTGGTTCTACCGATGTGCTTCGCACACAGGTGGCTAGCGGGTGTCAGTTTCTCCAACTTTAGTTGAATCGAGTTTGACTACGACCGGTCCTTGTTGAAGGTTAAAATAGCACACTTGACGAAAAATCGTTGTGGTTTTGATGCGTAGGTAAGAACGGTTCTTGCTAGAAGCCCGTAGCAGCCACGTAAAACTTGCAACAACAAAGTAGAGGACGTCTAACTTGTTTTTGCAGGGCATGTTGTGATGTGAAAATGTCAAGACGTGATGAGATATAAATTGTTGTATGAGATGATCATGTTTTGTAACCGTTATCGGCAACTGGCAGGAGCCTTATGGTTGTCGCTTTATTGTATGAAATGCAATCGCCATGTAATTGGTTTACTTTATCACTAAGAGGTAACGATAGTCGTAGAAGCAATAGTTGGCGAGACAACAACGATGCTACGATGGAGATCATGGTGTCAAGCCAGTGACGATGGAGATCATGACGGTGCTTTGGAGATGGAGATCAAAGGCACAAGATGAGGATGGCCATATCATGTCACATATTATGATTGCATGTGATGTTTATCCTTTATGCATCTTATTTTGCTTAGTACGGCGGTAGCATTATAAGATGATCCCTCACTAAATTTCAAGGTGTAAGTGTTCTCCCTGAGTATGCACCGTTGCTACAGTTCATCGTGCCGAGACACCACGTGATGATCGGGTGTGATAAGCTCTACGTTCAAACATACAACGGGTGCAAGCCAGTTTTGCGCCTTGAGAATACTCGGGTTAAACTGGGCGAGCCTAGCATATGCAGATATGGCCTCGGAACACTGAGACCGAAAGGTCAAACGTGAATCATATAGTAGATATGATCAACATAGTGATGTTCACCATTGAAAACTACTCCATCTCACGTGATGATCAGACATGGTTGATACCTCTCCGTCGTATCCATAATTTTTGATTGTTTCATGCCAATATTATACCACTTTCACATACTTTTGGCAACTTTTTATATGATTTATTGGACTAACCTATTGATCCAGTGCCCAGTGCCAGTTCCTGTTTTCTGCATGTTTTTTGTATCGTAGAGTATCCATATCAAACAAAGTCCAAATGCAACAAAATTTCACGACGAATTATTTTGGAATATATGTGATTTTTGGGATTTGGAATCATCGCAAATGGAGGCCCGTGGTGGGCACAACCCACAAGGGCACGACCCCGGAGCCTAGCGCGCGGTGGTGGATTATGCCCAGCTCATACGTCGGTTGGAGATGTACTTCGGGCGCAAGGAAGCTTATATCTGGAAAAAAATCATGTTAAAATCTTAGCATAATCGGAGTTACGGATCTTCGGGAATATAAGAAACGGTTTTCGGCCAGATCTGGAGAACGCGAAACAGAAGAGAACAGAGAGGGAGATCCAATCTCGGAGGGGCTCCCGCCCCTCCGCCGCCATGGAGGCCATGGACCAGAGGGGGAACTCTCCTCCCATCTAGGGGGAGGCCAAGGAAGAAGAAGGAGGAGGGGGGCTCTCGCCCCCTCGCTTCCGGTGGCGCCGGAGTGCCGCCGGGGCAACGATCGAGACAGCGATCTACATCAACAATCTTGCTACCATCAACACCAAATTTCTCCCCCTCTATGTAGCGGTGTAACGCCTCTTCCCTCCGCTATAATCTCTACTTAAACATGGTGCTCAACTCCATATATTATTTCCCAATGATCTATGGTTATCCTATGATGTTTGAGTAGATCCGTTTTGTCCTATGGGTTAATCGTGATCTTGGTTGGTATGATTGTATATTTTATTTATGGTGCTGTCCTACGGTGCCCTCCGTCTCGTGCAAACGTGAGAGGCCCCCGATGTAGGGTGTTGCAATATGTTCATGGTTCGCTTACGGTGGGTTGCAAGAGTGACAGAAACTTAAACCGAGTAACTGGGGTATGACGTATGGGAGTAAAGAGGACTTGATACTTAATGCTATGGTTGGGTTTCATGACCTTAATGATCTTTAGTAGTTGTGGATGCTTGCTAGAGTTCCAATCATAAGTGCATATAATCCAAGTAGATAAAGTATGTTAGCTCATGCCTCTCCCTCATATAAAGTTGCAAGAATGATTACGGTACACATTATCGATTGCCTAGGGACAAATAACTTTCTTGTTGACAAAAGCTCTCTACTAAAACTAACTTAGTTGTGTATTTATCTAAACAGCCCCTAGATTTTATTTACATGCTCTTTATTATCTTGCAAACCTATCCTATCACACCTACAAAGTACTTCTAGTTTCATACTTGTTCTAGGTAAAGCGAACGTCAAGCGTGCGTAGAGTTGTATCGGTGGTCAATAGAACTTGAGGGAATATTTGTTCTACCTTTAGCTCCTCATTGGGTTCGACACTCTTATTTATCGAAGGAGGCTACAATTGATCCCCTATACTTGTGGGTTATCAAGACCTTTTTCTGGCGCCGTTGCCAGGGAGAAATAGCGTGGGGTGAATATTCTCGTGTGTGCTTGTTTGCTTTATCACCGAGTAGTTTTTATTTCTTGTTCTAAGTTGTTCTCTATCTTTAGTTATGGATATGGAACATGAAACACCAAAAAAATTAGTGGTACTTGCTACTCATGGAGATGGGGAACCTCCTAAAACCGTCGATGCTCGTTATGTGAAAAATATTATGCACTACTTTGATAATCCTGAGAAAACCCCATTCAACTTGATAATGGGAGTAACGTTGGATCAGCGTGAATACTTTAGGGATTATCGCTTGACACAAAAAGGGAAACTTTTATGGGATCAAATTTATATGTTGCATTGGTATGCTCAGGATTTATGCTTGAGATATGATTATACTTGTTGCTCTAGGATGAATGCTCCACATCTTCCCTTTTCATGTGAATTTAATGATAACGAAACCTTGGCTTCTTATGCTAATGGTATATATATTATGATGTGGAACAAATAGAAGAATTTGTTGCTTTTAAGGGTGCTTATGAAATTGAATCTTTGTTTGAAAAATATGAAGCTTTTGATGATGGTGTTTATAGACCTGAAAATTTTGCCATCCTTAAATATTGCTATGATAATTATAAATACAATTCCGATATTGATGAATTTATTGAGAAAGTCTCTGTTGTCCAAGAAGACACTAATATTTTGCAGGAGTCTATGGAAGAAGAAATCGATGAAATTGTGAGCTCATTGGATGAAAAAGATGATGAGGAGAGTGAAGAACAAAAGGAGGAAGATTGTATTAGCTACCAATGCCCACCTTTTAATGATAGTAACTCTTCAACTTTTACATTATTTAATTTCCCTTCATGCTTAGTGAAGGATGATTGCCATGATAATAGCCATGATTTTGTTGATTCATTTGAAATATCCCTTTTTGATGAACTTGATGCTTGCTATGATTGTGGCCAAGATGCCAATATGAATTATGCTTATGGAGATGAACTTGCTATAGTTCCTTATGTTAAGAATGAAATTTTTGCTATTGCACCCACACATGATAGTCCTATTATCTTTTTGAATTATCCCAACTACACTATATGGGAGAAGTTTGCTCTTGTTAAGGATTATATTGATGGGTTGCCTTTCACCGTTGCACATGATGATTTTGATGAGTATAATATGCATGTGCTTGCTGCCCCTACTTGCAATTATTATGAGAGAGGAACTACATCTCCGCCTCTTTATGTTTCCAACACGAAAAAATTGCAAGAAACTACTTATGCTATGTATTGGTCTTTACTTGATGTGCATGAATTGTTCTTGTATGACATGCCGATGCATAGGAAGAGAGTTAGACTTCGTCATTGCTAGATATATGTTGCTTTGTGCTCACTACTAAATGCTAAATCATTGTTGATTCAAATTGGCTTTGATATACCTTGGGATCCGGGTGGATTCACTACTTGAGCAATTTATGCCTAGCTTAATGGCTTTAAAGAAAGCGCTGCCAGGGAGACAACCCGGAAGTTTTAGAGAGTCATTTATTTCTATTGAGTTCTTTTATAAAGTTTAAAAACAAAAAAATATAGACGGGAACTTAAAACTTCACAAAAATAAAAGTGAAAGTGAGATAGACGAGCACCGTGGAAGCGGGAGCTAGCCTTGAAATTTGTTCATGCCCATGGAAACTTTGTGAATATTAATTATAGAAACTTTTCAACAAAAATAATTATCCCCTTGTACAATTCCATTGTATTATAAAAATAATGTGCCAAGATTTGCCTTTAGGATGTTTACATTGCTTGTTGATTTGTGCGGTGCAAAACAGAAACTTTGGCTGTAGTGCGTGATCTTACACTTTTTACTGGAACGTTAAACGGTTCTGAAACTTTTTGCACCGTCTTTCTATACAAATTTTTTATTTCCCCTAATTTTTTAAGAATTTTTGGAGTACCAGAAGTATGGTGAATGTTCAGATTACTACAGACTGTCCTATTTAAGACAGATTCTGTTTTTGATGCATTGTTTACTTGTTTTGATGAAACTATCGATTTCTATCAGTGGATTAAGACATGAAAAAGTTATATTACAGTAGCTACAATGCAAAAACAAAATATGAATTGGTTTTCAACAAGATCTTTGTCGGATGTTGGGTTCAAGAAACCCTTAAGGTTCGAACACTTTGGTGTGCGCGAAGTCTTTCCCCCTACCGATCTACGCTCTAGCTCACTAAGATCTTGCGGACGAACTCGACGAACTCACAACACAGAAAGAGACACAGGGTTTATACTGGTTCGGGCCACCATTGTGGTGTAATACCCTACTCCAGTGTGGTGGTGGTGGATTGCCTCTTGGGCTGATGATGAACAGTACAAGGGAAGAACAACCCCTTGAGGTTGAGGTGTTCTTGTGCGTATGAACTTGTAGTGTGTGGGTTTGATCTCAACTAGTTCGGGATCAGTTCAGGCTCTCTCTATTTTTGATCCCCCTCCTACGGTGGTGGCTAGTCCTATTTATAGAGGCCCTGGTCCTCTTCCCAAATATCGAGCGGGAAGGGAGCCAACAACGGCGGGCCAATTTGAAGGGGGGCAGCTAGTACAAGCTATCCTGACAAAAGTGGTCTTCGCCTGCGAAAAGCCCTGGGGTGACGCCGTCTTGGGCTCCACGATGACCTCCGCCGTGTCGTCCTCCTGGTCTTGGTCTCGTTGCACCAATGTGGCAACCTTTGCCTGATGCATCGGTACTCTTCGCCTGTGCTTGCCTCCTTAGCACCGAAGAGGAAATAAGGACGCTGCGTGCACCGGCGCCCGCCTGGCACCGTTCGTCATGGCTCACGTCACGAGAGCCTCGTGAGGTTTGCCCCGCCTTGATATCTCCGCTCCTCGTGAGCCTGCCTAGCTAGGCCACTCCAGAGGAGGTCTTGCATCGTCCGCCTCGCGAGGCTTGGACCCTCGCGAGGGTCTTGGATGCCTTGTTAATGAAGATGGGCCGTACGGCCTGCTGCTCAGCCACGCCATGGGCCGCAGGCAGGCAAGTCTGAGGACCCCCGTTCCCAGAACACAGACAATAGCTCCCAGGCCCAAGGTGCACTCTGGCTTGGCTTCGCGGCGAAGCCAAGGGTCAAGCTCGGAGCACCGAGGGCCCCCAAAGCCCGCGGCCTCGGTCGACGCGTGGCGGTTGATTGGACGTGGGCGTCTCTGCTTCCCCATGCTGCCTCGGCAACTTCTTGCCCTGACAAAGGCTGGCGTGGGCAGTTCTTTTCTTCATTGCTTCTTCCTTGCCTCACTCCAGATCCCCTTTCTCGCTCTTTGCCGTTGCTATCTCCAGATCCGCTCCAGCCTTGCTCTGCATCTGCCGCCCATGGCGCCGCGCAAGGTCAGGACCTCCTCTACACCGGCTTGGTATGAGCCGGCCCTCGAGGCACCCACCGTCATGAAGAAGAGCCTCGCCTCCGTGCGCCTGCTGACAGCGGGCGAGGGCAATGAGTGGGGGAAGACGGAGCTTCGGCTTACCTACGACGAGCCGGAGCCTAAGGGGAGCACCTTCTTCCCCTTCTTCTCGAGCAGCGTCGCCGTCGGGTTGGTCCCTCCCTTCTCTGATTTCTTTTATGAAGTCCTCGACCACTACGGGCTGCAGGCGTTGCATCTCCATCCCAACTCTGTCCTCCTCCTATCCATCTTTGCCTACTACTGCGAGGCGTATCTGGGCGTTATGCCGTCCGTGGCGCTCCTTCGCCATTTCTTCTTCCTCCGCGTCAGCGGCGAGCACATCTCTGAGTGTGCTAATTTCGTTGCGTGCGGCAAGGCTAACTCGATCTCGAGCACCGGAAAGAGGGCCGACAACATCCGATCAAAATGGGTCATGATGGATGCTCAGCGCGCCAACCCACGTCTGGCGTTGCCAACGGTGGCGCCCCCTCCCAACGAGGGGTGGCCCAAGGTGGAGCTTGTTGACGAGAGGGCATCGCTGGTGTTGGGGCAGATGATGACCGACCTGAGGCTGGGCAACGCGAGGACGGCCAAGGTAACAGGGGCGATGCTCCTGAGGGAGTTCTTGATGTTGCGGGTTGCTGATACGTCTCCAACGTATCTATAATTTTTGATTGCTCCATGCTACTTTATCTACTGTTTTAGGCAATATTGGGCTTTATTATCCACTTTTATATTATTTTTGGGACTAACCTATTAATCGGAGGCCCAGCCCAGTTGTTGTTTTATGCCTATTTCGGTGTTTCGAGGAAAAGGAATATCGACGGAGTCAAAGCAGGAACGAAATCAATCGGAGAAGTTATTTTTGGAAGGAAACCCACCGATGGACTTGGACCCCATGTCGGGAAGATACGGGAGGTTCTCACGAGGGTGAGGCGCGCCCTCCCCCAGGCGCGCCTGCCTCGTGGGGCCCCGTAGCTCCACCGACGCACTCCTTTCACCCATATATACCGTCGTGCCCTAAAACTTCCAAAACAGAAGATAGATCGGGAGTTCCGCGCCGCAAGCCTCCGAGCCACGAAACCAATCGGGACCCCTTTCCGGTACCTGCCGGAGGGATCCATCTCCGGTGGCCATCTTCATCATCCCGGCGCTCTCCATGATGAGGAGGGAGTATTTCACCCTCGGGGCTGAGGGTATGTACCAATAGCTATGTGTTTGACCTCTCTCTCTCGTGTTCTCTCTCGTGTTCCTCTATGGCACGATCTTGATGTATCCCGAGCTTTGCTATTGTAGTTAGATCTTATGATGTTTCTCCCCCTCTACTCTCTTGTGATGAATTGAGTTTCCCCTTTGAAGTTATCTTATCGGATTGAGTCTTTTATGAGAACACTTGATGTATGTCTTGGTGATCAACTTGCGGGTTTCGTGACATTGGGAACCTATGCATAGGGGTTGGCACACGTTTTCTTGATTCTCAGGTAGAAACTTTGGGGCACTCTTAGAAGTAGTTTTATGTTGGTTGGATGAATCTGAGATTGTGTGATGCAAATCGTATAATCATGCCCACGGATACTTGAGTTGACAATGGAGTATCTAGGTGACATTAGGGTTTTGGTTGATTTGTGTCTTAAGGTGTTATTCTAGTATGAACTCTTTTATAGATCGATCCGAAAGAGTAGCTTTGTGGTGGTTTCGTACCCGACCATAATCTCTACATTTGTTCTCTGCTATTAGTGTCTTTGGAGTGACTCTTTGTCGCATGTTGAGGGCTTGTCATATGTTCTATCTATGTTATTATTGTTGAGAGAACTTGCACTAGTGAAAGTATGAACCCTAGGCCTTGTTTCCTATCATTGCAATACCGTTTACGCTCACGTTTATCACTTGTTACCTTGCTGTTTTTATTATTTCAGATTACAAATATCTTTATCTACCATCCATATTGCACTTGTATCACCATCTCTTCGCCGAACTAGTGCACCTATACAATTTACCATTGTATTGGGTGTGTTGGGGACACAAGAGACTTTTTGTTATTTGGTTGCAGGGTTGTTTGAGAGAGATCATCTTCATCCTACGCCTCTCGCGGATTGATAAACCTTAGGTCATCCACTTGAGGGAAATTTGCTACGCCCTACAAACCTGTGCACTTGCAGGCCCAACAACGTCTACAAGAAGAAGGTTGTGTAGTAGACATCAAGCTCTTTTTTGGCGCCGTTGCCGGGGAGGCTAGGTAAGTGAAGGTATATCTTTAGATCTTGAAATCGAATCTTTTTGTTTCTTGTTTTAGCACTAGTTAGTTTATAAAAGAAAACTACAAAAAAAATGGAATTGAGTTTGTCTCATACGCTTCATCTTTTTAATATCTTTCGTGAGTATGATGGAAAGGAAAATTGTGCCAAAGTGTTATAAGAAGAATGAATTAAATTGTTTGGAACTAAATATTTGAATGATGAGCATGATTGCAATGTTGTTAGTATGAACTCCTTGAATACCCATGATGCTAATGATATGCAAAGCTACAAGCTTGGGGAAGCTATGTTTAATAATGATGATATTTTTAGTCCCCCAAGCTTTGATGAGAAAATTTACTATGATGAAAGCATGCCTCCTATCTATGATGATTATTGTGATGACACGTATGCTATAAAGAATAATGATAACCATGAAACTTGTCATCTTGATCTTAATTCTCAATCATATGATAGCTATTTTGTTGAGTTTGCTCCCACTATTATTCATGAGAAGAATTTTGCTTATGTGGAGAGTACTAAAATTTCTATGCAAGTAGATCATGAAAAGAATGCTTTAGGTGCTGGTTATATTGTTGAATTTATTCATGATGCTACTGAAAATTATTATGAGGGAGGAACATATGCTTGTAGGGATTGCAATAATATCAAGTTTCCTCTCTATGTGCTTAAATTGTTGAAGTTATGCTTGTTTTGTCTTCCTATGCTAGTTGATTATTGTTCCCATAAGTTGTTTGCTCACAAAATCCCTATGCATATGAAGTGGGTTATACTTAAATGTGCTAGTCATATTCTTCATGATGCTCTCTTTATGTTTCAATTCCTATCTTTTATGTGAGCATCATTGAAATCATAATGCCTAGCTAGGGGCATTAAACGATAGCGCTTGTTGGGAGGCAACCCAATTTTATTTTAGTTTCTTGCTTTTTGGTTCTGTTTAGTAATAAATAATCCATATAGCCTCTGTTTAGATGTGGTTTTGTGTTTTAATTAGTGTTTGTGCCAAGTAGAACCTTTGAGAAGACTTGGGTGAAGTCTTTATGATCATGCTGTAAAAAACAGATACTTTAGCGCTCACGAGATTAGCTAGAAATTTTTACTGGAGAGTGCTATTTAGTTGATTCTTTTTGCCGATGATTACTAGACAAATTACTCAGGTCCACCAATTTATTTTAGAATTTTTGGAGTTCCATAAGTTTGCGTTAGTTACATATTACTACAGACTGTTCTGTTTTTGACAGATTCTGTTTTTCGTGTGTTGTTTGCTTATTTTGATGAATCTATGGCTAGTAAAATAGGTTATAAACCATAGAGAAGTTGGAATACAGTAAGTTTAACACCAATATAAATAAATAATGAGTTCATTACAGTACCTTGAAGTGGTCTTTTGTTTTCTTTCGCTAACGGAGCTCACGAGTTTTCTGTTAAGTTTTGTGTTGTGAAGTTTTCAAGTTTTGGGTAAATATTCGATGGACTACGGAATAAGGAGTGGAAAGATCCTAAGCTTGGGGATGCAGAAGTCACCCCAAGCTAATATTCAAGGACAACCAAGAGCCTAAGCTTGGGTATGCCCCGGAAGGCATCCCCTCTTTCATCTTCGTTCATCGGTAATTTTACTTGGAGCTATATTTTTATTCACCACATGATATGTGTTTTGCTTGGAGACTCATTTTATTTTATTTAGCTTTGCTTGCTGTTAGTTATAATAATGTTTTGCATCTTTAGTTTCAATAAAAAGTCAAGGATAGCCTTTGCCATGCTTATTTTGCTAGTATGCATGTTGCTGTTTGAAAACAGAAAGTTTACCGCTGTTGCAAAAATTCTCTAGAAAATTCAGAGAGTGGTATAATGTTGAATCTTTTTGCATACTGAGCTCTGATAAATTTATTACAGTGGGAATTTTAGTTTATAATTTTTTGAGTCAGGGAAGTATTGATACTCTTGCATTCTTTACAGACTGTAATGTTTTGGCAGATTGCTGTTATGTTTGCATTGTTTGCATATGTTTGCTTGTTTAATGATTCTATTTAAGGATAGGAGTATTAAATATGCAGAGGCATTTAGTATGAAATGTTGAATAATAATTTAAGTGATTTGTTACAGTAGAATATGATAAGGTTTTGCATTGGTTTATACTAACCTATCTCACGAGTTCTTGTTGAGTTCGTCATGAATGAAGCTTTTGATAAAAAGAAGAGAAACCATGATATGAGAGGAATTGAGGAGACACAAAAGTTCAAGCTTGGGGATGCCCAAGGCACCCCAAGATAATATTTCAAGAAGTCTCAAGCATCTAAGCTTGGGGATGCCCCTGAGGCATCCCACCTTTCTTCTTCAACAACTATCGGTTAGTATCGGTTGAGCCTAAGTTTTTGCTTCTTCACACGAGTTGTGCTATCCTTGCAATGTAGTTTTCTTTAGCTTTGCTTGCTGTTTGAATGAAGTATCAAGATCTGAAATCCTTTAATGAGAGAGAGCCATACATGATTTGGAATTTGTTAGAATACTCTAAGTGCTTCACTTATATCTTTTGAGCGTGATAATTTTTGCTCTAGTGCTTCACTTATATCTTTTAGAGCACGGTGGTGGATTTGTTTTAAAGAAACTATTGATCTCTCATGCTTCACTTATATTATTTTGAGATTCTTAAATATCATGGTAACTTGCTTAAAATTAATATACTTGGTATTCAAGATATGTGAAACTTTCTTTTGAGTGTGTTGAATAGTATGAGAAGTTTGATGCTTGATAATTGTTTTGAGATATGAAGATGGTGATATTAGAGTCATGCTAGTTGAGTAGTTGTGAATTTGAGAAATACTTGTGTTAAATTTTGTGATTCCCGTAGCATGCACGTATGGTGAACCGTTATGTGATGAAGTCGGAGCATGATTTATTTATTGATTGTCTTCCTTATGAGTGGCGGTCGGGGACGAGCGATGGCCTTTTCCTACCAATCTATCCCCTAGGAACATGCGCGTAATACTTTGCTTTGATAACTTGTAGATTTTTGCAATAAGTATATGAGTTCTTTATGACTAATGTTGAGTCCATGGACTATACGCACTTTTCCCATCCTTCAACCATTGCTAGCATATCTAATTCCGCGCACTTTTCGCCTGTATCATACACCCACCATAAACCTTCCTCAAAACAGCCACCATACCTACCTATCATGGCATTTCCATATCCATTCCGAGATATATTGCCATGCAACTTTCCACCGTTCTATTTATTATGACACGCCCCATCATTGTCATATTGCTAGCATGATCATGTAGTTGACATCGTATTTGTGGCAAAGCTACCGTTCATAATTCTTTCATACATGTCACTCATGTTTCATTGCACAACCCGGTACACCACCGGAGGCATTCATATAGAGTCATACTTTGTTCTAAGTATCAAGTTGTAATTGTTGAGTTGTAAGAAAAATAAAAGTGTGATGATCATCATTATTAGAGCATTGTCCCAAGTGAGGAAAGGATGATGGAGACTATGATTCCCCCACAAGTCGGGATGAGATTCCGGACGAAAAATAAAAAAATAAAAAAGAGGCCATAAAAAAAGAGAAAAGGCCCAAATAAAAAAATTAAAAAAATGAGAGAAAAAGAGAGAAGGGACAATGTTACTATCCTTTTACCACACTTGTGCTTCAAAGTAGCACCATGATCTTCATGATAGAGAGTCTCTCATTTTGTCACTTTCATATACTAGTGGGAATTTTTCATTATAGAACTTGGCTTGTATATTCCAATGATGGGCTTCCTCAAAATGCCCTAGGTCTTCGTGAGCAAGCGAGTTGGATGCACACCCACTTAGTTTCTTTTGTTGAGCTTTCATATACTTATAGCTCTAGTGCATCCGTTGCATGGCAATCCCTACTCACTCACATTGATATCTATTGATGGGCATCTCCATAGCCCGTTAATACGCCTAGTCGATGTGAGACTATCTTCCCTCTTTTTGTCTTCTCCACAACCACCATTCTATTCCACATATAGTGCTATATCCATGGCTCACGCTCATGTATTGTGTGAAGATTGAAAAAGGTTTGAAAATGTTAAAGTATGAAACAATTGCTTGGCTTGTCATCGGGGTTGTGCATGATTTAAATACTTTGTGTGGGGAAGATGGAGCATTGCCAGACTATATGATTTTGTAGGGATAACTTTCTTTGGCCATGTTATTTTGAGAAGACATAATTGCTTTGTTAGTATGCTTGAAGTATTATTATTTTATGTCAATATGAACTTTTGTCTTGAATCTTTCGAATCTGAATATTCATATCACAATTAAGAAGATTTACATTGAAATTATGCCAAAGTATCACTCCGCATCAAAAATTATTTTTTATCATTTACCTACTCGAGGACGAGCAGGAATTAAGCTTGGGGATGCTTGATACGTCTCCAACGTATCTATAATTTTTTATTGCTCCATGCTACTTTATCTACTAATTTAGGCAATATTGGGCTTTAATATCCACTTTTATATTATTTTTGGGACTAACCTATTAACCGGAGGCCCAGCCCAGATTTGTTGTTTTATGCCTATTTCAGTGTTTTGAGGAAAAGGAATATCGACGGAGTCAAACGGAACGAAATCAACTGGAGAAGTTATTTTTGGAAGGAAACCCACGATGGACTTGGACCCCACGTCGGAAGATACGGGAGGTGCTCACGAGGGTGGGGCGTGCCCTCCCACAGGCGCCCCCTGCCTCGTGGGGCCCCCGTAGCTCCACCGACGTACTCCTTTCACCCATATATACCGTCGTACCCTAAAACTTCCAAAACAGAAGATAGATCGGGAGTTCCACCGCCGCAAGCCTCCAGAGCCACGAAAAACCAATCGGGACCCCTTTCCGGTACCCTGCCGGAGGGGGGATCCATCTCCTGTGGCCATCTACATCATCTCGACGCTCTCAATGACGAGGAGGGAGTCGTTCACCCTCGGGGCTGAGGGTATGTACCGATAGCTATGTGTTTGACCTCTCTCTCGTGTTCTCTCTCGTGTTCCTCTATGGCACGATCTTGATGTATCCCGAGCTTTGCTATTGTAGTTGGATCTTATGATGTTTCTCCCCTCTACTCTCTTGTGATGAATTGAGTTTCCCTTTGAAGTTATCTTATCGGATTGAGTCTTTTATGAGAACACTTGATGTATGTCTTGGTGATCAACTTGCGGGTTTCGTGACATTGGGAACCTATGCATAGGGGTTGGCACACGATTTCTTGATTCTCCGGTAGAAACTTTGGGGCACTCTTAGAAGTACTTTTATGTTGGTTGGATGAATCTGAGATTGTGTGATGCAAATCGTATAATCATGCCCACGGATACTTGAGTTGAAAATGGAGTATCTAGGTGACATTAGGGTTTTGGTTGATTTGTGTCTTAAGGTGTTATTCTAGTACGAACTCTTTTATAGATCGATCCGAAAGAATAGCTTTGTGGTGGTTTCTGCATCCGACCATAATCTCTACGTTTGTTCTCCGCTATTAGTGTCTTTGGAGTGACTCTTTGTCGCATGTTGAGGGCTTGTCATATGTTCTATCTATGTTATTATTGTTGAGAGAACTTGCACTAGTGAAAGTATGAACCCTAGGCCTTGTTTCCTATCATTGCAATACCGTTTACGCTCACGTTTATCACTTGTTACCTTGCTGTTTTTATTATTTCAGATTACAAATATCTTTATCTACCATCCATATTGCACTTGTATCACCATCTCTTCGAACTAGTGCACCTATACAATTTACCATTGTATTGGGTGTGTTAGGGACACAAGAGACTTTTTGTTATTTGGTTGCAGGGTTGTTCGAGAGAGACCATCTTCATCCTACGCCTCTGCGGATTGATAAACCTTAGGTCATCCACTTGAGGGAAATTTGCTACTGTCCTACAAACCTGTGCACTTGCAGGCCCAACAACGTCTACAAGAAGAAGGTTGTGTAGTAGACATCAGTTGCCCCACTCCAGGCGTGCGCGCGCCCCCTCTGGGAGCTTGACGAAGAGGAAAACAAGACTCGCCTGAGGCCGGGGGACCTGCCTGGGGATGAATTGGACGCCGTCCTGCGTCTCATAGTCGGGGACAACCAGGAGTACCCGCCTAGCGTCTTCCTTCCCCTGTTCAAACGCAGGGACTGGGAAGGATTTGTCGCCTCCAGGCCGACTTTTGACGCGCGCGGGCTGGTGCCGCCGGCGCTTCCGGAAGCCCCTATGGCGCAGAACCCGGTGGAGGTGTCCTCTGGTGAGTCCCGTAGCGAGGGAGAAGAGGAGGAGGACCCGGAGAGGACTCTGGAAGGGGTGGGGGAGACTTCCCCCGTGAGCAATGCCGAGATTCTCCGCGCCCTTCCCGATGACGCCGATGCCGATGCCCGCCAAGGGGAGAGGGAGCAACCTCCCGTCCCGACGAGGAGCAGGTCGTCGTTGGTGGCCCGAGGTGACGCCTCCGCCCCGATACCTCCTGGGGCTGGGTCCGGTTCTGCCTCTACTCCGTCTGGCGCCGCCGGAGCCCGAACGCCTACTCCTCAGGTCCCGACGCTGTCAGGCTTCAAGCCTCTCAAGCGGTCAGTGGAATACGTCGCAGTGGATCGGTAAGTGTCGTAGGCTTCGCTTTGCCTTTGTTTGCACTCGTTGTTTCCTGATACTTGCCCTTGGTTGATCAGGCCGTCATCTTTGGCGAAGAAGAGGAAAGAGGACACGGCGGCCGCGCCTCCCTCCACAGGGAAAGGAGGCAGCAGCACCCGCATCTCCCCAGCCCGGTCGTCCTCGCGGGGCCAAGAGGAGCATCGACGCGTGGAGTCAGCCCCCATAGCCCCGCTGGCTCCAGAGGTGCCGGTACTTGGCGCGGCCGACGAGGTTCTAGTTGCTCCGGAACCTGCAGTCTCCCATGCCATGGTGATGATGTCGCTTCCTCCTACTGCTGCATCCCCGCTTCCTGGTCCTCCTGCTCCTGCGGCCGTCTTGGAGCGTGCTCTTGCGGGGATGGCCCAGCTGCAAGCGGATGTCCTGAGCGCGGACCCGCGCCTGGTGGCCGGGCATCTAGAGCTGGCCTCTGGCTGGCTTCACTCCGACCTGGTAGTTCGCGCGGCGCTAGGGCAGGCTGCGGCGGCTTCCGAGAAGGAGAAGCAAGGCGCCACCAGCGCTGCAGTTGATCGTGAGATGGCGCTGAAGGACGCCAAAGCCGCCTGTGACCGGTGCCAAGAGCTAGAGATCGAGTTGAAGAGCCTGCGCGACAAGCACGGCGAAGAGGTACGGTGCCACCAAGCAAAGGAGGAGGAGATGAAGGCCCGGGAGGAAGCCGTCAAGAACCGTGATGCTGAGCTGGCGGAGCTGGGGAAGAAGCAGGCCGCTGAGCACAACCGGTTGGAAGAGTTGGAGCAGAAGGTGAGGACGAGGGAGGCCGATCTTGACGCCCAGGTGCGTGTCCTGGCAGAAGACCGCACGGCTTTTGCCGATCTCGAGAAGAGGTCTCGCAAAGCGCTGAAGACGCTCTACGAGCATGGCCTGGAGAAGCCCCTGGACACCGACAAGGATGGCCCTGCCCAGCTACTTCCTCTCGTGGTGAAGGCGCTTGAGGAGGTCGTGGATGGCCTCGCTCGCATGGCAGAGGCAGAAGCTCGCGTCCTGTCTTCGGCTGCACTGACTCAGGTCTTCAGCCATCTGCACCTCCGAGACCCCAATGCTCGCCTTGACGAGCTGCTAGAGCCTGTGGCTGAAAATCAATACGAGGCGGCTGCCGCGACTGTGCGGGATCAAGTGGGGGCCTTGCTGAGGAGGTTTCGTGGCTTTGTCTCCGCTCCTCTGTCCGGCGTCGTCGACCTTGCAGTTGGTGGCGAAGACAAAACCGATCACGAGGGAGTGCCTTCCGCAGGCGACGGCGATGTCTAGAGGTGACCCGCGACCATTCTTCCCGCTTTGCTCCTGCGACATGTAACAGGCCTCGTGGAGGCGTTAAGACTTTTATTTGGTATTGTGAGGACAATACGCTTGTAATATTTGCTTCGAGATTTTGTGATTTCCTTCCTATTTGCTTTGCGTTCTACGTCGGCAGAGCCCAGCCCCGCGCATACCTCAACCGCCATTGGGCCGACTGGAGACCAGGACGGACCAAGGAGTGAAGGGCTACGTGACCAGTTAGACTCCTGAGTCGCGATGCTCTAGAGTCCCCCTTGACGTGCAAACAATTCCCATACCTGCCCTCGCCGAGGCCTCGGGAGGGGCGCGCGATACCCAGGTCCAGGGGACCTGGTTAGGTGGCGTGCGCTTGGGCGTGACCCGTGTGCAGCCCCCGTGCCCAGCCCCCATGCGCGGCTTTCCCGAGGGGAGGCATTGCGGTAAGGCTGGGCGCTGAGCTCTGGGCTCCCTGAGGTTGGCACGGCCGTGGGGTCGCCCTCAGTTGTTTATCACTAGCGCGGAGCATAGTGCTTCCGCTTGTGCACGGGCATAGCCGCTCCTCGGCAGTGTCGTCGCCAACATGAGCATGGTGCGTCCACTTGGGCGTGGGATGGGGGCCCCCTCCGGGAGGAGCCCTCGGGGCGTGTACAGCCCCGCCCTGACACGTGGCTTGCACAGCAGGGATGCAAGGTGTATCTGGGCACTCGTGAGCCAGCGCGGGACTCACGAGGCCCTACCTCAAGGCGGGTTGCGCCTGGTCTTGAGTCTTGGTAGCTGTCTGTTCCTGCAAGGCGGTTAGATGCAAGCACTCTACGTCCTCAGGTCCCGGCCCTCGAGCAAGCTCAGCCGTCGCTGGTATGCCAGGTCGCGATGCCGTGGTCAAGGCCAGGAGGTGAGAGCTGGAGAGCCAGTAAGAGCTCCTGAGTCGCGATGCTCAGGAGCCCCCCTTTTAACGTGCAAGCGGATTGCATAGGGTGAACAGGCCCGCGGCGGGCGGCAATCGAGCAGGCGATAGTCGTTGGCAGATTAAGCATAAAGAGCAGATCGACTTGGATAAATGCAGGAAGATACATGCCACTGGGCCTGGCCCGAGTGGCTTGGGGATGATGCAGCCCGAGGGGCGCCCCCAGCAAGGTAAGCTAAAGACTTAAGCAAAAGGGATACATGCCACAGGGACGGACCCATGTGGCCTGGGAATAATGCAGCCCGAGGGGCACTCCCAGCTTAAACAAACTTGGAAGATGTCACCTGGTTCTGTAGACGAAGTAGAGTTGGTGTAGCTGAAGCCACGCGTTGAAGGAATGGCTCCTCATGAGCCACCGGGACCCTGAGCCTCGGGAGGCTCTGGGAGCTCAGGAGGTTCCCCGAAGTCCGTCTCCATCTCCTCCAGAACGGCGTGGGTCCTGGCCTCCTGAGCCGCCAGGACTTGCCGCACGCTGCGCTGATAGGCCGACGCCATGCTCGGCAAGCCGAAGGGCATGGGAACGTAGCTGTGTGGTGGGCCCTCACAGCGGCCCGCACGCGATGGCCAGAAGCGCTCCTGAGATGCGGCCCTGTTGAGCCCTGGGACGTCGATGCAGACACGCAGCCCGGCATCCTCGCCTGGATGGGGAGCTGCGCCTTGTGAGCGGCTGTGGCCGCGCATGGCTCTTGCTTCTTGCAGTTCCTGGGTGGTCTTGTTGATGAACTCCTGGGTGGTGGGCACTCCTCACCCTGTGTTCTCCTGAGGGAAACGTGCCGCGAAGCACGCCTCCAAGTGGTGCCCAAGCACCTCCCTCGTGAGGTTGGCAAGGTCTGAGGCCCTAGAGGAGAGAGCCCCTGAGCCCTGCCTGAGGAGGGTGCCGGGTGCGCCTTCCTATGTGATGGAGGGAGGCGCCCCTGGAGCGGGCACTGATCCTGATGAGGCTCCTGCTGCGTTGCCGCCTTCCTGAGATCCTGCGTGGCGCGGCAGCTTCTTCTTGGGGATGGTCTCCGGAGGGCCTTCACTTCTGCTGTTAGGGCTGTCGATTGCTGCTGCTTGAAAGGCACGCTGAAGGGAGCACACCGCATCCCTCTTTTCACATGGGACCGTGATGATTCCTCCGCTTCCTGGCATCTTGAGAACGTTGTAGCCATGGTGAGTGACCGCCATGAACTTGGCCAGGGCTGGATACCCGAGGATGGCATTGTACGGCAGGCGAATGTGCGCGACGTCGAAGTCGATGAGCTCGGTGCGGTAGTTCTTGTGCTCCCCGAAGGTGACAGGCAGGCGGACTTGCCCTATCGGTGTGGTGGAACCGCTACCACTCCTCTGAGAAAGGCTTGGTTGGCTGGAGCTGCTCATAGGGCACTTGGAGGTTGTCGAACGTGTCGACAGATAGGACGTTGAGCCCTGCGCCGCCGTCGATGAGAGTCTTGGTGACTTGCACATTGCTGATGACTGGGGAACACAGCATAGGGAGTGCGCCAGCGGTGGCTGCGCACTTGAGCTGGTCTGCTTAGTTGAAGGTGATGGCGCACTGGGATCACGTGAGCGGGCGCGTGGCCTCGAGCTTGGGGAGCACCGCGTTCACCTCGCGAGTGAACTGTTTGAAGATGCGCTAAGAGGCTGGGGCCTGGGCACCTCCCAAGATGCAGGCGATCGCACGCGGCTCCTGGAAGCCCCCAGCCCCCTCGTCTTGGTGGTGGTCTTCGTTCCTTCTTGGTGGCGGCAGCGGGGGAAGACCGATGTTGCCTTGCGGCGATCCTCACGAGGCAGGTCCCTCCAGGCGCCCTCGCGAGGTTGGTCCTACCAGCGGTCCTCACGAGGCCGGTCGCGCCACTCCTGGCGCGGGCCACGGTCGTCCCAGCGTCTGCCTCCACGTCCTCCTCCGCGGTCGTAGCCCTGGTCGTTGCGCTCGGGGCATCGACTGTAGCGTCCTTCTCGTATGGCTCTGAGCTCTTGGCAGTCGCTGGTGTTGTGGGTGTTCAGGTTGTGGAAGGCGCAGAATGGTCGGCCGTTCTTGGACGACTCAGGCTGATCTCTGCCTCGCTTGGTGTCGGGCTCCGCTGCGAGCACAACTGCCTCTTTATGCTTCACGTCCTTGGCCTTGGTCTTCTTTTCTTCCGTTCCAGTAGCTGGCAGCTCTAGGAGAAAGAGGCGCCCCTCCTCACCTCTTGCGCACTTGGTCGCCAGGTTGAACAGCTCCTGAGAGGTGCAGAGCTCCTCATGGATATCCAACTCTTCCTTCATCTTGATGTCACGGACGCCATCAGAGAACGCAGAGGTGATGGCCTCGTCCGTGACCTTGGGGTTCTTGAGGCAGATGTTGTTGAAGCGCTGGATGTACTTCTGGAGAGTTTCTCCTGGCTGTTGCTTGATGCGGCGCAGGTCGCCCGCGGCCGGTGGGCGGTCGCGAGTGCCCTGGAAGTTGGCGACGAAGCGGTCGTGCATCTCGTCCCAGGAGGAGATCGAGCCGTGCTGCAGGTTCAGGAGCCAGGAGCGGGCCCCATCCTTGAGAGCCATGGGAAACCAGTTCGCCATGACTTTTTCGTCGCCATTGCCTGCTTCGATGCTCAGCTCGTAGAGCTGCAGGAAATCCGCAGGGTCGGCGGTGCCGTCGTAGCAAGGAGGCAGATCTGGCTTGAAGTTGCCTGGCCAGGCGACGCTACGCAGCTCGGGGGTGAAGGCACGGCAGCCGGCTGTGGTTGCCGGGGCCCGCTTTGGGGGTGGAGCTTGGTCTTGACGGGGTTCGTGCTGCGCCGCTGCGGGCGGTGCGCGGTCTTGACGAGGTGGCGCGGGGAGCGCCGGTGCAGCTTCTCGCGGCCGCGGGATTTCTTGGCAGCTTCTTTCTTCACGCGCAGGCGCTGGGCGCGGTGGATCACGCCGCGGAGGCGCGCGCCTTGGTGCCAAGGCACCATCTTGGGGTTGAGGCGGTGGAGGCACGCCATGAGCCCCGCCGCCCGCGGCTGGTTGAGGGGGAGGCAGAGAGTGGGACGGAGCTAGAGAGCCCCCTGCGGCGCAGACGAGCTCGGCGACGCGGTCGAGCCACTCCTCATAGAGATCGTCGACGGGGCGGTAGCGCAGGAGCTCGTTCGCCGCGATGAGCACGGCTCGTGCCTCCATGGGAGCACGGTGCACGTGAGATGAAGAACCAGCAGGGGTGAGTGATGGAGTAGCGGCAGGCCGTCCTGCCACACCGAGGGTGCAGCGAGGACGCCTGCTGCTCATTCCCCGCCGGGCCGGTGGCAGCGTTGGTGGCGGGAGACGGAGAGCGACGAGGTGGCCCGTCTATGGGAGCCGTCTGAGCGACGCGGGCGGAGAGGGCAGCGCGACGCTCAGCTCGAGCACGGCGAGCGTCCGCCATGGAAGCGACGGAGCGATGGAGCGACGAACCGACGGAAGGAAGATTACGGCGCACCCCTACCTGGCGCGCCAAATGTCGGATGTGGGGTTCCGGCCAACCCTTAAGGTTCGAATACTGGGGTGCACGCGAAGTCTTTCCCTCCTATCGATCTACGCTCTAGCTCACTAAGATCTTGCGGACGAACTCGATGAACTCACAACACAGAAAGAGACACGGGGTTTATACTCGTTCGGGCCACCGTTGTTGTGTAATACCCTACTCCAGTGTGGTGGTGGTGGATTGCCTCTTGGGCTGATGATGAACAGTACAAGGGAAGAACAGCCTCCTGAGGTTGAGGTGTTCTTGTGCGTATGAACTTGCAGTGTGTGGGCTTGATCTCAACTAGTTCGGGATCAGTTCAGGCTCTCTCTGTTTTCGATCCCCCTCCTACGGTGGTGGCTAGTCCTATTTATAGAGGCCCTGGTCCTCTTCCCAAATATCGAGAGGGAAGGGAGCCAACAATGGCGGGCCAATTTGAAGGGGGACAGCTAGTACAAGCTATCCTGACAAAAGCGGTCTTCGCCTGCGAAAAGCCCTGGGGTGACGCCGTCTTGGGCTCCATGATGACCTCCGCCGTGCCGTCCTCCTGGTCTTGGTCTCGTTGCACCAATGTGGCAACCTTTTCCTGATGCCTCGGTACTCTTCGCCTGTGCTTGCCTCCTTAGCACCGAAGAGGAAATAAGGACGCTACGTGCACCGGCGCCCGCCTGGCACTGTTCGTCATGGCTCATGTCATGAGAGCCTCGTGAGGTTTGCCTCACCTTGATATCTCCGCTCCTCGTGAGTCTGCCTAGCTAGGCCACTCCAGAGGAGGTCTTACGTCGTCCGCCTCGCGAGGCTTGGACCCTCGCGAGGGTCTTGGATGCCTTGTTAATGAAGATGGGTTGTACGGCCTGCTGCTCAGCCACGCCGTGGGCCGCAAGCAGGCAAGTCTGGGTACCCCCGTTCCCAGAACGCCGACAAGTACTTAGAGTAGAGATTTGCTTTATTATACTAACAGATCTTACCGAACTTTCTGTTGAGTTTTGTGTGGATGAAGTGATCAAAGATCGAGGAGGTCTCGATATGAGGAGAAGGAGGAGAGGCAAGAGCTCAAGCTTGGGGATGCCCAAGGCACCCCTAGTAAATATTCAAGGAGACTCAAGCGTCTAAGTTTGGGGATGCCCCGGAAGGCATCCCATCTTTCTTCAACAAGTATCGGTATGTTTCCGGTTTCATTTCGTTCATGTGATATGTGCAAATCTTGGAGCGTCTTTTGCATTTAGTTTTTCCCGTTTTCTTTTATACACTGCTGGTATGAGATAGTCCATGGTTTATTTATAGAATTTTCATTGCACTTCACTTATATCTTTTGAGTGTGGCTTTATAGAATGCTTCATGTGCTTCACTTATATCATTTGAAGTTTGGATTGCCTGTTTCTCTTCACATAGAAAACCATTGTTTGAAGAATGCTCTTTTGCTTCACTTATACTTGTTAGAGCAGGATCTTTTGTAGAAAGAATTAAACTCTCATGCTTCACTTAGACTATTTAGAGAGTCAAAAGGAATTGGTCAATTGCATGGTTAGTCATAAAATCCTACATAAAACTTATGGATCACTGAATATGATATGTTTGATTTCTTGCAATAGTTTTGTGATATAGAGATGGTAATATGTGGGAGGTACTAGTAAACGGTTGTGGTTAGTAAGAATATTGGTGTTAAGGTTTGTGATTACCGAAGCATGCACATATAGTCTCTCGTTATGCTATGATGTTGGAGCATGATTTATTATTGATTGTCTTCCTTATGAGTGGCGGTCGGGGACGAGCGATGGTCTTTTCCTACCAATCTATCCCCCTAGGGCATGCATAGTAGTACTTTGCTTCGAGGGCTAATAAACTTTTGCAATAAGTATATGAGTTCTTTATGACTAATGTGAGTCCATGGATTATACGCACTCTTACCTATCCGCAATTTGCTAGCCTCTACGGTACCATGCATTGCCCTTTCTCACATCGAGACGTGGTGCAAACTTCGCAGGTGCATCCAAACCCTGTGATATGATATGCTCTATCACACATAAGCTTATTATATCTTCCTCAAAACAGCCACCATACCTACCTATTATGGCTTTTCCATGGCCATTCCGAGATATATTGCCATGCAACTTCCATCGCCTGCTTGATGACTTGAGCATTCATTGTCATATTGCTTTGCATGATCATATAGCTAACATAGTAGTTGTGGATCAGCCACCGTTCATCATTTTCATACATGTTACGCTAGATCATCGCCAGAGGCATTCATATAGAGTCATATTTTGTCATAGGTATCGAGTTGTAATTTTTATTTCTTTTGAGTTATAAGTAAATAGAAGTGTGATGATCATCATTATTCATTTTTAGAGCAGTGCCCCAGTGAGGAAAGGATGATGGAGACTATGATTCCCCCACAAGTAGGGATGAGACTCTGGACAATGAGAGAAAAAATATAAAAAGAAAAAAATTAAAAAAATAAAAAGGAAAAAATTAAAAAAATAAACAAATAGAGAAGGGGCATTGTTAGTATCCTTTACCACACTTGTGCTTCAAAGTAGCACCATGTTTTTCATATGGAGAGTCTCCTATGTTGTCACTTCCATATACTAGTGGGAATTTTTAGATGCACACCCACTTAGTTTTCATATTGAGCTTTCATACACTTATAGCTCTTAGTGCATTCGTTGCATGGCAATCCCTACTCCTCACGTTGATATCGATTGATGGGCATCTCCATAGCCTGTTGGTTAGCCACGTCGATGTGAGACTTTCTTACTTTTTTGTCTTCTCTATATTTACCCCTATCATCATACTCTATTCCACCCGTAGTGCTATATCCATGGCTTACGCTCATGTATTTTGCGTGAGGGTTGAAAAAGCTGAAGCGCATTAAAAGTATAAACCAATTGCTCGGCTTTTCATCGGGGTTGTGCATGATAAAATACTTTGTGTTAAGAAGAAAGAGCATGACAAGACTATATGATTTTGTAGGGATAACTTTCTTTAGCGTTGATATTTTGAAAGACATGATTGTTTGTTGGGATGCCTGAGTATTGATGTCTTTATGTCAAATTATAGACTATTGCTTTGAATCACTTATGTCTTAATATTCATGCCATGATTAGATTTATGATCAGGTTTATGTTAGGTAGCATTCCACATCAAAAATTATCTTTTTTATCATTTACCTACTCGAGGACGAGCAGAAATTAAGCTTGGGGATGCTAATACGTCTCCGTCATATCCATAATTTTTGATTATTTCATGCCAATATTATACCACTTTCACATACTTTTGACAACTTTTTATATGATTTATTGGACTAACCTATTGATCCAGTGCCCGTGCCGCCTCGCTTTTACGCATGTTTTCTCAGACGCAGAGTATCCATATCAAACAAAGTCCAAATGCAATAAAATTGCATGGAGAATTATTTTGGAATATATGTGATTTTTGCGAGTTGGAATCACCGCAAACGGAGGCCCGTGGTGGGCACAACCCACCAGGGCGCGGCCCCGGAGCCTGGCGCGCGGTGGTGGGTTGTGCCCACCTCGTACGTCGGTTAGAGGTGCTCCAGGCACAAGGAAGCTTATATCCGGAAAAAAATCGTGTTAAAATCTCAGCGCAATCGGAGTTACGGATCTTCGGGAATATAATAAACGGTTTTCAGCCAGATCTGGAGAACGCGAAACAGAAGAGAATAGAGAGGGAGATCCAATCTCAGAGGGGCTCCCGCCCCTCTGCCGCCATGGAGGCCATGGACCAGAGGGGGAGCTCTCCTGCCATCTAGGGGGGAAGCCAAGGAATAATAATAAGGAGGAGGGCTCTCTCCCCCTCGCTTCCGGTGGCGCCGGAGTGCCGTCGGGGCAACGATCGGGACGGCGATCTACATCAACAATCTTGCTACCGTCAACACCAACTTTCTCCCCCTCTATGCAGCGGTGTAGCACCTCTTCCCCCTGTTGTAATATCTACTTAAACATGGTGCTCTACTCCATATATTATTTCCCAATGATCTATGGTTATCCTATGATGTTTGAGTAGATCTGTTTAGTCCTATGGGTTAATCGTGATCTTGGTTGGTATGATTGTATATTTTATTTATGGTGTTGCCCTACGCTGCCCTCCGTCTCGCGCAAACGTGAGGGGCCCCCGCTGTAGGGTGTTGCAATATGTTCATGGTTCGCTTACGGTGGGTTCCGAGAGTGATAGAAACTTAAACCCGAGTAACCGGGGTATGACGTATCGGAGTAAAGAGGACCTGATACTTAATGATATGGTTGGGTTTCATGACCTTAATGATCTTTAGTAGTTGCAGATGTTTGCTAGAGTTCCAATCATAAGTGCATATGATCCAAGTAGAGAAAGTATGTTAGCTCATGCCTCTCCCTCATATAAAGTTGCAAGAATGATTACCGGTACTTGTTATCGATTGCCTAGGGACAAATAACTTTCTTGTTGACAAAAGATCTCTACTAAAACTAACTTAGTTGTGTCTTTATCTAAACATCTCCTAGATTTTATTTACGTGCTCTTTATTATCTTGCAAACCTATCCTATCACACCTACAAAGTACTTCTAGTTTCATACTTGTTCTAGGTAAAGCGAACGTCAAGCATGCGTAGAGTTGTATCGGTGGTCAATAGAACTTGAGGGAATATTTGTTCTACCTTTAGCTCCTCGTTGGGTTCGACACTCTTACTTATCGAAAGAGGCTACAATTGATCCCCTATACTTGTGGGTTATCAATGGTTTAGTTTATATGGATCACGTGATCATTTAGATGACTAGAGGGATGTCTATCTAAGTGGGAGTTCTTAAGTAATATGATTAATTGAACTTTAATTTATCATGAACTTAGTACCTGATAGTATTTGCATGTCTATGTTGTTGTAGATAAATGGCCCGTGCTACCATTCCTTGAGTTTTAATGTGTTCCTAGAGAAAGCTAAGTTGAAAGATGATGGTAGCAATTACACAGACTGGGTCCATAACTTGAGGATTATCCTCATTGATGCATAGAAGAATTACGTCTTGTAAGCACCTCTAGGTGCAAGACCCGCTGCAGGAGCAACACCGGATGTTATGAACGTCTGGCAGAGCAAAGCACATGACCACTCGATCGTTTAGTGTGCCATGCTTTACGGCTTAGAATCGGGACTTCAACGATGTTTTGAACGTCATGGAGCATATGAGATGTTCCAGGAGTTGAAGTTAATATTTCAAGCAAATGCCCAAATTGAGAGATATGAAGTCTACAATAAGTTCTATAGTTGCAAGATGGAGGAGAATAGTTCTGTCAGTGAACATATACTCAGAATGTCCGGGTACCACAACCACTTGACTCAACTGGAAATTAATCTTCCTGATGATAGTGTCATTGACAGAGTTCTTCAATCACTTCCACCAAGCCACAAAAGCTTCGTGATGAACTGTAATATGCAAGGGATGGATAAGACAATTCCCGAGCTCTTCGCGATGCTAAAGGCTGCGGAGGTAGAAATCAAGAAGGACCACCAAGTGTTGATGGTTAACAAGACCACTAGTTTCAAGAAAAAGGGTAAAGGGAAGAAGGGGAACTCCAAGAAGAATGGCAATCAAGTTGCTGCTCAAGTGAAGAAACCCACGTCTGGACCTAAGCCTGAGACTGAGTGCTTCTACTGCAAAGGGACTGGTCACTAGAAGCGGAACTGCCCCAAGTATTTGGTGGACAAGAAGGATGGCAAAGTGAAAGGTATATTTCATATACATGTTATTGATGTGTACCTTACTAATGCTCGTAGTAGCGCCTGGGTATTTGATACTGGTTCTGTTGCTCATATTTTCAACTCAAAACAAGGGCTACGGATTAAACAAAGATTGGATAAGGACGAGGTGACAATGCGCGTGGGAAATGGTTCCAAAGTCGATGTGATCGCCGTTGGCACACTAGCTCTACATCTACCTTCGGGATTAGTTTTAGACCTGAATAGTTGTTATTTGGCGCCAGCGTTAAGCATGAACATTATATCTGGATCTTGTTTGATGCGAGACGGTTATTCATTTAAATAAGAGAATAATGGTTGTTCTATTTATATGACTAATATCTTTTATGGTCATGCACCCTTGATGAGTGGTCTATTTTTGTTGAATCTCGATTGTAGTGATACACATATTCATAATATTGAAGCCAAAAGATGCAAGGTTAATAATGATAGTATAACTTATTTGTGGCACTGCCGTTTAGGTCATATTGGTGTAAAGAGCATGAAGAAACTCCATGCTGATGGGCTTTTGGAATCACTTGATTATGAATCATGCCCCATGGGCAAGATGACTAAAACTCCGTTCTCCGGAACAATGGAGGGAGCAACTGACTTATTGAAAATAATACATACTGATGTATGCGGTCCAATGAGTGTTGAGGCTCGCGGCGGGTATCATTATTTTCTGACCTTCACAGATGATTTGAGCAGATATGGGTATGTCTACTTAATGAAACATAAGTCTGAAACATTTGAAAAGTTCAAAGAATTTCAGAGTGAAGTGGAAAATCATCGTAACAAGAAAATAAATTTTCTATGATCTGATCATCGAGGCGAATATTTGAATTATGAGTTTGGTCTTCATTTGAAACAATGTGAAATAGTTTCGCAACTCACGCCGCCTGGAACACCACAGCATAATGGTGTGTCGGAACGTCGTAACCGTACTTTATTAGATATGGTGCGATCTATGATGTCTCTTACTGATTTACCACTATCGCTTTGGGGTTATTCTTTAGAGACGGCTGGATTCATGTTAAATAGGGCACCATCCAAATCCATTGAGACGACTGATACGTCCATTTGCATCATGCTTTTATATCGATATTTATCGCATTATGGGCTGTTATTTCACGTTATGTCACAATTCTTATGGCTATTCTCTCTTATTTTACAAGGTTTACATGAAGAGGGAGAATGCCGCAGAATTCTCGGTCGAAAAGGAGCAAATATTAGAGACCTATTCTGCACAACTCCAAAAGTCCTGAAACTCCACGGAATATCTTAAAATAAAAAAAGAAAAATCGTCACCAAAGATGAAGACCAGGGGGCCCACACCCTGCTCACGAGGGTGGGGGCGCCTCACCTCGTGGGCCCCCTGATGGCTCTCCGACGCCATCTTCTCCTATATGAAGTCCTTTGATGAGAAAAAAATCATAAGCAACCTTTCGGGACGAGACTCCGCCGCCACGAGGCGCAACCTTGGCGGAACCAATCTAGGGCTCCGGCAGAGCTGTTCTGCTGGGGACACTTCCCTCCGGGAGGGGGAAATCATCGTCATCATCATCACCAACGCTCCTCTCATTGGGAGAGGGCAATCTCCATCAACATCTTCACCAGCACCATCTCATCTCCAAACCCTAGTTCATCTCTTGTATCCAATTCTTGTCTCCAAGTCCGGGATTGGTGTTAGTAGGTTGCTAGTAGTGTTGATTACTCCTTGTAGTTGATGCTAGTTGGTTTATTTGGTGGAAGATCATATGTTCAGATCCTTTATGCATGTTATTACCCCTCTGATTATGAACATGAATATGCTTTGTGAGTAGTTACGTTTGTTCCTGAGGACAAGGGAGAAGTCTTGCTATTAGTAGTCATGTGAATTTGGTATTCGTTCGATATTTTGATGAGATGTATGTTGTCTAGCCTCTAGTGGTGTTATGTGAACGTCGACTACATAACACTTCACCATTATTTGGGCCTAGAGGAGGCATTGGGAAGTAATAAGTAGATGATGGGTTGCTAGAGTGACAGAAGCTTAAACCCTAGTTTATGCGTTGCTTCGTAAGGGGATGATTAGGATCCATATGTTTCATGCTATGGTTAGGTTTACCTTAATACTTTTGTTGTAGTTGCGGATGCTTGCAATAGAGGTTAATCATAAGTGGGATGCTTGTTCAAGTAAGAACAACACCCAAGCACTGGCCCACCCACATATCAAATTATCAAAGTACCGAAACGCGAATCATATGAACGTGATGAAAACTAGCTTGACGATATTCCCATGTGTCCTCGGGAGCGGTTTTCCTATTATAAGAGTTTGTCCAGGCTTGTCCTTTGCTACAAAAAGGATTGGGCCATCGTGCTGCACTTTATGTCCTCTTGTTACTTGTTGCTCGTTACAATTTATCTTATCACAAAACTATCTGTTACCACTTATTTCAGTACTTGCAGAGAATACCTTGCTGAAAACCGCTTATCATTTCCTTCTGCTCCTCGTTGGGTTCGACACTCTTACTTATTGAAAGGACTACGATAGATACCCTATACTTGTGGGTCATCAAGACTCTTTTCTTGCGCCATTGCCGGGGAGTGTAGCGCCTTTGGTAGGTGGAATTTGATAAGGAAAAAATTTATATAGTGTGCTGAAATTTTCTGTCACTTGTTACTATGGAAAGTAATTCTCTGAGGGGCTTGTTCGGGGTATCTTCACCCCGTCCCAAGAGAGCAAAGAGTTGCTCCTCAACCTACTGAACCTATTGAAAATGAAACTCCTTTTGAAATTCCTTCGGTATGATGGAAAAACTGCTAGCTAATACTTTTACAGGAGATGGAACAAAGCATCCTGATGAACATCTACTCTATGTGGATGAAGTTTGTGGACTATTTAAGCTTGCAGGTATACCCGATGATGTTGTTAATAAGAAGGTCTTACCTTTATCTTTGAAGGGATACGCATTGACATGGTATAGGCTATGTGATGATATGAGATCTTGGAACTATGAAAGATTGAAATTGGAATTTCATCAAAAGTATTACC
Organism: Aegilops bicornis; assembly: GCA_021605145.1. NCBI lineage: Eukaryota > Viridiplantae > Streptophyta > Magnoliopsida > Poales > Poaceae > Aegilops > Aegilops bicornis. Next base: position 570,635,047 of record CM038670.1, read on the forward strand.
CTATGCATCTTGTTCATCGTGATCGCAATTATATATATAATTTTTGGCCTCGCGAAGGAGAAAGCATCGCTCAATCTTGGGGAGGCTTAAATCAATGTTATATTCATGCCCCAATCATGAGCTCTCAAGAGTGACAATTCTTCAGAATTTTTATGCTCGGCTTTCTGATAACAATCGCACCATGCTCGATACTTCTTGTCTTTGGCTCTTTTATGATGAAGACTATTGAATTTAAATGGAATTTATTGGATAGAATTAAACGCAACTCTGAAGATTGGGACCTCGAAGAAGGTAAGGAGTCAGGTATGACACCTAAGTTTGATTGTGTTAAATCTTTTATGGATACCGATATTTTCCGTAAGTTTAGCACTAAATATGGACTTGACTCTGAGATAGTAGCTTCTTTCTGTGAATCTTTTGCTACTTATGTTGATCTCCCAAAGGAGAAGTGGTTTAAATATCATCCTCCCATATAAGTAAAAGTAGTTGCACCTATTAAAGTTGAAGAAAAGACTGTCACTTATAATGATCCTATTGTTCCTACTTCTTATGTTGAGAAACCACCTTTCCCTGTTAGAATAAAGGATTATGCTAAAGCTTCAACTGTTGTTCGTAAAAGCAATATTAGAACTTATACACCTCCTGAGCAAGTCAAAGTAGAACCTAATATTGCTATTGTCAAGGATCTCTTGTCTGATAATATTGATGGGCATGTTATTCAGTTCAGCGGTGAAACTGCTAGAATTGCTAAACCGTGTGCTAAAGATAAACATAGACATGTGGTAGGCGTGCCTGTTATTTCTGCTAAAGTAGGAGATCATTGTTATCATGGCTTATGTGATATGGGCGCTAGTGCTAGTGTTATACCTTATGACTTGTATAAAGAAATTAAGCATGAAATTGCACCTGCTGAGTTAGAAGATATTGATGTTACAATTAAACTTGCCAATAGGGATACTATATCTGCAATGGGAATTGTTAGAGATGTTTAAGTCTTGTGTGGGAAAACTAAATATCCTGCTGATTTTCTTGTTCTTAGTTCTCCACAAGATAGCTTTTGTCCCATCATATTTGATAGACCCTTCTTGAATACTGTTAATGCTAAGATAGACTGCAAAAAGAATGTTGTTACTATTGGCTTGGATGATATGGTTCATGAGTTTAATTTCTCTAAATTTAGTAAACAACATCGTGAGGAAGAATTGCCTAGTAAGGATGAAATTATTGGTCTTGCTTCTATTGTCGTACCTCCTAGTGATCCTTTAGAGCACTATTTGCTAGACCATGAAAATAATATGTTCATGAATGAAAGAAGGGAAATAGATGAAGTATTCTTTAAACATGAACCTATTCTGCAACAAAATTTGCCTGTTGAAATCGTAGGGGATCCTCCTCCACCCAAGGGTGATCCCGTGTTTGAGCTTAAACCGTTGCCTGATAATCTTAAATATGCTTATCTTGATGAAAAGAAAATATATCTTGTTATTATTAGTGCTAACCTTTCAGAGCATGAAGAACAAAGATTATTGAAAACTCTGAAGAAGCATCGTGCCGCTATTGGATATACTCTTGACGATCTTAAGGGAATTAGCCCCACTTTATGTCAACATAAAATAAATTTGGAAGCGGACGCCAAACCAGTTCGTGATCCCCAACGATGTTTGAATCCTAAAATGAAAGAGGTGGTAAGAAAAGAAATACTCAAGCTTCTGGAGGCAGGTATAGTTTATCATGTTGCTGATAGTCAGTGGGTAAGTCTTGTCCATTGTGTCCCTAAGAAGGGAGGTATTACTGTTGTTCCTAATGATAAAGATGAATTGATCCCGCAAAGAATTATCACAGGTTATAGGATGGTAATTGATTTCCACAAATTAAATAAAGCTACTAAGAAAGATCATTACCCCTTGCCTTTTATTGATCAAATGCTAGAGAGATTATGCAAACATACACATTATTGCTTTCTAGACGGTTATTCTGGTTTCTCTCAAATACCTGTGTCGGCTAAAGATCAATCAAAGACTACTTTTACATGCCCTTTTGGTACTTTTGCTTATAGACGTGTGCCTTTTGGTTTATGTAATGCACCTGCTACCTTTCAAAGATGCATGATGGCTATATTTTCTGACTTTTGTGAAAAGATTTGTGAGGTTTTCATAGACGACTTTTCCGTCTATGGTTCCTCTTTTGATGATTGCTTGAGCAATCTTGATCGAAGTTTTGCGTAGATGTGAAGAAACTAATCTTGTCTTGAATTGGGAAAAGTGCCACTTTATGGTTAATGAAGGTATTGTCTTGGGGCACAAAGTTTTTGAAAGAGGTATTGAAGTTGATAAATCCAAGGTTGATGCTATTGAAAAGATGCCATGTCCCAAGGACATCAAAGGTATAAGAAGTTTCCTTGGTCATGCCGGATTTTATAGGAGGTTCATTAAGGACTTCTCCAAAATTTCTCGGCCTCTGACTAATTTATTACAAAAAGATGTACCATTTGTCTTTGATGATGATTGTGTAGAAGTATTTGAGATACTTAAGAAAGCATTAGTCTCTGCACCTGTTGTTCAGCCACCTGATTGGAATTTACCCTTTGAAATTATGTGTGATGCTAGTGATTATGCTATAGGTGTTGTTCTAGGGCAAAGAGTTGATAAGAAATTAAATGTTATCCATTATGCTAGTAAGACTCTAGACAATGCTCAAAGAAATTATGCTACTACCGAAAAGGAACTTTTAGCAGTTGTATTTGCTTGTGATAAATTCAGACCCTATATTGTTGATTCTAAAGTAACTATTCACACTGATCATGCTGTTATTAAATATCTTATGGAAAAGAAAGATGCTAAACCTAGACTTATTAGATGGGTTCTCCTGCTGCAAGAATTTGATTTGCATATTGTTGATAGAAAAGGAGCTGAGAACCCTGCTGCGCATAACTTATCTAGGTTAGATAATGTACTTGATGACCCACTACCTATTGATGATAGCTTTCCTGATGAACAATTAAATGTCATAAGCACTTCTCGTAGCACTCCATGGTATGCTGATTATGCTAATTATATTGTTGCTAAATTTATACCGCCTAGTTTCACATACCAGCAAAAGAAAAAGTTTTTCTATGATTTGCGTCATTACTTTTGGGATGACCCACATCTTTATAAAGAAGGAGTAGATGGTGTTATTAGACGTTGTGTACCGAGCATGAACAGAACAGATCCTATGCAAGTGTCACTCCGAAGCTTATGGAGGACACCACGCTAGAGATAGAACTGCACATAAGGTATTGCAATCCGGTTTACCGGCCTACTCTCTTCAAGGATGCCCGTAAGTTTGTTTTGTCTTTTGATGATTGTCAAATAATTGGTAATATTAGTAGACGTCAAGAAATGCCTATGAATTATTCACTTGTTATTGAACCATTTGATGTTTGGGGCTTTGATTATATGGGACCTTTTCCTGCCTCTAATGGATATACACATATTTTAGTTGCTGTTGATTACGTTATTAAGTGGGTAGAAGCTATTCCAACTAGTAGTGTTGATCATAACACTTCTATTAAAATGCTTAAGGAAGTTATTTTTCCGAGATTTGGAGTCCCTAGATATTTAATGACTGATGGTGGTTCACACTTTATTCATGGTGCTTTCCGTAAAATGCTTGCTAAATATGATGTTAATCATAGAATTGCATCTCCTTATCACCCACAGTCTAGTGGTCAAGTAGAATTGAGCAATAGAGAGCTCAAATTAATTTTGCAAAAGACTGTTAATAGGTCTAGAAAGAATTGGTCCAAGAAACTTGATGATGCATTATGGGCCTATAGAACTGCATATAAGAATCCTATGGGTATGTCTCCATATAAAACGGTTTATGGAAAAGCATGTCACTTACCTCTCGAACTAGAACATAAGGCATATTGGGCTATTAAAGAGCTCAACTATGATTTCAAACTTGCCGGTGAGAAGAGGTTATTTGATATTAGCTCACTTGATGAATGGAGAACCCAAGCTTATGAAAATGCTAAGTTGTTTAAAAAAAGTTAAAAGATGGCATGACAAAAGGATACAAAAGCGTGAGTTTAATGTAGGTGATTATGTATTGCTATACAACTCTTGTTTAAGATTTTTTGCAGGAAAACTTCTCTCTAAATGGGAAGGTCCCTATGTTATCGAGGAGGTCTATCGTTCCGGTGCCATAAAAATCAACAACTTCAAAGGCACAAATCTGAAGGTGGTAAACGGTCAAAGGATCAAACATTACATCTCAGGTCATCCCATAAATGTTGAAACCAATATTATTGAAACTGTAACCCCGGAGGAATACATAAGGGACACTTTCCAGACCGTTTCAGACTTCGAAAAGGAATAGGTATGTGGTACGGTAAGTAAACCGACTCCAAAACAATTTTCAAGGCAATATTTCTCCGTTTTGGAATATTTAGAAAAATAGAAAAATAAGTAGCAGTCCGGGAAGGACACGAGGGCCCCACGAGGGTGGTGGGCGCGCCGTACCCCCCTGGGCGCACCCCCTACCTCGTGAGCACCTCGTGTGCCCTCCGGACTCCGTTTTCTTGCACGATACGTATTTTGGTCGGTAAAAATTCATTATATATTCTCCCGAAGGTTTTGACCCCCGTATCACGCAAATATCCTCTGTTCTTGTTTCGAGTTGTTGCTGCTGCAGATTAGATCAACATGTCGTCCCAGGATTCATAAGGAGAAAGCTATGTGGATGATTACCTAGCAAATCCGAAGGTCTATGGAGACGTGGAGCACGATGGTTGGACTACGGAGGAAGAAGAGGACTATGAACCCAGGGGGAAGGAGGAGACGAGCTCAGATGAAGATGAAGCCCCATTACCTCAACCTGGGGACATGCATGTGGAGTTCAAAAATTCAAGTCTCCCTGATAGGGTAAAGAAACCCAAGTTCGAGTTTATCCCTTTTCGTCTCTTGCAGGAAAATAAGCAGGACCTATGCAAGAAGATATTAACCCTGGAGTGGGAGATTGATGATCTGAGGGATCAAAATGCCGTCCTCAAGCACAAATTAAGGGAAAAGTCTATGCAATCAACTAAGTCAACGACACCTCCACCTTCACCGACAAAGAAGGAGACATAATCACATGGGTATGGGCACTCCCCTTGGCAACGGCCAAGCTTGGGGGAGGTGCCCCGGTATCGTATCACCATCACAACTCCTATCTTTACCGTTTTTCTTAGTTCGATCTTATTAGTAGTATCTTGATCTAGTAGAATAAAGCTTATGGCATGATCTAGTTTTGAGTTTTGCTTTATGATCCCTCTATGTAATCGAGTCCGTGAGCTATATAATAAAGTTTAGTGTTGAGTCAAGGGCTTGATTGTTTTGCCATGATCTTGGGTGAACAAAAGAATAGAAAGAAGAAAAAGAATAAAAGGAAACAAAGAGTTCATATTGATCTTATTGAGAGTAATGACTTCACATAAGAAGAGTATGATGATTAAAAGTTGTTGGGAGTTGGCAAATATAGTTTTGGTCATCATTGCAATTAATAGGAAGTAATAAGGAAAGAGAGCTTTCACATATAGATATATTATCATTGACATCTTTTATGATTGGGAGCACTCATTAAAATATGACATGCTAAAGAGTTGATGTTGGACAAGGAAGACAACGTGATGAGTTATGTTTTCTTATATCTGAGATAAAGTATGTTGTCATGGATTCTCTAACATGTTGAGCTTGCCTTTCCCCCTCATGCTAGCCAAATTCTCAGCACCAAGTAGAGATACTACTCGTTCTTCCAAATACCCTTAAACCAGTTTAGCCATGAGAGTCCACCATATCTACCTATGGATTGAGTAAGATCCTTCAAGTAAGTTGTCATCGGTGCAAAGCAATAAAAATTGCTCTAAATATGTATGAATGATTGGTGTGGGAGAAATAAACTTTATACGATCTTGTGATATGGAAGAAATAAAAGCGACGAACTGCATAATAAAGGTTCATATCACAAGGGGCAATATAAAGTGACGTTCTTTCGCATTAAGATTTTGTGCATCCAACCATAAAAGCGCATGGCAACCTCTGCTTCCCTCTGCGAAGGGCCTATCTTTTATTTATTATCCTCTGCCTTATGCAAGAGTCACGGTGATCTTCACCTTTCCTTTGTCATTTTATCCTTTGGCAAGCCCAGCATGTTGGAAAGAACATGATATACATATCTAATTGGATGTAGGGGAGCATAAATTATTATTGTTGACATTACCCTTGAGGTAAAAGGTTGTGGGGCAAAACTATAAGCCCCTATCTTTCTCTGTGTCCGATTAAAACTCCGTAACCATAAGTATTGTGTGAGTGTTAGCAATTATGAAGGACTAAGTGATAGTTGAGTATGTGGACTTGCTTTTAAGCTCTGACATAGACTCTTTCCGATGTTATGATAAATTGCAATTGCTTCAATGACTGAGGTTATAATTTGTTGGTGCTCAATAAGGTTTCTGATTCATACTTTTGCATTGTGAAAAGATCATCACTTGAACATAAGCAATCATATGACAAAATTTATATATGTTGCTGTTATGAGAATAATCATGATGCCTTCATGTCCGTATTTTATTTTTATCGACGCATCTACCTCTAAACATGAGGACATATTTATTGCTATTGGCTTTTCGCTAGAGGACAAGCGAGGTCTAATCTTGGGGGAGTTGATATGTCCATTTTGCATCATGCTTTTATATCGATATTTATCGCATTATGGGCTGTTATTTCACGTTATGTCAAAATACTTATGGCTATTCTCTCTTATTTTACAAGGTTTACATGAAGAGGGAGAATGTCGGCAGCTGGAATTCTGGGCTGGAAAAGGAGCAAATATTAGAGACCTATTCTGCACAACTCCAAAAGTCCTGAAACTCCAGGAAATATCTTAAAATAAATAAAGAAAAATCGTCACCAAAGATTAAGGCCAGGGGGCCCACACCCTGCTCACGAGGGTGGGGGTGCCCCCCCTAGGGCGTGCCCCCCTACCTCGTGGGCCCCTTGGTGGCTCTCTGATGCCCATCTTCTCCTATATGAAGTCTTTCGATGAGAAAAACTCAGAAGCAACCTTTCGGGCGAAACTCCGTCGCCACGAGGCGGAACCTTGGCGGAACCAATCTAGGGCTCCGGCAGAGCTGTTCTGCCGGGGTCACTTCCCTCCGGGAGGGGGAAATCATCGTCATCATCATCACCAACGCTCCTCTCATTGGGAGATGGCAATCTCCATCAACATCTTCACCAGCACCATCTCATCTCCAAACCCTAGTTCATCTCTTGTATCCAATTCTTGTCTCCAAGTCCGGGATTGGTGTTAGTAGGTTGCTAGTAGTGTTGATTAATCCTTGTAGTTGATGCTAGTTGATTTATTTGGTGGAAGATCATATGTTCAGATCCTTTATGCATATTATTACCCCTCTGATTATGAACATGAATATGCTTTGTGAGTAGTTACGTTTGTTCCTCGAGGACAAGGGAGAAGTCTTGCTATTAGTAGTCATGTGAATTTGGTATTCGTTCGATATTTTGATGTGATGTATGTTGTCTAGCCTCTAGTGGTGTTATGTGAACGTCGACTACATAACACTTCACCATTGTTTGGGCCTAGAGGAAGGCATTGGGAAGTAATAAGTAGATGATGGGTTGCTAGAGTGATGTAGCTTAAACCCTAGTTTATGCGTTGTTTCAGAAGGGGCTGATTTGGATCCATATGTTTCATGCTATGGTTAGGTTTACCTTAATACTTTTGTTGTAGTTGTGGATGCTTGCAATAGAGGTTAATCATAAGTGGGATGCTTGTTCAAGTAAGAACAGCACCCAAGCACCGGTCCACCCACATATCAAATTATCAAAGTACCGAACGCGAATCATATGAACATGATGAAAACTAGCTTGACGATATTCCCATGTGTCCTTGGGAGCGTTTTTCCTATTACAAGAGTTTGTCCAGGCTTGTCCTTTGCTACAAAAAGGATTGGGCCATCTTGCTGCAGTTTATTTACTCTTGTTACTTGTTGCTCGTTGATACGTCTCCAACGTATCTATAATTTTTGATTGCTCCATGCTACTTTATCTACTGTTTTGGACTATATTGGGCTTTATTTTCCACTTTTATATCATTTTTGGGACTAACCTATTAACCGGAAGCCAGCCCTGAATTGCTGTTTTTTTTGCCTTTTTCAGTGTTTCGAAGAAACAGAATATCAAACGGAGTCCAAACGGAAGGAAACCTTCGGAAACGTGATTTTCTCACCGAACGTGATCCAGGAGACTTGGACCCTACGCCAAGGAACAACGGAGGCGGTCACGAGGTGGGGGCGCTTCAGGGCGCGCCCCTAGGGCGCGCCTGCCTCGTGGGCCCCTGTTGCTCCACCGACGTACTCCTTCCTCCTATATATACCTACGCACTTCAAACGATCGTAACAGGAGCCAAAACCTAATTCCACCGCCGCAACTTCCTGTATCCACGAGATCCCATCTTGGGGCCTATTAGGAGCTCACGAGGGGGGCATCCACCACGGAGGGCTTCTACATCAACACCATAGCCTCTCCGATGAAGTGTGAGTAGTTTACTTCAGACCTTCGGGTCCATAGCTAGTAGCTAGATGGCTTCTTCTCTCTTTTTGGATCTCAATACAATGTTCTCCCCCTCTCTCGTGGAGATCTATTCGATGTAATCTTCTTTTTGCGGTGTGTTTGTTGAGATTGATGAATTATGGGTTTATGATCCAGCTTATCTATGAATAATATTTGAATCTTCTCTGAACTCTTTTATGTATGATTGAGTTATGTTTGCAAGTCTCTTCGAATTATCCGTTTGGTTTGGCCAACTAGATTGGTAGTTCTTGCTTTGGGGTTCAATCTTGCGGCGTCCTTACCCAGTGACAGAAAGGGTTGCAAGGCACGTATTTTATTGTTGCCATCGAGGATAACAAGATGGGATATTTATCATATTGCATGAATTTATTCCTCTACATCATGTCATCTTGCTTAAGGCGTTACTCTGTTTTAACTTAATACTCTAGATGCATCTTTGGATAGCGGTCGATGAGTGGAGTAATAGTAGTAGATGCGTAATCGTTTTGGTCTACTTGTCTCGGACGTGATGCCTATATACATGATCATACCTATATATACTCATAACTATGCTCAATTCATCAATTGCTCAACAAGAATTTGTTCACCCACTGTAGAATACTTATGCTCTTAAGAGAAGCCACTAGTGAAACCTATGGCCCCCGGGTCTATTCTCATCATATCAATCTCCATCACTTTTATACTTGCTTTGTTTTTACTTTGCTTTTTACTTTTCGCTTTGCATCTATATACCAAAAATACTAAAAATATTATCTCTATCAGATCTCACTCTCGTAAGTGATCGTGAAGGGGTTGACAACCCCTAATCGCGTTGGTTGCGAGTAGCTATCGTTTTGTGCAGGTACGAGGGACTTGTGCGTGGCCTCCTACTGGATTGATACCTTGGTTCTCAAAAACTGAGGGAAATACTTATGCTACTGTGCTACATCATCCTCTCCTCTTCGGGGAAAATCAACGCAAGCTCAAGACGTAGCAAGAAGGATTTCTGGCGTTGTTGCCGGGGAGTCTACGCAAAAGTCAACATACCAAGTACCCATCACAATCCCTATCTCTCGCATTACATTATTTGCCATTTGCCTCTCGTTTTCCTCTCCCCCACTTCACCCTTGCCGTTTTATTCGCCCTCTCTTTCCCTATCTCCTCCTCTTTTTCCCTTTGCCTTTTCCTTGTCCGTTTGTTTGCTCGTGTATTGCATTGCTTGTTTGTCGCGATGGCTCAAGATGCTACCAAATTGTGTGACTTCACCAATACCAGTAATAATGATTTCCTTAGCACTCCGATTGCTCCTCTTGCCAATACTGAATCTTGTGAAATCAATACTGCTTTGTTGAATCTTGTTATGAAAGAACAATTCGCCGGCCTTCCTAGTGAAGATGCCGTTACTCATCTGAATAGCTTCGTTGATTTATGTGATATGCAAAAGAAAAAAGATGTCGATAATGATGTCGTTAAGTTGAAGCTATTTCCTTTTTCGCTTAGAGATCGTGCTAAAGCGTGGTTTTCATCTCTGCCTAAAAATAGTATTGATTCTTGGAACAAGTGCAAAGATGCTTTTATCTCAAGTATTTTCCTCCCGCTAAGATTATCTCTCTTAGGAACGATATTATGAATTTTAAGCAACTTGATCATGAACATGTTGCACAAGCTTGGGAGAGAATTAAATTAGTGATACGTAATTGTCCTACTCATGGTTTGAACTTGTGGATGATTATACACAAAATTTATGCCGGATTGAATTTTGCTTCTAGAAATCTTTTAGATTCGGCCGCAGGAGGCACTTTTATGGAAATCACTTTAGGAGATGCTACTAAACTCCTAGATAATATTATGGTTAATTATTCTCAATGTCATCTTTGAAAGATCTACTAATAAAAAAGTGCATGCGATAGAAGAAATTAATGTTTTGAGTGGAAAGATGGATGAACTTATGAAATCATTTGCTACTAAGAGTGTTTCTTCTGATCCTAATGATATGCCTTTGTCTACTTTGATTGAGAATAATAATGAATCTATGGATGTGAATTTTGTTGGTAGGAATAATTTTGGTAACAACGAGTATAGAGGAAATTTTAATCCTAGGCCTTATCCTAGTAATCCTTCTAATAATTATGGAAATTCCTACAACAACTCTTATGGAAATTTTAATAAGATGCCCTCTGAATTTGAGAATAGTGTTAAAGAGTTTATGAATTCACAAAAGAATTTTAATGCTTTGCTTGAAGAGAAATTGCTTAAAGTTGATGATTTGGCTAGGAACGTTGATAGAATTTCTCTTGAGGTTGATTCTTTAAAAATTAGATCTATTCCTCCTAAGCATGATATCAATGAGTCTCTCAAAGCTATGAGAATTTCCATTGATGAGTGCAAAGAAATAACCGCTAGGATGCGTGCTTCCAAAGATGCCTTTATTAAAGCGTGTTCTTCTAATTCCTATGAAAATCAAGATGAAGATCTAAAAGTTATTGATGTGTCACCCATTAAATCTTTGTTTTGCAATATGAATCTTGGTGAAACTGAATATGATCTTCCTTTACCTAGAAGGCGTTCTAAAAATTTGGAGTATTTAGATCTTGATGATGAAATTGATAAAAGTGGGATTGAAAGAAATAAAAACCTAGATGTTGCTAAACCCACTATTTTGGATCTCAAGGAATTTAATTATGAAAATTGCTCTTTAATTGATTGTATTTCCTTGTAGCAATCCGTGCTAAATTCTCCTCATGCTTATAGCCAAAATAAGGCCTTTACCGAACACATTGTTGATGCCTTGATGCAATCTTATGAAGAAAAACTTGAGTTGAAAGTTTCTATCCCTAGGAAACTCTATGATGAGTGGGAACCTACTATCAAAATTAAAAATAAATATCATGAGTTTAATGCTTTGTGTGATTTGGGAGCTAGTGTCTCTACTATTCCCAAAACTTTGTGTGATTTGCTAGATTTCCATGACTTTGATGATTGCTCTCTAAACTTGCATCTTGCGGATTCCATTATTAAAAAGCCTATGAGAAGAATTAATGATGTTCTTATTGTTGCAAATAGGAATTATGTTCCCGTAGATTTTATCGTTCTTGATATAGATTGCAATCCTTCATGTCCTATTATTCTTGGTAGACCTTTCCTTAGAACGATTGGTGCAATTATTGATATGAAGGAAGGGAATATTAGATTCCAATTTACCTTAAATAAAGGCATGAAACACTTCCCTAGAAAGAAAATAAAATTACCATATGAATCTATTATGAGAGCCACTTATGGATTGCCTACCAAAGATGGCAATACCTAGATCTATCCTTGCTTTTATACCTAGCTAGGGGCGTTAAACAATAGCGCTTGTTGGGAGGCAACCCAATTTTTTTTTGTTTTTTTGCTCCTGTTTAGGAATAAATAATCCATCTATCCTCTGTTTAGATGTGGTTTTATCTTTTAGTTAGTGTTTGTGCCAAGTTAAACCTATTGGATCTTCTTGGATGATAGTTATTTGATCTTGCTGTAATTTCCAGAAACTTTGCGCTCAGTGCCCGAATTGTTAAAAATCACCAGAACGTGATAAAATACTGATTCCAATTGCTGATGATCAATAAACAAATTTTCCAGGTCGTCTAATTTTGGTAGAAGTTTTTGAGTTCCATAAGTTTGCGTTAGTTACAGATTACTATAGACCGTTCTGTTTTTGACAGATTATGTTTTGCGTGTGTTGTTTGCTTATTTTGATGAATCTATGGCTAGTAAAATAGTTTATGATCCATAGAGAAGTTGGAATACAGTAGTTTTAATACCAATATAAATAAAGAATGAGTTCATTACAGTACCTTAAAGTAGTCTTTTGTTTTCTTTCTCTAACGGAGCTCACGAGATTTCTATTGAGTTTTGTGTTGTGAAGTTTTCAAGTTTTGGGTGAATTCTTTTGATGGATTATGGAACAAGGAGTGGCAAGAGCCTAAGCTTGGGGATTCCCATGGCACCCCAAGATAATCCAATGACACCAAAAAGTCAAAGCTTGGGGATGCCCCGGAAGGCATCCCCTCTTTCGTCCACTTCCATCGGTAATTTACTTCGAGCTATATTTTTGTTCACCACATGATAAGTGTTTTGCTTGGAGCATCTTGTATTATTTGTGCCTTTACTTGTTAGTTTACCACAATCATCCTTGATGTACACACCTTTTGAGAGAGCCATACATGAATTGGAATTTGATAGAATACTCTATGTGCTTCACTTATATCTTTTGAGCTCGATAGTTTTTGCTCATAGTGCTTCACTTATATCTTTTGAGCGTGATAATTTTTGCTCTAGTGCTTCACTTAGATCTTTTAGAGCACGGTGGTGGATTTGTTCTAAAGAAACTTGATCTCTCATGCTTCACTTAGATTATTTTGTGAGTCGTTAATAGCATGGTAATTTGCTTAATGTTAATATACTTGGTATTCAAGATATGTGAAACTTTCTTTTGATTGCATTGAATACTAAGATAAGTTTGATGCTTGATAATTGTTTTGAGATATGAATATGGTGATATTAGAGTCATGCTAGTTGAGTAGTTGTGAATTTAAAGAATACTTGTGTTGAAGTTTGTGATTCCCGTAGCATGCACGTATGGTGAACCGTTATGTGATGAACTTCGGAGCATGATTTATTTATTGATTGTCTTCCTTATGAGTGGCGGTCGTGACGAGCGATGGTATTTTCCTACCAATCTATCCCCCTAGGAGCATGCGCGTAATACTTTGCTTTGATAACTTCTAGATTTTTGCAATAAGTATAGGAGTTCTTTATGACTAATGTTGAGTCCATGGATTATACGCACTTTTCCTATCCTTCCACCATTGCTAGCCTCTCTAATACCACACACACTTTTCACGGTATCATACACCCACCATATACCTTCCTCAAAACAGCCACCATACCTACCTATCATGGCATTTCCATAGCCATTCCGAGATATATTGCCATGCAACTTTCCACCGTTCCGTTTATTATGACACACTCCATCATTGTCATATTGCTAGCATGATCATGTAGTTGACATCGTATTTGTGGCAAAGCCACCGCTCATAATTCTTTCATACATGTCACTCATGAATCATTGCATATCCTGGTACACCGGAGGCATTCATATAGAGTCATATTTTGTTCTAAGTATCGAGTTGTAATTGTTGAGTTGTAAGAAAAATAAAAGTGTGATGATCATCATTATTAGAGCATTGTCCCAAGTGAGGAAAGGATGATGGAGACTATGGTTCCCCCACAAGTCGGGATGAGACTCCGGACGAAAAAATAAAATAAAAAAGGAGGCTATAAAAAAAGAGAAAAGGCCCAAATAAAAAAATAATGAGAGAAAAAGAGAGAAGGGACAATGTTACTATCCTTTTACCACACTTGTGCTTCAAAGTAGCACCTTGATCTTCATGATAGAAAGTCTCTCATTTTGTCACTTTCATATACTAGTGGGAATTTTTCATTATAGAACTTGGCTTGTATATTCCAATGATTGGCTTCCTCAAATGCCCTAGGTGTTCGTGAGCAAGCGAGTTGGATGCACACCCACTTAGTTTCCTTTGTTGCACTTTCATATACTTATAGCTCTAGTGCATCCGTTGCATGGCAATCCCTACTCACTCACATTGATATCTATTGATGGGCGTATCCATAGCCCGTTGATACGCCTAGTTGATGTGAGACTATCTTCCCTCTTTTTGTCTTCTCCACAACCACCATCCTATTCCACATATAGTGCTATATCCATGGCTCACGCTCATGTATTGCGTGAAGATTGAAAAAGTTTTGAAAATGTTAAAGTATGAAACAATTGCTTGGCTTGTCATCGGGGTTGTGCATGATTTAAATACTTTGTGTGGGGAAGATGGAGCATAGCAGGACCATATGACTTTGTAGGGATAACTTTCTTTGGCCATGTTATTTTGAGAAGACATAATTGCTTAGTTAGTATGCTTGAAGTATTATTATTTTTATTTCAATATGAACTTTTGTCTTGAATCTTTCGGATCTGAATATTCATACCATGATTAATAAGATTTACATTGAAATTATGCCAAAGTATCACTCCGCATCAAAAATTCTCTTTTTATCATCTACCTACTCGAGGACGAAAGGTGAATTAAGCTTGGGGATGCCTGATACGTCTCCAACATATCTATAATTTTTGATTGCTCCATGCTACTTTATCTACTGTTTTGGACTATATTGGGCTTTATTTTCCACTTCTATATTATTTTTGGGACTAACCTATTAACCGGATGCCAGCCCAGAATTGTTGTTTTTTGCCTTTTTCAGTGTTTTCGAAGAAACAGAATATCAAACAGAGTCCAAACGGAATGAAACCTTCGGAAACGTGATTTTCTCACCAAACGTGATCCAGGAGACTTGGACCCTACGCCAAGGAACAACGGAGGCGATCACGAGGGTGGGGGCGCCCCCCTCGTGGGCCCCCTGTTTCTCCACCGATGTACTACTTCCTCCTATATATACCTACGTACCCCCAAACGATCAGAATAGGAGCCAAAAACCTAATTCCACCACCGCAACTTCCTGTATCCACGAGATCCCATCTTGGGGCCTGTTAGGAGCTCATGAGGGGGCATCCACCATGGAGGGCTTCTAAATCAACACCATAGCCTCTCCGATGAAGTGTGAGTAGTTTACTTCAGACCTTCGGGTCCATAGCTAGTAGCTAGATGGCTTCTTCTCTCATTTGGATCTCAATACAATGTTCTCCCCCTCTCTCGTGGAGATCTATTCGATGTAATCTTCTTTTTGCGGTGTGTTTGTTGAGACCGATGAATTGTGGGGTTATGATCCAGCTTATCTATGAATAATATTTGAATCTCCTCTGAATTCTTTTATGTATGATTGAGTTATCTTTGCAAGTCTCTTCGAATTATCCATTTGGTTTGGCCAACTAGATTGGTAGTTCTTGCAATCGGAGAAGTGCATGGCTTTGGGTTCAATCTTGCGTGTTCTTACCAAGTGACAGAAAGGGTTGCAAGGCACGTATTGTATTGTTGCCATCGAGGATAAAAAGATGGGGTATTTATCATATTGCATGAATTTATTCCTCTACATCATGTCATCTTGCTTAAGGCGTTACTCTGTTTTTAACTTAATACTCTAGATGCATCTTTGGATAGCGGTCGATGAGTGGAGTAATAGTAGTAGATGCAGAATCGTTTCGGTCTACTTGTCTCGGACGTGATGCCTATATACATGATCATACCTAGATATACTCATAACTATGCTCAATTCTCATCAATTGCTCAACAGTAATTTGTTCACCCACCATAGAATACTTATGCTCTTGAGAGAAGCCACTAGTGAAACCTATGGCCCCCGGGTCTATTCTCATCATATCAATCTCCATCACTTTTATACTTCCTTTGTTTTTACTTTGCTTTTTTACTTTTCACTTTGCATCTATATACCAAAAATACCAAAAATATTATCTCTATCAGATCTCACTCTCGTAAGTGACCGTGAAGGGATTGACAACCCCTAATCGCGTTGGTTGCGAGTAGCTATCATTTTGTGCAGGTACGAGGGACTTGTGTGTGGCCTCCTACTAGATTGATACCTTGGTTCTCAAAAACTGAGGGAAATACTTACGCTACTGTGCTGCATCATCCTCTCCTCTTCGGGGAAAACCAACGCAAGCTCAAGACGTAGCACTCGTTACAATTTATCTTATCACAAAACTATCTGTTACCACTTATTTCAGTACTTGCAGAGAATACCTTGCTGAAAAACGCTTATCATTTCCTTCTGCTCCTTGTTGGGTTCGACACTCTTACTTATCGAAAGGACTACGAGATCCCCTATACTTGTGGGTCATCAACGACACCATATGAACTTTGGTTTGGCAAGAAACTTATGCTGTCGTTTCTTAAAGTTTGGGGCTGCGATGCTTATGTGAAAAAGCTTCAACCTGATAAGCTCAAACCCAAATCAAAGAAATGTGTCTTCATGGGATACCCAAAGGATACTATTGGGTACACCTTCTATCACAGATCCGAAGGCAAGATATTCGTTGCTAAGAATGGATCCTTTCTAGAGAAGGAGTTTCTCTCGAAAGAAGTGAGTGGGAGGAAAGTAGAACTTGATGAGGTAATTGTACCTTCCCTCTAATTGGAAAGTAGTTCATCACAGAAATCAGTTCCTGTGATTCCTACACCAATCAGTGAGGAAGCTAATGATGATCATCATGAAACTTCAGATCAAGTTACTATCAAACCTCGTAGGTCAACCAGAGTAAGATCCGCACCAGAGTGGTACGGTAATCCTGTTCTGGAGGTCATGTTACTTGACCATGACGAACCTACTAACTATGAGGAATCGATGATGAGCCTAGATTCCGTGAAATGGCTTGAAGCCATGAAATCTGAGATGGGATCCATGTATGAGAACAAAGTGTGGACTTTGGTTGACTTGCCCGATTGTCGGCGTTCTGGGAACGGGGGTACCCAAACTTTCCTGCATGCGGCCTGTGACGTGGCTCAAGGGGTGGCCCAGTACAGCCCATCTTCATCAACACAAGCTCAAGACCCTCGCGAGGGGCCAAGCCTCGCGGGGCAGACGACAGGAAGCTTCCTCAGGCACAGCCTCGTCAGGCTGGCTCATGAGGAGGCGGAGAGATCAAGGCGGGTACCTCACGAGGTGGCCATGACGCAAGCTATGACGACCGAGGGCGCCAGCGGCGCTTAGCCCGCGATGTCCTCATTTCCCCTTTGGTGCAAAGGAGGCAAGCGCAGGCCAAGGCATCAGGCAAAGGCAACAATTTCAGTGCAACAAGACCAAGACCAGTAGAACGGCAGGAAGGAGGTCATCGTGGAGCCCAAGCCGGCGTCGCCGTCAGAGTCTTTGGCGGGCGAGGATCGACTTTAGTCAGGATAAGTGTACTATATGTTCCCCTTCAAAATGGCCAATTGTTGGTGCCCTTCCCGCTCAATATTTGGGGAGAGGCCCAGGGCCTCCGCCTATAAATAGGACTAGCCACCCACCGGATAGGGGGAACACCGGATAGAGAGATCGATCTGAATCGGCACCTAGAGAGAGAGAGAAAGACAGGCGACTGAACTCCCCTAGCAGTTCAACGCACCAGCTCAAGAACAGACCCTCGCGAGGCTGTTCTTCCCTTGTACTGTTCATCATCAGCCCCTGAGGCAATCCACCACACCACACACCGGAGTAGGGTATTACACCACAATGGTGGCCCGAACTAGTATAAACCTCGTGTCCCTTGTGTTGTTCTTTGTGTAGTTTAGATCCTTGCAAGGCGACGAGGCGTAGGTAGGTTGGAGGTGCGACCTCCGTGTGCACCCCAGAGTTCGAACCTAGAGGGTCTGACGGAACCCGAAATCCGACATTTGGCGCGCCAGGTAGGGGTGCACCGGAATCCTCCTTCCGCCGCCCTACTCTTCGCCGCCCCTCGCATCCATGTCAGACGCTCGTCGAGCCCGCGCCGCTCTCGCTACCCGCGTCGCCCAGATGGCCCCCATCGGTGGCCGCCCCGGCCGTTCCCCGTCGCCTGCCATCAACGCCACCACTGGCCCGGCGGGGAACGAGCAGCAGGCGTCGTCTCTGCATCCTTCGGTACGGCGGGAAGGCCGCACTGCCACCCCGTCGCTGGCTCCAGCCGGTTCTTCGTCCCACGCCCGTTGCGCTCCTGCGGACGCGCACGACGCGTTGCTCCTGGCACGGGAGCTCCTGCACTACCGTCTCGTCGACGACCTCCAAGACGAGTGGCTCGCCCGCATCACCGAGCTCGTCAGCGCCGCTGGGGGCTCCCCTGCGCCACCCCTCTCGCTGCACCGCGCCCCGCCTTGCACGGACGATGAAGTTCCGGGGGCACCTCAGCCGCCTCCCCCTCAAGAAGGCGCCTTGGCCCCAAGGCGCGTGGTCCCTAGGCAGAACCCACTCCGTCCGGCACTGGCACAGCAAGAGAAAAGCTGCCAAGAGATCCCTCGTCCCCAAGAAGCCGCCCGTGTGCTCCCCGCACCGGCCCGTCACGACCGCGCTCCTGCTCTAGTGCGCCAGGACCCCACGCTGCTCCCGGCGGCAGCGCATAGAGACCTCCAAGATCAAGCCCTCTGTCACCAAAGGCCTCCCGTGGCCACTGCAGGCTGTTGTGCCTTCACCGCCGAGCTGCGCAGCATGGCCTGCCGGGCAAGTTCAAGCCAGACCTGCCCCCCATGCTACGTTGGCACGGCCGACCCTGCGGTGTTCCTCCAGCTCTATGAGCTGGGCATCGAAGCCGCCAACGGAGACGAGAAGGTCATGGCGAACTGGTTTCCCATGGCGCTCAAGGACGGTGCCCGCACTGGCTCTGAACACAGCTCCTGCACGATTTCCTCCCGAACGAGATGCACACCCGATTCATCGCCAACTTCCGAGGCACTCCGCGATCGCCCCGCCATGAGTGACTTGCGCCGCATCAAGCGTGATCGGGAGACCACCGCAAAGTTCATCCAACGTTTCAACAACGCTCGCCTTAAGATCCCTAGGGTGTCTGAGGAGGTCAAGATGAAGGAAGAGCTCGCGATCCATGAAGACCTGTGCACATCCCTGGAGCTGTTCAACTTGGCGACCAAGTGCGCCAGGGCTGAGGAAGGACGCCTTTCCCTTCTCGAGCTGTCGGCCACCGACCCAGAAGAGAAGAAGCCCAAGGTCAAGGACGTGAAGCACAAGGGGGCTGCCGTGCTTGCAGCAGAGCCGGACACCAAGTGAGGAAGGGATCAGCCTGAGTCATCCAAGGGCAGTCGGTACTACGTGTACCATGACCTCCACACCCGCAACACCAACGAGTGCCAAGAGCTTAGGGCCGTGCGGGACATGCGCGTCCGCCAATGCCCCGAGCGCAGCGAGCGGGGCTATGGCCTGAAAGCACAAGTGCTCCCTAGGTGGTTTTGGTAATTAATGTCAACATATCTCTTGTTGGACTAACACTTTTATCTAGTATGTTTCAGATAAGTTCAACAATGCAGTGGCATGGACTAAAGGATGTGGGAGCCCCTTCAAGATGCTAAGGACAAAGGATTGGCTCAAGCTTCAAGCTCAAGACTCTTCATTTTATATTTTAGTGATCCAAGATCACATTGAGTCTATAGGAAAATCCAATACTATCAAGAAGGGATGAGGTGTTGCTTAATGAGTTTCTTGCTCCTTAGTGCTTAGTGATATACTCCAAAACCCTCAACTACTTTCCCACTTCCACACATATGACCTAAACCTAAAGTCAAACTTGCCCCCACCGATTCTTTCTATCCGGCGCCACCGAGTTCAAATGTCATAGCCACTGCCACAAACCCTAGGCAAATCGGTTTCACTGATAGGGATCTCGGTTTCACCGAGATGGGATAGTAATCTCTCTATGTATGTCCATTACCAAAATCGGTCTCACCGAGTTTGTGTAATCGGTACTACCGAGATTACAATGCAAACTCTTTGGTTAACTTATTACCAAAAATCGGTCCCACCGAGTTTGAGTAATCGGTCCCACCGAGTTTGCCTGGCCAACTCTCTGGTTAACTAATTACCGCAATCGGTCTCACCGAGTTCGTGTAATCAGTCTCACCGAGATTACGTTATGCCCTAACCCTAACCATATCGGTCCCACCAAAAACCCTAACGGTCACTAGGTTTACTAAATCGGCCTGACCGAGTTTTATGATTCGGTCCCACCGAGTTTGGTAAATTGTGTGTAACGGTTAGATTTTGTGTGGAGGCTATATATACCCCTCCACCTCCTCTTCATTCGTGGAGAGAGCCATCCGAACAAGCCTACACTTCCAGCATCCTATTTCTGAGAGAGAACTACCTACTCATGTGTTGAGGCCAAGATATCCCATTCCAACCATATGAATCTTGATCTCTAGCCTTCCCCAAGTTGCTTTCCACTCAAATCTTCTTTCCACCAAATCCAAATCCTGTGAGAGAGAGTTGAGTGTTGGGGAGACTATAATTTGAAGCACAAGAGCAAGGAGTTCATCATCAACACACCATTTGTTACTTCTTGGAGAGTGGTGTCTCCTAGATTGGCTAGGTGTCACTTGGGAGCCTCCGACAAGATTGTGGAGTTGAACCAAGGAGTTTGTAAGGGCAAGGAGATCGCCTACTTCGTGAAGATCTACCGCTAGTAAGGCAAGTCCTTCGTGGGCGGCGGCCATGGTGGGATAGACAAGGTTGCTTCTTCGTGGACCCTTCATGGGTGGAGCCCTCCGTGGACTCACAAGAACTGCTACCCTTCATGGGTTGAAGTCTCCATCAACGTGGATGTACGATAGCACCACCTATCGGAACCACGACAAAAACATCCGTGTCTCCAATTGCGTTTGAATCCTCCAAACCCTTCCCTTTACATTCTTGCAAGTTGCATGCTTTATTTTCCGCTGCCTATATACTCTTTGCATGCTTGCTTGTTATGTATTGAGAATGTTAAACTTGTGCCTAAACTCCACTTAATCCTAAAAGAAGTTAAAATCTGCAACTTTGGTACTTAGTGTCTAGTCACCCCCCTCTAGACACCTCTTCTCAAGATCCTACAAGTGGTATCAGAGCATTGGTCTCCATTGCCTTGGTTTAATCACCATTGGAGGAAGATGGATGAGTCTACTTTGGGGAGTCTTAGACATAGAGTGCATATCCTTGATGGAGAGTATTTTCATGAGTGGAAAAATGAGATGCTTGTAATTTTCAATCAATATCATTTGAACAAGTACATTGCTAGCCCTTGTGCACCTCATGTTGATCCTATGCATCCTACCCTTGATGAATCCATTTACATGATTAGGAACCTTAGAACTGTTAATCTCATCACTAGAGGCTTGCCTAGGAACTTAATTAGAATCTTGCCTACTCTTGAGTGTGCCTACACTATATGGAAATTTCTTGAGGAACGCTTTCCAAATTATTCCTTGAAAAATCTAGATGAAATTCTCTATAAGTCTATAGCCCTGAGTAAGATGAATACTAGTGATCCTATGTTTGGTGATCGTCTATTTGAACTTACCGACCTTATGTGTGCCAAAGGAGATGTTGGAATTATTGGTGATATTATTTCCGAAGCTATAAGAATTCATAAGCAAGATCATTGTCAAACTCACTCTAACGAATTACCCTCTCTAGGACTTGATCCACCACATGACGATGTTGAACATGGATACAATGATGAGGATGATGATAGTGACTTCGATCTTGATGATGCAATGAGACATTTTGGTCTTATGGCAAATCTTCGGGGATATGTGTCAGGAGGAAAGGATTGGGTTCTTGACAGTGGATGTACCGATCACATGACCGGAGATAAAGACATGTTTCGTGAGCTTGCTGAAAATGATAGTCCTCGAAAGTTACTTTCGGTGATAACTCAATGGGTAAGGTGGTTGGCCTCGGTAAGGTGGCCATCTCACATGATAGCTCCATTCAGAATGTCATGCTCGTTGAATCTCTTGGCTACAACTTACTTTCAGTATCTAGACTTGCTGATTTCGGTTTCAATGTCCTATTCTTTGAAGTAGATTGCCAAGTGTTTCGTCGAGACAATCATAAAATGGTCTTTACTGGTATACGTAGAGGTGATCTCTACATTGTTGATTTCGCTAAAAAGGCACAACCTAAAACTTGCTTCATTGCTAAATCCTCAAAAGGTTGGTTATGGCATAGACGACTAGGTCACGTTGGCATGAGAAATGTTGACAAGCTTATTAAAGGAAATCATATCCTTGGAGTTAACGATGTCATATTTGATAAGGATAGATCATGCGATTGCTTGTCAAGCGTGTAAACAGGTTGGAGGAAGGCATCCCGTGAAGAACATCATGACCACAAGGAGGCCACTCGAGCTACTTCATATGGATCTCTTTGGTCCCAACGCCATGTAAGTCTCGGTGGAATTTTTTTTGGTCTAGTTATAGTTGATGATTTTTCAAGATTTACGTGGGTGTTCTTTCTCGATGATAAATCGCAGGTCCAAAAGATCTTCAAAGACTTCGCTAGAAAGGCCCAAAATCAATTTGAAGTGAAGATCAAGAAGGTTCGCAGCGACAACGGAACGGAGTTCAAGAACGCAAATGTGGACACCTTTCTTGATGAAGAGGGGATTTCACACGAGTTCTTGGCTACGTACACATCTCAACAAAATGGAGTTGTTGAGAGAAAGAACCGGACGCTCATCGAAATGGCGAGAACGATGCTTGATGAGTACAAGACGCCGAAGCACTCTTGGGAAGAAGCGGTTGAGACAGCTTGTCATGCAACAAATCGCTTGTATCTTCACAAGCTACTCGGCAAGACGGCATACAAGCTCCTCACTGGTAACAAACCCCAAGTTGGATACTTTCGAGTATTCGGCTCAAAGTGCTACATCCTTGATAAGCATCGTCGTTCAAAATTTGCTCCTAAGTCTCATGAAGGTTTCCTACTAGGTTATGGCTCAAACTCTCACACTTACCGTGTCTACAACAATTTCATCCGAAAGGTTGAAGAGACGTTAGATGTGAAGTTTGATGAATCTAACGGCTCGCAAGTAGAGCAATTGCCAATTGATGTAGGAGACAAAGACCCTTCGGAAGCAATCCAAGACTTGTCTATTGGCAAGGTCCGTCCAACGGAGGTGAAGGAGAGTACCTCGTCATCCAAGTGGAAGCTTCTACTTCACGACAAGGTGAACCAAGAGTTGATACGGAAGCATCCACAAGTGGAACACACCAAGATGAAGAAAATGAGGAAGAACATCACGAACGTCAACAACCTCCTTCTCCACCACGACAAGAAAACGACAACACCAACAATGAATATGATCAAGAAGAAGAAGAACAAGATGAAGAAGATGTTCAACCGAGACCCAAGCAAAAGCTCTGACGAGTTCGAGCAAGAATTGCTAAAGACCATCCCGTCGAGCAAATCTACAATGATATTCAAACCGGGAGAATCACTCGCTCTAAAACTCATTTAGCTAACTTTTGTGAAAACTATACTTTCATCTCTAGCATTGAACCTATGAAGGTCGAAGAAGCATCAGAAGATCCGGATTGGATAAATGCTATGCATGAAGAGCTACACAACTTTGAGAGAAACCAAGTTTGGACATTGGTTGAGAAGCCCGACAACGACCACAACATCATCGGTACCAAATGGGTGTTTCGCAACAAGCAAGATGAAGATGGACAAGTATTCCATAACAAAGCACGTCTCGTCGCCCAAGGCTACACACAAGTCGAAGGTATGGACTATGGTGAGACTTATGCTCCCGTTGCTAGACTTGAGTCCATTTGCATCTTACTTGCCTATGCTAATCACCATGATATCACCTTGTACCAAATGGACATTAAAAGTGCTTTTCTAAATGGTGAAATAGAGGAGGAAGTTTATGTTAAACAACCTCCGGCTTTGTTAATCCTAAGAAACCAAACCATGTTTACAAACTTCACAAAGCCCTTTATGGTCTTAAACAAGCTCCTAGAGCTTGGTATAAATCTTGACCAAGTTTCTTCTTGAAAAAGGCTTTGAAATTGGGAAAATTGATTCCACACTTTTACTAAAAGGGTTAATGGAGAACTATTTGTGTGCCAAATCTATGTTGATGATATTATATTTGGATCAACTAACCCTCATTTTAGTGAAAAGTTTGGGAAGCTAATGTCGGAGAAGTTTGAGATGTCAATGATGAGTGAACTCAAATTATTTCTTGGGTTGCAAATCAAGCAAACTAAGGAAGGTACTTTTGTCTCTCAAATGAAGTACACTAAGGACTTATTCAAGAAGTTCAATATGCAAGAGTGCAAAGGTATGTCTACACCCATGCCTACTAGTGGACATCTTGATTTGACCAAAGATGGTAAACCGGTTGATCAAAAGGTTTATCGCTCTATGATTGGATCATTGTTATACCTATGTGCTTCACGTCCCGATATTATGCTAAGTGTGTGCATGTGTGCAAGATATCAAGCTGCTCCTAAAGAATGTCATCTTAAGGCCGTGAAAAGGATATTGAGATACTTAATTCATACACCAAATTTTGGCATTTGGTATCCTAAGAGGGCCTCTTTCAATCTTGTTGGCTACTCCGACTCGGACTATGCCAGAGACAAGGTTGATAGAAATTCCACTTCGGATACTTGTCAATTTCTTGGTAGATCTCTTGTGTCTTGGTCCTCCAAGAAACAAAACTCGGTATCCTTATCTACAGCCGAAGCGAAGTACATTGCCGCTGGTTCATGTTGTGCTCAATTACTTTGGATGACCCAAACTCTTAAAGATTATGGGATATATGTGAAACATGTTACATTGCTTTGTGACAATTAAAGTGCTATCAAAATTGGCCATAATCCCGTACAACATTCTCGAACTAATCATATAGAAGTTCGTCATCACTTCATTCGAGATCATGTTGCTAAGGGTGACATTAATCTTAAGCATGTTCACACCGAAAATCAATTAGCGGATATATTTACTAAACCCCTTGATGAGAAAGTGTTTTGCAGGTTGAGAGGAGAATTGAACATCATTGATGCTTCAAACTTGGAGTAGAAACTCCATTGGATGCATGCAAGACATGAGCTTATGACTAATCCATGATATCTCTCTTATGTTGAAAATATTATATCTTGGATATATTTGCTCCTTGCAAGAACTAACCCATGTAGGTAGATGGACTCAAATTCCAAGTGGTGCTCCCAACTCTTGATGAGCTACATCAACCTTGAGCAATCCACACAAGTTCAACTACATGGTCAACACCACCAACCAAGGTATGTTATTCCATCTTAGAGAAGCTTTACTCCGAGTCATGAGCTAAAGCAACTCGACAAGATGTGAATACATCAAAATGCTTAAACAAAAAATGGTAACCCCATTTTGAGCTTAAACGATGAGTATGACCTATGATCAAGTTATCTCACTTGACTCCTAAGTCAATATACTCTAACATAGATGACTTTGTCACCGACCATCTCTAGATGAAGTTCTCTCGAGTTCTTGTCTGAGTTTTTGCATTTGTCTCATGCATATTTGTTTCCCCTTTCAAAAAAACTTCATCTAGATTTCTTTCTTTTCTTTTCAGTTGCTCTGCATTTCCTGCATCCAATTCATTGCATATCATTCAGTTAATTCCTTGCAAATCTTTGTGAGATATTTCTAGTCTAGTGAGCTGAGGTGACAAGAGTTTTCTCTGCGATGAACTCAGTTTCACCAATTTGTTGTTTTCGGTCCAACCGAATCCTTTCGGTACAACTGAAGCATACCACTCGGTGCCACCAATTTCACAACAGGAAAAACAGTTTGCCACTTATTCTGTGTTTCTTCTGATCCAGCTCCACTCAATGAATCTTGTCCTCTACAAGCATCCCAATTTTATCCAGTGCTTTGTGTTGTGACTCAAGGACCAAACCCATTCACAACAAATTCCAGAAGACCCTTCTTGGAAATTGATGTCAAAGGGGGAGAAAGAGATCACATCAAAGCTTATCTCTTCCAAAAGGGAGAGAGTATCTCTTCCAAAAGGGAGAGAGTATTAAGGGGGAGAAAGAGATCTCCAGGGGGAGAGAATAGTCAAGTAGAAAGTATTTCTCAAGGATCCCAGATGCTTGGTGTTCAAGAGGAGAGATGCCACATGTCTTTTTGGGGGAAAGCCATGTTCATATGTGCTTATTTGCATTAAGCTCTGTTCTTTTATATCTTTTCAGCTCTGATTTTACTGTTCCCTATCTTCTCCCAATATCTCATGCTAGATTCAGGGGAGCAAGACATCTAAGGAAATGAATCATTTAAATTCATTGCATATCTTTACTCTTGGGGACATGTCTAATCCAATGTGGTACTTAGTACTCACTCTTTACATGTCATCCCAGTCTTGGTATTCTTGTGGTTTTTTTGTTTGCTCGCTAATAGATGTACCTGTGTTATCTAACCTTGTTTGTGCAGGTTCATTCCACCCTAAGCCAACTCAAGACTACAAGGTAAGTATATGCATCACACTCATGTGTATGAGGAATTCTTGCTAATGTACATACTGTTTGCAAGAAGGACTCATGAGCATGAAGGTACTTTCTTTAATATTCTTTGCTCTGATGCATATGGCCAAGATACATGTAACACATTGCCTAATCTATCATGGTTATGCTCTCACATGATTCTACATTCCATATTCACATGATTGCATACATGTAGGGGAGCCTATGCTTGTTACATGTCTTCTCAAAGCTTTACTTGCTATTCTTTATATCTTTATCTAAAGCTTTGATGTATGTTGCCATCAATTACCAAAAAGGGGGAGATTGAAAGCACAAGTTCTCCCTAGGTGGTTTTGGTAATTAATGTCAACATATCTCTTGTTGGACTGACACTTTTATCTAGTATGTTTCAGATAAGTTCAACAATGAAGTGGCATGGACTAAAGGATGTGGGAACCCCTTCAAGATGCTAAGGACAAAGGATTGGCTCAAGCTTCAAGCTCAAGACTCTTCATTTTATATTTTAGTGATCCAAGATCACATTGAGTCTATAGGAAAAGCCAATACTATCAAGAAGGGATGAGGTGTTGCTTAATAAGTTTCTTGCTCCTTAGTGCTTAGTGATATACTCCAAAACCCTCAACTACTTTCCCACTTCCACACATATGACCTAAACCTAAAGTAAAACTCGGCCCCACCGATTCTTTCTATCCGGCGCCACCGAGTTCAAATGTCATAGCCACTGCCACAAACCCTAGGCAAATCGGTTTCACTGATAGGGATCTCGGTTTCACCGAGATGGGATAGTAATCTCTCTGTGTATGTCCATTGCCAAAATCGGTCTCACCGAGTTTGTGTAATCGGTACTACCGAGATTACAATGCAAACTCTCTGGTTAACTTATTACCAAAATCGGTCCCACCGAGTTTGAGTAACCGGTCCAACCGAGTTTGCCTGACCAACTCTCTGGTTAACTAATTACCGAAATCGGTCTCACCGAGTTCGTGTAATCGGTCTCACCGAGATTACGTTATGCCCAAACCCTAACCATATCGGTCCTACCGAGTTGCATATCGGTCCCACGGAAAACCCTAACGGTCACTAGGTTTACTAAATCGGTCTGACCGAGTTCTATGATTCGGTCCCACCGAGTTTGGTAAATTGTGTGGAACAGTTAGATTTTGTGTGGAGGCTATATATACCCCTCCACCTCATC
This sequence comes from Aegilops bicornis, assembly GCA_021605145.1. NCBI lineage: Eukaryota > Viridiplantae > Streptophyta > Magnoliopsida > Poales > Poaceae > Aegilops > Aegilops bicornis. Next base: position 570,662,832 of record CM038670.1, read on the forward strand.
TTCATTCGTGGAGAGAGCCATCAGAACAAGCCTACACTTCCAGCATCCTATTTCTAAGAGAGAACTACCTACTCATGTGTTGAGGCCAAGATATCCCATTCCAACCATATGAATCTTGATCTCTAGCCTTCCCCAAGTTGCTTTCCACTCAAATCTTCTTTCCACCAAATCCAAATCCTGTGAGAGAGAATTGAGTGTTGGGGAGACTATAATTTGAAGCACAAGAGCAAGGAGTTCATCGTCAACACACCATTTGTTACTTCTTGGAGAGTGGTGTCCCCTAGATTGGCTAGGTGTCACTTGGGAGCCTCCGACAAGATTGTGGAGTTGAACCAAGGAGTTTGTAAGGGCAAGGAGATCGCCTACTTCGTGAAGATCTACCGCTAGTGAGGCAAGTCCTTCGTGGGCGACGGCCATGGTGGGATAGACAAGGTTGCTTCTTCGTGGACCCTTCATGGGTGGAGCCCTCCATGGACTCGCGCAAGCGTTACCCTTCATGGGTTGAAGTCTCCATCAACGTGGATGTACGATAGCACCACCTATCGGAACCACGACAAAAACATCTGTGTCTCCAATTGCGTTTGAATCCTCCAAACCCTTCCCTTTACATTCTTGCAAGTTGCATGCTTTATTTTCCGCTGCCTATATACTCTTTGCATGCTTGCTTGTTATGTATTGAGAATGTTAAACTTGTGCCTAAACTCCACTTAAACCTAAAAGAAGTTAAAAACTGCAACTTTGGTACTTAGTGTCTAATCACCCCCCCCCCTATAGACACCTCTTCTCAAGATCCTACATGTGGTATCAGAGCATTGGTCTCTATTGCCTTGGTTTAATCACCATTGGAGGAAGATGGATGAGTATACTTTGGGGAGTCTTAGACATAGAGTGCATATCCTTGATGGAGAGTATTTTCATGAGTGGAAAAATGAGATGCTTGTAATTTTCAATCAATATCATTTGAACAAGTACATTGCTAGCCCTTGTGCACCTCATGTTGATCCTATGCATCCTACCCTTGATGAATCCATTGACATGATTAGGAACCTTAGAACTGTTAATCTCATCACTAGAGGCTTGCCTAGGAACTTAATTAGAATCTTGCCTACTCTTGAGTGTGTGCCTACACTATATGGAAATTTCTTGAGGAACGCTTTCCAAATTATTCTTTGAAAAATCTAGATGAAATTCTCTATAAGTCTATTGCCTTGAGTAAGATGAATACTAGTGATCCTATGTTTGGTGATCGTCTATTTGAACTTACCGACCTTATGTGTGCCAAAGGAGATGTTGGAATTATTGGTGATATTATTTCCGAAGCTATAAGAATTCATAAGCAAGATCATTGTCAAACTCACTCTAACGAATTACCCTCTCTAGGACTTGATCCACCACATGACGATGTTGAACATGGATACTATGATGAGGATGATGATAGTGACTTGATCTTGATGATGCAATGAGACATTTTGGTCTTATGGCAAATCTTCGGGATATGTGTCGAGGAAAGGAATGGGTTCTTGACAGTGGATGTACCGATCACATGACCGGACATAAAGACATGTTTCGTGAGCTTGCTGAAAATGATAGTCCTCGAAAGTATGTTACTTTCGGTGACAACTCAATGGGTAAGGTGGTTGGCCTCGTTAAGGTGGCCATCTCACATGATAGCTCCATTCAGAATGTCATGCTCGTTGAATCTCTTGGCTACAACTTACTTTCAGTATCTAGACTTGCTGATTTCGGTTTCAATGTCCTATTTACTGAAGTAGATTGCCAAGTGTTTCGTCGGCATAATCATAAAATGGTCTTTACTGGTATACATAGAGGTGATCTTTACATTGTTGATTTCTCTAAAAAGGCACAACCTAAAACTTGCTTCATTGCTAAATCCTCAAAAGGTTGGTTATGGCATAGACGACTAGGTCACGTTGGCATGAGAAATGTTGACAAGCTTATTAAAGGAAATCATATCCTTGGAGTTAACGATGTCATATTTGATAAGGATAGACTGTGCAGTGCTTGTCAAGCAGGTAAAAAGGTTGGAGGAAGGCATCCCGTGAAGAACATCATGACCACAAGGAGGCCACGCGAGCTACTTCATATGGATCTCTTTGGTCCCAACGCTTACAAAAGTCTCGATGGAAATTCTTTTGGTCTAGTTATAGTTGATGATTTTTCAAGATTTACGTGGGTGTTCTTTCTCGATGATAAATCACAGGTCCAAAAGATCTTCAAAGACTTCGCTAGAAAGGCCCAAAATCAACTTGAAGTGAACATCAAGAAGGTTCGCAGTGACAACAGAACGGAGTTCAAGAACGCAAATGTGGACACCTTTCTTGATGAAGAGGGGATTTCACACGAGTTCTCGGCTACGTACACACCTCAACAAAATGGAGTTGTGGAGAGAAAGAACCGACGCTCATCGAAATGGTGAGAACGATGCTTGATGAGTACAAGACGCCAAGCACTTTTGGGCGAAGCGGTTGAGACAGCTTGTCATGCAACAAATCGCTTGTATCTTCACAAGCTACTCGGCAAGACTGACATACGAGCTCCTCACGGTAACAAACCCCAAGTTGGATACTTTCAAGTATTTGGCTCAAAGTGCTACATCCTTGATAAGCATCGTCGTTCAAAATTTGCTCCTAAGTATCATGAAGGTTTCCTACTAGGTTATGGCTCAAACTCTCACACTTACCGTGTCTACAACAATTTCACCCGAAAGGTTGAAGAGACGGTAGATGTGAAGTTTGATGAATCTAACGGCTCGCAAGTAGAGCAATTGCCAATTGATGTAGGAGACAAAGACCCTTCGGAAGCAATCCAAGACTTGTCTATTGGCAAGGTCCGTCCAACGGAGGTGAAGGAGAGTTCCTTCTTGAAGATCTCCCGCTAGTGAGGCAAGTCCTTCGTGGGCGACGGCCATGGTGGGATAGACAAGGTTGCTTCTTCGTGGACCCTTCATGGGTGGAGCCCTCCGTGGACTCGCAAGAACTGTTACCCTTCATGGTTTGAAGTCTCCATCAACGTGGATGTACGATAGCACCACCTATCGGAACCACGACAAAAACATCCGTGTCTCCAATTGCGTTTGAATCCTCCAAACCCTTCCCTTTACATTCTTGCAAGTTGCATGCTTTATTTTCTGCTGCCTATATACTCTTAGCATGCTTGCTTGTTATGTATTGAGAATGTTAAACTTGTGCCGAAATTCCACTTAAACCTAAAAGAAGTTCAAAACTGCAACTTTGTTACTTAGTGTCTAATCACCCCCCCCCCCCCTCTAGACACCTCTTCTCAAGATCCTACATGGCCGAGGAGGAGGAAGAGGTGGAGGACGATGGGAAGACCGTGGCCCTCGCCAAGGGTGGCGTGACCGACCTCGCGAGGACCGCTGGCAGGATCGGCCTCGCGAGGGAGGTTGGAGGGACCCGCCTCGCGAGGGAGGCTGGAGGGATCACCCTCGCGAGGATCGCCCACAAGGCAACGCAGGCCTCCCTCCTCTGCCACCGCAGCCAAGGAGAAATGAAGACCATCATCAGGACGAGGGGGCTGGGGGCTTCCAGGAGCCACGCGCAATCGCTTGCAACACAGGCGGAGCTCAAGCCCCACCTCTCAAGATCTTCAAGCAGTTCGCCGTGAAGTGAATGCAGCCCTCCCGGGCTCGAAGCCACACGCCTCGGTGGTCAGCGTGCGCCATCACATTCAATTTCAATGGATCAGCTCAAGTCTTGCAGCCACAGCCGGAGTCCTCCCGATGCTTTGTTCCCCAATCATCAGCAATGTGCAAGTCACCAGGACCCTCATCGATGGCAGAGCAGGGCTCAATGTCCTGTCCGTCGAGACATTCAACAATCTCCAAGTGCCATACAACCAGCTTCAGCCAACCAAGCCTTTCTCCGGAGTCACGGATGGTTCCGCAGTTCCGATAGGGCAGGTCAACTACCGCACTGAGCTCATCGACTTCGATGTCACGCACATTCGCCTGCCGTACAATGCCATCCTCGGGTACCCAGCTCTGGCCAAATTCATGGCCATGACTCATCACGGCTACAATGTCCTCAAGATGCCAAGAAGCGGCGGAGTCATCACGGTGCCTTGTGAAGAGAGGGACGCAGTGTATTCCCTGGAGCGTGCTTTTCAATCCGCGTCAATTGAAGATCCAGACCGCAGGAGCGGAGGGCTTCCCGAGGTGATCCCTAAGAAGAAGAAGACATCCCCTGGTCATAGCCCTCGGGAGGCAGGCCCCTCAGAGTCTGCGCCTATTCCAGGGGCGCCTCTTTCTGTCGCATAGGAAGGCGCGCCCGGCGCCCTCCTCGAGCAAGGCTCGGGGGCTCTCTCCTAGAGGGCCACCGACTTTGCTAAGATCACGAGGGAGGCACTCGGGCACCACATGGAGGCGTGTTTCAAAGCACGTTTCCCTCAGGAAGGAGCAAGGCAAGGAGGGCCAAACCCTCCGGTGTTCGTCAGCAAGATCATTCAGGAGCTGCAGGAGTCAAGAGTCATGAGTGGCAGCCGCCGCCACTTCGTAGCTCCCCATCCAGGTGAGGATGGTGGGATGCGCGTCTGCATCGACGCATTGTGGCTCAACCGAGCGGCCTCTCAGGAGCGCCTCTGGCCCTCGCGCGTGGGACGCTGCGAAGGTCCGCCCCACATCTATGTTCGCATGCCTTACAGCCTGTCGAACGCGCTGTCGTGCGTTAGCGCCTCATGAGGAGCATCCTGGAGGCTCAAGTGGCCAGGCGCTCCGCAGTCCTGGCGGAGATGGAGATGTTTCGCGAGGAGCCACCAGCGCCTCCGGAGCCTCCCGAGGCTCCTGGGCCTGGGGGCTCGTGAGGATCGGCCTCCGCAGCGCACGACGTCCGCTACTTAAACATCCCTTCATCTCCAACATCACCAGGTGACATCCTTCGAGTTTCATTTTCAGCTGGGAGCGCCCTCCAGGGCTACATCATTCCCAGGCCGCGTGGGTCCGTCCCTGCGACATGTATCCCTTTTGATTCATGTTTCTAGTTTACTTTATTGGGGGCGCCCCTCGGGCTGCATTATCCCCAAGCCACCCGGATGCACCCAGGGCACGTATCCTCTTGCGCTTATTCGGTCGTGTGTTTGACCCATCATGATCGTTATTTGATGCTTGTCCACGGCACCCTCTACCTTCATGTCGGCCGCTTGCGTTAAAGGGGGTACCGAGCATCACGACTCATGGGATCTCATCGCTCTCCAGCCCTCACCCTCTGGCCTTGTCCACGGCATCGCGACCTGGCATATCAGCGACGGCTGAGCCCGCTCGAGGGCTGGGACCCGAGGACGTAGAGCGTCGACATCTAACCAAATTTGCAGGAACACATTACAAGTAAAGGCCCAGAGCCAGGAGCAACCCGCCTTGAGGTAGGGCCCCGTGAGTCCCGCGCTGGCTCACGGGTGCCCAGATACACCTCGTCAAGCCTTACCGTGCCAACCACGTGTCGTATGGGTCAGACACGCCCGGGGCTCCTCCGGAGGGGAGCCCCTCCCACGCACCAGTGGAAGCACCATGCTCCAGCTTGGCTAACGACATCGCCGAGGAGCGGCTATGCCCGACACATACGAAGCGCTTATGCTCCGCTACCGGTGATAAACAACCGAGGTGGCCCCGGCCGCATCAACCTCGTGGAGCTCAGAGCTCAATGTACGGCCCCATCATAACGCCTCCCTCGGGAGTGCCGCCTTGAGGGGCTGGGCACGGGGCTACACAGGTCACGCCTGGACACACGCCACCCAGCCAGCCCCTCGGGCCTGGTTCGTCCTGACGCCTCTCCCCGAAAGGAGCCAAGGTATGAAGGCCGTTTGAACGTCAAGGGGGACTCCTGAGCATTGCGACTCAGGAGCCTATTTGGTCACGTAGCCCCTCACCCCTTAGTTCCAAAAGGCTAACGGCGGTTGAGGTATGTGCGGGGCCGGGCTCTGCCGACGTAGAACGGTAAATCCACCCGTACATCTCACCTCCCTACTTGTTGTTCGTGCGTCAAGGGGGACTCCTGAGCATCGCGACTCAGGAGCCTAACTTGTCACGTAGCCCCTCACTCCTTGGTCCCGTCCTGGTTTCCGGTCAAGGCTAACGGCGGCTGAGGTATGCGCGGGGCCGGGCTGTGCCGACGTAGAACAAAAGCAAGTAGGAAGGAAAAACGCAAATCTCAAGGAATTCAAATGCAAGTATTACAGTCCATAGAGTGCTTTGACAACGCCAAACACAAGTTTAAACGCCTCCACGAGGCAGAATGCATGTTGCAGAACTAAAAGCGGGGCCAGGGAGCCGCTGAAGGTCACTTTACGGGGTGCCATCAGTGACGGAGCTGCTGGGCGACTTCGCCTAGTGGAACCTCAGATCGGCAGCCGCTTCGCTGGCTTGGTGTCAAGGCCCGAACTGCCCAGAGCCTCGCTCGACCCTTCACAACCTCGGCGGCAGCAGCAAGCTCCGCTCACAGGCTCTCCAAAGGCTGTCAAGGTCAACGTTAGTCGCGAAGGTAGACGTGGGTGAAGGCAGCGTCAGTACTGCGAAGAAAGGACATGCGCCTCGGCCTCGGTAGTGGGGCCAAGGCCGAGGGCGACATCTTCAAGGGTGCGGACCAGAAGGGAAGTAGCTTGGCGGGGCCGTCCTCGGCGCCGCCAGGCTTTCGAGCAGCTGTCGCCATAAAGCGACTTCAGCAAGGTGCGAGCCTTCGCCTCCAGCTTCGCGAAGGCCACGCGGTCCTCGGCCATGACCTGCACCTTGCCGTCCAGCTCGATCCTCTTCGCCTCCAACGCCTGCTCCAGCGCACCTAAGCGGCCATGGCATTCATCAAGTTTGGCATCCTGGTCCTTGGCGGCAGCCTCGCGAGCCTTCATGTCTTCCTCCTTCTCCTGGCGGACACGGGCCTCCTTGGCAAGCTGGTCGCACAGGCCTTGCAGCTCACTCTCCAAATACCGCAGCGACCTTGACATCTGCTAACTCACCCAAGGCGGCGTCGCGAGCGGCCTTCGCCTCAAGGATGGCCTGCTTCTCCTCGTCGCAAGCTGTCGCGGCCTGAGCCAGCGCCGCCCGGACTGAAGCATCAGAGCGGACCCAGCCAGAGGCCAGCTCCAGGCGCCCGGCCACCAAGCGAGGGTCAGCGCCCTGAAGATCTTTCCGCAACCGGTCCAGCTCAGCAGCAGCACGATCCAGGATGGTAGAAGGAGTCGGAGAGACGGCAGTTGGCGGAGTAGGAGGAGCAGATGGCAGCATAATCATAGCACCATGAGTCTGGACCTTCTGCGCCCCGACGACTGCGGCAGTGGCATCAGGCAAGGACACCTCAGGAGTCGCTTGGGCCATGGGGGCTGAGCTCGACCCAGCTAGCCCCGACAAGCCTCGTGAGGATGACCGGGTAGGAGAGACCCGCGTCTTGCCGCCCCCTTCTCCCGCGAATGGAGGTGCTGCCCCGGGCGAAACCTCAGGAGCCACCTTCAGCTTTTTCGCCGCAGGCACCGGCCTAGCCAAGGAATACGTAGGTCAAGCCTCAACAACAAAGCAAGAAGCAAAACGAGAATCAAGCACTTACTGGTCATCGCTCGCGGACTCAAGCAACCTCCGGCCGAACTTGAAGCCCGATAGCCGGCTGCTGGGATCAACCTCAAGAGGCTCGGGAGCGGGAGGCGCATCTGCAGATCGCCTCTGAGCCGGAGCAGGCCCGCGGGGAACCAGCCCCGTCCTGTCCTTCTTCGGAATCAGGGGCGAGCTCTCGCCACCTCGCTCGTCGCCATCCTCGTCGTCATCCGGCAAGAGGCGGAGAGTGCAGGACCTGCGCCGAGGGAGGGGCGCTCTCGACTCCCCGTCGGCCGCCTCGGAATCGGGCTCCTCTTCCCGCTCCTCTTCTTCCTCCTCTTCGCTGGAGTCGCCGGAGGATACGTTCACCATCGCCAGGGCCGCCAGGTCCTCGGGAACCTCCGCGGGCACATGCCCGTCCCCGTCGAAAGTGGGCATGGAGTTCACCACCTGCTCCCAATCATCTCGAAGGAACAGGGGTACAGGAGCACCCTCCAGCCTCGCCACGTCTCCCCCGACCAAGGATTGGAGGACCGCGGCCAGATCTTCGTCAGCCAAGACTACGGGGCTCGGGCGAAACCTCCACAGCGGGAGCGAGTATTGCCGAAGCGGGGCCACCCGGTGCTCCAAGAACTCCCTCAGGAGCGACGCCCCGGTCAGCTTCGCCATCGCCATGTTGCCCGGCCACGAGTCCGCGTCTATCCTCTCCAGCACTGGCTTCGCGCGGGGATCAACGAGCTCCACGCGAGACCAAGCGTCAATAGACATGGGCTGCTCCGTGGGCAGAATCAGCCGGGGATGGATGCGCCCAGCATCCACCATGACCCACTTGCTCCTGAAGCCTTCAATCCTCTTCCCGGGCTTCGAGATGGCGTTGGAGATGCCATACACGACAAAGCTCGCGCACGCGGTGATGGAGCCGCGAGAGTCCCGGAGGTAAAAATAATGGTGCAGCAGGGCCACTAAGGGCTGCATCCCGACATGAGCCTCACAGTAGTAGGCGAAGATCGCCAGGAGAAGAACAGAGTTGGGGTGGAGGTGCAGAGCTTGCAGGTTGTAATGGCGGAGGACAGAAAAGAAGAACTCGGAAAAGGGAGGCACCGCATCGGGCAGCAATGGCGCTCACGAAGAGCGGGTAGAAGGTGCTTCCTTGGTCCTCGGGAAGGGCGGAGCCAACCTTGAGCACCGCCGCCTCATCGTTGCCTTGCGCCGCCATCATCTGGCGCGTCCGAGCAAGGTTCTTCTCCGACACGTTTGAAGGATCCAGAGCCGGCGAGTACCATGCTCCGGCCGGGGTCTGGCGAGGTGCCATGCCTTGCTAGGGCACGGGGTTGTAGTAGATCTGGGGATTTCGGAAGCAGGAAGGATAGGAGCGAGAAAGGGGGTCTGGGCAATGATTGGACAAGGCAAAGAAGGTAAAGCCTAGACGGGTACCGCTCTCTTGTCAATTCGTGCAGTTGCCCAGGCATCGTAGGGAAGCAGGGATGCCCATGTCCAATCATCCGCCACGCGGCGCCCAAGGCTGCAGGCTGTTGGGGCCCGCGGCGCTTTGCACTTGCCCCTTCGCTTCTCTGCTAAGCCAAGCCCGGCGCGCTTTGGGCCCGGGCTCTTGTCGGGAACGGGGTACCCAGACTTGCTCGCCTGCTGCCCGCGGCGTGGCTCAAGGGCTGGCCCAAGACGGCCCATCTTCATCAACACAAGCTCAAGACCCTCGCGAGGCAAAGCCTCATGAGGCGGACGAAGCTTCCTCGAGCACGCAGCCTCGTCGGTGGCTCGCGAGGCGGAGAGATCAAGGCGGGTACCTCACGAGGTGCCCATGGCGCAAGCCATGACGACCGAGGGCGCCAGGGCGCTTAGCCCGCCAGAGTGTCCTCATTTCCCCTTTGGTGCAAAGGAGGCAAGCGCAGGCCAAGGCATCAGGCAAAGGCAACCATTTCGGTGCAACAAGACCAAGACCAGCAGAACGGCAGGAAGGAGGTCATCGTGGAGCCCAAGTCGGCGTCACCGTCAGAGTCTTTGGCAGGCGAGGACCGACTTTAGTCAGGGTAAGTGTACTAGATGTTCCCCTTCAAAATGGTCAATTGTTGGCGCCCTTCCCGCTCAATATTTGGGGAGAGGCCCAGGGCCTCCGCCTATAAATAGGACTAGCCACCCACCGGATAGGGGGAATACCGGATAGAGAGATCGATCTGAATCGGCACCTAGAGAGAGAAAGAGAGGCGACTGAACTCCCCTAGCAGTTCATCGCACCAGCTCAAGAACAGACCCTCGCGAGGCTGTTCTTCCCTTGTACTGTCCATCATCAGCCCCTGAGGCAATCCACCACACCACACCTTTGGGTAGGGTATTACACCACAATGGTGGCCTGAACCAGTATAAACCTCGTGTCCCTTGTGTTGTTCTTTGTGTAGTTTAGATCCTTGCGAGGCGACGAGGCGTAGGTAGGTTGGAGGTGCGACCTCCGTTTGCACCCAGAGTTCGAACCTAGAGGGTCTGCCGGAACCCGAAATCCGACACCGATGTTCGGCAAGCCATAGAGAATAAATTGATCTTCAAGAAGAAGACTGACATTGGTGGCAATGTTACTGTCTGCAAAGCTCGACTTGTTGTGAAAGGTTTCCGACAAGTTCAAGGAGTTGACTACGATGAGACTCTGTCTGAATCATGTTAGCAATTGCTGCATTTTATGATTATGAAATTTGGCAAATGGATGTAAAGACTGCATTCCTCAATGGATTTCTTAAAGAAGAGTTGTATATGATGCAACCAGAAGGTTTTGTCGATCCTAAAGGTGCACAAAGTGTGCAAGCTCCAGCGATCCATTTATCGACTGGTGCAAGCCTCTCGGAGTTGGAATATACGCTTTGATAGTGTGATCAAAGCATATGGTTTTATACAGACTTTTGGAGAAGCCTGTATTTACAAGAAAGTGGATGGGAGCTCAGTAGCATTTCTTATATTATATGTGGATGAAATAATGTTGATTGGAAATGATATAGAATTTCTGGATAGCATAAAAGGATACTTGAACAAGAGTTTTTCAATGAAAGACCTCGGTGAAGCTGCTTATATATTGGGCATCAAGATCTATAGAGATAGATCGAGACGCTTAATTGGACTTTCACAAAGCACATACCTTGATAAAGTTTTGAAGAAGTTCAAAATGGATCAAGCAAAGAAAGGGTTCTTGCTTGTGTTACAAGGTGTGAAGTTGAGTCAGACTCAATGCCCGACCACTGCAGAAGATAGAGAGAAAATGAAAGTTGTTCCCTATGCTTCAGCCATAGGCTCTATCATGTATGCAATGTTGTGTACCAGACCTGATGTGTGCCTTGCTATTAGTTTAGCAGGGAGGTACCAAAGTAATCCAGGAGTGGATTACTGGACAGCGGTCAAGAACATCCTGAAATACCTGAAATAGACTAAGGATATGTTTATCGTTTATGGAGGTGACAAAGAGCTCGTCATAAAAGGTTACATCGATGCAAGCTTTGACACTGATCCGGATGACTCTAAGTCACAAACCGGATACGTATTTATATTGAACGGTGGAGCTTTCAGTTGGTGCAGTTCTAAGCAAAGCGTCGTGGCGGGATCTACGTGTGAAGCGGTGTACATAGTTGCTTCAGAAGCAGCAAATAAGGGAGTCTGGATGAAGGAGTTCATATCCGATCTAGGTGTGATACCTAGTGCATCGGGTCCAATGAAAATCTTTTGTGACAATACTGGTGCAATTGCCTTGGCTAAGGAATTCAGATTTCACAAGAGAACCAAGCACATCAAGAGACGCTTCAATTCCATCTGCAATCAAGTCAAGGAGGGAGACATAGAGATTTGCAAGATACATACGGATATGAATGTTGCAGACCCGTTGACTAAGCCTCTCTCACGAGCAAAAAATGATCAGCGCCACGACTCCATGGGTGTTAGAATCATTACTGTGTAGTCTAGATTATTGACTCTAATGCAAGTGGGAGACTGAAGGAAATATGCCCTAGAGGCAATAATAAAGTTGTTATTTATATTTCCTTATATCATGATAATGTTTATTATTCATTCTAGAATTGTATTAACCGGAAACTTAGTACATGTGTGAATACATAGCAAAATAGAGTGTCCCTAGTATGCCTCTACTTGACTAGCTCGTTAATCAAAGATGGTTAAGATTCCTAACCATAGACATGTGTTGTCATTTGATGAACGAGATCACATCATTAGAGAATGATGTGATGGACAAGACCCATCCGTTAGCTTAGCATAATGATCATTTAGTTTTATTGCTATTGCTTTCTTCATGACTTATACATGTTCCTCTAACTATGAGATTATGCAACTCCCGAATACCGGAGGAACACCTTGTGTGCTATCAAATGTCACAACTTAACTGGGTGATTATAAAGATGCTCTACAGGTGTCTCTGAAGGTGTTTGTTGAGTTGGCATAGACTGAGATTAGGATTTGTCACTCCGTGTATCAGAGAGGTATCTCTGGGCCCTCTCGGTAATACACATCACTATAAGCCTCGCAAGCAATGTGACTAATGAGTTAGTTGCGGGATGATGCATTACGAAACGAGTAAAGAGACTTGCCGGTAATGAGATTGAACTAGGTATGAGGATACCGACGATCGAATCTCGGGCAAGTAACATACCGATGACAAAGGGAACAATGTTTGTTGTTATGCGGTTTGACCCATAAAGATCTTCGTAGAATATGTAGGAGAAAATATGAGCATCCAGGTTCCGCTATTAGTTATTGACCGGAGATGTGTCTCGGTCATGTCTACATAGTTCTCGAACCAGTAGGGTCCGCACGCTTAACATTCGATGACGATTTGTATTATGAGTTATGTGATTTGTTGAACGAAGTTTGTTCAGAGTCCCGGATGAGATCATGGATGTGACGAGGAGTCTCGAAATGGTCGAGAGGTAAAGATTCATATATTGGAAGGTTGCATTCGGACATCGGAATGGTTCCGAGTGATTCGGGCATTTTTCCGGAGTACCGGGAGGTTACCAGAACCCCCCGGGAGAAGTATTGGGCCTTATTGGAGGAGAGGAGAGAAGCCACATGAGAGGGGTGCGCCCCCCCCCCCCTTTCCCAAACCGAATTGGACTAGGGGAGGGGGCCGGTCCCCCTCCTTCCTTCTCCCTCTCTCTCCCTTCCCCTTTTCCCTCTCCGGTGGAAGGAAGGACGGGGGGGGGGGGGGGGCGAAACCAAATTGGACTAGGGGGCCAAGTAGGACTCCCCCCTTGGTCCGCCCCCCTTGGGCCGGCCTCCTCCTCCCCCCTCCTTTATATACGTTGGAGGGGGGCACCCCAAGGGCACATCAAGTCTTCTCTTACCCGTGTGTGGTGCCCTCCTCCACAGTTACACACCTCGGTCATATCGTGGTAGTGCTTAGGCGAAGCCCTGCGCCGATAACTTCATCATCATTGTCGCCATGCCATTGTGCTGACGAAACTATCCCTTGTCCTCAACTGGATCAAGAGCTCGAGGGACATCATCGTGATGAACGTGTGCTGAGCACGGAGGTGCCGTACGTTTGGTACTTGGATCAGTTGGATCGTGAAGACGTTCGACTACATCAACTGTGTTACTGAACGCTTTCGCTTTCGGTCTACGAGGGTACATGGACACACTCTCCCCGCTCATTGCTATGCTTCTCCTAGATAGATCTTGCGTGATCGTGGGATTTTTTTTTTGAAATACTACATTCCCCAACAGTAGGTGGGGGTGGAGGGGTATAAGTAGCCTTCACCCAAAATCCAACCATTACACTCTTCTGGCCCAAAACGGTGAAACCGAATACAAAACTCGGTGAGACCAATTAGTGTAAAAGAGATGAACATTGGGATTTTTTGTGGGACCAAAGTGGAACAACTCAATGCGACCGAAGTGCAATGGCTAGGGCAAAATCTCGTTTCAGAAATTTCGATTGTTTCAACTCGGTGATTCCGAAGTGAAACAATGTCATCACAGAAACTTGGCAATGCCATGTCGGTGGGACCGAGATCCTTTTCGACCAAACTAAATTGCTAGGGTTTTGGAAGTGGCATTGGTAGTGGCTATCTCGGTGGGTCCGGATGGAAGATTTTCGGAGGAACCGAGATAGGGAATTAGGGTTTGACAGATGTGTTTGAGAAAATGACTGAGGGTTTTTGGAGCAACTATTGGAAATATTCCCTAGAGGCAATAATAAAATGGTTATTATTATATTTCCTTGTTCATGATAATTGTCTATTGTTCATGCTATAATTGTATTAACCGGAAACCGTAATACATGTGTGAATACATAGATCATAATATGTCCCTAGTAAGCCTTTAGTTGACTAGCTCGTTGATCAATAGATGGTCATGGTTTCCTGACCATGGACATTGGATGTCGTTGATAACGAGATCACATCATTAGGAGAATGATGTGATGGACAAGACCCAATCCTAAGCATAGCACAAGATCGTGCAGTTCGTTTGCTAGAGCTTTTCTAATTTCAAGTATCATTTCCTTAGACCATGAGATTGTGCAACTCCCAGATACCGTAGGAGTGCTTTGGGTGTATAAAACGTCACAACGTAAATGGGTGGCTATAAAGGTGCACTACAGGTATCTCCGAAAGCGTCTATTGTGTTGGCACGAACCGAGACTGGGATTTGTCACTCCGTATGACAGAGAGGTATCTCTGGTCCCACTCGGTAATGCATCATCATAATGAGTTCAATGTGACTTAGGAGTTAGTCACGGGATCATGTGTTATTGAACGAGTAAAGAGACTTGCCGGTAACGAGATTGAACGAGGTATGGGAATACCGACAATCAAATCTCGGGCAAGTAACATACCGATGGACAAAGGAAATTGTATACGGGATTGATTGAATCCCCGACATCGTGGTTCATCCGATGAGATCATCGTGGAACATATGGGAGCCAATATGGGTATCCAGATCCCGCTATTGGTTATTGGCCGGAGAGGTGTCTCGGTCATGTCTGCATGGTTCCCGAACCCGTAGGGTCTACACACTTAAGGTTCGGTGACGCTAGAGTTGTTATGGGAAATAGTATGTGGTTACCGAAGGTTCTTCGGAGTCCCGGATGAGATCCCGGACGTGACGAGGAACTCTGGAATGATCCGGAGGTGAAGATCGATATATTGGACGAAGGGTATTGGAGTCTGGAATCGTTCCAGGGATACCGGGTGACGACCAGCGTGTCCGAAAGGGGTTTCGGAGGCCCCGGCAAGCGTTGTGGGCCTTATGGGCCAAGGGGAGGGGGCACATCAGCTCCCTAAGGGGTTGTGCGCCCCTCCCACCCCATCTCACATAACGTGGAGAGGTGGGGGCGCCTCCCCTAGGGCAGCCACCCCTCCCGGCTTGGGGGGCAATTTTTCTAGGGGTGGGGGCGCCCAAACACATCTAGGGTTTCCCCTGTGGCCGCTGCCCCTCCCCTAGGGATACCCTAGGGCGCCTCCTCCTCCCCCTCCCCCCTATATATAGTGAGGGAGAGAGAGGGCAGCCGCACCCCCTTCCCCTGGCGCAGCCCTCTCCTCCTCCAACTCCTCCTCCTCCTCTGTAGTGCTTAGCGAAGCTCTGTCGGAAAACCACGAGCTCCATCGCCACCACGCCGTCGTGCTACTGGAGTTCTCCCTCAACTTCTCCTCTCCCCTTGCTGGATCAAGAAGGAGGAGACGTCCCCGGGCTGTACTTGCGTCGAACGCGGAGGTGCCGTCCGTTCGGCACTTGGATCGGATCTTCCACAATTTGAATCGCCGCGAGTACGACTCCATCAATCGCGTTCTTGTAATGCTTCCGCTTAGCAATCTTCAAGGGTATGAAGATACACTCCCTCTCTCTCGTTTCTAGCATCTCCTAGATTGATCTTGGTGACACGTAGGAAAATTTGAATTATTACTACATTCCCCAACAGTGGTATCAGAGCTAGGTCTATGCGTAGATTCTATGCACGAGTAGAACACAAAGTAGTTGTGGGCGATGATTTGTTCAATTTGCTTACCGTTACTAGTCGTATCTTGATTCGGCGGCATTGTGGGATGAAGCGGCCTGGGCCGACCTTACACGTAATCTTACGTGAGACTGGTTCCAGCGACTGACATGCACTCGATGCATAAGGTGGCTAGCGGGTGTCTGTCTCTCCCACTTTAGTCGGATCGGATTCGATGAAGAGGGTCCTTATGAAGGGTAAATAGCAATTGGCATATCACCGTTGTGGCTTTTGCATAGGTAAGAAACGTTCTTGCTAGAAACCCATAGCAGCCACGTAAAACATGCAACAACAATTAGAGGACGTCTAACTTGTTTTTTCAGGGTATGCTATGTGATGTGATATGGCCAAAAGAATGTGATGAATTATATATATGTGATGTATGAGATTGATCATGTTCTTGTAATAGGAATCACGACTTGCATGTCGATGAGTATGACAACCGACAGGAGCCATAGGAGTTGTCTTAATTTATTGTATGACCTGCGTGTCAATGAAAACACCATGTAATTACTTTACTTTATTTCTAACTGTTAGCCATAGTAGTAGAAGTAATAGTTGGCGAGACAACTTCATGAAGACACGATGATGGAGATCATGATGATGGAGATCATGGTGTCATGCCAGTGACGAAGGTGATCATGCCGTGCCTCGAAGATGGAGATCAAAGGCGCAAGATGATATTGGCCATATCATGTCACTTTATGATTTGCATGTGATGTTTGTCATGTTTACATCTTATTTTCTTAGAACGACGGTAGCATAAATAAGATGATCCCTCACTAAGATTTCAAGAAATGTGTTCCCCATAACTGTGCACCGTTGCGAAGGTTCATTGTTCCGAAGCACCACGTGATGATCGGGTGTGATAGATTCTAACGTTCGCATACAACGGGTGTAAGCCAGATTTACACATGCAAAACACTTAGGTTGACTTGACGAGCCTAGCATGTACAGACATGGCCTCGGAACACGAGAGACCGAAAGGTTGAACATGAGTCGTATAGTAGATGCGATCAACATGGAGATGTTCACCGTTGATGACTAGTCCGTCTCACGTGGTGATCGGACACGGCCTAGTCGATTCGAATCATGTATCACTTAGATGACTAGAGGGATGTCTATCTGAGTGGGAGTTCATTGAATAATTTGATTAGATGAACTTAATTATCATGAACATAGTCTAAATTATCTTTGCAAATTATGTTGTAGATTAATAGCTCGCGCTTTAGCTCCCTGTCTTAATACGTTCCTAGAGAAAGACTGAGTTGAAAGATATTGTAAGCAATTGTGCGGACTAGGGCCGTAGTCTGAGGATTGTCCTCACTGCTACACATAAGGCTTATGTGCTTGATGCACCGTTCGGTGTGCCAACCCCTTTGGCGTCGTCCGTGGATGTTGTGAACATCTAGCAGACACGTTCTGATGACTACCTGATAGTTTAGTGCGCCATGCTTTGCGGCTTAGAGTCGGGGCTCCAAAAGCGTTTTTGAACGCCATGGAACATATGAGATGTTCCAAGAGCTGAAATTGGTATTTCAGGCTCATGCTCGTGTTGAGAGGTTTGAGACCTCTGATAAGATCTTTGCCTACAAGATGGAGGAGAATAGCTCAGCCAGTGAGCATGTGCTTAGAATGTTTGGGTACTTCAATTGCTTGAATCAAGTGGGAGTTAATCTTCCAGATAAGAGAAGTGATTGACAGAGTTCTCCAGTCACTATCACCAAGCTAACTAGAGCTTCGTGATGAACTATAACATGCAAGGGAAGTTGATCCTGGAGCTGTTCGTCGTGCTTAAGGCCGTAAAGGTAGAAATCAAGAAGGAGCATCAAGTGTTGATGGTTAACAAGACCACTGGTTTCAAAGAAGGGCAAGGGCAAGAAGGGAAACTTCATGAATGGCAAGCCAGTTGCCGCTCTAGTGAAGAAACCCAAAAACCCAAACCCGAGATGAAGTGCTTCTATTAGGGGAACGGTCACTGGTAGCGGAACTGCCTCAAATACTTGGTAGATAAGAAGGCTGGCAACTTCAACAAAAGTATATTTGATATATGTTTTATTGATGTGTACCTTACTAGTACTCCTAGTAGCACATGGGTATTAGATACCGGTTCAGTTGCTAATATTGGTAACTCGAAACAAAAGCTACGGAATAAACGGAGACTAGCTAAGGGCGAGGTGACGATGTGTGTTGAAAGTGTTTCCAAGGTTGATGTGCTCACCATCGCACGCTCCCTCTACCTTTAGGATTATTGTTGAACCTAGATAAATGTTGTTTGCGTTGGTGTCTACGTTGAGCATGAACATGATTAGATCATGTTTATTGCAATACGGTTATTCATTTAAGTCAGAGAATAATGGTTATTCTGTTTACATGAATAACACCTTCTATGGTCATGCACCCAATGTGAATGGTTTATTGAATCTCGGTCGTAGTGATACACATGTTCATAACATTGATGCCAAAAGATGTAGACTAGATAATGATAGTACCACTTTCTTGTGGCACTGCCGCTTAGGTCATATTGGTGTAAAGCGCATGAAGAACCTCCATGCTAATGGACCTTTGGAGTCACTTGATTTTGAATCACCTGTCACATGCGAACCATGCCTCATAGGCAATATGACTAAAACCCTGTTTTCTGGAACAATGGAACGGGCAAGTGACTTGTTGGAAATCACACATGCTTATGTGTGCGGTCCGATGAGTGTTGACGCACGCAGTGGATATCGTTATTTTCTCACCTGCACCGATGAATTGAGTGGATATGGGTATATTTACTTACTGAAGCATAAGTCTGAAACGTTTGAAAAGTTCAAGCAATTTCAGAGTGAAGTTGAGAATTATCATAACAAGAAGATCAAGTTACTATGATCTGATCAAGGGGAGAGTATCCGAGTTATGAGTTTGGCAATCACTAAAGACAAGGTGGAATAGTTTCACAGTTGACGCCACCTGGAGCACCATAGCGTAATGGTGTGTCTGAACGTCGTAATCGCACCCTATTGGATATGGTGCGATCTATGATGTCTCTTACGATCTACCGCTATAATTTTGGGGTTATGCATTAGAGAAAATTACATTCACTTTAAAATAGGACACCATCTAAGTCCGTGGAGACGACACCGTATGAACTATGGTTTGGCAAGAAACCTAAGTTGTTGTTTCTTAAGGTTTGGGGCTACGATGCTTAAGTCGATAGGCTTTGGCCAGAAAAGCTCGAACCCAAAGCGGAAAACTGTGTCTTCATAGAATACCCAAACCATACGATTGGGTATACCTTCTATCTCAGATCTGAGGGCAAAGTGTTTGTCGCTATGAACAGGTCCTTTCTCAAAGAAAGAGTTTCTCTCGAAAGAATTGAGTGGGAGGAAGATAGAACTTGATGAGGTTGTTGAACCTTTACTTCAACCAGAGAGTGGCGCAGCACAAAAAGGTGTTCATGTGGCACCTAACTCAGTTGAAGAGAAAGCTAATGATGATGATCATGGAGCTTTCAGATCAAGTTACTATCGAACCTCGTAGGTCGACAAGGGTGTGTACAACTTCTGAGTGGTAACCCTGTCTCAAAGGTCATGTTGTTGGACAATGATGTACCTATGAGCTATGGAGAAGTGATGGTGGCCCCGGATTCCAACAAATGGCTGGAAGCCATGATATCCGAGATAGGATCCATGTATGAGAACAAAGTATGGACTTTGGTGGACTTTCTCGATGATCGGCAAGCCATTGAGAATAAATGGATCTTTAAGAAGACAGACGCTGATGGTAATGTCACCATTTATGAACCTCGACTTGTCTCAAAGAAGTTTCCGACAAGTTCAAGGAGTTGATTGTGATGAGACTTTCTCAATCACAGTGATGCTAAAGTCTCTTAGAATTATGTTAGCAGTTGATGCGTTTTCATTTATGAGATTTGGCAGATGGATGTCAAAACAAAGTTTGCTTGACGGTTTCCGTGAGGAAAGGCTGTATGTGATACAACCAGAAGGTTTTGTCGATCCTGAGGATGCTAAAAGGTATGCAAACTCCAGCGATCCTTCTATGGACTGGAGCAAGCATCTCGGAGTTGGAACATACGCTTTGATGAGGTGATCAAAGCATTTGGTTTATACAAAGTTTGCAAGAAAGTGAGTGGGAGCACTACAACATTTTGATAAGTATATGTGGATGACATATTTTTGATCGGAAATGATGTAGAATTTCTGGAAAGGATAAAGGGTTGTTTGAATGGAGTTTTTCAAAGGAAGACATGTGTAAAACTGCTTACATGTTGGGTATCAAGATCTATAGAGATAGATCAAGACGCCTAATAAGACTTTCACAAGAGCACATACCTTGACATGATGTTGAAGGAGTTCAAGATGGATCAGTCAAAGAAGGAGTTCTTGCCTGAGTTGTAAGGTGTGAAGTTAAGACTTGAAGCTCGACCACGGTAGAAGAAAGAGAAAGGACGAAAGTCGTCCCCTATGCCTTAGCCATAGGCTCTATACGATATGCCATGCTGTGTACCGCGATGTGCCTTGCCATGTGTCTGGAAGGGGGTATAAGAGTGACCCGGGAGTGGATCATTGGACAGTGATCAAAATTGTGCTTAGGAATAAGGAAATGTTTCTCGATTATGGAGGTGATGAAGAGTTTGGCGTAAAGGGTTACGTCGATACAAGCTTTAACACCTATCTAGATGACTCTGAGTAGCAAACCGGATACGTATAGTGGAGCAACCATTTGGAATAGCTCCAAGTGGAGCATAGTAGCAACATCTACAATATGAAATAGAGATTTGCGAAGAACACACGGATCTGAATGTTGCAGACCCGTTGACTAAAACCTCTCTCGTAAGCATAACATGATCAAACCCTAGAACTCATTGAGTGTTAATCACATGGCGATGTGAACTAGATTATTGACTCTAGTAAACTCTTTGGGTATTAGTCACACGGCAATGTGAACTATGAGTGTTAATCACATGGCGATGTGAACTAGATTATTGACTCTAGTGCAAGTGGGAGACGGTTGGAAATATGCCCTAGAGGCAATAATAAAATGGTTATTATTATATTTACTTGTTCATGATAATTGTCTATTGTTCATGCCATAATTGTATTAACCGGAAACCGTAATACATGTGTGAATACATAGATCATAATATGTCCCTAGTAAGCCTTTAGTTGACTAGCTCGTTGATCAATAGATGGTCATGGTTTCCTGACCATGGACATTGGATGTCGTTGATAATCTAGATCACATCATTAGGAGAATGATGTGATGGACAAGACCCAATCCTAAGCATAGCACAAGATCGTGTAGTTCGTTTGCTAGAGCTTTTCTAATGTCAAGTATCATTTCCTTAGACCATGAGATTGTGTAACTCCCGGATACCGTAGGAGTGCTTTGGGTGTATCAAACGTCACAACGTAACTGGGTGGCTATAAAGGTGCATTACAGGTATCGTCGAAAGCATCTGTTGTGTTGGCACGAATCGAGACTAGGATTTTTCACTTCGTATGACGGAGAGGTATCTCTGGGCCCACTCGGTAATGCATCATCATAATGAGCTCAATGTGACTTAGGAGTTAGTCACGGGATCATGTGTTATGGAACGAGTAAAGAGACTTGCCGGTAACGAGATTGAACAAGGTATGGGAATACCGACAATCGAATCTCGGGCAAGTAACATACCGATGGACAAAGGAAATTGTATACGGGATTGATTGAATCCCCGACATCGTGGTTCATCCGATGAGATCATCGTAGAACATGTGGGAGCCAATATGGGTATCCAGATCCCGCTATTGGTTATTGGTCGGAGAGGTGTCTCGGTCATGTCTGCATGGTTCCCGAACCCGTAGGGTCTAGACACTTAAGGTTCGGTGACGCTAGAGTTGTTATGGGAAATAGTATGTGGTTATCGAAAGTTGTTCGGAGTCCCGGATGAGATCCCGGACATGATAAGAAACTCTGGAATGATCCGGAGGTGAAGATCGATATATTGGACGAAGGGTATTGGAGTCCGGAATTGTTCTGGGGGTACCGGGTGACGACCAGCGTGTCCGTAAGGGGTTTCGGAGGCCCCGCAAGCTGTTAGGGAGCCTTATGGGCCAAGGGAGGGGCACATCAGCCCACTAAGGGGCTGTGTGCCCTCCCACCCCATCTCACGTAACGTGGAGAGGTGGGGCGCCTCCCTAGGGCAGCCACCTCATGACTTGGGGGCAAGTTTCCTAGGGGTGGGGTGCCCAAACCCATCTAGGGTTTCCCTATGGCCGCCGCCCCTCCCCTAGGGAAACCCTAGGGCGCCTCCTCCTCCCCCCTTCCCCTATATATAGTGAGGGAGAGAGAGGGCAGCCGCACCCCCTTCCCCTGGCGCAACCCTCTCCTCCTCCAACTCCTCCTCCTCCATAGTGCTTAGCGAAGCTCTGCCGGAGAACCACGAGCTCCATCGCCACCACGCCGTCGTGCTGCTGGAGTTCTCCCTCAACTTCTCCTCTCCCCTTGCTGGATCAAGAAGGAGGAGACGTCCCCGGGCTGTACGTGTGTTGAACGCGGAGGTGCCATCCGTTCGGCACTTGGATCGGATCTTCCGCGATTTGAATCGCCGCGAGTACGACTCCATCAACCGCGTTCTTGTAATGCTTCCGCTTAGCGATCTTCAAGGGTATGAAGATGCACTCCCTCTCTCTCGTTTCTAGCACCTCCTAGATTGATCTTAGTGACACGTAGGAAAATTTCTAATTATTACTACATTCCCCAACAGCAATATCACTAATCACTTGAGCAACAACCTCATCAACAATACGTCATCCCCTTTTAATAGTATTGGCTTTCCTAAGGGACTCAATGTGATCGTGGATCACCAAACCAAAAATGTAGAATCTTGGAGTAGCCAATTCTTGTCCTTGACATTTTGAAGGGTCCACATCCTCATGTCCTTGCCACTTATCTGAAATAACTAGATAAAAACATTAGTCCAACAACATGTATGTTGACATTGATTACCAAAACCACCAAGGGAGAAAGTGTGCTTTCAACCTCCCCCTTTTTGGTAACTGATGACAACATACATCAAAGCTTCAAGTAAGAATATAGTGAATATTAAATTAAAGCTTTAAAAGAATATGTAACATGCATAAGCTCCCCCTACAGATGTGTAATCATGTTTGTGATGGAAGCTCAATAAATGTGAATGCACAACAGTAAGAAATGAGTAATGAGTTAAATGTATCTTGGCTATATGCATCAGAGCAATATGGTGAAAGATGTACCTTCATGTCCATGATTCCTTCTTGCAAATAATATGTGCAACAAGCAAGAGATCATCATGCACAAGAGTGAGATGCATATACTTACCTTGAGGTTCTTGAACTTGTTCTTGAAGAAATAAGCATGAGAAAACAAGGTTAGAGAACACAAGATAATTTCAACAAGAAAAAAGCCACAAGACCAATAAGAGTACCAAGATTGGAATGGCATGTATTAGATAAGTATCACTAGGTGAGTACTTCTTTAGATATAGACATGTCCCCAAAAGAATTTAATAAGATTTGCAATAAAATTTCAAGGTTTTTTCTCCCCTAAACTAGAACTTCCTCCCCCTCTGAATCTAACATTGGATAGTGGGAGTAGGTAGGGTGAGACAAAATCATAGCAAAACTAGCAACACTGAGATAGAGCAAACAATATTTATCAAGCTGATAAAGAAAAGACCCAACTTGAATTAACAACATGTCTCTCCCCTCTTACAAACATGTAGGTTCTCTCCTCTTTTTGAAGTGCATCTCTCTTCCTTAGGATGTGCCTTTTTATATGGAAGAGATTTGAGAGTAAGCTTTGATGTGCATCTCTCTTCCCCTTAGATATCAATTTCCAAGAAGGGTTGGATTCGAGGTCATGAGTCAAGTGAGTGTGGCCCCGGAGAAGCACAACTAGGCATGATGTAGTTGTAGATGCAGACAGAGGGAAAGAATCATTGAGTGGAGCTGGAGAAGAGATAAGAAAGAAAATTTGACGAAATATCATTTAGGTGGTGGAATCAGTGACGTCGAGTTATGCCAATCGATGTGTCCGAGATTAGAACAACACAAGGAGGCCACATCGGTTAGTTCAAAGAAGTCCATTTCGATTGTACCGATGAACTAGGTTGTAGTGTAACCACACTTCGGTGACATCGATGTGTTTCAAGTCGGTGTGACCGAGTTCAACACTGAGAAAATATTGAACCAACTCAGCTCACTAGGCAAAGAATTCTCACAAGGACATGCAAGGAATTGGGATAAGATTTACAATGAATTTACTATAAACTAACTAAAGAAAAAGAACACAGAAAAGAAAGAAATAAATCTAGATGAAGTTTTTTTGTTTGTTAAAAGGAAACATTATAGCAAAAGAATGGCAAATGTGGAGAACAATAGAGAACCTCATCTAAAAGGGGGTCGGCGACTAAGTCACCTATGTTATAGTATATTGACTTAGGAGTCAAGTGAGATCACTTGATCATAGGTCATACTCATCGTTAAGCTCCAAATGGGGTTGCCATTTCTCATTTAAGCATTTCAATTTATTCACATCTTGTTGAGTTGCTTTAACTCATGTCTTTGAGTAAAACTTCTCTAAGATGTGGGAACTTACATTGGGTTTGATTTGGATGTCCTTCATGTAGTTGAACTTGAGGTGGATGCCATGGAGTGGAAATTGCAGCAATCATTTCATTTGTAGTTCATCTTCCTACATGGGTTAGATTTGCAAGGAATAACATGCGTATCCAGTTTGACAAGAGTGAAGCATAGAGTCATATAGTGTCAAATGATATGTTTAAGTTGTCTTCTTCCTTGATCACACCAAAGGTGTAGATACTTGTTTCAATCTCCTTTACTCTACATGTGAATGTTGAGAGCAAGCTTTATGAAGTAGTACATATCCAAGTACCTATAAGGGTTAGATGCAATACAAGGGAGCAAAGTGACCAAGATATAAAATGAACATCATAAGAGTTATATCAAGTATTAGTCATAATAGCTCATGCCCTTGCATGCATCCAAGTGAGTGTCTAGTTCACATTGGAAGCATCAATGACATTCAACTCACTTCTCAAGTGACCAAATATCTTTTCATCAAGAGGCTTAGTAAACATATCCACCAATTGTTTGTTGGTACGAACATGCTTAAGGTCAATGTCACCTTTAGCAAAATGATCTCAAATTAAATTGTGACGAACCTCAGTATGCTTGGTTCGAGAAT
The DNA here is from genome assembly GCA_021605145.1 of Aegilops bicornis. NCBI lineage: Eukaryota > Viridiplantae > Streptophyta > Magnoliopsida > Poales > Poaceae > Aegilops > Aegilops bicornis. The sequence continues at coordinate 570,687,608 of CM038670.1, forward strand.
GTTGCACGGGATTGTGCACAATTTTAATAGCACTCGCTCATTGTCACATAGTACTGTCACATGTTTCACATGTATCTCATAATCTTTGAGAGTTTGTGTCATCCATAGTTATTGAGCACAACATGATCCTGCGGCGATGTATTCCGCTTCGGCGGTGGATAGGGATACCGAGTTTTGTTTCTTGGAAGACCAATACACGAGAGATCTACCAAGAAATTGACATGTAACCGTAGTGGATTTTCTGTCAACCTTGTCCCCGGTATAGTCCGAATCAGAAATAGCCAACAAGTTTGAAAGAAGATCCTTTGGGATACCAAATGCCAAAGTTTGGTGTATGTATAAGGTATCTCACAATCCTCTCCACGACCTTAAGATGAAACTCTTTTGGTGCCTCTTTATATCGTGCACACATGCACACACTTAGCATAATATCGGGACGGGAGGCACATAGATATAGTAATGAACCAATCAAAGATCGATAAACCTTTTGATCAACGGGTTTGCCATCCTTTGACAAGTCAAGATGTCTGGTGCGACATAGGAGTTTTCATACCTTTGCTTTCTAGCATGTTGAACTTTTTGAATAGATCCTTAGTATGCTTTGTTTGTGAAACAAAAGTACCATCCCGAGTTTGCTTGATTTACAAACCAAGGAAGAATTTTAGTTCACACATCATAGACATCTCATACTTTTCCGACATAAGCCTTCCAAACTTTTCACTAAAAAGAGGGTCAGTAGATCCAAAGATAATATCATCAACATATATTTGACGCACAAATAGTTCACCATTTACTCTCTTAGTGAACAAGGTTGAATCAATTTTACCAATCTCAAATCCTTTTTCAAGAAGGAACTTTGTCAAGCATTTGTACCAAGCTCTAGGAGCTTTCACCCAACAAGCACCTGATGGGATCGATGTCTTCGCCTAGTTGGGCCAGCGCCTAAGCGTTGTTTTCTCAACTTTTTTTTCTCTTTCCTCATTAGTTCATTTTTCTCTTTTTAACTTGATTATTCATTTTGAAACTTTTTTAAAAAATTGGAATACCCTGAAATGTTCTTGTTTTAAAATATTGTTTACAATTTTATAAAATATACTAGATTTTCAAAGTATGTTCACATTTTCAAAAAAAATTTGTTCACAAATTTAAGAAATGTTTTAGTTTCATACAAAGTTGTTAATTTTTTTGTTCACAAGTTTAAGAAAAAAGTCACAAATTGAAGATTTTTTTTGTCAATTGTTGGGAATTTTTCAACAATTTTGGAAAAGGTGTTCAAACTTGTAAAAATTTCATACACAATTTGAATATTCAAAATTGTTGAGAAATTTCAATAAATTGTAAGTGCATAACAAAATTTCATGTTCATTGATAATGACAGAAATTACAAATAGCAAAGGCATTCAGATTAGGAAAAACTATATGCTCACTGATGCAGTCTACTAGCCTAGTCTGCCACACTACTCTCAATTGTTGGTTTTTTGGAATATGAATAAATGACCCGAACCTCTTTCAACAGCTTGACACGAACATGATGTATCCATGCCAGGTATGAACGACTTCTGACACTGTTTGCAACTTGGGACACCTCCGGCCAATTATTTGCCCCTTTTCACCGAGAAAACTCCATAAAAATGTGAAATTGGTTGGAAACTCAAAACAACTTGGCATGATGACTTGAATTTGTCATGTAAACTTATGGAATGAATTTGTGTCATGTGACGGATGCCGAAAAAAGTGCTCTCCAACAGACCCTTCTCGCCTACCTAAGCACTCCGTTGAATATGGTTTATTTTTGGACATGCATGAAGTGACCCAATTTTTGCGAGCAGGTGGGCATACCCATGGTAGGCATCCATGTGAGGTTTGAACAAATTCCAACACAGCATGCAAGTCGTGTCACTCTCATCCATTTATTGGCCATTTTTCACCGAGAAAACTCAAGAAATGCAATAATTTTCAAAAACTCAAATAACTTGGCATGGTGCCTTGAATTGGTCATATAAGCTCATGGAAAAAATTGTGGTCATTTGGCGACTGCTGCAAAAAAACGCGCTCCCAAACGGACCGTTCTGGCCTACTCGAACTCCCTCAAGTGAACATTGTCTATTTTTGAACACGCATGAACTGGCCATAGCTTTGCCAGCAGGTGGGCATGCCCATGGTAGGCATCCATGCCAGGTTTGAATGAATTTCGACACAGTATGCAAGTTGCGTCAGGTCGACCATTTTTCACCGAGAAAACTTTTGAAAATGCAAGAATTATCAAAATCTCAAACAACTTGGCATGGTGCATTGAATTGGTCATAAGAGACTATGAAAAATTGGGGCCTTTTAGGGATGTCGAGAAATGAAGTGCTCACAAACGTACCCTTCTCATCTACTGGAGCACCCTCCGTTGAACATTATCTATTGTTGGACATGCATGAAATGAACCCAACTTTTGCAAGTAGGTGTGCATGACCATGGTAGGCATCCATGCCAGATTTGAACGAATTCCAACACCGTATGCAAGTGGAGTCATGTCCGGCCATTTACCAGCCATTTTTCACCGAGGAAAATCCGAAAAATGCAAGAATTGTCAAAACCTCAAACAACTTATCATGGTGCATTGAATTGGTCCTACAAGGCCATGAAAAAATGGGGCCATTTAAACGATGTCAAGAAACAATGTGCTCACAAATGGAGCCTTCGGGCCCTACTCGGACACCCTCCGTTGAACATGGTCTAGTTTTGGACATTGTCGAAATGACCCCAACTTTTGCAACTAGGTGAGCATGCCCACGTTAGGGATCCATGCCAGGTTTGAATGGTTTTTGACACAGTATGCAAGTTGCAACACATTCGTCCATTTATCGGCCTTTTTACCGAAAAAACTCTAGAAAATGCACATTTTGTAGAAAACCAAAACAACTTGGCATGGTGCCTTGAATTGGTCTTAGAAGCCAACAAAAAATTAGGGTCATTTGACGGATGTGGAGAAACAACATGCTCTCAGACAGAGGCTTCTCACCTAGCCGTTCACTACGTTGAACATGGTGTTTCTTTGGACATTCTCGAAATGATCCCATGTTTTTCGAGTAGGTGGTCATGTTTCAAGGAAAAACATATTTGAAACCATAATTTAAACAGGTATCCGAAAACTATTATTTTAAGTTTTTAACATAACTAATAAATACAAAGGGATAAAACTGAAAATAGTATATGATTTTAAAAACCATTCAATAAATATTTAAAGGAAAAACAATCATAATTTAGAGCAGTTACTCAAAACTGCTATTTTGGCATCCAAACAATATTTCAATTTTTTGAACATGTTTCGAAAAGAAAACTATAAAATTTCAAAAACAGAACTATAAGTTAATGAAAGAATAGAAGAAAAATGTGAAAGTGGAAAAGAAAAAACTATTAGGACTTGGCCAACTAGGTGACGACATCACTTTGTCGGGCGTCTATTTGGCCGGCCCAACCGCTCGCGCATTTGTAAAAAGTTCATCGATTTTGAAAATAATATTCTCAAATTTGAAAAAAAGAAACGGGCTTTGAAAAAAATCATAAAAGTAGAAAAGAGTTCATGGATTCTCAGAAAGTTCACGGATTTGAAAACAAAGATTGAAAATTTAAGAAAATGTTCCTGAATTAGAAAAATTCATGATTTAAAAATATTTTGTGAATTTTAATAAAGAAAAGAAAATGAAAAAGAAAGAGAAAGAAATCAAAAGAATAACCGAGCACATGAAAACCGAAAAAAGGAAAACCAAACAATGGTACCAAACCACGCACGCGCCACGGGACGTCAACGGCTGGACACGGACAATACCTAGTAGAACTACAAGGCCCATGTAGTTGGAGACCCATGGGCATCTGGTAGAACCATCGGGATACTAAACCAGACAATCAGAGCTTTCAGGTTTAGTACCACCTTGCCAATTGACGAGAATTGCAACGATGGGATGGCTATAAAAGCTTGGTGCCCAGACAATTTTTTTCAAGTGCTCCGTCACTCTGATAGTACGAGCATAATTTTACATTTCTCTATTGCGGTTAATTTTTTTTAACATAAAAAACTAATGCCAAAAGGTTTCCAAATTTTGAAACTGAAACTCAAATCAAAAACTGGAAAAAAAAATATTGGTTAGGTTTTTTTTTTGGTTCGCTTTTGCACAACCTGACTATTTGCCACCCAAAGGCCGCAAATAATTGAAGCCGAGCCAACAGGAGCAGTGAGTTGGGCCAGCCCAGTTACAGGTGAAACGTGCATGTCGCTCGCTGGCTTTCACGTACCGTGCGGTCGCTAGTATTTTCTTCTTCTTTTTTTGAGTTTTTCTTTCTATTTTTTATTTCGTTTCTCAGATTTTTCTCTCTTCCAGTTTGGTTTCTCCCCTGGTTTCTTCTTGTTTTTGTTTTGGGCTTTTTCTTTTTGCTTTTTTCAGATTTGGTTCTTCCTATGGTTTTTTTCTTCTGTTTTCCTTTTTTTGTGTTTATTTCTTATTTTTCTTCTCTTTTTGTTTATTTATACAAAGCATTTACCCATGTATAAATAAAATGTTTATCATACATTTTCAAAATGTTCACTGTATATTAAGAAAATATGTAATGTATTTTTTCAAAGTGTTCATGTGTATTTAAAAGTGTTCAGCATAGCGTTTATCACAAAAGTGTTCCATGTATATTTAAATATTGTTTAAAATATATTACATAAATGTTTAGTGTGTATTTAGATACTGTTTAATGTTTATTACGGAAATGTACAGTGTATATTTAAAATATTCATTGTATATAAAAATTCAATAACTGTTCTGAATTTCAAAACTTTGAACATGTTCTCAATTTTTTGTTCACTTTTCTAAAATGATTAACAATATAAAAGTATTTTAAATTTAAAAATTTGTTCACGATTTTCAAAGATTATTAAATTAAAAAATAATCTTTGAAAAAATAATCTTCACGATTTTAAGGAAATTTGTTCACATTTTTTTAAACAAATGTTGAAGCTTTTGGGAAAACCGTCGCTATACTTATATTTTAATAATATTGCTGCAACTTGGCCACCCCTAGTTGTCAACTTTTTTTTAGAAGAACTAGTTGTTAGCTCAAGTCCCTATTATCACTAGAGTCGAGCTAGAGGTTGGGAGCTCGACTCCCCACTCCTGCACTTTATTGTGCCTGACATTTAGTTCGACGCCTGCAAATGGGCCAGCCCGTTCAACGATTTTGAGCCAATGTATGGCTTATACGTTCTGATGAGCGACTCATCATACATACAAACATACCCAAGCCTCTATTCCAGGCAAGTTTTTTGCCACGAGATTCAACCACTTGGATGAAAGTGATTGATGATGAGGTGTGGATGGGACACATGCTATTTTTGGTATGGGGCAGGGTAGAATTGGCTGGTGGATTCACTTATTTGATTCAAATTTTTTGAACGTGTGTGAAATGGCGGGGTACGGCTCTGGTGGATGCAGCGATTTAGGTCCTGATTTGGAGACATTCCATCTGCCCCATCTGTGCTGCATGGAAACTCTAATTTGACTACGTCCTTCGTTTTGGTCGTTTCTATTCGAACCGATATTTGCATGCATGGCGTTGTCCTGTGTGCACGTGGCCTGGTTAAAGAAATTGATATGCGTGTTGTCTGGTGAAAGGTAGTGCCCGTTTTCTTTTAGTTTGTGCTGGGGTACTAAGAGGTTGGCACGCTGTGGATTGACTGGACTTCCGTTTGAGGGATTGACACTAATGCATTGTGTGGAATCTACTGAGCGGTGCCGCTCTAAACGTATTTTCTAGATGCCGCCTTCTATCGATGTTTCCGGTTGTTTATCGCCGCCTTAGTCTGTGATATGGGGCATTCAGAAATCCTATATATAGGTGCTTCCTCTCGCTGCTTGCATTATAGCCACAGCCATCAACATAAGTGTGGAACTCACGGCCTCGCTGCGTCCATGGCGTCCCAGGAGCTGCTTAGCGTTGGTCATGTCCACGGACGCCGTAGCTCACCGCATGATGGATCTCATGTTCATGTTCAGGCTCTGCTTCACTATCCTGTCCATGGGCGCTCCGGCAAGCCTTCGTCCTGTCGCCGTCGGTGGCGCGTCTTTCATGCGAGGGCAGGAGTGTGCCTTGATCCTATCCTGCCTGTCGTCCTTGAACCATTGCAAGATCCTGGGTACGACGTCGGTGCCACCGCGTTCAACCTGAACTTCTGGACAACGGCTGCTGCGCCCGTCTTCATCTGCACGTAGGACATGTCCTTCCCGAGGTATCGCGCGCGTCCATCGCCGCGAACTTCGCCGCCGTTACCGAGCGATTGCTCGCACGAGCCGACAACCACATCCCGTGGGAACCGGCGCTGGCCTCCGACATGTGGAACACGGCGGGGAGCTTGCCGCCGTCATCATCCTGCCCATGGCCGCCATGAACCGGGAGAGCAAGTCCAGTCCCCATCGCCGGGCTGTTTCTCCGCTCACCTCCTTGGCTTCCATGACATTGCCGATAGACAGTTTGGCCGGCGTACGTTGGGAAAGAACGGAAGACGAGAGGAAGAGGAAAGGGGAGCCGTGTGGTAGGTTGTCTCGCTTGGTCGTTAAACAGAAACAAATCTTACTCCTATTTATACACTCACGATTCGTCTATAAAGCACGCACATGCTGTGATCGAGAAACTACGGATTAAGCGGCAACACGGTCAAACACGCATGTAATCCCATGCTGTGTTGACGCCAACAGTACCAACCCATGCACGCATTAAAAAGAAATCAAACTGCCTAAGTATGTGTTAACACCAACAATGACTTACACATGCGAACGTAAAAAAAAGTAATCACCTGACTTAAGCGGCAGGAGAGAATCCTGGAAGATACGTGCATGTGGTCACATTATCCCGAAAACAGCGCCTTGCACGCCTCATCAACGGCAAAAGCAAAACAGTCAATCCCTGCCGCCCGACAGACAGTTGGTTGATCAAAAACAAATCACAGAGCAAATTGCAGAGGGCCCATGCATGTAGGTCAACGGGACAACAACAAGCCACGCGCACCGCCATAAGCACGCAAAATAGCTACATGCACACACGGGATAATAAACTAAGTTCAAAAAAATTTGCAAACAGACGCCGGAGCCACACAAAATTTTTACCCAATGATCTTCCAAACTAATGCACGTGTCGATCAAACACAGGCCTGTCAGTACCTTCTTGGTCTACACCAATTGCCCGAAGGACGACCTACCATCAGAACTAGCTTACATCCATATCACACACTTTCGGCAATGGATCAAAATTATGGCCATAGGATACCATGTCAACGACAATCTGAATCAGCTACCGTCGTGATGATGACCCACTGAGCTCGCGGGGAGAGGGGATGTACTTTGCATCTTGCAAGATGTAGCGCTTATGATGATAATAAACGTATCCTTTCGAAATCGTTCGTGTGCATAGCCTGCTTTCTTGTGACTACGGAGTTAAACAACAAGCTTACACACATGAAGACCTTATTGTTCATCACATGAGTCAAAATAACATATACACATGTACGGTATTGGGCGCGGCGTGCCGCCGCGCGGGCTATGCTAGTATACTCCTATATGAAAGTGGATACGACTTGTGAAAGATCTATATTGCATTTTATATGATTATTAGTGAGGGAGTTGTATCGAAGCGGGTCTCTCTTGTTGTGCGATGATGATATCGGGTTGTATGTTGTTTGTTGCTTTATATATAAAGTACGGTGAAAACCTTTTGTCGATACTGAAGCGCACGTATTTATTTGACAGGATGACGTGGTGCCCTTTTTATTCCAATCCATGAACAAATACAAGAATCACGCGTGCATCTTGAGCTGATGACAGCTAGAGAGTCTGCCCGTCGAATGAACCCGTAGACGCGGTCCAGCCATCATGTTCAGTACCCCGCCGGGACGCCGCCTTTCCTGGGGTCGCTCACGGCGGTCAGGTCCCCGCGGCCCTCGACGTTGTGCACCACGAGCTGGCTTATGGTTCCCCCGGCGAGCAGCTTCAGGGCGTGGCCCTTCTTCAGCAGGTCGGCTCTCGTCGCGGCGTCCAGCAAGAATACGTCGCCGGTCACCGTCGTCCAGTTCTCGTACTGAACCACGTTCGGGATCAGCTGCAACGATTGTCCAATGGCAAGCAACCAAAGCGTCAGAGTTGTGGGATGGGATGGTCGTTCGAACTTGCATTTGTGTATAGTTGACGAAACGAAGAGCACAAGAAATAGTTTCAGTTAAGAATGGGACCTGGTGATAAACTCGCGGCGCCATGACAGAGGACAACGGATCCATGTTCTTGGCGAAGTGGTTGAGGAGCACCTCGATCGTCCCGGCAGGGATCATGCTCCCGCCGCTGGCGCCCACCGCGGCCTTCAGCTTCCCATCCTACCACAGGCACAGCAGAAAAACAATCAGAACCTTCAGCCTGCTCGTCAGAAAATTTACAAGACGGAGTTCACATCTTCCATTGCGGCCTACTAATCTAACCTTGAGAACGATGGTTGGACACATGGAGGAGAGGGGGCGTTTCAGAGGGGCCACGAAGTTGTTGGGAGCCGGCGGCGGAGTGTTCGCGGTGGTGTTCGCCGGCATGGAGAAGTCGTCCATCTCATTGTTGAGCAGAACGCCTGTGCTCGGGGACAGGATCAGGGATCCGAAGTAGGCGTTGACGGTGCTCGTCATCGAGACGGCGTTTCTCTCGCCGTCCACGATAGATAGGTGGCTGGTCCCGTGGTCCTGAAGGATGTTCCACCTGAAATACGAAAGTTGGTCAGGAAGGATTAATTGGTAGGGCAGCTCGCACTGAATCAGGAAAGATGGCACTGCTCCATGATGTAGTGCACTGAGAAGTTCAGGTTCATTGTATGATCCAAGATGGTCAGGTGATTTTGGCGCATATCATCCACAAAGGTTTTAATAATATGGCTGCATGTATCGATTGATGCAGAGGCCGGGGATATTCCTCCTTTTTAAAAAAATCATCCATGAAGGTGATGAGCACAAGGTTTTGGGAAGCAGGTTTCTTTACCTTCCTCCATAATGTTGAGGCGCAAATGTCATATTATCGTAAATCGTTCTCCTCAGCTCAGCAGCAAACTTGGGAGAGAGCATATCAGAAACAACCGCACCAACATCAACAAAGTCAGGATCTCCAAGATTCATCTTCACTGCCATGTAATGTTTCAAGGATTCAACAAGGCGATGAATCCCAAGAGAGCCAGAAATACCAGAAACTCCGTACTGAGCAAGGATGTTCAAAACCTGTTCATCGAGTAAAACATAAAAATGGATATGAGGAAATAACATGCACACAGAAATTGTCACCATCAGAACGTTAGATTTTTCTTCCAAAAGTGTGATGACACCACTTGACCTGAATGCAACCCTTGTGCTTATCTCTCACCGAAAGAGTACTTGTCTCGTGTTGAATAAATATCTCATTAAAGAACTTCACATCCTTCAAATGTGAAGTCTTCACATACTCTTTATATCAATCTTATCCAGAACCAATATTCTTAAGCACGATGCATATCTTCTCAATGAAACTTTTGACAAAAGATAGCTACTCTAGTTGACTATTCAGAAAACGAAGAAAGAGCCAATATCTCTGTCCATCGTCAAAATAACATATAGCAAAACAGTAAACAAAATTTAGTACATGGAAAACTTACCAGCATGAGGCCGGCACCACCGGCAGAAGGAGGAGGCATGCTGAGCACAGTAAGCCCCATGACACTCTGCGAAAGCGGCCGGCGCACCTTGACCTGATACTTCTCCAGATCCTCCTTGGTCATGATCCCTCCGGCCTCCTTCACGTCCTTCACCAGCAGATCCGCCACCGGGCCACTGTAGAACGCGGCAGGCCCTCTCTCCGCGACGGCCTCGAGCGTCCACGCGAGCTTGCCGTTGCGGCACACGTCGCCGACCTTGAGGATCTCCCCGTTGGAGGCGTACACGGCCCGCATCCCGGCGTTGCCGAGGATGCCGGCTTCGGTCGCTTTCATCTGCATGTGGAGGTACGGTGACACCGTGAACGCCCAGGCGAGCTTCGCGGCCGGCATCACCAGTTCCTTCCATGGGAGCTTGCCGTGGCGCTTCCATGCCTCGTAGAGGCCCGCGATTTCACCCGGGACTCCGATGGAGAGTGCGCCCCTCGCTTTCAGCGTGTCATTGCCGCCGTACATGTCCTGAATGTACAATTGAGATCGCTAGCGTTCATAATTCACCCTTTTTTTCTTTACGTACAGGAGCAATTGTTCTGGCCAAATCCCAAACGGTAAATGGGCAAAAAGACTCTTTCATTCAAGTCTGGTCATATAATCAAATGAGACAACAAGTTTAGATGTGTGCATTCTATCTATACAGAGGTTAGATGTTACCCGTTATGATTTGTATCCACTTTATGCTACATTTTAAGCTAATAAAAGTATCATTTATCAAAAAAATTAGAGAACAAGTCCTGGCATTCCATGTAGACTGGTCCCTTTTATAATTTGTGCCAAATTTTAACCAAAAATTTTATTAACAAAATGTTTATGCATGTCAACAAATTTGTTTTTGTTGACATGCATAAACATTTTGTTAGTAAAATTTTTGGTCCAAATTTGACAAAAGAATACAATAAAGACCAGTAAACCAAAACAGAGGTTAACGATCAAGTGGGACAAGAGCAAGCTAACCACTGGCAGATAGTGGCGTAGCCAGCGGATGTGCCGGGCACACCCAGAATTTAAAGGTATTTTTACCATATAGGAATTTGTCCAAGTTAACCCTTTTAAGCAGACCCCAAGCATAATAGGCAACAGCCCAACCAATTATTTTTTGAGTGTCCACACCCGCAATTTTATTTCTGGCTAGACATACGGAATCGCGGATCATGTTCCTGTACATTACCGCACTAGTGCACTGACAAAAAAGAAGCGGCCGAAGCACTGAACGGGACGTGGTTGGTCGCATCGTAGCATCAGTTTGCACGCCGGCCGGCCGGACGCGGATTCGTTTTGGCTTTCCCAGTCCGTGCTGCAACCGGCGGCCCAGAGATGCAAGTGGTCGCGTGATAGCGTGGGGCGCCTCCTCTCCACTGGTTAAACACACGGACGCGCGGCATTGAACATGGCGCCACTATGTAGCTTAGCCTCCACGCGTATGGCCCTCGACCACGCCGATCAGTCACCGTCCTCCCTTTGTTCTTCCCGCCACTCCAAGGTATACTATCTTAGTACTACTCCCAACACAAGCAACAGCAAGTGTTTCGACCAATACTCAATACTACTCCCTCCGTTCCATAATGTGTAGTGTCAAAAAACGTCTTACATTATGTGACGGAGGGAGTAGTAGTAGTAGGGAGTAGGAATCGAGCAGCTAGAGTGGGAACGCTGTGTCTCATCTCTTCCATGCATGGCATGGCATGGCATGTCCCATGTTCTTTGCCAGTTGTAACGGAATAATAGTATAACGGATCCAGAAAGGCACACCAACCATGTGAATTAACCACCGAGTAGGTGTGTGTGTGTATGGTACTACGGTTATATATATTTTTAGTTTGACTGATACTCCATCGGCTTGATGATACTTATTTTTCTAGGATGGGTTTGATGGTGTTGTTGTCAGTAAGTTTGAAAATTTTGGTGTGGATGCTTGAGAGGCGCCCTACACAGCGCAAAATATTTCGGCTCAATGGGCTTAACCATGCAGGCAAATTTGCATTCTAGATTACGAGGAGTAGTCAAGTCTCAAATCATATGATTGAACGAATAAAGTAAGGAAATGCACAAGCCCACAAGTCTTTGAGTAGACTACGGTAAGAGACGACTCTTCCAATCACGCACCTTTGTAGCCGCCAGCGGCGCGGTCTCACGGGAGTCGTAAACGACGGCCGTGCCGTCGGCGAGCCTGACGAGCATGAACGCGCCCCCGCCGATGCCGCTGGACGCGGGGCTGACCACGCCGAGGCAGAGCGACGTGGCGACTGCGGCGTCCACGGCGGTGCCGCCACAGCGGAGCGCGTCACGCCCGATCCTGGAGCACCGCTCGTCGTCGGCCGCCACGGCGCCGTGCGGCGAGGTCACAGCCTCCCTGCGTGCAGCCTCCGCCGCCGCCCCGGCGGCAAGGAAGAGCAGGACGAGCGCGGCCGCCGACCATCGTAGGCGTCCAGCTGCTCGAGGTGAGAAAGAAAAAGCAGTCGCTTAGCGCAGAGTGATACATTTGCGCGCACCATGGAGGGAAGAGAGTGAACAGAGTCTAACGGGCCATCAGCAGGCGCAGGAGGGAGCAGAACACACGGAAAGACCGCGTGGAAGAATCTGACCGGCGAGTTGGACGAGTCTGAGAAGGCCACACGGCCAGGTTTTATATACAAGTTTTGTTTAAAAAATGTTTTTTAACACAGAGCAGCCGCTCACATGTACGCGCATATTCATCTCTATGCAGCCCCGTCGATGCGGGGGGCCAAGTTGACCGACCGCCCAGGGCCCCCAAATTCATGGGCCCCCGATCGAAGAGAAAACCGAAGGAAAACCGCCTCATCAGTTTTGTGTCGCACGATCCACCTGCGAGCCGGCCCAGTCCGGTGTCTATAGTTTTCGCTTGCAATCTACGCGCCGCCAGCTACAGTCCTGTGCCCTAGGGCCTTCCCTGCCCCAGCCCTGCGCCACGCACGCTCGCGCCGTCCGCCGCCGGCCGCTGCTCTCCTCTAGTCCAGCCCCGGCTGCTAGCTGCTCCATGGAAGCGCCACAACACCGTTCTCGGCAGCTCGCAGCCGCCCGACCGCCCCAGCCACCGGATTACTGCCAGTAGGCGTCGGCCCTTGCCTCTGATCGATACGCCAAGGACTTACTGCGCCTTCGAAGCTTGCTCGCCGACTCGGCCACTGATCATTGGGTAAGACACGCAGAAAAAAAATTGAAGATGCATTTGACCTGACACTTGTATATGTTGCTTTGTAAATTGATGTTGTATGTGCCAATTTCTAAATTGATGCATTCAAACATGGGTAATGTTTGTGTGCGGCGCGCCAACGGAACGCTCGAGCCGGTCGTTCCTGCATTGTACGATAGAAACGCCCCTGGCCACTCATTTTGTGGGTCCTAGCACCGCCCAGCACCCTCCCATCCTTATCCCCCCATCGCATCTCTCTTTCTCCTTTCCTTTTCCATCGCCAGCCATGGGAGCGGCAGCCGCGACCTTGCTCATCTCCTTCCTCTCTCTACTCCTCCTCCCTACCCCCATGCTACGGTGGGCTATTGAGAGCGCCACACACCCTTCGAGCTGCTTTGCAAAGGGGAGTTGTGCCAGCGTCACCATGGGTCACCAGTGAGCTCGTCGCCATGGTGCGCTTCGTCGTCGCCCTCGAATCTTCGCGACAACACCTTTGTTGCTGCCCTCTTTTTCAGGTAGGGGCGGTAGTGAAGTCTTTGCAAGCGTGAGCCCCCTGTTTTCGGGGAGGCGGCGACGGGCTACAAGCGAGCGGCCACCGCCAACCACCGACGCGATTCGCCGGCGAAGATGCTGCTACACTAGCGTGGCGGAGTTGCAACCGTAGTTCGGCGGAGCTACAACCGTAGGCCGGTGGAGTTGCAACTGGCAAAACAAATGCTGGAACCGGCGACAACCGTGTTGCGACGGCCACGGCGGCTATCCATCATTGCTGGAACCAGCATTTTTTTGCTGGAAGTGGTGATTTTTTTTGCTACGACCCCGCGGTGATGATTCATAGTTTTTGCTGGAAGCATAACTTTTGCTGGAACCATTTTCCTTTTTTGTTGCAAGCATGATTTCTTTTTGTTACCAACGGTTTGATTTTGCTGGAATAAATATCCATTATTTTTGTTACAACCGTCTTGCATTTTCGCTGGAACTAGCGTTTGTTTCTGCTACAACTGTTCTTCAGTTTTGCTGGAACCAACACGCTTTTTTTGTTTGCAATTTTGACAATGGCGACCGTGCTAATGGTGAGCGCCGACGGCGAGCGACGGGCCTGTCACCGCCGGAGCTGCAACCTTCGCTATCGGAGCTGCAACCGCAGGCCACGGCTGTTGCATGCATGAAGCCAGCGACAAGTGCAAGCGGCGACCGATGGCGGCAGCGAGCGCGTCAGCCGCATTTAGGACATCCGGCGAGGGCGGACCGACGACGAGGACGGCCGGCAAGATGCGGCAACCGGAGAGCGTGTGTCCCGGCAAGGCGAAGGGAGCGATGAGAGGCAGGGGGATTTTTTTTGTACGCGCTCGTGAGGAAGACAACCGCATCAATCGTAAGATTGCAAGCGACTTTATTAAACGGCTGAAACTGGACCGGCGGAACTATTAGACCGGTGCGCCGGCGCCTATTAATCGCCTTCAAACATTGAACTGATATTGAATTGAAAAAAGAACCTTGTGTAAGTATCGACTGAACTGTCAAAATGATGCGATTTTACATCATATTTTCCTTCCACTTTTTTATTTCATTTTCGTTTCAGCTTGTGGATAATAAGATGAAGATATTTTGGCATAGTTCTTTGGTTATACAATTTCCAAAAATTCAGAGTTCCATTGTATTGTTGGAAATATGCCCTAGAGGCAATAATAAAAGGATTATTATTATATTTCCTTGTTCGTGATAATTGTCTTTTATTCATGATATAATTGTATTATCCGGAAATCGTAATAGACGTGTGAATACTTAGACCACAACATGTCCCTAGTGAGCCTCTAGTTGACTAGCTCGTTGATCAACAGATAGTCATGGTTTCCTGACTATGGACATTGGATGTCGTTGATAACGGGATCACATCATTAGGAGAATGATGTGATGGACAAGACCCAATCCTAAGCATAGCACAAGATCGTGTAGTTCGTTTTGCTAGAGATTTTCCAATGTCAAGTATCTTTTCCTTAGACCATCAGATCGTGTAACTCCCGGATAACGTAGGAGTGCTTTGGGTGTACCAAACGTCACAACGTAACTGGGTGACTATAAAGGTGCATTACAGGTATCTCCGAAAGTGTCTGTTGGGTTGTCACGGATCGAGACTGGGATTTGTCACTCCGTATTACGGAGAGGTATCATCCCCACTCGGTAATGCATCATCATAATGAGCTCAAAGTGACCAAGTGTTTGGTCACGTGATCATGCATTACGATGCGAGTAAAGTGACTTGCCGGTAACGAGATTGAACGAGGTATTGGGATACCGACGATCGAATCTCGGACAAGTAACATACCGATTGACAAAGGGAATTGTATACGGGGTTGCTTGAATCCTCGACATCGTGGTTCATCCGATGAGATCATCGAGGAGCATGTGGGAGCCAACATGGGTATCTAGATCCCGCTGTTGGTTATTGACCGGAGAGCCGTCTCGGTCATGTCTACGTGTCTCCCGAACCCGTAGGGTCTACACACTTAAGGTTCGGTGACGCTAGGGTTGTATGAATATGAGTATGCAGCAAATTGAATGTTGTTCGGAGTCCCGGATGAGATCCCGGACGTCACGAGGAGTTCCGGAATGGTCCGGAGGTAAAGAATTATATATAGGAAGTGCTATTTCGGCCATCAGGAGAGTTTTAGGGGTCACCGGTATTGTACCGGGACCACCGAAAGGGTCCCGAGGGTCCACCGGGTGGGGCCACCTATCCCGTAGGGTCCCGTGGGCTGAAGTGGAGAGGGAACCAGCCCCTGGTGGGCTGGTGCGCCCCCCCTTCGCCTAGGGTTGGAAACCCTAGGGGTGGGCGCCCACTGCCTGTGGGCAAGCCTCCCCTTCAGCCGCCCCCCTTGGGAGATCTGATCTCCAGGGCCGGCGCCCCCCCAGGGGGCCTATATAAAGGGGGGAGGGAAGCCACACCCTGAAGTCTTGGCACCTCCCTCCCCCTGCTACACCTCCTCCTCCTCCCGTAGTTGCTTGGCGAAGCCCTGCCGGAGCCCTGCTGCATCCACCACCACGTCGTCGTGCTGCTGGATCTTCATCAACCTCTCCTTCCCCCTTGCTGGATCAAGACGGAGGAGACGTCACGCTGACCGTACCTGTGTTGAACGCGGAGGTGCCGTCCGTTCGGCGCTAGGATCCCCGGTGATTTGGATCATGACGAAAACGACTCCCTCAACCCCGTTCTCTTGAACGCTTCCGCATGCGATCTACAAGGGTACGTAGATGCATCTCTCTCTCGTTGCTAGATGAACTCATAGATGGATCTTGGTGAACGTAGGAAAATTTTATTTTATGCAACGTTCCCCAATAGTGGTATCAGAGCTAGGTCTATGCGTAGTTCTCAATTGCACGAGTAGAACACAATTTGTTGTGGGCGTAGATGTTGTCAACTTTCTTGCCGCTACTAGTCTTATCTTGCTTCAGCGGTATTGTGGGATGAAGCGGCCCGGACCGACCTTACACGTATGCTTACGTGAGACAGGTTCCACCGACTGACATGCACTAGTTGCATAAGGTGGCTAGCGGGTGTTTGTCTCTCCCACTTTAGTTGGAGCGGATTCGATGAAAAGGGTCCTTATGAAGGATAAATAGAAGTTGATAAATCACGTTGTGGCTTTCACGTAGGTAAGAAAACGTTCTTGCTGGAACCCTATTGCAGCCACGTAAAAACTTGCAACAACAATTAGAGGACGTCTAACTTGTTTTTGCAGCAAGTGTTTTGTGACGTGATATGGCCAAAGTTGTGATGAATGATGAATGATATATATGTGATGTATGAGATCATGTTCTTGTAATAGGAATCATGACTTGCATGTCGATGAGTATGACAACCGGCAGGAGCCATAGGAGTTGTCTTTATTTTTGTATGACCTGCGTGTCATTGAGAAACGCCATGTAAATTACTTTACTTTATTGCTAAATGTGTTAGCCATAGTAGTAGAAGTAATAGTTGGCGAAACAACTTCATGGAGACACGATGATGGAGATCATGGTGTCATGCCGGTGACAAGATGATCATGGAGCCCCGAAGATGAAGATCAAAGGAGCTATATGATATTGGCCATATCATGTCACTACTATATAATTGCATGTGATATTTATTATGTTTATGCATCTTGTTTACTTAGAACGACGGTAGTAAATAAGATGATCCCTTATAATAATTTCAAGAAAGTGTTCTCCCTAAGCGTACCGTTGCTAAAGTTAAATGCGTTTGAAGCACCACGTGATGATCGGGTGTGATAGATTCTTACGTTCACATACAACGGGTGTAAGACAGTTTTACACATGCAAAACACTTAGGTTAACTTGACGAGCCTAGCATGTACAAACATGGCCTCGAACACAAGAGACCGAAAGGTTGAACATGAGTCGATGGAAGATACGATCAACATGGAGATGTTCACCGGCGATGACTAGTCCGTCTCACGTGATGATCGGACACGGCCTAGTCGACTCGGATCATGTAACACTTAGATGACTAGAGGGATGTCAAATCTGAGTGGGAGTTCATTAAATAATTTGATTATATGAACTTAATTATCATGAACATTAGTCTAAAATCTTTGCAAAATGTCTTGTAGATCAAATGGCCAACGCTCATGTCACCATGAACTTCAACGCGTTCCTAGAGAAAACCAAGCTGAAAGATGATGGCAGCAACTATTCGGACTGGGTCCTAACACGAGGATCATCCTCATAGCAGCCAAGAAACAATATGTCCTAGAAGCACCGCTAGGTGAAGCACCCATCCTGAGAGAACCAAGACGTTATGAACGCTTGGCAATCTCGTCTTGATGATTACTCCCTCGTTCAAAGGCGGCATGCTTTACAACTTAGAACTGGGGCTCCAAAAGCGTTTTGAGCAACACGGAGCATATGAGATGTTCGAGGAGCTGAAAATGGTTTTCCAAGCTCATGCCCGGGTCGAGAGATGTGAAGTCTCCGACAAGTTCTATAGTTGTAAGATGGAGGAAAATAGTTCACAAGGAGCACATGCTCAAAATGTCTGGGTTGCACAACCGCTTTGTCCCAATTTGGACATTAACCTCCGGACGAGGCGGTCATTGACAGAATCCTTCATCGCTCCCATCGAGCTACAAGAGCTTTGTGATGAACTACAATATGCGTGGGATGGTGAAAACTATTCTGAAGTGTTTTCAATGCGGAAGTCGCAGAGGTAGAAATCAAGAAGGAACATCAAGTGTTGATGGTCAATAAAACCACTAAGTTCAAGAAGGGAAAGGGTAAGAAGAACTTCAAGAAGGACGGCAAGGATGTTGCCGCCCAAGAAGCCGATTGCCGGGAAGAAGTCAAAGAATGGACCCAAGCCCGAGACTGAGTGCTTTTATTGCAAAGGAAGGGCCATCGAAAGCGGAACCGCCCCAAATACTTAGCGGACAAGAAGGCCGCAACACTAAAGGTATATTTGATATACATGTAATTGATGTGTACCTTACCAAGACTCGTAGTAACTCACCGGTATTTGATACCGTGCCATTGCTCACATTTGTAACTCACAGCAGAGCTGTGGAATAAACGGAGATGGCGAAGGGCGAGGCGATTTATGCGCGCCGGGAATGGTTCCAAGGTCGATGTGATCGCCGTCGGCACGCTACCTCTACATTTACCTACGGGATTAGTTTTAAACCTCAATAATTGTTATTTAGTGCCAAGTTTGAGCATGAACATTGTATCGTGATCTCGTTTAATGCGAGATGGCTACTCATTTAAATCCGAGAATAATGGTTGTTCTATTTATATGAGAGATATGTTTTATGGTCATGCTCCGATGGTCAATGGTTTATTCTTAATGAATCTCGAGCGTAATATTACACATATTCATAGTGTGAATACCAAAAGATGTAAAGTTGATAACGATAGTCCCACATACTTGTGGTAATCGCTGCCTTGGTCACATTGGTGTCAAGCGCATGAAGAAGCTCCATTCAGATGGACTTTTAGAGTCTCTCGATTATGAATCATTTGACACATGCGAACCATGCCTCATGGGCAAAATGACCAAGACTCCGTTCTCCTAACAATGGAGCGAGCAACCAACTTATTGGAAATCATACATACCGATGTGTGCGGTCCAATGAGCGTTGAGGCTCGTAGAGGATATCGTTATGTTCTCACTCTCACTGATGACTTGAGTAGATATGGGTATGTCTACTTGATGAAACACAAGTCTGAGACCTTTGAAAAGTTCAAGGAATTTCAGAATGAGGTAGAGAATCAACGTGACCAAAAAATAAAGTTCTTACGATCAGATCGTGGAGGAGAATATTTAAGTCATGAATTTGGTACACACTTAAGGAAATGTGGAATCGTTTCACAACTCACGCTACCGAACACCTCAACAGTAATAAAGGTGTCCGAACGTCGTAATCGCACTCTATTGGATATGGTGCGATCTATGATGCCTCTTACTGATTTACCGCTATCACTTTGGGGATACGCTCTAGAGACATCTACATTCACTTTAAATAGGGCACCGTCTAAATCCGTTGAGACGACACCGTATGAATTATGGTTTGGGAAGAAACCTAAGCTGTCGTTTCTAAAAGTTTGGGGATGCGATGCTTATGTCAAGAAACTTCAACCTGAAAAGCTCGAATCCAAGTTGGAAAAATGCGTCTTCATAGGATACCCTAAGGAAACCATTGTGTATACCTTCTACCTTAGATCCGAAGGCAAGATCTTTGTTGCCAAGAACGGATCCTTTCTGGAAAAATAGTTTCTCTCGAAAGGAGTAAGTGGGAGGAAAGTAGAACTCGATGAAGTACTACCTCTTGAACCGGAAAGTAGTGCAGCTCAGAAAATGTTCTGTGGTGCCTACACCGACCGGAGAGGAAATGAATGATGATGATCAAGGCACTTCGGATCAAGTTGCTCTTGAACCAGAGGTCCACCAGACACGCTCCACACCGTGAGTGGTATAGCAACCCTGTCTCCGGAAATCATGTTGTTGGACAACGGTGAACCTTGAACTATGAAGAAGCGATGGCGGGCCCAGATTCCAACAAATGGCTTGAAGCCATGCAATCCGAGATAGGATCCATGTATGAAAACAAAGTATGGACTTTGACAGACTTGCACGATGATCGTGAGCGATAGAAAACAAATGGATCTTTAAGAAGAAGGCGGACGCGGATGGTAATGTTACCATCTACAAAGCTCGACTTGTCGCTAAAGGTTATCGGCAAGTTCAAGGGGTTGACTACGATGAGACTTTCTCTCCCGTAGCAAAGCTGAAGTCCGTCTGAATCATGTTAGCAATTGCCGCATACTATGATTATGAGATATGGCAAATGGACGTCAAAACGGAATTCCTTAATGGCTATCTTAAGGAAGAACTGTATATGATGCAGCCGGAAGGTTTTGTCGACCCTAAGAATGCTAACAAGGTATGCAAGCTCCAACGATCCATTTATGGGCTGGTGCAAGCATCTCGGAGTTGGAACATTCGCTTTGATGAGATGATCGAAGCGGTTGGGTTTATCTTGAGACTTATGGAGAAGCCTGCGTTTACAAGAAAGTGAGTGGGAGCTCAGAGCATTTCTCATATTATATGTAGATGACATACTTTTGATGGGAAATGATATAGAACTTTTGGACAGCATTAAGGCCTACTTGAATAAGAGTTTTTCAATGAAGGACCTTGGAGAAGCTGCTTATATATTAGGCATCAAGATCTATAGAGATAGATCGAGACGCCTCATAGGTCTTTCACAAAGCACATACCTTGATAAAATATTGAAGAAGTTCAAAATGGATCAGTCCAAGAAAGGGTTCTTGCACAGACATAAGGTGTGAAATTGATCTCGGCTCAATGTCCCACCACGGCAGAAGATATAGAAGAGATGAGTGTCATCCCCTATGCATCAGCCATAGGGTCTATTATGTATGCCATCCATCGTACCGGACCTGATGTAAACCTAGCCGTAAGTTTGATAGGAAGGTACCAAAGTAATCCCGGCAAGGAACACTGGACAGCGGTCAAGAATATCCTGAAGTACCTGAAAAGGACTAAGCACATGTTTCTCGTTTATGGAGGTGACGAAGAGCTCGTTGTAAAGGGTTACGTCGACGCTAGCTTCGACACAGATCTGGATGACTCTAAGTCACAAACCGGATACATGCATATGTTGAATGGTGGGGCAAGAAGCTGGTGTACCGCAAGCGTAGCGTCGTATGGCGGGATCTACGTGTGAAGCGGAGTACATGGCAGCCTCGGAGGCAGCGCATGAAGCAATTTGGGTGAAGGAGTTCATCACCGACCTAGGAGTCATACCCAATGCGTCGGGGCCGATCAAACTCTTCTGTGACAACACCGGAGCTATTGCACTTGCCAAGGAGCCTGTGTTTCACAAGAAGACCGGGCACATCAAGCGTCGCTTCAACTCCATTCATGAAAATGTTCAAGATGGAGACATAGAAATTTGCAAAGTGCATACGGATCTGAATGTCGCAGATCCGTTGACTAAACCTCTTCCGCGAGCAAAACATGATCAACACCAGAACTCTATGGGTGTTCGATTCATCATAATGTAACTAGATTATTGACTCTAGTGCAAGTGGGAGACTGTTGGAAATATGCCCTAGAGGCAATAATAAAAGGATTATTATTATATTTCCTTGTTCGTGATAATTGTCTTTTATTCATGCTATAATTGTATTATCCGGAAATCGTAATACACGTGTGAATACTTAGACCACAACATGTCCCTAGTGAGCCTCTAGTTGACTAGCTCGTTGATCAACAGATAGTCATGGTTTCTGACTATGGACATTGGATGTCGTTGATAACGGGATCACATCATTAGGAGAATGATGTGATGGACAAGACCCAATCCTAAGCATAGCACAAGATCGTGTAGTTCGTTTTGCTAGAGCTTTTCCAATGTCAAGTATCTTTTCCTTAGACCATCAGAGCGGGTAACTACCGGATACCGTAGGAGTGCTTTGGGTGTACCAAACGTCACAACGTAATCGGGTGACTATAAAGGTGCACTACGGTATCTCCGAAAGTGTCATTGGGTTGTCACGGATCGAGATCGATTTGTCACTCAAGACACGGAGAGGTATCATCGGGCCCACTCGGTAATGCATCATCATAATGAGCTCAAAGTGACCAAGTGTTTGGTCACGGGATCATGCATTACGGTCTGCGAGTAAAGTGACTTGCCGGGTAACGAGATTGAACGAGGTATTGGGATACCGACGATCGAATCTCGGCAAGTAACATACCGATTGACAAAGGGAATTGTATACGGGTTGCTTGAATCCTCGACATCGTGGTTCATCCGATGAGATCATCGAGGAGCATGTGGGAGCCAACATGGGTATCCAGATCCCGCTGTTGGTTATTGATCGGAGAGCCGTCTCGGTCATGTCTACGTGTCTCCCGAACCCGTAGGGTCTACACACTTAAGGTTCGGTGACGCTAGGGTTGTATGAATATGAGTATGCAGCAAACCGAATGTTGTTCGGAGTCCCGGATGAGATCCCGGACGTCACGAGGAGTTCCGGAATGGTCCGGAGGTAAAGAATTATATATAGGAAGTGCTATTTCGGCCATCGGGAGAGTTTCGGGGGTCACCGGTATTGTACCGGGACCACCGGAAGGGTCCCGGGGGTCCACCGGGTGGGGCCACTTATCCCGGAGGGCATCGTGGGCTGAAGTGGGGAGGGAACCAGCCCCTGGTGGGCTGGTGCACCCCCCTCTTGGGCCCCCCCTGCGCCTAGGGTTGGAAACCCTAGGGGTGGGGGGCGCCCCACTTGCCTTGGGGGGCAAGCCTCCCGCCTTGGCCGCCGCCCCCCTTGGGAGATCTGATCTCAGGCTGGCGCCCCAGGGGCCTATATAAGGGGGAGGGCAGCCGCACCTGAAGTCTTGGCGCCTCCTCCCCTGCTACACCTCCTCCTCCTCCCGTAGTTGCTTGGCAAGCCTGCAGAGCCTGTAGCATCCACCACCACGTCGTCGTGCTGGATCTTCATCAACCTCTCCTTCCCCCTTGCTGGATCAAGATGGAGGAGACGTCACGCTGACCGTACGTGTGTTGAACGCGGAGGTGCCGTTCGTTCGGCGCTAGGATCTCCGGTGATTTGGATCACGACGAGAACGACTCCCTCAACCCTGTTCTCTTGAACGCTTCCGCACGCGATCTACAAGGGTATGTATATGCATCTCTCTCTCTCTCGTTGCTAGATGAACTCATAGATGGATCTTGGTGAACGTAGGAAAATTTTATTTTATGCAACGTTCCCCAACATGTATTTCGTCCCGGGCCCCCAAATTCCTGGAGACGGCCCTGTCTCTATGAACGCATACATGCACATCATACCCCTATGAGCACCTCCGAGAGACCAAGGCTGCATATTATCTTGAGATTGACGAAGTCACCACAAGCGTCTCGTAGTCGACGGGAACGTATCACCCTGAAAATAAATTCAGGGATAATGCAAGCACCAGGATTTGAACCTGGTGGGCTGGGATACCAATGTCCTCCTAGTCATCCAACCACATGTTGATTCGCTAAAAAAAGATTTTATACAGTTCTTCCTCTGCAAAGAAATATAAGATCGTTTATATCATTAAAATAGTGATCTAAACACTATTATATCTATACCTACTAATAAAATTATTAGTGCTTATGCCCATCCGCCATTAGCAATTTTACGTGAAAAGTCTCTCCGGTTTTGGATAATTAACCCATGTATTGTTTAAGCGTTATAAACAGAGATAATGTTTCGTTTATGCGGAAAGCCCACTAAAGTTTTGGATAAATAACCCGTAGTGTTGTGTTAAGTGTTAAACATCGAAAAACTTTTTGTTCTTACAAAAAGCCCCCTCTAGTTTTGGGTAATTAACCAGCACTGTTGTTTAAGTCAAAAACAGTTTGATCAAGTCCCTTTTTCTATGAAAAAGGAAAAAGAACCCCACCGCAGTACCACACCCAGGTCTCCAACCCGAACGCGCCACGCCCTCTACCCTCATTGTGGTGCCTCCTCCTGTAGCCCAAACCGCCACTGCCCACCATCTCCATGTGCCATCGAGCCGCAGCCCTGCCCCCTCTGCATGTCGGCCAGCACCCAATGTTGGAAATATGCCCTAGAGGCAATAATAAATTAGTTATTAGTATATTTCCTTGTTCATGATAATCGTTTATTATCCATGCTATAATTGTATTGAAAGGAAACTCGAGATACATGTGTGGGTACATAGACAACACCATGTCCCTAGTAAGCCTCTAGTTGACTAGCTCGTTAATCAATAGATGGTTACGGTTTCACGACCATGGACATTGGATGTCATTGATAACGGGATCACATCATTAGGAGAATGATGTGATGGACAAGACCCAATCCTAAGCCTAGCACAAAGATCGTAGTTCGTATGCTAAAGCTTTTCTAATGTCAAGTATCATTTCCTTAGACCATGAGATTGTGCAACTCCCGGATACCGTAGGAATGATTTGGGTGTACCAAACGTCACAACGTAACTGGGTGGCTATAAAGGTTCATTACAGGTATCTCCAAAAGTATCTGTTGGGTTGGCACAAATCGAGACTGGGATTTGTCACTCCGGTTGACGGAGAGGTATCTCTGGGCCCACTCAGTAGGACATCATCATAATGTGCACAATGTGACCAAGGGGTTGATCACGGGATGATGTGTTACGGAACGAGTAAAGAGACTTGCCGATAACGAGATTGAACAAGGTACCGGTATACCGACGATCGAATCTCGGGCAAGTACAATACCGTTAGACAAAGGGAATTGTATACGGGATCGATTGAGTCCTTGACATCATGGTTCATCCGATGAGATCATCGTGGAACATGTGGGAGCCAACATGGGTATCCAGATCCCGCTGTTGGTTATATTGACCGAGAACGCCCTGGCCATGTCTCAAGATGGTTCCCGAACCCGTAGGGTCTACACACTTAAGGTTCGATGGCGCTAGGGTTATAAAGGAAGTTTGTATGTGGTTACGAATGTTGTTCGAGTCCCGAATGAGATCCCGGACGTCACGAGGAGTTCCGGAATGGTCCGGAGGTAAAGATTTATATATGGGAAGTCCTGCTTTGGTCACCTAAAAGTTTGGGTTTTTTCTAGAACGTCTTGGGACCATCGGGAGGGTCCCGGGGGTCCACCAAGTGGGGCCACCAACCCCGGAGGGCTGCGTGGGCCAAGTGTGGGAGGGGACCAGCCCCAGGTGGGCTGGTGCGCCCCCCCCCCCCCACAAGGGGCCCAAGGCGCAGGAAGAGTGGGAGGGGGCAAACCCTAGGGCAGATGGGCCCTAAGGCCCACCCCAGGCGCGCCTCCCCTCTCTCCCCCTCTGGCCGCCACCCAAATGAGATTTGGGGGCTGCCGCCACCCCTTGGGGAGGGAACCCTAGAGGGGGCGCAGCCCCTCCCCTCCCCCTATAAATACATGAGGTGTGGGGGCTGCCCAAGACACGAGTTTCTCCCTCTATTGGCGCAACCCTACCTTTCTTACTCCTCCTCTCCCGCGGTGCTTGGCGAAGCCCTGCTGGACTACCACGCTCCTCCATCACCATCACGCCGTTGTGCTGCTGCTGGATGGAGTCTTCCTCAACCTCTCCCTCTCTCCTTGCTGGATCAAGGCATGGGAGACGTCACCGGGCTGTATGTGTGTTGAACGCGGAGGTGCCGTCCGTTCGGCACTAGGATCTCCGGTGATTTGGATCACGACGAGTACGACTCCTTCAACCCGTTCTCTTGAACGCTTCCGCTTAGCGATCTACAAGGGTATGTAGATGCACTCTCCTTCCCCTCGTTGCTAGTTTCTCCATAGATAGATCTTGGTGACACGTAGGAAAATTTTGAATTTCTGCTACGTTCTCCAACAAAGTGGCATCATGAGCTAGGTCTATTGCGTAGATTCTTTGCACGAGTAGAACACAAAGTAGTTGTGGGCGTTGATTTTGTTCAATATGCTTACCGTTACTAGTCCAATCTTGTTTCGACGGTATTGTGGGATGAAGCGGCCGGACCGACCTTACACGTACACTTACGTGAGATGTGTTCCACCGGTGACATGCACTTGGTGCATAAGGTGGCTAGCGGGTGCCGCCCTCCCACTTTAGTCGGAACGGATTCGATGAAAAGGGTCCTTATGAAGGGTAAATAGCAATTGGCATATCATGTTGTGGTTTTATGAGGTAAGAAACGTTCTTGCTAGAAACCCATAGCAGCCATCGTAAAACATGCAAACAACAATTAGAGGACGTCTAACTTGTTTTTGCAGGTATGCTATGTGATATGATATGGCCAAGAAGAATGTGATGAATGATATGTGATGTATGAGATTGATCATGTTCTTGTAATAGGAATCACGACTTGCATGTCGATGAGTATGACAACCGGCAGAGCCATAGGAGTTGTCTTAATTTATTGTATGACTGCGTGTCATTGAACAACGCCATGTAATTACTTTACTTTATTGCTAACCGGTAGCCATAGTAGTAGAAGTAATAAGTTGGCGAGACAACTTCATGGAGACACGATGATGGAGATCATGATGATGGAGATCATGGTGTCATGCCGGTGACGATGATGATCATGGAGCCCCGAAGATGGAGATCAAAAGGAGCAAAATGATATTGGCCATATCATGTCACTATTTGATTGCATGTGATGTTTATCATGTTTATGCATCTTATTTACTTAGAACGACGGTAGTAAATAAGATGATCCCTCATTAAAATTTCAAGAAAGTGTTCCCCTAATCGTGCACCGTTGCGAAAGTTCGTCGTTTCGAAGCACCACGTGATGATCGGGTGTGATAGATTCTTACGTTCACATACAACGGGTGTAAGCCAGATTTACACACGCGGAACACTTAGGTTAACTTGACGAGCCTAGCATGTACAGACATGGCCTGGGAACACAAGAGACCGAAAGGTCGAGCATGAGTCATATAGTAGATACGATCAACATGAAGATGTTCATCGATGATGACTAGTCCGTCTCACGTGATGATCGGACACGGCCTAGTTGACTCGGATCATGTAATCACTTAGATGACTAGAGGGATGTCTATTCGAGTGGGAGTTCATGAGATGAACTTAATTATCCTGAACATAGTCAAAAGATCTTTGCAAATTATATCGTAAGCTCGCGCTTTAGTTCCACTGTTTAGATATGTTCCTAGAGAGAATATAGTTGAAAGTTGACAAGATGGCGATTATGCGGACGATGAAAGCTTATGTCCTTAATGCACCGCTCGGTGTCTTTGGACCTCGAGCGTGGTCTGTGGATGTTGCGAACATCGACACACACGTTTGATGACTACGTGATAGTTCGGTAATGTTAAACGGCTTAGAATTAAGGCACCAAAGACGTTTTGAAACGTCACGGAACATGTGAGATGTTACGAGGGCTGAAATTGGGATTTCGGGCTCGTGCTCACGTCAAGAGGTATGAGACCTCCGACGAGTTTTCTAGCCTACAAACTAAGGGAGAAGATCTCAATCGTGGAGCTTGTACTCAGATTATGCAGGTAGAACAATCACTTGAATCGAGTGGGAGTTAATCTTCCGGATGAGATAGTGATGTTTCTCCAAAGACATTGCCACCAAGCTACTAGAGCTTCGTGATGAACTATAACATATCGTGGATAGATATGATGATCCTTGAAGTGTTCGCGATGTTTGACACATGAAAGTAGAAGTCAAGTAGGAGCATCAATTGTTGATGGTTGGTAAAACCACTAGTTTCAAGAAGGGCAAGGGCAACAAGGGATACTTCATGAAGCGGCAAAAGCTGTTCTTTGCTCTAGTGAAGAAACCCAATGTTGAACCCAAACCGAGACTAAGTGCTTCGTAATGAGAGGAATGGACATGAAGCGGAACCACCCTAGATACTTGGTAGATGAGAAGGTGGCAAGGTCGATAGAAGTATATTGGATATACATTATGTTAATGTGTACTTTACTAGTACTCCTAGTAGCACCAGGTATTAGATACCGGTTCGGTTGCTAAGTGTTAGTAACTTTCCGAAATAAAAGCTACGGAATAAATGGAGACTAGCTAAAGGTGAGTGACGATATGTGTTGGAAGTGTTTCCAAGTTTGATTTGATCAAACATCGCACGCGCTCCCTCTACCATCAAGATTAGTATTAAACCAGAATAATTGTCATTTGGTGTTTATGCGTTGAGCATAGACATGATTGGATTATGTCTATCGCAATACGGTTATTCATTTAAGGAGAATAATGGTTACTCTATTTATTTGAATAATACCTTCAATGGTCTTGCACCTAAAGGAATGGTTTATTGAATCTCGATCGTAGTGATACACATGTTCATGCCAAAAGATATAAGTTAGTAATGATAGTACCACTTGCTTGTGGCCTTTGCCATGTAGGTCATATTGGTGTAAACGCATGAAGAAGCTCCATGTTGATGGATCTTTGGACTCACTCGTTTTTGAAAAGTTTGAGACATGCGAACCATGTCTATTGGTGTATACGCATGAAGAAACTCCATGCAGATGGATCGTTTGGACTCACTTGATTTTGAATCACTTGAGATATGCAAATCATACCACATGGGCAAGATGACCGAAAGCCTCGTTTTCGATAAAATGGAACAAGAAAGCAACTTGTTGGAAGTAATACATTTTGATGTGTGTAGTCCAATGAGTGCCGAGGTCTGTGATGGATATCGTTATGTTCTTACTTCACGAATGATTTGAGTAGATACTGAGTGTATTTACTTGATGAAAACACAATTCTGAATTATTGAATGGTTCAAGTAATTTCAGAGTGAAGTTGAAGATCATCGTGACAAGAGGATAAAATGTCTATGATATGATCATAGAGATGAGTATCTGAGTTACGAGCTTTTGCACGCTTATTAAGACATAGTGGAAATTGTTTCACAATTAATACCGCAGAACACCATAGTGTGATGGTGTGTCCGAACATCATAGTTGCACCCTATTAGATATGGTGCGTACCATGATGTCTCTTATCGAATTACCACTATCGTTCATGGGTTAGGCATTAGAGACAACCGCACTCACTTTAATAGGGCACCACGTAATTCCGTTGAGACGACACCGTTTGAACTATGGTTTGGAGAAACCTAAATTGTCGTTTCTTAAAAGTTTGGGGCTGCGGCGCTTATGTGAAAAAGTTTCAGTTGATAAGCTCGAACCCAAAGCGGATAAAATGCATCTTCATAGGACACCCAAAAACAGTTGGGTATTCCTCCTAATTCAGATCCCAAGCAATAAGGATTGTTTCTTGAATCGGGTCCTTTCTCGAGGAAAAGTTTGTCTCGAAAAGTTGAGTGGGAGGATGGTGGAGACTTGATATGGTTATTGAACCATCACTACAACTAGTGTGTAGCAGGGCACATGAAGTTGTTCCCGTGGCACCTACACCAATTGAAGTAGAAGCTTATGATAGTGATCATGAAACTTCGGATCAAGTCACTACCGTACCTCGTAGGGTGACAAGGATGCGTACTGCTTCAGAGTGGTACAGTAATCCTGTCTTGAAGGTCATGTTGCTAGACAACAATGAACCTACGAGATATGGAGAAACGATGGTGGGCCCGGATTCCGACGAATGGCTCGAGGCCATAAAATCCGAGAACGGATCCATGACTTTGGAAGAAATACTTGATGGTCGTAAGGCCATTGGGTACGGATAGATTTTAAAAGAAAGATGTATAATGATGGTAAGAATTACCATTGAGAAAGCTCGACTTGTCGTTAAGATGTTTTCCGACAAGTTCAAGGAGTTGACTGCGGTGAGGCTTTCTCACTCGTAGCGATGCTAAGAGTCTGTTGGAAATGGATTAGCAGTTACTGCAACATTTATGAAATATTGCAGATAGAATGTCAAAACATTGTTTCCTTAACAGTTTTCTTGAGGAAAGGTTGTATGTGATACAATCAGAAGGTTTTGACAATCCTGAAGAACGCTAACAAATATGCAAAACTCCAGCAATCTTTCTAAGGACTGGAGTAAGCATCTCGGAGTTGGAATGTGTGCTTTGATGAGATGATCAAAAGTTTTTGGGTTTATACAAAGTTTATGAGAAACTTGTATTTCCAAAGAAGTGAGTGGGAACACTATAGAATTTCTGATGAGTATATGTCGTTGACATATTGATGATAAGAAATGATGTAGAATTTTCTGTAAATCATATAGGGTTATTTGAAAAATGTTTTTCAAGTGAAAACCTGGATTAAGCTACTTGAACATTGAGCATCAAGATCTATGAGGATAGATCAAAACCGCTTAATGGTACTTTCAAATGAGCATATACCTTGACATGATCTTGAAGGTGTTCAAGATGGATCGACCAAAGGAGGAGTTCTTGCACGAGATGTAAGGTATGAAGTTAAGACTTAAAGCTCGACCACGGCAGAAAAGAGAGAAAGGACGAAGGTCGTCCCTATGCCTTAGGCGTAGGCTCTACAAGATGCTATGTTGTGTACCGCCGAAGTGTGCCTTGCCATGAGTCGATCAAGGGGTACAAGAATGATCCAGGAATGGATCATTGGACAATGATCAAAATTGTCCTTGGAGTAAATAAGGACATGTTTCTCGATTATGGAGGTGATAAAGAGTTCGGCGTAAAGGGTTACGTCGATGCAAGCTTTAACACCTATCCGAATGACTCGAGTAGCAAACCGGATACGTATAGTGGAGCAACCATTTGGAATAGCTCCAAGTGGAGCGTGGAAGCAGCATTTACAATATGACCTAGAGATTTATGAAGTACATACGGATCTGAATGTTGCGGACCCGTTGACTAAAACCTCTCTCACAAGCAAAACATGATCAAACCTCGAACTCATTGAGTCTTAATCACATGATGATGTGAACTAGTTTCTGAGACACTAGTAAACTCTTTGGATGTTGGTCACATGGCGATGTGACCTATCGATGTTAATCACATGACGATGTGAACTAGATTATTGACTCTAGTGCAAGTGGGAGACTGTTGGAAATATGCCCTAGAGGCAATAATAAATTAGTTATTAGTATATTTCCTTGTTCATGATAATCGTTTATTATCCATGCTATAATTGTATTGAAAGGAAACTCGAGATACATGTGTGGGTACATAGACAACACCATGTCCCTAGTAAGCCTCTAGTTGACTAGCTCGTTAATCAATAGATGGTTACGGTTTCTCGACCATGGACATTGGATGTCATTGATAACGGGATCACATCATTAGAAGAATGATGTGATGGACAAGACCCAATCCTAAGCCTAGCACAAAGATCGTAGTTCGTATGCTAAAGCTTTTCTAATGTCAAGTATCATTTCCTTAGACCATGAGATTGTGCAACTCCCGGATACCGTAGGAATGCTTTGGGTGTACCAAACGTCACAACGAATCGGGTGGCTATAAAGGTTCATTACAGGTATCTCCGAAAGTATCATTGGGTTGTACGAATCGAGATGGGATTTGTCACTCCGGTTGACGGAGAGGTATCTCTGGGCCCACTCAGTAGGACATCATCATAATGTGCACAATGTGACCAAGGGGTTGATCACGGGATGATGTGTTACGGAACGAGTAAAGAGACTTGCCGATAACGAGATTGAACAAGGTATCGGTATACCGACGATCGAATCTCAGGCAAGTACAATACCGTTAGACAAAGGGAATTGTATACGGGATCGATTGAGTCCTTGACATCATGGTTCATCCGATGAGATCATCGTGGAACATGTGGGAGCCAACATGGGTATCCAGATCCCGCTGTTGGTTATTGACCGGAGAACGTCTCGGTCACGTCTCGGTCATGTCTGCATGGTTCCCGAACCCGTAGGGTCTACACACTTAAGGTTCGATGACGCTAGGGTTATAAAGGAAGTTTGTATGTGGTTACCGAATGTTGTTCGGAGTCCCGGATGAGATCCCGGACGTCACGAGGAGTTCCGGAATGGTCCGGAGGTAAATATTTATATATGGGATGTCCTGTTTTGGTCACCGGAAAAGTTTCGGTTTTTTCAGAACGCATCGACCACCGGGAGGGTCGAGGTCCACCAAGTGGGGCCACCAACCCGGAGGGCTGCATGGGCCAAGTGTGGGAGGGACCAGCCCTGTGGGCTGGTGCGCCCCACAAGGGGCCCAAGGCGCAGGAAGAGTGGGAGGGCAAACCCTAGGGCAGATGGGCCCTAAGGCCCACCCCAGTGCGCCTCCTCTCTCCCCTCGCCGCCACCCAGATGAGATCTGGGCTGCCGCCTTGGGAGGGAACCCTAGAGGCGCAGCCTCCCTCCCCTATAAATACATGAGGTGTGGGGGCTGCCCAAGACACGAGTTTCTCCTCTATTGGCGCAGCCCTACCTCTCTTACTCCTTCTCTCCGCGGTGCTTGGCGAAGCCTCTTTGGACTACCACGCTCCTCCATCACCACCACGCCGTTGTCTTTCTGCTGCTGGATGGAGTCTTCGTCAACCTCTCCCTCTCTCCTTGCTGGATCAAGGCATGGGAGACGCCACTGGCTGTCACGTGTGTTGAACGCGGAGGTGCCGTCTGCTCGGCACTAGGATCTCCGGTGATTTGGATCACGACGAGTACGACTCCTTCAACCCCGTGAACGCTTCCGCTTAGCGATCTACAAGGGTATGTAGATGCACTCTCCTTCCCCTCGTTGCTAGTTTCTCCATAGATAGATCTTGGTGACACGTAGGAAAATTTTGAATTTCTGCTACGTTCTCCAACACCCAAACACTTCGTCTCCCATGACCTGGTGGTTCCCCAAACCCGGTGGTGTATCTGCCAACCGCCACAGTTCCATGTCACCACCACGAATCCCGAACGCACAACCGCTCTCGGTCGACACCAATGATCACCGGCCACTAGTAATCGATTTGTCATCATTAAGGCCATGCCTCGCAGGGGTGATCTATTCATCTCGGTCAACGGCCTCCTTCGCCCATGGTCAGACCTTCTCTCGCTGGCTACGGGAGGACAACAATCTGGTCGTGCTCCACGACTACCACCACCAAGCGGGGGAGCACTGCGCCTACCTCCTCTCCTCTGGCCCCAAGTCCGACCACCACCACAACCAGACGTGCTTCTCCATAGGTAAGGAACTTTGTATACAAATTGCTTTAACAGTTTTGTGACAAGAGCTTGACAAATTAGTATAGGCAAGTTCTGCACTTTGTGGATGTATCAGCGTAATGAATTTGATGTTCGAGACCGTTGCATGTACAAGTCAAACTCACTACATTGATATTTCTTTGTTTTTCCCTATCGATTTGGCTTTGACCTTGCGTGTATTGTTCAAAGAGTAAAACAGGAACACTAGGACATCACTGAATACACGAGTATGATATCCATGTCATTTCCAGTAAAAAAGAGTTGAGATATTTAGCTCCGTACAATCAGTATGAATTTATATCTTTATGTTAAAAAAATCAGGCTGAAATACATCGCTAGAACCAGCATGAAAATTTGACCTCTCAAAACATAAAAACATTGGCTTACTTCAGCGGGCAAGCTTAAGAGATGGTTCACAATTAACACCCGAGTTCACAAATGTGGCTCCTGATTTCCATCTCAGAGGTTGATAAATAAATATGTTGTCATGTTGATTACATTTGGGTGTGTGCAAAGTGGTCATGCTGAAATGAAAAATAACATAAACAGAGGGCCCTATTTTATTGTCTGAAGATTGGATGTCTCATAGCTGGCTGTCAGGGAAAAAATTTAAGCTCCATAACCTCCATGTAATTACCATTATCCCTGATCCCTCCTGCCCAATTTTGTCCATACATGTGTTCGCATGTTCTATAGAAGTTGCACTTTTTTTGCCCTTGTCAAAGAAATTGTGAGAGATATACTTACAGCAAATGAATTGCTTGATTCAAGGTGCTTTGCCGGATCAACAATAGTATCATTCCAAGTAGCAAATGTCCTTATCTTTCTAATAATGATGAAGGTGAGATATACTCCAATGCATGAAGACAGATATTTTAGGCGGTGGTAAATATACTCTCATGCATGCCCTTTTCTGTATCATGAACCCTACTGTCCGTATAGACTATAATGAAAATAATATCGTCTCAATGTTCAGATGGTCATGACTTGTCATTTCTCAAATTACTAAACAAACACTTAAAGGATATTGACATAGCTTGGAGTATGAATCTGTTGTTTGCAATTGTTTTTTTAGTTTTATATGTCTCCAAATTATTCTTATAATCCTATTAACCTACTTATTCCCATTGATACTTTGCAAACCTTGTACTAGCAACAATGGCATAAATACATATGAGCATCACGTCCAAATATCTATAGATAGTTATACAACTGCATACATAGCTAATACTCCACCCAAGACCGCTATCCAGCATGCATCTTAAAGTATTAAGTACTCCCTCCGTCTAGGTGTGTAAGTCATCTTACGAAAATCAAATAATCTCAAAACACTTAGGCGTGGTGCATTAACTTCTACCTTGTTTCTTGTTTCTTGACATATCAACCAATAAGAGACGAGGGGTGTGCATGCTTTTAATGACTTGAGGCTACCAAACACGACATGCAATGGTTAGTTCATTGCATGCAATGCTAGTAATTAGCAAATAAACATTAAGGTCTCTTTTTCTTTCCTCCTCCTTGGTCACGGTGCACAGCCTAAGATGACTTACTCACCTAGACGGAGGGAGTAATAAAATAGAGTATCGTATTAAGTATGATGACATGAAGTAGACAATATATTGTCTTCACCTTGCGTTCAAATGACAACTACGAAATCATTTGTTTCCCTGGTGGCAGTAACACAATACAAGCCTTTTCCAATTTATGTCACTGTAGTAGATTACTTGCAAGATACTTGGTTGGATCCAACTATCCGAGGATCTATAATAGATAAATGGAAAGAAGACCTGAGAAAGCTTAGGGAAAAGGAAGGAATCAAAATATGAATGCTTGGGTACAAAGATCTGAAAAAGTATATCACGATTAAATTGGATACCCATTGACAAACAATTAGTGAATTACATGGCCTAACTACTTAAATGAGGCAGCAACAGAAAGATCTAAGACCACAGGTAGACACATGCTTGTGAAATAGGAAGATTTGAAATGGAAACAGAGGGCTAAAATTAATGATATCTTTGAAGAATACACTAATACTAAATATTTTCATGCTGAAGGCGACGGAAAAATATGATTACTTCTTTGGATCTAGAGGAAGGTCAAATTGATAGGGTGGGGGGGGGGGGGGTAAGGAATTGATTACTTATATTACCATTTTTATAAGAATCTATTTGGACACCCTAAGGTTTCTACTATATCTTTAGATATATAGGCTCCTAAAACTATTCCAAGAGAAGGTGCACACAATTAATTGCAGATTTTCTATGGAAAAGATCAAACTAGGGTTTTTAGTATGGCTCATAATAAATCTCCCAGACTTGATGGTTTCACTACAGAATTTTTTCAACACTTCTAGGATTTGGTTAAGTTTGATTTAAAAGCCATGTTTGATTACTTACATACAGGCAAAGTGGATATATCTAGACTCATTATGGGATTATCACCTTGGTTCTTAAAACCATTCATGCTAATCAAATACAAAAGTATAGGCGTATTTGCCTGCTTAATGTCAACCAGTTTCAAAATTTTCACTAAAGTACTTATGAACTCGTTGAATGAGGTAGTTGGGGAGGTTATTTCACCCGTTCAAACTATTTTTATAAAGGGCAGATTCGTTATGGAGTGGGTGATGATTTTACATAAAACTCTATAAGTATTCATGTGGAAAAAACAAAGTGGCAGGATCTTTAAAGTTGACTTTGGAAAAGCTTATGATAAGGTTAATTGGCCTCTTGTGATGCAAATAATTAAAAGCAAAAGGTTTTCCTTATAAATGGAATGGTTGGATTATGCATGTTATTAGGAGGGTAATATAGGCATTAGAGTTAATGGCAATATAGAACTTTACTTTCCCACCCATAAAGGTAAGACAAGGAGACTCTTTGTCTCCTTTGTTCTTTGATTTGGCTTCTGATGCTTTGGACATGATTATGGATAGAGCTAGAAGAAATGGTTTAATCAAAGGAGTGCTCGAGGAAAACATTGAAAATGGTTTTAATATGCTGCAATATGTAGATGATATATATTTCCTTTACAAGATGACTATGAAAGTGCACATAATATGAAATTCATATTGTGCCTGCATGACAGACGCCTGGACTAAAAATCAATTTTCATAAAAGTGAGCTTTCCCTTTCTGGTGATGCCTTAAATAAGGCAAATAACTTTTCTACTATCTTCACCTGTCATGTGGATCTCTCCCTATGGACTACCTATTGTGGTTAATAAGAGTTCAGATTTATTTAGGGCTAGGTTGTTTGAGGATGGCAACCCTCGACGATCGAAGCAAGGAGATCGAGGAGTGCAAAGGTGCATTTGTAGGCGCTCAACTTATCTGCAGGCATAGCCACGGAGGTCATGCATGCTAGCTGGCAGCGCAATGGGAATTTTTTTTTGGTGCAAGGGAAGCGACCATCACATGAGGAGGTTCTTGGCGCCAGTGGCAATGCCGATGCTGATGAGTTTAGGGCACACCGGCGGTTCCTCCATGAATTCTTTGACGGTATGGTCGATGTTGTAGTGTGCCTCGCGCTGGTGTAGAGTGGAAGTGAATGTTCCACACTGAGGCATTGGCGCCCCCTGATGGCCATGACAGAGGTCTAAGGTCGAAAGACGTCCTACCAGTCAAATAGTGCTTTTTTGGCCTGACATGGAGTGCCGACGAACGCGACCATCGAGCAGTCTGTCATCAATATGCTGATCGGAACACCCCTTCATGTCCAAAGTGAAAATTCGTGTCCTGGCCTATATTGGTCGTGCTCGGTAGCTGCGGACTTGCGTTGTTACCTTGTTGAAGATGTTGTCTATTTGTTGTTGCACTGGTCTTCATTGGCTGGTCTAAGCAAATAGGATGAAAATCTTTGTCCACGTCATCTCGGGCTGGATGTGGTGATAGTGGCATGAGGACTTTATTCTTCTTGAAAGGCGTTGATCAGAAGAAGTCGACTTGTAAGTGTTATTTAATTTTGTTAATTGTTCGGCAGTGGTTTCCTTTGTTCTGTACTCTACTTAATCGTTAATACGAAAGGGCATGTGCATCGTGCTTATAAAGAGCCCGGGGTTTATCCTTTTTTTTGGGGGGGGGGGGGGGATAAACTTTTGCAAGGTCCATCCATTAGTTCCATAAAAAATGTAAAAACAACATCAATGAATCAATTGCATGCAAACTCCAAGCGCGTGAGACGTGTAACTTTATTTTAGAAGATAATGTCCAAGCTTAAAATAACATTGCCTAAACATTTTGCTCACGGCAACTTTTATAGCATACTTTCCATTTGTCAACCCTATCTTGTTCGCCTGCTTGCACATCGATGGCAACTGTTGCTTGAAGATACCAATCACCCTTTTTTTTTGTGTGAATGAGATACCAATCATGATATTGCTCTGTGGGGTACATGCGGTCTAATTTATCAAAAAGATGTTTATATAACCATCGATACAATGCAATAGGACTAGATTACGAGATGAGTAAAATATTTTTTGCAAGATCTGAGATGAGTAATTTACGAGAACATGAGAAAAAATATTAGATTTTTTTTAGCAATCAATTTGTTCTGGCATCTGTGTAGAATCATTTCTCCGCTTGGTGGGATTATTAAACCTTTGCGGGCATTGGACACCAAAAAATATGTTTGAGTTGTCATAGCGTTTCTAGTTGACCCTAGCTTTGCAAATTGCCGCTAATAAAATCAAGATAATAGACATCGAAATTAGCTCACCGTTCAGCAGATACACTAGGTGAGGCGTATACATCATCGCGCCAAATGTATTGGCAAAAAACAATCAAAACATTATCTTATGTAGAAGTCTTGGATCGATCCAGTCTGAGGTCATGAAGTAAACCCTGAGGCGGAGCTCACATTTTAGAAAAAAGAGAGTATTATTATAGGTAGAAGTCTTGGTTCCAGTCTGAGGTCAAGAAGTAAACCCGGAATTGGTGACGCGGCTCAACGTACAAATGGGAAGAGGACAACTGCATGTTGTTTTTTAAGGAGCTATGGGACTATCACTGAGCCAAGCCGCCTCAATCAGACTATCACATTCATTCCACATGGGTTTTAAATCAGACGACTTTCGCTTACCATGATGGCACGAGACACCCACCGGTCGAGCTGTTTGCCTCTCCGAACGAAGGGACAAACACCGATCGCTGATCCTCGATCGGTCACAGCTCACAAAACACAACAATGTCACGAACAGCAAAAGAGACAAGAACGCAGAGGAGGAGGACGAGAAAGGCCGATAGGACCATGTTCTTCACGTGCATGCACAGTCACTCGTGCATGATTCATCCATGCATGTGGAGTACTTTGGTGCCCAACCATAAAAATATGCAGATGCCGAATATCTATCTCCTTTTTCTTTTGAGATTTTGGATGCTGGCTGGTACGGCTGCACGCTAGGTGTACAAGTGTACCAATTAATCAATCATTCCTTCTGCCAGAATTTGACATCTCACTCGGTTGTGCCGACGATACAAATAGTAGATGTGTAGAAGGAATTTTGTTTATTGACAGCATCTGTGGTTACCTTGGTAGAGGAGAGCGCCTTCTGATTTTCTCATGAAAGAAACAAGAACTTTGTGTAATATATTCTTGTATTCTTGGTTTGTGTTCCTGATCGAAGGTGATTTCATACACGGAAAACGCCATGGTCCGTGTGGAATGGACAGTTCCCTACGGCCGCCGCCTTCTCCAAAAAGTTAGGGTTTCTTTGCCTCTCGTCGATGTCATCAGCTGTTCGTCTCATCTCCGATGGCCTTAGGGCCATAGAAGTGGAGTGGATCTTGGTCCTTGGCGGTGGGAGCACTCCATTTTTAAATCTTTCTTTGAGTTTTGGTAGGGTTTGTGTCCAGCTCAGGAAGACGAGACGGCAGAGGCTCCCTGAAGATGGAATAAGATTCTTCCCGCCTAGGCCCCGTTCCGGTGGTGCTTCTAGCACTGTCGGTGGGCGTGTGAATGTGTGTCTCCGGCAGATCTATGTTTGGTGGATTTATTCGGATCTGTTCGTCGCTCGTCTTTGTTTTTGTGTCTTCAGGTTGGATTCTTTTGATCTACACCACTCTTCATCGGCGGTGATTGTTGTTTCAATGCGCTGGTCTATGGGGCCTTAGCACGACGATTTTCCGACTGTCTACTACAACAAGTTTTGCCCGGCTCCGGCACGGAGGGAAGAGGGGGAGGGGCGATGACAGCGGCGCGCCTTCGGCTCACTTCAATGTGTGTAATCGTCGCTAGGTGATTTACGGATCTGGATATATTTTTTATTGTTTCCAGTGTTTGTTGTACTATCATGATTGAAGATGAATAAATCAAAAGTTTTCTAGGTTCCGGTTCCCATACGAGTGATGCTATTTTGCAAAAAAAAAGGATATGAGTGATGTTTCACATACGACAAATCTCGTAGAATTTTTGTACGGTGCAGAATAGGCAGCGTTGATTGCATATGTAGGAAGCATCCTCACCATCCACTATCACGTGGGATAAAAATCATACTGGATTCCATCGTACATGAAGTAATTTTGTTCTTATATTTCTTTATAGAGAGTATATGGGTATGCCGTCCGGCAGGGTGCAAGGACATGTGTGCATTTGCCGTTTGGATCCAAACGAAAAAGGAAAGAGGGAAGGGAGAAGAATCAGTTGTGGGTTGGGTCGTGTTGTCATGCGCTGATACGAGTCGTGGCCTATTGTGTGGAGAGAAGATTTGTGGCACGTAAGGGCAAGGGCACCGACACTTTTCTTTTGGCTTTTAATTTTTAGTCTTTTGTATATTGTTTTTAACCAAACATTTAAATCAAGTTTTGTTCTCATATTCGTATTTTTGGTGATGAGAGCTTTCAAATAAGACCCATTTGAATACATACAATGAGTTTTAAAGCTTCGTTAAGTTTCAGCTGCTGAAACTTGATACAAAGAACGACAAAAATCGCAAGTTCCATAAACTAAAATTTTAAAATTTGATGTGCCCTCGTGCAGAACCCAACAATTTTGTGGATCGCAAGGCAATCGCGCGACCAGACACAACTCGGCAGGTGTGTGCCCTGCGAATTTCCGCTATTGTGTGGCTCAACCAAGTGCTCAATGTGCTACATCAAACGAAAAATATTCAGAAGTCTTAATTTTGATTGAAAACATCATATTAGTATGACCCATTGCAGATCGAGCAGAATGTTGCATGAAACAAGGCCGAGACAATACACCCCGTGATGCCGCCTCTGGTGTCTGACATGTCTACCACAGAACTAGTACAACAGTTTCAAGTAATTTTTCTAGAACACAGTACAAATGCAGACGCTCATATACACACGCATATACTCACTGCTATAAACACACACGCACATCTTACCTCTATAAGCAATTTCGAGAGACTGAGGCGGCATATTATCTTGAGATTGACGAAGTCACCACAAGCGTCTCGTGCGTCTCCTCCCATTGAACTCACATCATCGGAAATCTTGAAATAAGTTCAAAAAATGCGAGCACCAGGACTTGAACCCTGGTGAGCTGGGGATATCATTGTCCTCCTAACCACCACAGGTTGGTTCGCTACAGTTTCAAGTATTTTCTTTTTGCGGGTACAGTTTCAAGTATTGAAAACACCGATTTTGAGTATTAGAAAGGCAGATTAGTTCAAACCTGGTTTTCTTTTTATTAGTACTATTCGTGCTTGTGTGAGACCTTTTTTATCTCAAAGTGAAAGTTCACCTATTGTAATCTGACCAGACAATGGTTAGACTATATGGGCACACTATTTATTTCACTACCCTTTATTAGAAGAAAAAACATTCTTAATTTATTGCGTAAATCATAGAAAAATACTTGTAAAGAAGAAGAAGAAGAAACTCATGAAAACAATATAGTTGTTTGATTATATTCAAGCTCCCAAACCACAGCACAAGACAACAATCAAGCGTTGAAACAGTGCAGATGCAACCACACAAGCCGAGCCCAAAATTCTTTCTCACATTTTTTCTCAAAAAGACCAAAGGTCATACATTAAGTATCATAACCCTTTACACCACTAAAAAAGAAAGTAGCACAAATAA
The DNA here is from genome assembly GCA_021605145.1 of Aegilops bicornis. Taxonomy (NCBI): domain Eukaryota; kingdom Viridiplantae; phylum Streptophyta; class Magnoliopsida; order Poales; family Poaceae; genus Aegilops; species Aegilops bicornis. Next base: position 570,728,678 of record CM038670.1, read on the forward strand.
AACACCCTTACAGAAATTGATAAACATATTCAAATTCTTAGGTTGCCGAAGATTTTCCTCCCACATCCACTCACGGTGCACCATGAGTAAAGCTCGTTGCTGCCTCTGGGCCCTGTCTAAATGGAATAAACTTGTATAAACCCTGGAGCTTGTAAAACCAGCTGCCAGAAAGTAATCAATGTAGACTAGAAGACGCCGGCAGCTGTGATCTACATAGCAAATCGTCGCCCTGGAGAAGAAAAGAACGGAGAGGACTTGCAGAATGCCCTAGTTTCGGCTAGACAGAGTCAAGGAACACAGACCTCACACGATCTTCGATGAGACCGAGATTGGTCAAGCTTCTTCGGTCGAAAGTTGAGCCATAGTACCAATACATATGACCATGTTGTTCTCTCTCCAAGACAGCGTGATCGAGACAGCCCTACACAAAAAAACATCAAACCTGAAGAATCAGATCTGAGGACACATCATCTTCCACACGCCTCGCAGTGATACGACGAAACATCATCGGAACAAGGGTGGGCCGGAAAGACCTTATTCCACACCAACAGCGACACCATCATCTCACCACCGCCTAACAAAGACATATCTAATGCCCGAAGTAGAAAAAACTACGTCTCCCACTGGTAAATCGAGACCACCCTGCACACCCCTGACAGCGGAGCCGGCGATCTACCAACGGAGGAGAACCCTAGATCGTCTTTGGGCAGGGCTTTGCCCATACGTGAGGAGATACCTTTTGATATAAGTCTGGCTTAAACCTTGATTTTGTAGGCGAGTACACCATGTATCTTAACCTCAGTTGAAAGATAAACTAGCACTATTAAAAACTGAAACATCAACCACCACTAGCTAGGTTATGTGAAAGAAGAACCACATTGTCTAGTACACCATGCATCTTAACCTCACCTAAAACATAAACCAATACTCAATAACAAAAATTGCGAACCAACTTGGGGTTGGATGGTTAGGAGGATAGTGATATCCTCAGCCCACCAGAGTTCAAGTCTTAGGCTTGACCATAGTGCTCGCATTTTTCTGAATTTATTTTAGACCTTACGACGATGTGTGTTTAGTGGAAGAAGATGTTTCCGTCGACTACAAAGCCGTCTGTGTCGATTTCGTCAATCTCAAGATAATATAATGGCTCGATCTCCGAAAATGCTCATAAGGATAGGATGTGCGTGCCTACATTTATAGGGATGACTGTACGTGTGTAGTGTATGTATGAGAGTCTACGTCTGTATTTTATTAAAAAAAAGGAAAATATCAATCACCATTACTAGTTCATTATATTTTGCGACGAAGGTAGCCTCATCGTTAGCTCAATTATGCAAGAAAGACGAAGGTAGCCTCATTGTTAGCTCAATTATGCAAGAAAAAGAACCGCGTTGTCAAGTACACCACCTTGTGTCTTAGGGACGCAGCTCCTCTGACATACGGCGCACTCGCTGACGTGTGGACCCGGACCCACGCGTCAGTGGCCCAACGTCAGGTGGCCGTACGTCAGGGGATCCGGTCCGGTGTCTTAGCCTCACCGGTAACATAAACCAACACTAAAAGAACTGAAAAATGAACCACCACTAGCTCAGTTATATGTCAAAAAAAACCATTGTGTTAAAAAAAAGGTTACTGAATTCAACCAATTAAAAAAAGACCAGATTATTGTTCGAGATACATAAACCAACGCTAGAAAAACTGAAGAATGAACCACCAGTAGCTCGCTTATATGTCAAAAAAGAACCGTTGTGTTACAAAAAAGGTTATTGCACTCAACCAGTTAGAAAAAAAGACCGCATTAATGTTTGGGGCCCAACGTCAGGTGGCCGTACGTCAGGGGATCCGGTCCGGTGTCTTAGCCTCACCGGTAACATAAACCAACACTAAAAGAACTGAAAAATGAACCACCACTAGCTTAGTTATATGTCAAAAAAAACCATTGTGTTAAAAAAAAGGTTACTGAATTCAACCAATTAAAAAAAGACCAGATTATTGTTCGAGATACATAAACCAACGCTAGAAAAACTGAAGAATGAACCACCAGTAGCTCAGTTATATGTCAAAAAAGAACCGTTGTGTTACAAAAAAGATTATTGCACTCAACCAGTTAGAAAAAAAGACCGCATTAATGTTTGGGGCCCAACGTCAGGTGGCCGTACGTCAGGGGATCCGGTCCGGTGTCTTAGCCTCACCGGTAACATAAACCAACACTAAAAGAACTGAAAAATGAACCACCACTAGCTTAGTTATATGTCAAAAAAAACCATTGTGTTAAAAAAAGGTTACTGGATTCAACCAATTAAAAAAAGACCAGATTATTGTTCGAGATACATAAACCAACACTAGAAAAACTGAAGAATGAACCACCAGTAGCTCAGTTATATGTCAAAAAAGAACCGTTGTGTTACAAAAAAGGTTATTGCACTCAACCAATTAGAAAAAAAGACCGCATTAATGTTCGGGATATTGTTCGAGATACATAAACCAACGTTAGAAAAACTGAAGAATGAACCACCAGTAGCTCAGTTATATGTCAAAAAAGAACCATTGTGTTACAAAAAAGGTTATTGCACTCAACCAGTTAGAAAAAAAGACCGCATTAATGTTCGGAATATTGAACCCGACGTGAATCGAACACGCAACCTTCTGATCTGGAGTCAGACGCGCTACCATTGCGCCACGGATCCGGTATGTACGTGAATGTAAATTTTGCTCCATATTCAGGAACCACGTGACCTCGTCCTCTCCGCTAAAACTCCCTCTCTGGAATGGTAATGCCGCATGATGAAGATCTGTTCCATTGCCTGTTATCACACCACGAACAACAACCGTCACTCTTATCACAGCTTTGAGGTTCTAGAGTACAATATTTTTCATACACGAGCGGCAGATTTGAGGTTCACAAAAAGTGCAGGGCAACATGAGATTTCAGAGCGAGAGCAAAAGTGTCCAGGCAACAAATGGTCTGTAGGCCAAAGGAGTATGGTGGCTTAGGGGTACTCAACACCGACAAGTTTGCGCGTGCCTTACGTCTTCGATGGTTGTGGTACGAATGGAAGGCTCCCCACAAGCCTTGGGTGGGTTTTGGTAACCCTTGCACTGACGATGACCTCGAGTTTTTCTACGCCTCTACAACTACCACTATTGGTGACGGCGCAAAGACGCCGTTCTAGGAATCTCCTTGGCTGCTTGGGCGGAAGCCCAAGGATATTGCACCGTTAATCTTTGAGGCCTCAAGGCGAAAAAATTGGAAGGTGTGGGAGGCTCTTAAAGGAAATGCTTGGATTCTCAAAATCAACCCCAACACCGTGGTCACTGTTTGGCGTTGGCCACATTCGTGAATTCTTCACTTTTTGATGCTTGTCCATGACTTCCACCTTGATGAGCAAGCCGAAGATGACATCATTTGGAAGCACGCAAATGATGGGATCTACTCCGCGGCCACCGTGTACAAGACTCAGTTCCTTGGGTTGATTCTCTCACCCATGGATCACATGGTTTGGAAGGCTTGGGCTCCCCCAAGGTTAAATTCTTCGCTTGGTTAGCTATACAAGACCGCATTTGGACCGCCGACTGGTTGGAGAGATGCGGTTGGGCAAACTGTGGACTTTGCCAACTATGCAAAAGAGAACAAGAAACAGGGCCACACCTCTTCTTCAAGTGTCGGTACACGCTTAGGCTTTGGAGAGCCATCATCGAGAAGTTTGGGCTACATCACATCAACACCTCCGAGTGACATCTTGATGATTTCGTCAACGCGTGGTGGGACAAACGGACCAACAACCGACACCCAAACCGGCATGCCATGACCTCCCTCACCATGCTCATCTCTTGGACTGTTTGGAATGAGCGGAATGCCAGAGTCTTTCGCAAAAAATTTGCACCACCGCCTGTTCTCCTTGGCTCCATCCTTGAAGAAGCAAAGTTATGGGTCACTGCCGGTGCAAAAAAACTTGAGACTGTAATTTTTTGCGAGTAATTGCCATGCCGTTTAGCATGGGGTGTTATGTAAAACTTTAAACTCTATTCTCTTTTTATTTAATAGATGAGGCAAATCTTATGCTTCCGTTAAAAAAAAAGGACAATGAAGCCCACCTTGATCTTTCAGTGAGCCCCATTTTATTGAAGAGCAAACAACGCCTCTGCCTCTTCATTCATCTCAGCCTCGAAGTCTAGTCCGACACCTCCGCTGTGGTGTTGCTCCAGAAACTAGCTGAAGCTGTACAGATTTCAATACTAACTGAAGCACCGCGAGAAGTTTCAGACTTGGCACTCTCCTGCTCAGGTGGTTCCAAACCAACAAGTCTCAGACTTTCAGTTCATAGCCCCCTTCCGCTTGACACGAAGGCTTGAACTGCGCATTAGTTGTTAGCTCGAAGAGCCTATTCACTCATCCAGAAGCTCGTATCCCACGAAGGCACGAACTCAACCTAATTCCACCCATCAGACCGACGATGCACATGAAACAAGTGTCACCACCGTGTCAGACGCACACCACAAAGAACTTGGCAGCGTCAGACACGTCGGCGTGCCGGCAGCCGGTCCATGCATGCATGCATGCAGCTTACATGCGCGCCATTAAACCGCGCAAGAGAGTAGCTCGCAGCTGCATTGATGCCGGCCGGGCTTGACCAGAGTTGTTGTACCAGTGCATTAACCGAACCAAAGAGGCGCAGCAGAACAGAGCAGAGCAGAATATACACGGATATATTCTGTACTCGATCGATCGCGCTCAGGATTTCAGAAGAGTTTCAGCGGAGCAGTGTTACAGTATTATGAACATAAAGTATGTCCACGGGAAGCGACGTCGTCCTCCTTCGGCCGGCCTCTCCCCCAGCTGCTCCTCTGCGGCGGCGCAATAACTGCGCCCCTGCCTGCGACGCCCAGCGGCGCGGCGATGAGGGGCATAAATACGTAGCGGGCAGTCGATCGATGAGGCACATCTACTTCTCCTCGTCTTCTTCGTGTTCGCTGGCTGCACGCATGCACAAGGGTTCCATGTGAGCCGACGTATCTCCACTCCGATCCACTGTTATTTATGGTCGCTTGCCCTTGCACGCTTATCAGTCTCCTCTCTGAAGCGTGCGTACGTGTATCTATATAAGCAAGCGCTCGCGAGCATCGCCTAGCTATCTTAGCTTGCTCAGCCTCGCTGTCTGCGCTCTAGCTTCCACAGTTCCTCCACGTACGGGTACGGCTCTACCATAACGTGCGAGCTAGCTGTGGTACGAGCCGGTTGATGAGGAGGCCTGCTGGCGTGGGAGCTCGGTGGGCGCTGGTGCTGGCCCTTGCGCTGGCCATGGCATTGGCATCGTGCTCGTGCGTGACCCATGGCGCCAGAACCACACCAAGTAAGCCAGCCAGTCGACCGTTGCGTCGCGTGGACACGTCACTGCGTGCGTAGGACTCTTGCTACTTGCCAGCAGCTGACATGGCGCATGTGGCAATTGACACGTTACGTGCATTATGCAGGTTCAGCCGCCGGCGGCCTACGACCTGGCCGTGAGGCGACGCCGTCCGGAACCGCAGGCCGGGACGACGACGACGACGACGACGGAGGGCAGGCGGCATGGACGTCCCATCAGGAGAAGCAGGGCCAGGCTACGCGGGAGGGGGAGGAGGAGGAACAAGGGACGATGATGCTGAAGGAGCGAGCGGTGACGGGGTCGCGGCTGCCGGACTGCGCGCACGCGTGCGGGGCGTGCGCCCCGTGCAAGCGGGTCATGGTCAGCTTCCGGTGCGCCGAGGCCTCCGAGTCGTGCCCCATCGCCTACCGCTGCATGTGCCGTGGCAGGTTCTTCCGCGTCCCCACCCTCTAGCTCGCCGTGCTCTGCAACGTACCCCGGTCGCGCCACTACTTTTACCGTTTAGCTAGCCTTGTGATTTTGCTCTTGTTTGGTGTTGGCGTGATGCTTGTGGATCGTAGGTTCCTCGAGTGTTGTAAGTATGTAAAAGTTAATGTGCCGCGACATATGAATCTCTTCTTTTCAAGACAACAAGTAGACGATGACTGATCACGGGTTAGCGGCCGATAGAATAGCTATCGGCCGGTAGCTCGGCAGAGTTTTGCTTTACTACTACTAATATTACAAGGATTTAGCCTTAGCACGGACGAAGTGTAGTGCACGTACAAGTACAATACATCAGGATTCGTACAAGTGCAATACATCAGGATTCAGGAGTAGCATTAGCCACCACAACAATGAGTTGCAGTCGAGAGCAGCCTGCAACTGGGAACTGCTGCTGACATTTCCCCTTCCAAATTTGACACTAATTAAAGGGACCAGCTATCTGTCGGTCATCATGTACAAAAGAGAGCTAAAAATTCTGCAACGAGGCACTACTAGCCGGAGCTCGTCGACGAGACCATTTTTTTTCCTGTTGTTACCTCGGGCCGGAGAGCTCCACCGCCCGGAGGTTGTAGGTGGAGTCGACGATCCAGTCGTTGTTTCGCGGGGCCAGCTCCGCCTCCTGCCGGACCACCTCCACCTTCTGCCACTCCTCCCAGCGCTCCGCCAGCCCGTCGCCCTCCAGCATCCTCACCACCTCCGACATCTTGGGCCGGTCCATCGGCGACCCCTGCGTGCACAGCAGCGCCACCTGGATCAGCGCCTCCACCTCGTGCTCCACGTACACGCTCTGCAGGTCCGGGTCCACCAGCATCTCCACCTTCTTCTCTTTCAGCAGCCCTTTCACCTGCACCCACGCCACGCACAATTCTCGGCATTACTTTTCACTTCTCACGCTAGCCTCCTCTCAATCATGGATGACACATCACACATGGGAGGGAGGCCAAGTGTCAGTCAGCTTGTTTACTCACTCATCATGCATGCTATAGGACACTGAACCAATAATGAGAAACGGTTTGCTCTAGCCCTCAAACCAGAACTGGCAGACAGCTAAGATGCACGATGCAAACAAAACTAGAGTTGCATCGCTGCTCATGATATGTATGTTCAATGAACCAATGATAGAGGAGAACTTACCCAGTCAAGCAGCATGACATCGTCGTCGTTTGCAAGACGTGCGAGGTCGAATGCCCTCTGTCCAGTGATAAGCTCCAGAAGCATGATCCCATAACCGAAAACATCCGTCTTCTCGGAGGACTTTCCGGTGGATAGGTACTCGGGAGCAATATGCCCGATCGTTCCACGGACGGCTGTGGTTACATGAGTGTCCTTGTAGTCCATAAGCTTGGCCAGTCCAAAGTCACCCACAACCGCCTCAAAGTCTTCATCCAAGAGAATGTTTGCGGCTTTGACATCACGATGAATGATCTTGGGATCACAGTGATCATGCAAGTAAGACAGTCCTCTGGCAGATCCCAGTGCAATCCGAGTTCTTTTTTCCCATTCAAGAGCCGGCTCATTTGGCCCTCGCTCTAAAAATCAAGTACCATAAGTCAAAACTGAAATCACTAATCGTGTACTAGAGGTACCATAAATCATAACTGAATTAACTAAAAATGCTCTACGAGTAGTAGATAAAGTAAGGTTTAGTTATTTCAATTGCCGTAAAAGTTATATTGCTGTGGATAATCTAGTGGATATGCTTCTGATCACATTCACAGGTCATATGTATGGGGCACGCGAACTTATTCGTCAGTCAAATTTTAGGATCAGATTTTAGTGCAGTTGGATTTGCAAAAGTGAGTGCATAATGAAGCTCAGAGTCGCTGCCTGGTTTCTTCTTTTTTATATAGACTAAATAGTAGAGCATGCTAAGTGCAATGCTGCATTGACCAAATCATGTCCTTTGTGTCAAAGTGATGCAGATGAAACATTAAACAGTTTAAAGTTGAGCTTTGACAGTATTATTCTTGCTGTCCCGACTTGATGTTGCTTGTTTAAAAATAAAAGTGGCTCTGTATATCTACAGAGAAAGAGACAACTAGGTCTACAGTTGGTCAAAAAAGTATGGACATGTAAAAAAAAGTCTAGAAGAATAAGTACAAAGGAATTCATACCTCGCAAACGTGATGCAACGCTACCGTTAGCCATGTATGGATAGACTAGTAGCCGTTCTGTAGGTGTCATGCAGAATCCACGGAGTCGAAGCAGGTTCCTATGCACTGCCATACTAATCATTTCGACTTCTGTTTGGAATTGGAGTTCGCCACCAGGAGTACGTTCTTCTTTTAATCTTTTAACTGCTACCAATGTACCATCCGTCAGTCTTCCCTTGTACACCTTTCCAAAGCCACCTCTTCCTAGAATGTTCTTATTGCTGAAGTTATCGCTAGCAACTTGAAGCTCCCTTAGTGAGAATCTCTTCAGCTGGCCAAGGTGCACTTCTGGATCCTCCTCAGCTGAAGATAAACAAAAGTACAGATAAACGAATTGAATAACATGACCTGGGACATCAAAGCATGCTATATATATAATACAGACCAGGGACATCAAAGAAATGCTCTTCAGGTTTACGTCGCCGCCACAGTGCAAATCCAATTGCAGGAACAGCAAATATCAATGCAGCACCCGCAGCAACACCTCCAGCAATTGCTCCGGTTTTAGGGTCACCTAACAGAATTGAATTGTTCCAGCAAGCACATGTTAAATACGATCACAGATAATTTGAGAGTTTCAAGGATTGCCCATTTCAAGAAGAATCACCGCAGTGCCACAGAATCATAGTTAACAAAAATCACCTTGTGCCGCAGGTGGTGTTGGAGGATTGAATGGAGGCGGTGGAGAAAAAGGAGGTGCCCCAGGACATGGTTTCGTAGTACCCGGGCCACAAAGATTTGGATTATTACCAAAACTGTGACAATAAGTTAAAAGTCATCATCCTCACAAGATGCAGTAAGCACCCGAATTTCAACCAGAAAGAGTACCTTATAGGGGTAAAGAGTGAAAACGAGCCAGTTGATGGAACCGCTCCGGAGAGATTGTTGTTTGATAGATCCCTGTGAGATTGTCAGATGCATATGTTATAATGTACTGGTTTGAAGGTTTGTTACCATGCCCACAGCATATCCTTAAGATACATATAGAATATGAACTATGAATAGTAGAACAGATAACTTACAGAACTTGGAGGGTGCTAATATTGGTCAAGGATTGTGGAATTTGACCAGAAAGACTGTTGTTGTTAAGACGGCTGTTATTCCAAGTAGACATTCCCAGAAAGAAGTATATTAGAATCATTCCAACAAGCAGGGCTAGAAAATAATCATTCGAACCAGCGGGCCTACAGAAAAGCATTAAAGCCACAAGAAAAGAACTACACAATAGATTTACCCTCCATTGTAACTAGATACCCAACTGGATATGGTCATATGAAAGAAGAAAACTACAAGAACACCTTATCATTCAATAAGACATGCAAATCTAAGAGGACTTCTGGGAAGAAAAGCTCGTACAAATGCATGCATGTGCCATGATGCATCTTTATTGTGGTTCTGTGCGGAGTTCCTATTATGGGTTTTTTTTTTGGTAAGGGTGGGGCAAATGTCAAAGAAATGTGGCGGTCTGAACCAGAAAAACAGGACACGTGGAATTGACAATTATATTCGTTTCGAAAGGAGTAAAAAGGTATATTCTTACAGGAATCGCAACTTTAAGAGTTGCCCCAATGTGTCTGGAATACCACCAGTGAATTTGTTCAGGTACAGATCCAAACTGACCAGGTTTGTCAAGTTCCCGAGTTCCAAAGGTATTGTCCCACTTATATTGTTGCTGTACAGCTCCCTGTCATAGAACGGTGAAATTTCACTAAAAGTTGCAAGGCATACATAATAAGAGGGCCAAACTTGTAAAAGGTATCATAAATGATTGACAAAGAATAGAAGGCACAGAAATAATGAGAAAACTATAAAACTACACAATGTAGGATCTCAGCAGAAATCTCACAAACATCACTTCCAAAATCTGTAGGAGAACAAAGCACATGTAGTAGCCACTCTAAACATCCTAGAATAGTACAATTGGAACATAATTACAGATTTTATTGAAAACCAAAGCAGTTCAGGTATGTAGATTACTCATTTTGTCATCAGTACTCAGCACAGCTATGTTCTGCAAACCCAAGTCATGTACTCATTTTATTGCAGGACAGATTTTATTGAACATAATTACACATTTTGTCATCAGTACTCAGCACAGCTATGTTCTGCAAACCCAAGTCATGTATGTAGATTACTGAAGTTCAGGCACCAATCTTACGAAAACATACACAGATGCAACTACTGCGCCATATAACTATAAAAATAATTATCGGAAGGCTAGAACGTTAAACTTACAAATATTGTAGATTTTTCAACTGTCCAAGTTGGGACACCAATGCACCCGACAGTTGTGCGTTTCCAAGATCACTGCAACAATAAAAGGTTACAGTCGACACACAAAAGATCACCTTTATAACTTTTAGCAAGTGTAAATTGGAGAAAAATCTATCAAAAACTTACACTCTGATTACACTGTTGTCAGTGTTACAAGTAACATGGAACCATGTGCATGGATTAACCAGAGTGGGATCCCAACTCTGCAGCACATTGTTAGCATCTTTAAGGCTTTGACGCAGACTGTACAGAGCATCACCTACCAATGGAAGTACAATATGATCAGGTTATCAGCAATATTATACATGCCTAGTCATTTAAGGCAATATACAGATATTCTCCCAATAATCTTATGTGCAGAATTTAACAGTTACTTCGCCACCACATTATGCATACAAATATACAGCTCCCATTTTGTCCAAAAACCTATGCAAAATTTTAGCATAGCCTACTAATCAATATCTAAAGTACAGATAAATGTGTGAATGCCAATATAAAAACAGATAATTCATGTGTGCTTAACATGATTTATTTTTAGATTATGGAAGAGAACATCTCTTTAGGCCTGTGCATCCAAAGATGCGCACTGCCCCCTTTTTTGCAAGAATAAACGTGGTCCTCATATTTAGCTTCAATTCCTTGAACCAAGCAGTTACTCTAGTATAGGGGCCAACATATAGTAAAAACCAAAGGTAAAGCAAATACATTTTTGTTCATTGACCCAAATAGTACCTACACATTCATACAACGGGTACATCTTTGTTATGTACAGTTCGTGTAGGAGCAAGGCATTACTAAAATTAATGCATAGCAAATTATTATGACCATAGACAGAATGATATCACTATTTTGATTCTTACTACACCAGAAGAATACTAGTTCTGCCTTCAGACAAACAAATTCTACTAGTTCAGTTAAAGCCCAAAGATATGGAAATCTAAGTGAAAAAAGGCAAGGTTGTCTTTACGAAAGGTTCAAACAGAGAGGAATATGTGCGGTGGTGGTCTCTACAAACAAATACGTTATACGTGTCGTGAATAATGAAACTTGTAGAGCCATAACATGCACCTCCAGAAAACCAGTTTAAGCATAAGCCAAATTACAGACTTGGCGTTACTTCAGAAGGGGAAAATGTTTTTATTTTATTTTAAACCGTAGTTGGGGCAAGCACAGTGGGAGCTAATTCTATCTCTGTGAATTTGCCAGTAGACCAAAGTTATCAGCCATAGCGAAAAAACCCGAAGAAAGAACAAATTCGTAGCACAATATGAGAGACATGGTGATAAAGAACCTACATAATCCATGAAAGCTGGAAAGCGGAGATTATAAGACCTTCCACTACCAGGAAAGAAAATCAGTCCACGCCCATGGGCGGAAACTTGCTAAGAAGTACAGCAACACATGCGAGATGCTTACTCCCTTCCCCCGAAATATATACTCGCGAGCTCACCCATGGACCAGGCAATTCGTGAACCCGAAAGGAGGGCGGAAGCCAAATAACTCAAAATTGATGGAGTGGCTCACCCTCTGTGTTGGCGGAGACCCGGCTCACGGCGAGCACCACCGACAAGACCGCCGCCGCCGCCCACCAACGCGTCCGCAGCGTCTCCGGCGACGCAGCCATCCGAGCGCAGGCGGCTGCCAGGTGGGCCCGTCTCAAAGCCGCAGCATACGCTCGCTCCCGGTCTCCGGCGCCCTTGTGAGCTGCCCACGACGGCCCCCGATGACCTCCCGCCGCCGCGTTGACAGCTCTGCCTCGACCCTCCCCCTCTTCTCTGACGGAGCAGGGCACGGAGGAAGCGATTTTTTTACCGGTGTGGAGTATTTTTCAGCTGGAGATGATTTTTAAATTTCTGCTGGTCTCTGCCCGTGCCCCAACCTAAAATGTTCCATCGGCAAGGGAGGCCTGTTTCGCGGAAGGCCGGGTCACCGCGCGCTGCCCACCTCGCGTCACTGTCAGGTGGGGGATGGCACGCGTGGGGCCCGCAGGTCGGCGAAGGGGAGCCGGCTTCTCTACGGTGGCTGTCGTTTTCCACCGAGGGTGGTGGGGGTTAGTGGGAGGCGGAAGCGTAGCAGGAGGGATGGGCGGTGACGCCTGCGTGACGCGGGAGCGCGGGGCTTCCCTGGACGCTGTCCTCGTACGCCCGTCACCGGATATCAATCAATCATTCACGAATAAATAACTGAACCCACGGCGGTTTCGACCACGAGTAACCGAGGCGGCCACGTAACACGGATTTTGCGGCGGGAGAGCGGGGCAGGGTAAGTGCTGTGCCTAAACGGCTCGGAGCAGTACGGCGCGTCCACGCACCACCGCGCCCGGCTCGTGGCCACCGGGGGGGCCGGTGCTGGCAGTGGCAGGACGCCAGCTGAAGGGCGCAGTCAAAATTCCCCCTCGTGAACGGGGGATCCGGTGCGGTGCCGTTCGGGGGTCCCGCCGGAGTAGGCCAGTAGGAGGCCGTCACGCGGCGGGGCGACAGAGGCTGGACGCCGTTCGCTGCTCGAGACGGCCGCAGGCGATCCGCTCCTCTCCGTTGGTACGGACGTGGGGCCCAGGGGCCGCGGCGGGCCAGGTCGGATCCCGTATTTTCCAGTCAAAGTTGTGGACCGCGCTGGTCTACGGTCTACCCCGTCCCTCCCTCTAGGTGCGTGGTGTAGACGAGTCGTAGAGTGGGGGTCTGGAACGGCTCCGGCCTCCGGAGGGGGAGGAGACTTGACTGCGAGCCTGCGATGCCACTGTTCGCGAAAAGGAAATGGGGATTGGCGCGCGCGTCTGCATTTTGTGTTTTTGACATGCGATGATGAAGGAAGAAAACGGGTGGATACTGTGCGTGGTGTCGTCGGACCGGCCAAGTACGTACGAATACGATGGGTGTTTGTGTCGTAGTGGAGTCGGCAAGTTTGATCAGAAAAGGCGTGGGAATATGAAAAGTCACTCGGAAAATTCAACTGTGTCCGGTGGCATACGAAAACGACAGTGGTGCCGGAAGGTCGTGCTCGACTGCTCCTGCTGTCCAAATGGCACGCCTGAGATGCGATGGTCTAGGGCACGATTAGCTGTTTCTTCATGTTCAGCCTATGCTTCTAGACCAGACGTGTGCGGAACCTGCATGCAGTAAGGCTGTGGCCTGTGGCTGTAGGCGTATAGATTCTAGGTTGGAGATAGCTTCACTGCACACTCTGCGGTTCTAGGTTCCAAAAGGTTCATGTCTTTTCGAGGAAAAGAAAATAAGGAAAGTGGTGCTGAAAGCGATTGCGGCGTTTTAGTGCTCCGGCTCCTTGCAGCCCTTTATTTCAAAGAGGTAACAGCACCCCAGATCCATAAACTTGCACAGAATGTTTTAGTTCAAAACTTACAAAATGTTACTAAGGACTCCCACAACTTAACACCCTATGTGATATTTTGGTCCACAGCGAATCACAGCGTGATAAGTGGCAGTCCAGAGGGTGGACCGGTTAGCTCTGGCAATTTTGCACAAAGGCCCCTGCCGTTTACTTGATTCAACCCGCACTGTAGCATCAACATAATCAAGAACTTCCACTAAAAGATTCCAGTACTCCAAATTACTGATTGGGCCACAGAAAATTCCACCCTCACTGTAGCTCTGGCAATGTTGATGCTTCAGTGCGGGTTGAATCAAGTAAACGGCAGGGGCCTTTGTGCAAAATTGATTCAACCGCACTGTAGCTTTAGCAATATTGATGCTGCAGTGCGGGTTGAATCAAGTAAATGACAGGGGCCTTTGTGCAAAATTGCCAGAGCTGACCGGTCCACCCTCTGGACTGCCACTTGCACGCTGTGATTCATGTTAGAGTTATATACATATAGTCATGTAACCTTTCGTATTTACCCTATTGTATAAGGGGTTTCCTGCATATATTCCACACCTGTACATGTATATATACTGGCCTATGGCCATCTGAAAATACAAGTTGCATATTTCCTAACATGGTATTAGAGCCAGGTCAATTTTTTTACACGTCGCAACTCGTGTGATTGATCCTCCCGTGGCACCGCGGCTGCTTCTCTCTCCGCCGCCGGTTCCCCACGTCCGCTCCATTCTTTGGTCCTCATGGCCGCTCCACCTCTTTCCTCGATCGAAGCCGCCACGAAGCGGTCTCCCTCTACGCTTTCGGCCTTGGCTGCCGTGATCGAAGCGCCCGCCGCCCGCTTCTTGCGACTTACGCTCGAACTCGGATCAAAGCCGCCCGCCCGGTCCGCTCCAACGCTCCTTGCCGGACTTGTGCTCGAGCTTGGATCGAAGCCGCCCGCTCGTCGTCTGCTCCAACTCGTCGTCCGCTCGGATCTGGCGTCGCCCATGGCCCCTTTATCTCCCGATTGGATTGGCCTGCTCTGCCCCGCCCTGTCTTCCGCTTGAGGCCGATCGAGATTCTCGCCCGAGGCTCGTCCACTTCGATTCCTACGGATCGATCGAGCCTCCGCAATGCCGCAGATCGAGACTCTGAGCGTCGCCTTACATTGATAAACAAAAAGGCACGATGTCTCGATCTTGAGTTATATTCTTTGTTCCTCATTTGTCCGTGATTTTGATGGTACCAACTATATTGAGTTTATCGGCTTCATGCGCATTCACATGCGTGGCCTTCGTCTTTGGGGCGTTCTTTCTGGCGAGGTCCCCAGTCCGCCGTGTCCAGTTCCTCCTGTGGCTCCTACTCCGTCGACGCCACCGGTTCTTCTTCTTGCCGACGCCGATCGGTTGCCAAGGATGCGGCTAAGCTAGCCGATGACGCCGCCGTTCTTGCTTATGATGCGCGCGTTCGGACCTATGAGGACGCGCCGGACTTATCATGCGGCTACATGCGCTTACACTCGATGGCTTGATGATGATGCTCGTCTGCATTTGTTTTGACCGCTAGTGTTACGCCTCGGTTTGCCTCACGAGTTTCTCGGCCTCTCTCTTGTATTTGAGATGTGGACTCGGCTTCGTCGGCCTTATCGACCCTCTGGTGATGCCTTATACCGTCGTGGTTCGTCGAGAGCATGCACTTCAAAGGTGACTCCACCGCTGATGAGTTCTATGCACGTAGTTACGCTATCCGCGTCGACGATTCTCTTCGCCTTCTTTGGTTGTCGTACTTGTCGGTGTTGCCGGGCTATCTTGGGCTGATTTGGAGTTTCATCGTGTCACGAAGTTCTTGTCTCGACTCGTAAGGAGTTTGAGCCCGATGTGCTCGATTGTTTGCTCGTGGTCGATCTCTCTCATGGAGGCGCTTTACGAGATCCGTCTTTGGCCGAGACTACGCCTCTGTGGCGCTGGTTTACTTTAGGTTCCCTCTGTGCTCGCTACTCGAGTTCCTGGTATGCCTGCTGCACCGACTCCTTCCCACTCGAGTGCTCCGCCGCTCTTGCCTACTCCTACGGGCGGCCAGGATCAGTCTCGTCCTCACTGCGGCTACTGCAAGATGGATGGTCATGTTGAGTCTCAGTGCTTCTAGAAGAAGAAACACCTGCGTAAGGCGCGATCTTCAGCTTCAAGGACTTCTTCTAATTCGACATCTTCAGCCACCGCCTTGACTGAGCAGGATATTCTGCGACTTAAGCGCCTGCTTGCCGCTTCAGGTTATCCTTCGACTGCATCGCAGGTTCTGTGGATCGATGCTTCCGACCTTGAGCAACCACCCCCCTACGGTCGGTACATCCTCGTGGGTTCTGGACTCCGGAGCCTCTTTTCATATGTTTTCTCATTCTTCAATTTTGTCCTCTCTTAAATCACTTGATTTTCCTGGTCATGTCCTCACTGCTGATGGTACTCCTCTTCTGTTGCTAGTCGAGGCAATCTTATCACACCTTCTTACTCTGTTCCTGATGTTGCTCATGTTCCTCGACTTACCATGAATCTTTTTTCTGTCGGTCAACTTACTAATTCTGGTTGTCGCGTCATCCTTGACGTTGACTCTTGTTCTGTTCAGGATCTTCGAACGCACACTTTGGTTGGGGCTGGCCCTCGTCGCCCTGACTCTCAGGGTATTTGGGAGCTAGACTGGCTTCATGTTCCTTCCGCTGCCACCACTATCGCCAGTTCATCTTCTTCTGTAGCTTCAGCTACCGGCTCCTTCCAGTAGTGGCATCATCGACTTGGTCATCTTTGTGGGTCTCGCTTGTCGCCATTAGTTCGCCGAGGTCTTCTGGGGTCTGTCTCAGGAGATGTTTCTTTAGAGTGTCAGGGTTATAGACTAGGAAAACAGATTCAATTACCTTACCCTACTAGTGAGTCGGTGTCTCAATGTCCTTTTGATTTGGTCCATTCTGATGTATGGGGTCCGGCTCCCTTCGCTTCGAAAGGGGGCCATGGATACTATATTATTTTCATAGATGATTTCTCTCGTTACACTTGGCTTTATTTTATGACTTCTTGCAGTGAGGTTCTTCCCATCTATAAGCGTTTTGTTGCCATGGTTCACACTCAGTTCTCTTCGCCTATTCGTGTGTTCCGTGCTGACTCCGCTGGCGACTATATTTCCAAGATGTCGCGTGGTGTTCCTCAGTTCTCTTGTCCTGGTGCTCATGCTCAGAATGGTGTGGCTGAGCAAAAGCATCGCCACCTTCTTGAGAAGGCTCGTGCGTTGATGATCGCCGCTTCTCTTCCACCTCATTTTTGGGCCGAGGCTATATTCACTTCCACCTATCTCATCAACCTTCAGCCGTCCGCTGCTCTCCAGGGTGGTGTTCCTTTCGAGCGTCTCTTTGACTCCTGATTATTCGACGCTTCGCTTGTTTGGTTGTGTTTGCTACGTTCTTCTTGCCCCTCGGGAACGCACCAAACTGACCGCTCAGTCTGTTGAGTGTGTTTTCTTAGGCTATAGTGATGAGCATAAGGGCTATCGTTGTTGGGATCCTATCGGTCGTCGGATGCGTATTTCTCAGGATGTGACTTTTGATGAGTCTCGTCCCTTCTACCCGCGTCCATCTTTCTCGACTTTTTCTGTGGAGGATATCTCTTTCCTCACTTTTCCCGACACACCTATCACTCCAGTTGAGCCCTTGTCTCTCCGTCCTGCTCACTCTACTTCTCCACCGCTTGCAGATTACCGCCACCATCTCCCACGGTTTCCTCACCTTGCATGTCACCAGATTCTGTACCTTCATCCCCGGTGATTTCTTCGTCTCCACCTCCTAATTCTACCTCGGCTATTCCTCCTCGTATTCTTCCATCTTTGCCTTAGCATTACACTCGTCCTTCACGTAATGTGGATGTGTCTGCTGATGTGTTGTCCTCCTCGTCTCAGCCTACCTATGGCTTGCATCCTCGTCCGCTTCCGCCTGTTGATCGCCTTGGTTTTTCAACCGTTGGTGCTGTTGTTCTTGAGCCGACTTCTTATCGTGAGGCTGTTGTTCATCCTGAATGGCAGTTTGCGATGGCAGAGGAGATTGCTGCTCTTGAATGCAATCGGTACATGGGATCTTGTTTCTCTTCCTCCGTGTGTCCGGCCCCATCACTTGTAAGTGGGTCTACAAGGTTAATACTCGCTTCGATGGTTCTCTTGAGTGTTACAAAGCTCGTCTTGTGGCTCGTGGTTTTCAGCAGGAGCATGGTCGTGATTATGATGAGACATTTGCTCCTGTGGCCCATATGACCACTATTCGCACACTTCTTGCCGTGGCCTCTGCACGCCACTGGTCTGTATCTCAACTTGATGTTAAGAATGCCTTTCTTAACGGTGAGCCGCGTGAGGAGGTATACATGAAGCCACCACCTGGGTATTCTGTTCCTGATGGCATGGTATGTCGTCTTCCTCGCTCTCTCTATGGCCTTAAGCAAGCCCCCCGCGCCTGGTTTGAGCGTTTTGCCTCTGTGGTGACTGCCGTTGGTTTTTCCGCGAGTGCTCATGATCCAGCATTGTTTGTCCACCTTTCTCCTCGTGGTCGGACTCTTCTTCTTCTCTATGTTGATGACATGATCATCACTGGCGACGACCCCGAGTATATTGCCTTTGTCAAGCCTCGTCTTAGTGAGCAGTTTCTTATGTCCGATCTTTGACCTCTTCACTACTTTCTTGGGATTGAAGTCTCTTCTACCTCTGATGGCTTTTTTATATCCCAGGAAAAGTATATACAGGATCTTCTTATTCGTGCTGCTCTTACCGATGAGCGCATTGTTGAGACTCCAATGGAGCTCAATATTCACCTCCATGATACTGATGGTGACCCCTTGCCTGACCCGACGCGTTACCGTCATCTTGTTGGGAGTCTTGTCTATCTAGCTGTCACTCGTCCGGATATCTCTTATCCGGTTCATATTCTGAGTCAGTTTGTCTCCGCTCCCACTTCGGTTCACTATAGTCACCTCCTTCGTGTTCTCCGATATCTTCGAGGCACGATCTCTCATCGTCTGTTCTTTCCTCGCTCTAGTTCTTTACAGCTTCAGGCCTATTTAGATGCTACGTGGGCTAGTGATCCCTCCGGTCGCCGTTCACTTTCTGCTTACTGTGTTTTTCTTGGTGGTTCTCTCATTGCCTGGAAGACGAAGAAACAGACTGCAGTTTACCGTTCGAGTGCAGAGGCTGAGTTACGAGCTATGGCTCTTTTGGATGCGAGGTGACTTGGTTACGGTGGTTACATCAGGATTTTGGTGTTTCACATTACACCTACTCCGCTCTTGTCCGACAAAGACAGGTGCTATTAGCATTGCGCGTGATCCTGTGAAGCATGAGCTCACCAAGCATATTGGTGTTGATGCTTTCTATGTGCGCTACCGGTGTGCGAGATCGTGTTATTGCTCTTCAAGATGTGCCTTCCGAAAGTTACATTGACAGATTTTCCAGAAGGCCGGACTAGAGCGCAGCATGGCTTCTATCTCTCCAAACTCAGTGTTGTTCATCCATCAGGAGTTTGAGGGGGGGGGGGGTGTTAGAGTTATATACATATAGCCATGTAACCTTTCGTATTTACCCTATTGTATAAGGGGTTTCCTGCATATATTCCACACATGTACATGTATATATACTGGCCTATGGCCACCTGAAAATACAAGTTACATATTTCCTAACAATTCACTATGGACCAAAACATAACATAGGGTGTTAAGTTGTGGGAGTCTTCAGTAACATTTTGCAAGTTTTGGACTAAAACATCACATTCTGTGCAAGTTTGTGGATCTAGGGTGCTATTACCTCTATTTCAAACATTCAAAATTCGCATTTCAAAGTTCTAAAAAAGTCCAAAAACAATTCCACATTGACTATTCTGGTACAGGTGCGTACATTTTCAAGAGAAACGCATTGATTAGCAAGGCACAAAAAAAGTGAGATTCCTTGATTTATACAGTGAACCGTGCGCACACTTCACTGTTTTCAAACTCGTCATTTTGTCATTTTTCTACACATTACGTGTCAATGTATTTTCTAATGAATCATTGTCAACAAAATGTATTTTCTAATGAAAATTTGCACACATCCAATATACGTCCATATGACAAAATGTATTTTCTAATGTATTTTTTGCAAACAAAATTGTAATTTGAGGGGAAGCGAACAGAGGATGGCTCCCTCTCCCTCTCCTTCCTCGGGCGACGCGACTGATGCGACATTAGAGCGAGTTATTACCCGACCTTCCACCCATCCCCGCACCTCGACGAGCTCTCCCCGCCCCAAATCCCCACCCGAGAATACGCATGGATGGAGCGCGTCGCCGTGGGATTCAGATCCGCCGGCTTGCGCCGGTGACACGAGTAGCGGAGCCACTGGCGCTCCCACCTCCTCCAGCGGCGCCGCTGCCCGAGATCGACGCGAACTCACCGAAGGCTCGCATCGAGATGCGCGGGGTGGTGCTGGAGCGTTTCCCCGACTGGGACGAGTGGGGGGCATCCATCTACACATCATTCGCCACATGAACTTCGTCGAGCGCGCGCGCTTCATCGGAGACGACGACTGCTCGGATCTGGAGCTCCTCTTCTGGGCGATCCAGGAGGCCGAGTCGTCGGATCCACGCCAAGCCGCGCGGTGGGCGAATCTCGGACGGCCAACCCATCCAGCTCGGCTCAAGATCGTGCCGCCTTCGGTGAAAGGGATTGCCAGCATTCCATCGGAGTTCCTTCCGCCGAGGATCATCTGGCCCCCCGCCGCCAGTAGATCGGCTACCCCAACAGATTCGAGACCAGCGACGACCCATCGAGCCCCCTCCTTGGCCTTGTGAGATAGGTATGCATAGTATTTGTGTAAATTCATCACTGAGGGATCGTCTGTGGGATTTCATATTAAGCCGTGGGCAAAATTTGAATCAATTTGATTTGCCTGTTCATGTTCGGGATGGGTGTTGACTGTGGATTCGAGGGTTCTCCCTCACAATACTGTTCACTCTGAGGGGAATGGTGTTGTTTGTACAGCCGGTGAGACCTCGATGGAGATGATCTCCGGCGAGGGGCTCGCCCTAGACCCGTGTTTGAAGACCAAAATGGGGGCGACGGCGAGTTTCCGTTCCTACCCCTCGTCTCCAGCGTTGACTGGACCCACTTTCAAAATACGCGTCCTAAGTAAGAAAGCGGATAGGGCAACTCGTTTACGTAAAGAGGAAACCCTAGAAAGTGTGGAGGAGCACTTTGGCCAGCTTTGTCTTATCCCTCCCCTCTCCCCGCTGCCGCCGCAACCATACGCCTCAGTATCCACACACTCAGCCCGCCTCAAAATCCAAATTCCTTTGTTGGATCCGAAAAGACCTAGTTGAGAACAATTCGTTCACTGCTATTGATTGCTTTCCTTCCTCGATTCGCCAATTCGAACCACCACCCAGGAACATCAAGGTATCTCGAGAAGGAATTGGCCCCGGCTCATTTTCCTTTGCGGAAGTGGTGAAGCGTGGGTCAAAGATGTCGGATCGCCGAGCAGGAGGGAGCGGCAATGTTGTTGTTGGTCAATCCAAGACGTTGGGCATAGGACTAGCTCGTTCACTGGGGCAATAGCAGCCATCGCCCCGCCCGCTAAGGAACAAGCCCCTGCGCCCAAGCCAACCAAATCTACGGCCTCTACTGCGGGTTCCTCCTAGGTACAATCATCCCAATCTGGTGAGGTACAAGTGGAACAAGTTCTTGATCCCCGATACAAAGATATGATCTGCTTCAACCGTGGGGGCCTTGGTCATTATGTTGGGAATTGTGTGAAGTCAAAGGCTTGTTTCATCTGCCAGCAAAATCACAACATTATTAACTATGCAACGTTGTCAAAAGTGCAACTGATTGCTGTTTTCTTTGGCAGTGGAGTTGGGGGACTTGGTTTCTACCATGTGGATGTGCCTGTAGCTAATGAATCAAAATGGCTAAATTTTCAGAATTGTGTTGTGGTCAATATTTTAAAAGGAGAGGTGGATTGTGCTAAGTTGATGGAACTTCTTACTGTAACTTTTTGCAAGACTAGGCAATGGTCTTGGCAGATCGGAGGGCTATCTAGTAAGACCTTTTTAGTCAGATTCCCCCCTTGGAAGAAAGTTGAGGACCTCATTGAACTGCCTGGGTTCTCTCTTCCACAGGATGTTAATATCACTTTGACTGAATGGAAAGGTGCTTGTGACCCTTTTGGGGAGCTAATTGATGCTTGGTTGTTAATTGAGGGGATTCCTCCTAAATGGTGCACATGGAAAGTGTTTGCTCAAATTGCCTCACTTTTGGGGGTCCTTACGGATGTGGATTGGAATGGTATTTTTGGGACCTTCTTTGAGAATGTTAGGGTGAAAATTGCTTGTAAGGATCCTACTAAGATACCATTTGAGAGGTTGATTGAGATGAAGAAGAAACTTTTTCTACTAGGTTTTACTGTAGAGGGCTTTGAACAAGTGGGTGGAATAGATTTTGTCATTGATGTTGATGATGCTGAAGATGGTGATGAAGGCCAAGCAGAGGAAGACAAGAAGACTCATGGAGAGGATGTGTCTGATGGGCAGCAGATGGTGACCTAGCCATTGATGAACTAGAAAAAGCTAATTCTTCAACCAAGCATGGGCCTGCCAGCAAGCAACTGAAACAGAATCTGGTGATCTCACCTATAGAGAAATACCCTAACTCTGATCAAGAAAATTTTATCATGAACTGTGCAATGGCTGATGTGAAATATGGTGCTCCATCTTCTAATGGAACTGAGGACATGAATGTGCCTAGAGACAATCAGTTGAAACAATGCAACGATGATGATGAGATTGAGGGCATGGATGATACAGTTGTTGGAGAGAATGTGGTTCAAAAAACTCATGTTCCTTCTGGAAAAAGTGACACTATGATCAAGTCTGGTGAGAAATCTGGTAGTATGGAATACTGTGAGGAATTGCTCAGGTCTATGGATTTGTCTGACTCTGAAAATGAGGAGCACAAGGAAGAAGAGCTGGGGGTTCTGTCGTGGTTCTAAGTCTGACAATAGAATGGGGGGTAGGTATGGAGAGGCAAGTTCCTAGCTATGGAGTAGTTGTATACGCAAGGGATTTACGAGTTCATGCCCTTCTTGGAGGAAGTAATAGCCCTACGTCTCGGAGCCCGGAGGCGGTCGACTGGATTATATGCGTATGTGTTACAGGGTGCGAACCCTTCTACCGTGGAGGGGTGGCTTATATAGAGTGCGCCAGACCCCCCAAATTTAATGAAAGCGAGGGTTTAAGGTGCGTTAAGGCTAGGCGTTCTGGTAACGCCTTACATAAAGTGCCATCAAGATCATAAGGACTATTTAACTACACACCGTTTGGGCACCGAGTGGCTCTTGGACTTCTGGTGGTCGAGTGGGTCTTCATGGTCGAGTGTCTTTGAATCTGTCGAGTGGAAACCTACCAGGTCGACTGGAAGGCTGCTTCTCTTGCGAGTGTCCTTGTGGAGGGTACCTTTGGGCAGGTCTATGACCCTACCCCTGTACATGACTTCATCATTAGCCCCGAATGGATCGAGGTTTGAGTGAGGAAGGAGTTGATAATCTTTCCGACCTGTTCTTCGTGTTGCGAGTGTGTCTTACTCTGGATCAACGACCTTTTAGTGATGGCATCAACTTCTCTTTCAGTCGCCTTGATCCATTCTTCACGTTTTTTCGAGTGAACTCTGTGAACTTGAGGATTTCCGAGCGACGGATCGAAGGAAATCTGCTATCTGACGGGTTGCTCCGCGGTTAGCGGATTTTGCGGGATCTGAATTTTGGGAAGCGCGCGAAGCGGAGAAAACCGCGACACTCGGATGGGATAAGACGATGACGCCTCGGTCTTCGCGCTGCCTTTTTCGCCACGTATCGCGTGCGTGCCTGTTGCGGGATTTGGCGGGATTGCCCGGGCCTACCGGTCAGCCACTCGGAAGCCGCCCCATATAAAGCGTCGGACAGGGTATTTTGAACAGTGCGACCCCAATCTTCTCCTCCCTCCGCCTCCAAACCTTCTCGCCGCGCTCTTAGCCTGTCCAGCGCCGCAGCTTAGTACTTGCTTCGCCGGCGACCATGGTGAAGGAGAAGACCGCAGCCCTGGAACAGGTGAAGAAGGCGGCGAAGGCTAAGGGAGGCGCCCGGTCAGGCGGATCCTCTTCGTGGTCCAAATCGCCGCAAGGCTGGGTCCAAGGAGATTGGATCCGCTCGACCATCACCGAGAAGGATCTCACCGATCTGGCCAATGAAGGACTGATCCCCATGGGTCGGCGAGGCTTCCGGAACGGAGTGGCAACCGCAATGAAGAGGGTGAGTGCGTTCTCCTGGCCACCCACGTAGATCGGGATTTTCTCCGCCACCGAATCCTTTTTCCGGGGTTTCGAACTTTTTGGGCGCAACTCCACCATTTCACTCCCAACTCCATTGTCTACCTTGCTGCTTTCATTTTGCTATGCGAGAACTTCTTGGGTTGTCAATCGTGACCGGGTCTCTTCAAGCACATATTCACCGCCGCTCTCAGACGGTGAAGAAACGAACCCGAATGACGAGAGAACCCAAGTAATCCAGATGTGTGGGGACTCGGGGTCCAGATGAGGGGAAGAGCGCCTTCGGCTATGACTCTCCTGACTCGGTTAGAGGGTGGCGATCGACCTGGTTCTCTTGCCAAGACCAGCGACGCCAGGCAGTCGACTGGGCTCCCTCCTTTCTCCATGAGCCGAGTGAACAAGCCATCTTCCCTGAAGGTGTTACTAGAGGAGAAGGCCCAAGTAAAACTGCTGATGGAGCGCGTAGTCCAGCTTATTCGCGACGGGGTGACCGGCATGGATCTCCTGGAGGTTTTCCTCCGACGGCGTATTCAGCCACTCCAATACCGAGGTCATCCGATGTGGATGTACTCTGGTACGGATGATACCACTCGGGTCCATCCAGAGGAGGTCGATGACGCCACGCTGGAGAAGTGGATAACTGCCATCACAGGAAACAAAGATAACCCTCGCGGGGCTAGGAGGATTCCACCACTCGACCAGTCTTACGAAGTAGACAAGGTACAACCACTTATCTTCGATCGTGATTCGCTGCATTCATTACTGCTTAGATGCCAATTCGTCATTGACTTTCGCCTTGTTTTGTTGTCTTCTAGGTCACCACCGAGATGTACTCGATGCCCAACGGGCGCAGGAAACAACGAAGAAGAAGAAGGAAGTGGAGGTGAAAGTCGAGGAATGGGAGTCCAACGGCGAGGAGGATGAGGGGATGACAGCTACGATGAGGAGGAGGAGGAGGAAGAGGAGGAAGATGTCGATCCTCCTCGCTCGAAGGGAAGGTCCAAGTTGACGCATGACCCGGCGGCCGGGCGCGGTAAAGCTGTTGTGCCCACTGGGCAGTCGACGAAGAAACCTAGGACAACTTCCCCTGCGCCGAATGAGAAACCTCCGAAGCAACCTCGAGCAACGTCGTCAAAGCCGGCGAAGGCTCTGCCCAAGATGCAGATGGTCATCCCCACCATCTCTGGGTAACCAACAGAACCTTGTATTTCCTTATTAAACATGAGTGAACTTTGGGTCGACTTGATGACTGATCAGCCGATTCTTGAAATTTACAGTGCCGCTACCTCCGAGACTTCAGCTAAGCACGAAGATCAAGAAATGGAGGATGCTGCCACCTCCAACCTTGGTATGATCTCTGAGGTTTCTCTTTCAGTCGATTGGACTTCCATGTTTACTTTTGAATCTTTCTTGTAGTTCCGCCTCACGTCATTGATCTCCCCGATGATGACGAGGAAGCGCCATTGAGGAAGAGGAAGAACAAGAGAGTGCACATTGGCAAGACTGCTCGATCGCGGTGATTCTGAGACGCTGATTTCGAGGAGGCAACCCCACTTGGGCTTCTGCGTCTTTCATTGTATCATTGACAAGTGCCCGACCCACTTTCGTCATTGCTGATCCACCATTCTCTTTGCTATACACCACGTCTTGGAAGACCAAGTGAGTGCTGCTAAGGAGGCCATACGCCAGGCAGGGATCATGATGGAGCAAGTGAAAGCGGTCCGAGAAGCTAGCCAAGCGGCCTATGATGCTAGTTCAGCTCTCCAGAGCAATGTCCAAGTAAGTCAATCGTTGCTTGCTTTGTTAGGATATGCTACCTGAAACTGCTTCCTTCTGGAGATTTCCATATCTGTACACCCACTGGGTGGGTGTGTCAATTGAAGTTTTGTGGGGGCACGCTGAGTGCACCCACTGGGTGTAGTCCCCGAGACTATGGTCGACTGCGTGCAGTCGGCTATAGTCTTTATCTTGTCGAACTTCTTCACTCGACCTGGACGGACCAAGTCGAATGGAACCGTAAAACCGGCGGGCACGCTAAGTGCACCCAGGTGTAGTCCCGAGACTATGGTCGATCAAGGCAATCGACTATAGTCTAAAGAACTGTGTTGTTGTCGTTTTTTTTCTCTCATGGTGACGGCTGACACATAACCTTTTGCCTCTTTTGGTCGGTGGTCGAACCAAATTAGTAAAACCGATTGAGAACACGCTGAGTGCACCCGCTGGGTGTAGTCCCCGAGACTACTGTCGAATGTTTTGATTCGTCTGTAGTCTTAGAAATGCTACTATTTTTCCTTAATCACTCGGAAGTGATCTGTCTTTGATGTCTTTCGTTGGTTGACTCTTTGTAGAAATCTTGCGAGCTTGTGGCTCGCTATACTGAGTTAGAGAACAAACAGATCCAGCTCAACCTCGATTTGAAGCTTGCTCAGAGAATTTGCGAAGGCAAAGGATGAAGCAAAAGGTATGGCTGGTGAGAACTTGACGATCGCCTTTGTTTTTATGTTCATTCTCAACTCTGTTCTCATTGTTGCTTTGCAGATAAACCGGAAGAGACTTTGAAGAAGGACCTTGACCTTGCGAGAGGCCTGAAGGCGGCTTTGGAGAAAACAAAGCTCATTGAAGAGAAGCTTGCCTCGGTCGACAAACTTGAAGATGAAAATGCCAAGTCGAAAGCCGCTCTTGACGCCGCTAACAAGGAAGTTAGTCGAATGAAGAACGACAAGATTGCTCTGTCGACAAGGCTGGTCAATCAAGGGAAGAGAAATGACAGAGATTTATCTTGGAGGGCTCGCCAAGAAGCTGCTTTCTCATGCTTGAAGGTAATCTCTTTTACCCGACTGTCTTGCTATCACCGGCTCATCACATGATCGTTATTTTGAATCTGAGCTGTGTTTTCAGAATTACATCAAAACTTGAAGAAGAAACCGGTCAGTGGAAACCCGTTTGGACCCCATCAACTCTCTGTGAAGGACGGTTGCTATGAATGTGCTCCGATTGAGTCTCGCATTGCTAAGCGTGGTGGATTATCTTGCTGCGATTGAAAGTTGCGATGTCGCGGATCGACTCGACTCTCTAGCCGATCGGGACGGCAGAATGACCTTGAATCCACGATGACTCATTGAATGAGATTCCAAGTCGAGTGCAAGAATGGAAAAAGTCTTACGCGGTGTGGTGCGATGTTGCTCTATCTACGGTTCGTGTCCACTTTGCAAAGGCGTGCAAGAGGACAAGCTGGTGTCTCTCAAGGTTGCCAACACCGGGAAGCACGACTTCAGATCTTTCATGGAGACTTTCATCGCTGCTGCTACCAGTATTGCCGACGGAGTCGACCTCGACCAGCTTTGTTGCACCTTCCGGTCCTCCGGAGGAGTAAAAACTTCTAAGTCCCACCTTAAATTTGCCTCGGAATGCCGAGTGGTTTTTGTAACCGATAAACTTTAATGTGCTTAACGCTTTGAGCACCTTTGGATCCATAGGACGTTTATCCGAACTTGATTTATCCTTTAACATGCTTTGTTTGCCTTGAGGGAACTTTATTCCTCATTCGAAGATATTCCGTTGAAACTCCAATCGACTTGTGCTTCATCTATCCTGCGGTAGAGATGGAACACGATCGCGACTGACCTCGTCGTCCTTGCGGATTGGGATGAACCGCACATTGTACTTATGGCGAAGCTCCGAAGGAGGAGGTAGCAATCGACCTGCACCTCGTCGTCCTTGCGGATTGGGATGGACCGCACGTTGTACTTGTGGCGAAGCTCCGAAGGAGAAGGTAACAGTCGACCTGCACCTCGTCGTCCTTGCGGATTGGGATGAATTCCTTACTTAGGCGAGCACTGGACCACAGCTAAGCTCCCGAGTGGGAGGTTTGCTCTCCACTCGGTAGGTTTTTATTACTTAGGCGAGCACTTGGCTGCAGCTAAGCCTCCGAGTGGGAGGTTTGCTCTCCACTCGGTAGGATTTTTATTACTTAGGCGAGCACTGGGCTGCAGCTAAGCCTCCGAGTGGGAGGTTTGATCTCCACTCGGTAGGATTTCTATTACTTAGGGGAGCACTGGTGTGCAGCTAAGCCTCCGAGTGGGAGGTTTGCTCCCACTCGGTGGGATTTCTATTACTTAGGCGAGCAGGCTGCAGCTAAGCCCCGAGTGGGAGGTTTGCTCACCACTCGGTGGGATTTCTATTACTTAGGCGAAACCTTTGGGCTGCAGCTAAGCCCCAGTGGGAGGTTTGCTCTCCACTCGGTGGGATTTTTATCACTTAGGCGAGCAGGCTGCAGCTAAGCCTCCGAGTGGGAGGTTTGCTCTCCACTCGGTGGGATTTTTATTACTTAGGCGAGCACTGGCTGCAGCTAAGCCTCCATCGGGAGGTTTGCTCTCCACTCGGTGAGGATTTCTATTACTTAGGCGAGCACTGGCTGCAGCTAAGCCTCCGAGTGGGAGGTTTGCTCCCCACTCGGTAGGATTTCTATTACTTAGGCGAGCACTGGCTGCAGCTAAGCCCCGAAAGTGGGAGGTTTGCTCACCACTCGGTGGGATTTCTATTACTTAGGCGAGCGCTGGCTGCAGCTAAGCCCCCGAGTGGGAGGTTTGCTCTCCACTCGGTAGGATTTTTATGGCGTAGCTTTGAAGGAGGAGGGAACAGTCGACCTGCACCTCGTCGTCCTTGCGATTTTCATTATTTTTGGATGTTAAGGCGAATCCTTGGGCTGTTGCAAGCCCCCAAGTGGGAGGCTGGTTCACCACTCGGTAGGATTTTAATACTTAGGCGAGTACTTGGACTGCAGCTAAGCCTCCGAGTGGGAGGTTTGCTCTCCACTCGGTAGGATTTTTATTACTTAGGCGAGCACTGGGCTACAGCTAAGCCTCCGAGTGGGAGGTTTGCTCTCCACTCGGTGGGATTTTGAATACTTAGGCGAGTACTTGACTGCAGCTAAGCCTCCGAGTGGGAGGCGGCTCGCCACTCGGTAGGATTTTGAATACTTAGGCGAGTACTTGGACTGCAGCTAAGCCCCCGAGTGGGAGACTGGCTCGCCACTCGGTAGGATTTTGAATACTTAGGCGAAACGGATTTGCAGCTAAGCCCCCGAGTGGGAGACTGGCTCGCCACTCGGTAGGATTTTGAATACTTAGGCGAAACGGATTCGCAGCTAAGCCCCCGAGTGAGAGACTGGCTCGCCACTCGAAAGGATTTTGAATACTTAGGCGAAACGGATTCGCAGATAAGCCCCCGAGTGAGAGACTGGCTCGCCACTCGGAAAGGATATTTTTTTACAAACTTAGGCGAACCGGATTCGCAACTAAGCCACCCACTAGGGGAAATTTCAACAAAAAGTAATAACAATCACTGGGAAAATTATAACATTCTTGTCTTAGATAAACAAACTAAAAAAGTACTTTTATTACATCTCAACCGAGTGAGTATTAAGTGTAAAAGGGGCGGAGCAGCTCCACGTTCCAAGATCGAGGCTCGTCGATCTGGCGATCAACGTTGTAGAGATTATACGCTCCGTTGTGGAGAACTCTTGTGACGATGAAGGGACCTTCCCAAGTGGGAGCGAGCTTGTGTGGTTTCTGTTGATCCACTCGGAGGACCAAATCTCCCTCTTGGAAGGCTCGACTCTTCACATTTACGGCATGGAATCGACGCAAGTCTTGGCGATAGATAGTCGAGCGGATCAGGCCATTTCTCTCCTCTTCCAAGAGGTCGATTGCATCTTGCCGGGCTTGTTCCGCTTCTTCTTGAGTATAGTTCGACTCGAGGCATTGTGAAGCAGGTCACTCGGCGGCACTACTTCAGCTCCATAGACCGGGAAGAATGGAGTTCTCCTAGTCGACCGATTAGGAGTGGTCCTCAATCCCGGAAGAACTGATGGAAGTTCGTCGACCCAAGCTCTGCTGCGTGTTTGAGATCACACATCAGCCGTGGTTTCAGCCCTTTGAGAATGAGGCCGTTTGCACGTTCTCGCTTGTCCATTCGACCGAGGATGAGCCATCAAGCATAGTCGACCAGCGTGCCTTGAGAGGCGCGAAGGCTTTGAACTTGTCATTATCGAAGTTTGACCCATTGTCGGTGATGATGCTATGCGGAACTCCATATCTGAATATCAACTCTCTGATGAAACTGACAGCAGTGCATGCATCGAGGTTCTTGATGGGCTTGGCTTCGATCCACTTGGCGAACTTGTCGACTGCTACTAGCAAATGAGTGAAGCCGCTTCGCGATTCTCAACGGTCCAATCATGTCGAATCCCCAAACAGCGAAGGGCCAGATGAGTGGAATGGTTTTCAAGGCTGAGGCGGGCTTGTGCGACATGTTGGAATAGAACTGACATCCTTCGCACTTGTCAACTATTTCTTTTGCCATTTCATTTGCTTTCGGCCAAGAAATCCCACTCGGTATGCTTTAGCCACAATGGTCCGAGAGGACGCATGATGGCCACAGGTCCCCGAGTGGATATCCTCAAGAATTATCGACCTTCTTCCGGCGTGATACACTTCGGGCGACTCGATCCACGCTTTCTCTGAACAACTGTCCCTTGATCACTGTAAAGGCCTTGGATCGTCGGACGATCTGTCGAGCCTCTTCTTCATTCTCTGGGAGCTCTTTCCTTAGGATATATGCGATGTACGGCACTGTCCAGTCGGGAGTGATGACCACAACTTCCATAATTAGGTCGACCACGGCTGGGACCTCAACTTCAGTCGGATCATCGGCACTCTTTTGCTGCGAGGCTTCTTCTGTGAAAGGATCCTCCTACACTGATGGTGCATGAATGTGCTCCAAAAATACATTACTAGGAATGGCTTCCCTCTTGGATCCTACCTTCGCCAAATCATCTGCAGCTTGATTTTTCAGTCGGGGTATATGATGAAGCTCTAACCCCTCGAATTTCTTCTCCAGCTTTCTCACTGCATTACAATAATCTGTCATAGCTGGGCTTCTGACATCCCACTCCTTCATCACTTGATTAACAACCAGATCCGAGTCGCCGTAGACCATAAGGCGACGGACGCCGAGTGAAATGGCCATGCGCAACCCATACAGTAGTGCTTCATATTCTGCTTCGTTGTTGGAAGAATCAAAGTGAATCTGGAGAACATACTTGAGCCTATCTCCTCGGGGAAACCAATACAACCCGGCACCGTAATCGTTTCAAAGATCTTGGAACCGTCGAAAAACATAGTCCGATGCTCGAGTGAACTTGAGTCGAAGCTGCATTCGATCCACTTTCGGCGAGGAAGTCTGCTATTGCTTGGGACTTGATGGCTTTCTTTGCCTCGAATTTGATATCAAGGGGAAGGAGTTCAATCGCCCATTTTGCTACTCGACCAGTTGCATCTCTGTTATGAAGAATTTCCGACAATGGGGCGTCGCTGACGAGTGTAATGGAATGATCGGAGAAATAATGAGCAACCTTCTTTGTGGTCATATAGATCCCATAAACAAGCTTCTGATAGTGAGGGTATCTTTGCTTTGATGGGGTCGATTACTTGAAAGATAATAAACCGGCGTTGAACTTTGAAGGCTTTTCCTTCTTCTTCCTTTCGACCGTAAATGCGATCTTCGACGACTTGTCCGATTGGCTGCAATGTAAAGCGGCCACGGGCTCTTTTCTGATTGGGGCAGCAAGCACCGGTGGGTGGAGAGCGAGCTTTGAGCTCGCAAGCGCTGCATCGACTTCTAGAGTCCACTCGAACTTGTCCGACTTCTTCATCAATCGGTAAAGAGGCAATGCCTTTTCACCGAGGCGAGAGATGAATCGACTTAAAGCGGCCAAGCATCCGATGAAGTTTCTGGACATCGTGCACATGAACAGGGCGCTTCATTCGGAGTATGGTGCCAACCTTTTCGGGGTTAGCATCGATTCCTCGCTCAGAAACGAGAAAACCGAGTAACTTTCCACCAGGAAATCCAAATGTGCACTTTGATGGGTTAAACCTTTTCGGGGTCAGCATCGATTCCTCGCTCAGAAACGAGAAAACCGAGTAACTTTCCACCAGGAAATCCAAATGTGCACTTTGATGGGTTAAGCTTGATACCATACCTCCTGAGATTGGCAATTGTTTTAGCAAGGTCAGTCAACAGGTCGGAAGCCTTTCGTGACTTGACCACTATATCATCCATGTATGCTTCTACATTCCGACTGATTTGAGTGAGCAAACACTTCTGAATCATCCTCATGAATGTGGCTCCGGCGTTCTTGAGACCGAATGGCATGGTGACATAATGAAGCACCGAATGGAGTGATGAACGCTGTTTTAATCTCATCGGGTCCATACAGACGGATCTGATGGTACCCGGAATAGGCGTCTAAAAAGACAACCTCTCACATCCCGCAGCTTGAGTCGACTATTTGGTCAATGCGAGGAAGAGGGAAATGATCTTTCGGGCAGGCCCGATTGATATGCTTGAAATCGATGCACATGCACAATGACTTGTCCTTCTTGGGGACCATGACGACATTGGCGAGCCACTCGGAGTGGTAGATCTCTCGGATGAACTCTGCCGCTAAGAGCCGAGCCACCTCCTCGCCAATGGCCTTTCTCTTCTGGACGGCGGACCGCCGAAGATATTCTTTAACCGGTTTGAATTTTGGGTCGACTCGTGGCGATGCTCGGCCAGCTCCACAGGAACACCCGCACGCGTCAATGACTTCCATGCAAAGATGTCCCAGTTCTCACGGAGGAACTGGATGGCGCTTCTTCCTATTTTGAGTCGAGTGTTGTTGAGATGTTGGTCGGAGCAGCATTGGGATCGGTCGGGTGAATGTGAACCTGTTTCGTCTCACCATCGACTAAAATGCTGACTCGATGGCGAGCTTCTTAGCTCGCAACAAATCACTTGGATCTGCAGTTTTACGATACTCTTGTAGCTCTACCATCGCAACCGAGCATCGGCGATCTTAGAGCCTTTCTGGAAGCACTCTTCCGCCTTCTTCCGATTGCCGTTCACGGTGATCACGCCTTTGGGACCAGGCATCTTCAGTTTAAGATACACGTAACATGGTCGGGCCATGAAGCGTGCATAAGTCGGCCTTCCCGAATAGCGTGATAAGCGCTCTGAAATTCCACGACCTCAAAGGTCAACTTTTCTTTCCTAAATGCTTGAATCACCAAAACTACATCAAGGGCAATTTGGCGAGTGACTCAGCCTTCTTTCCGTGAATGACTCCGTGGAAGCTCATATTCTTGGTCTTTGAGTCCGGACATCGGAATGCCCATTCCTTTCAACGTCTCCGCGTACAATATGTTCAGGCCACTACCACCATCCATCGGGACTTTGGTCAGTCAGTGCCCTCAACAATCGGGTCGACCACCAATGCTTGGCTCCCAAGGGTGGCAATGTCGTCGGGTGATCAGGGGGTCGAATGTGATGGCGGTGCAGGACCATTTTAGATAATTGGGTGTCGCCGGAGCAACCAAGTTCACTTCCCGATTGATAACCTTCAATCGACTTTTGCTTTCGACGTCAGCAAAAATCATCAGGGTGGAATTGACCTGGGGATATCCATCATCACTGTCATTTTTGTCCTCAACTTTGTCTGTTTCCTTATCCTTGTCCTTGAGCTGTTTCCCTTGGAACTGCTGAATCAAGAGCCGACACTGTCGAGTGGTATGTTTCGGGTAAATGAGTTTACCCTCTTCATCTTTCTTTGTATGAATATGACATGGCTAATCCAACACGTCGTTTCCATCCTGGTCTTTCAACTTCTTGGGGTTCCAAGGACCCTTGGGTTTCCCCTTGAACTTTCCCCTGGGTCACAGCCAAGGCCTCTCCGGAGCGGTGGCTCGGCTTTGCGCTTCCGCTTCCATTGGAATTTCCTCCGCTTGGCCTCATTGGCGGCCGATTTATATTTACCACTCGGAGCCGATCCTCTTCTTCACCATTTGCATACTTGGTGGCAATCTCCATCATCCGACTCAGGTCATATCTCGGTTCGACCAAATTTCAAACTCAACTCTCTGTTCTTGACACCTTCTTTGAAGGCACAGTACTGGTGATCAGATACATTCTCGACTGTGTGGTGCAAAGTGATCCACCTCTGGATATAATCTCTCAAAGTTTTACTCGACTTTTGCACACACGACTGCAACTCCGTCAATCCTGCTGGTCGTTTGCAAGTTCCTTTAAATGTCCTGACAAACACTCGGGCAAGATCTTCCCAAGTGTAAATCTTCTTTGGGTGCTAAGCGATTCAACCACTCCTGGTTGAACCCTCCAACATAAGAGGCAAATGTTTCATGGCTACCTCATCGTTGCCACCGCCGATCTGAACAACCACTCGGTAATCTTGAGCCAAGTGTCGCTTGGATTCACCAGTGAACTTACTGACTCCAGTCGCCAACCTGAAGTTGGGAGGAATCACCGCGGCTCTGATGGCTCTGCTGAAACACTCTGGTCCCGAGACATGAACTCTGCTGTTGGAGGGAACATCTCTATCATGGCCGTCTCGGTGAGCTCTGTTCTGTCAACCAAACCTTGAGCGATAATAGATCTCGCATCAAAGCACGGTTCCACAGGGTCGACTGGAACTCTTAAGCCCAACACCTTGTCTTTGGCGTCTGTCGTCCTGCTGCCGAGGAGTGCATGATCCACCCCTTGGGGAGGAGTGGGCACCGGCGTCGATCGTTGCGATCGAATCGGTGCTCATACTGCTTTCGCGGCCCTTGTATCGATCATCACGCCGCTTCACGTTCCTCACGCCTCGGGGCGATCTCGGACTATGGGCTGATCGACTGAATTCGCAGCGACGGATCGGCTGTGAATCTTGTTCATGATCGTGATACAACTGAGTTTTGATCTCCTGCCGCCCGAGCAGATCTCGATTTGCAGCAAACCTCTACCCGCCTCTGTTGGGAAGGCTGAATTGACTACGCTATATGGGCGGCGGTACCGCTAAGTTCTGAATCGGAGTTCGATATACGAGTTGGCGGTTGAAAGAGCCGACGTCGATGGATTCTCGAACCCTTGATCGCGCGCCATTGCCGAGTACTCACTTGAAGGTTCTCCGGTCGAGTGCGCTCGGCCAGTTGGCTGTTGCGCGCATCCTCCAAGGCATGAGCCTCGGGGGTTTCTCCAACGATAGGAGTGTGAAGTGCATCCATGTTCCGACGGCGAAGCTCCTCCCTCTGGAGCGAAGTGAGGGGCTCGGGCAAGTACTCTTCGTGGGCTTGCTCCGGATCGCCTCCACCGTCACCTCCGTTGGTGCGGGTGAATCCGGGGGCTGCGTGGTCCATCGACCATCAGAACCTCTGCCGCCGGGTCACTGCTATCGCATTCGGACGCAGTCTCTGCGGAGCCAGTCGACAGGTCGAACATGCCGTAGAGACATTCGTCGGGCTCGATTGTCGCGACTTGGGGTGTGGCCGACTGGCGGGCCATCACATGCCTCACCCACCGCTGAAGCCTCGACCGACCGAGCAGCTTGCGCGGTGGGAGGCCCAGGAGTGAAGACGGCAGAACCGACCCATCTTGGGTCGACGGTTGCCTTGAGGAGGGCCGCCATGGACACACGCAGCGAAAGTGCGTCGCCCATGGACGGGGAGCGCGTCCACGTCGAGTGGAGCCTCCACGAAGCCAAGCGGAGTCGTCGGCGACGAGCGTGAAACGCACCGAGACGGATCTCGTGGCCGTCAACCGTAACTCCACTTGAAACCATGATGTAGGAGATCGAAAGAATCCCAACTTCTCCAACAAATCGCTAGAACACCGCCCCAAGGTGGGAGCCAACCGTCGTGGTTCTAAGTCGGACAAGAGAATGGGGGTAGGTATGGAGAGGCAAGTTCCTAGCTATGGAGTAGTTGTATACGCAAAAGTTCTGAGTTCAGGCCCTTCTCGGAGGAAGTAATAGCCCTCGTCTGAGCCCGGAGGCGGTCAACTGGATTATATGCGTATGTGTTACGAGTGCGAACCCTTCTACCGTGGAGGGTGGCTTATATAGAGTGCGCCAGGACCCAGCCCATTACGTAGCGAGAGGGTTTAAGGTGCGTTAAGGCTAGGCGTTCTTGGTAACGCCTTACATAAAAGTGTCATTAAGATCATAAAGACTATTTAACTACTGAGACCGTTTGGGCACCGAGTGGCTCTTGGACTCCTGGTGGTCGAGTGGGTCTTCATGGTCGAGTGTCTTTGAATCTGTCGAGTGGAAACCTACCAGGTCGACTGGAAGGCTGCTTCTCTTGCGAGTGTCCTTGTGGAGGGTACCTTTGGGCAGGTCTATGACCCTACCCCAGGTACATGACTTCATCAGGTTCTCCCTCCTTAGGCCATCCATATCTTCCAGAGTGACAACCTAAAGAGATCTTTACTTGAATCACTTAACCAAGCTCAAAAGGATGGCCCTGATCCTGGGAAGAGATCCAAATGGGGGCCTGTGTTGACACAGAAACCTGCTACCAGAGGACATGGGAATGTAAATATCATGGAGAAAGCTGTTGCATATAAGAGGAAGCAAAATTTGGAGATTCCAAAAACCTTCAAAGGTAAATCATTCTCTACTGTTGATAAGTCCATTCTTGCTAATCAAATGGAACAAATGAACTTAATAATTAGAGGTGACGAGTCTCAGAAGAACAACACCATTGAAGAGATGATAGCTGAGGAGAAAGAAAGATGCCTGGTTTTTGCCAGCAATAATCCTGAAATTACTCTCCCTTATAATTTAGACAATGATCAAAATGATTTAGTTGGTACACCTGTGAGTGACCTTTTCTCTGAGCCAGTTGGCACTGCTATTGCTTCGAGGAAAACACCCACTATCCTAACTAAGGTCAAGCCTTGTGGCTTATATCATCCTTTTAAAATTACTTAATACATGATAGGTCTTATTATTAGGGGTCTTGGACAACCTGGGAAAATTCAGTGCCTTTGTGATACCATTGCTAAGACTAATCCTGATTTTATTGGATTTCAAGAAACAAAAAGAGAAATCATTTCTGAGGGTTTCCTCAAAGCTATTGATAGACTTGACAACTTTGTTTGGCATTTCTTGCCTGTTGCTAACACTGCTGGAGGGATTCATTTGGGCTTGAAGAAAAACATTTTTGAGGTGATTGGTTTTGTTAACCAAAGATTCTCTATTACTGCCACTATTAAAAATAAGAATTATGGCTTTGTGTGGCAAATGGTGCTGGTTTATGGCTCTGTTATCCTTAATTTACAATTGACCTTATTGCTGAATTACATGATATTTTGACTAATGCTTCTTATCCTATCATGATTTGTGGAGATTTTTAACTTGGTTAGGAGTGAAGCTGATAAAAGCAGTGGATTGATTAACCAGCAAACTGCATTTCTATTTAATGACTGGATCAATAGATGGGGCCTGATGGAGATCTCTATCTCCAACAGAGTTTTCACCTGGTCTAATAACCAGGTTTCCCCTATTTTTACTATACTTGACAGGGTGTTCACTTCTGTGGACTGGGATGCCCATTTTCCTCTATCATCCTTGTCAGCACTCCCTAGAGTTGGGAGTGACCACACACCCCTGGTTCTTGATACTGGGGCAAGAGCCCCCTCTAACCCCAAAGTATTTAGATTTGAAAAATGGTGGCTGTCTCAGCCAGGGTTCCATCAGATGATCACAGAAGCTTGGAATTATGTGTCCTCCTCTAGCTCTTCAGCTGACAATTGGCTGGCTAAGACTAGGGTTCTCAGGAAAAAAAGGGTGGAGTATTAACAGGGAAACAACCATGAAAAAAGGCACTCCTTATGGAGTTTGATATCCTTGATGTCCTATCTGAATCTCAACAACTTCCTGTTGCTGATTTTGATAGGATGAAGGATATTAAGAAGGAACTAGATGAGATTTGGAAAAAAGAGGAAACTGCCCTCTGGCAGAGGTCTAGGGACAGGAAAATTCTAGAAGGAGATAGAAACAACACCTACTTACAAGCTCTTGCTAATCATAGGCATAGGAAGAACCACCTCACTGAGCTGAATAGCTCTACTAGGGTTGTTACTTCTACTAATGATATGCTTGAGGTGGCTACTTCTTTTTTATAAAGATTTATTTGCATTGAACCTAAACCTGACATCCACTTGGATGTTGATTTCTGGTCCATTGATGAAATGGTTAGTGATGAAGAGAGATAACTTTTAGAGAGACCTTTTTCTGAAGAGGAAATTAAACAAGCTATTATGAGCTCTTATGCTAGTGGTGCTCCTGGACCTGATGGCCTATCCTTATTATTTTACCAAACCTTTTGGGAGCTGATCAAAAATGATTTTATGTGGATGGTTAGAGACTTTGAGAGTGGCACCTTAGATATGTATAAGCTGAACTATGCCATTATTACCCTCATACCTAAAGTGCCTCAAGCTAGAGACATGAAGAATTTTAGGCCTATTAGCCTGAGCAATTGTGATGTCAAGATCTTTTCTAAAGCTATGACAACTAGGGCTTCCCCTCTTTGTGACAAGTTAATTTCTTCTAATCAGATTGCCTTTATTTAAGGGAGATTTAAATTGGAAAGTGTACTTATGGCCCGTGAGGTTATTCATGAGATTCATAGGTCTGGTTCTAGTGGTTTAATTCTTAAGCTTGGCTATGAGAAAGCTTATGATAGAGTCAGTTAGAATTTCTTGGAAGAAATGCTTCTTTCTAGAGGTTTTGGTAGTAAATGGGTTGGTTGGGTTCTTTCTACTATCCATCAAGGGACCTTTCAGGTCACAATTAATGATGCTAATGGCCCCCACTTTGCTTGGAGGAAAGGCTTGAAACAAGGTGATCCTCACTCACCTTTGCTGTTTTACTTGGTAGCTGATGTCTTTTCTAAGATGCTACATAAAGTTGTCAATAGAGGTTTAATTTGTGGGCTCCTACCTCATGCCATTCCTGGTGGGGTTGCAAGCCTGCAATATGCTAATGATACTATCCTTTTCCTTGACAATTCTTTAGAATGTGCCAAAAAATTGAAATGGATCCTAACTTGTTTTGAGAAACTTTCTAGTTTGAAGATTAATTTTCATAAGAGTGATTTGCATACCATTAATGTCTTTGAACAATTATCTAAAGATTTTGCTCAAGTCTTCTGTTGCCAGTTTGGGGATTTCCCCTTTAAATACTTGGGAGTTCTGCATTTTAAAAATCTTAGAAGAGAGGATCTTCAGCCCATTATAGATAGAATTATTAAGAATATAGCTGGGCGTGGCTGGGGAGACATCTCTCCTACAGGGGAAAATTGATCCTTCTTACTACCTGCATTGCCAGCATCCCTACCTACTTGATGTCTATTGTGAAATTTCCCAAATGTGCCATTGATATGATTTCCTCTAAAATGTCCCACTTCTTCTGGGGCAATGTGGGGGGAAAACCATAAGTACCATCTTGCTAATTGGGGACTGATTTCTAGAAAGAAAGAATTTGGTGGTTTGGGGGTTCCTAATATTAGGGATTTTAACATGGACCTTTTGGCTTCTTGGGGAAAAAGAATTTATGATGGTAGAGATAGTGATTGGAAGAAGATTATTGCATTCAAATATAATCTAATAACCCCAACTTCTTTAATACTAGGGCTGCTCTGGGCTCTCCTTTCCTGAAAAGCATCTCTTGGGCCCTTGCAGCAGCAAAAAACTTCTACAGGTGGATCCCTGGAAATGGCAAGAACATTGCCTTCTGGCATGAGTTTTGGATTGGGGACTATTCTTTAAAAACTGCATTTTGGGACCTGTTTGACATCTATCAACAACGGGAGGCTACTCTTGCACAGGTCTTGGTTGGAGGAGAACTCCAACTTACCTTTAGGAGATGTGTTGATGAGGGGGTTATGGCTAGATGGGTTGCTCTCATCAATACAATTAGCCAGGTTGTTTTGTCTGATATTCCAGACTAGCCTATATGGATGTTGGAATCTTCTAGCCAATATTCGGTCAAGTTATTTTTCAAACTGATCAATTTGGGGGAATCCCATATGAGATTAAAGATTATATATGTAAAATTAAAGTCCCCCCAACATTCACATATTTCTGTGGCTGATATACTATAACAAGAGCTTGACCAGAGATAATTTAGCCAAACACAGACATGTAGAAGACAAGACTTGTGTCTTTTGTGATGAATTGGAGACAATAGAACATCTTTTCTTTGATTGTATTGTAGCTAGGCTAGTCTGGTAGTTTGTTGCTGAATGCTTTAACATTTCTACACCTGATTCTTTTGTTTCGCTTTCTTCCTTTTGGAAGAAGAGAAAACATGTGAAGCTTTGAACATCACTACTTCTGCTGCCTTGTGGAGCTTATGGTGTTTGCAAAATGATTTTGTTTTCCAGGGGCGAAGATGGCGAAGTATATGTAGTGCTTTGGATCTATTGGTAGCAATGATCACATGGTGGAAAATCGTATGTTCAGAGGCTCAGGGTGCGCTTCTTCTCCGGTGTTTAAGGCTCTTGGACCACCGAAGAGGGGAGTTGCTTAGGATCGCGTGGAGTCAATGAGCACCTGGATGCGTGGGGTTTCTATTGATGGATTGCCCATCCTTATCTTTGATCTACTGTGCTATCCCATCTCTATCCCCGGGCCCTTTATCCCGCTGGAAACTACTTTGTGCACTAAACTGATGTAATAGGGTAGCCTAAGAACCCTTAGTTGTTTCCTTCTGTGGCAGCTACTCTCCGGTTGTCGCTGAGCGCTGTTAACTGTCTGATGTTATGGTTTTGCCTTGGCTTTAATACAAGTTGGAGCGGAGGAAATCCCTTTCGTTTCAAATTTTTTTTGAAATTTGAATCATTTGTTTCGAATTTTTCATAAAAAATGAGCTCCGTGGAGCTCGAGCACTAAAACACACTTCTGTTTGTTTTTTTAGTGTTTTGGCTCCCGGGACCACGTGCTCCCGCATGAACATTGACTTAAAAAAAGTAGTAAAATGTTTTCAAAAAAGTCTGAATATTTTTGTGGATGTTCGTGTTAGTGTCACAAGCATGCTTGACAATTTTCATGCGAAACTGAGCAATAGTGTTTCATCGGTGAAAAAACAAATATGGGGTAACATTTGTTGTTCAATTTGTTTCTTTTTGTACAGACCAAAATGTTTAACATTTTGCATAAATTTTGCAGGTAGCATTTAGATGTGACTATGAATACATAAGAAATTTGTTAGGATTATTTTGACATTTCAAAAATCATTTTGGCAGCACGTGCTCCCAGGAGCCAAACTGCATTTTCGCCTCAATGGCTTGTGTCTTAGAGCATCTCTAGGTGAGCCGCTATAATCTCGTTTTGCGAGCACTTTTTGTCCGGCGCAGAACAGATATGCAAAATTGTCTTGCAAATTTTAAAATTAAGTTAAACATGTTCCCACTACATTTTAGATAGTCCGGACCACGTCGGAGTTCACACACACATAGTTTGCACGCGCGCGCACGCACACACACACTATAATAAATCCTAGACGGCGGGCGACGACGACTCACATGATGAGGACATCACTACCATAGTTACACCCACAACCCCTACTGTTACTTACATGGGACCAATTACTAGAGCTCGCGCACGTCAATTAAATTACCAGGTACTTCCGTTTCTTGGTAACAATTTAATGTTCATGAGAATATGATGCTGCCTAAATTGGATGCATTTGTTTTGCTTACAAATGAAGGGCTTAGCTTGGACAATAAGGATGAGCATTGGAGCATGATCAAGCATGGAGATGATGGCATGTGCAAGGGGAAACAAGAACAAAATTTCTGGTGGGGTTTTCAGCACTAGGGAGTCATCATGATGACATACAAGGACATGGACGAAATATACAAGATGCCCTTTCATAAATTCATCCATTTCTCATTATAGGTGTTGCGCCGACTTATTTTTAGGCAATATCCATATAATTTTGAAATACTACTTGTAGGCTATCTTTTAGAGTCCGTATTGTAGGGGAAATGACTCAGGAGGTGTTTTAGTCCCACCTTGGCCAAGGGGGGGGGGGGACTGAATCCCCTCTCTTTCACCCTATAAATATAGCCCTTAATGCACCATTTAGACTTTGGGTTTTGTTTAGATTAAAAGTTCGCCCTAGCTACAACTTCGCGTACTTTGTTTGTGTTCTACGACCAGACAAAGACGTCATAGAACCCTACCTTCATTAATAAAGCTTGGTGGTCAATAACCTCTTGGAGTTGGTTTAGCGATTGCTAAGGCGCGACGTCCTCGCACGTTCATAGTCGAATCATCAAAGTATACTCCACTGAAAATGATAGCCACCATCTCATCGAAAGATGGGTCACCTTTGCCTCTATCATTGATACGTCCATTTTGCATCAGGCTTTTATATTGATATCTATTGCATTATGGGTTGTTATTACACATTATAGCACAATACTTATGCCTTTCCTCTCTTATTTTGCAAGGATTACATGAAAAGGAAGAATGCAGGCAGTTGGAATTCTGGACTGGAAAAGGAGCAAATCTGAGAGACCTATTCTACACA
This sequence comes from Aegilops bicornis, assembly GCA_021605145.1. Lineage (NCBI taxonomy): Eukaryota > Viridiplantae > Streptophyta > Magnoliopsida > Poales > Poaceae > Aegilops > Aegilops bicornis. The sequence goes on from CM038670.1 coordinate 570,771,039, forward strand.
ACTCCAAAGGTCCTGAAAATTTACAGAGAATTATTTTCGAATATATAAAAAATATTGGGCGAAGAAAGTACCAGAGGGGACCCACCAGGTAGCCACAAGGGTGGGGGCGCGCCCTACCCCCTGGGCGCGCCCCCTGGCTTGTGGGCCCCCTGGCAGGCCTCCGGTGCCCATCTTTAGCTATATGAAGGGTTTTGACCTGGAAAAAATCAAGAGGAAGCTTTCGGGACGAAGCGCCGCCGTCTCGAGGCGGAACTTGGGCAGAACCAATCTAGGGCTCCGGCGGAGCTGTTCTGCCAGGGAAACTTCCCTCCCGGAGGGGAAAATCATCGTCATCGTCATCACCATGATCCTCTTATAGAGAGGGGGTCAATCTCCATCAACATCTTCACCAGCACCATCTCCTCTCAAACCCTAGTTCATCTCTTGTATCCGATCTTTGTCTCAAAACCTCAGATTGGTACCTATGGGTTGCTAGTAGTGTTGATTACTCCTCGTAGTTGATGCTAGTTGGTTTATCCGGTGGAAGATTATATTTTCAGATCCTTAATGATAATTAATACTCCTCTGATCTTGATCATTAATATGTTTTGTGAGTAGTTACGTTTGTTCCTGAGGACATGGGAGAAGTCTTATTATAAGTAATCATGTGAAGTTGGTAATCGTTCGATATTTTGATGAGATGTATGTTGTCTCTCCTCTAGTGGTGTTATGTGAAGGTCGACTACATGACATTTCACCCTGATTTGGGCCTAGGGTAAGGCATTGGGAAGTAATAAGTAGATGATGGGTTGCTAGAGTGACATAAGCTTAAACCCTAGTTTGTGCATTGCTTCGTAAGGGGCTGATTTGGATCCATTTCATGCTATGGTTAGATTTATCCTAATTCTTCTTTTGTAATTGCGGATGCTTGCGAGAGGGGTTAATCATAAGTGGGAGGATTTTCCAAGTAAGGACAACACCCAAGCACTGGTCCACCCACATATCAAATTATCAAAGTAACGAACGTGAATCATATGAGCATGATGAAAACTAGCTTGACAATAATTCCCATGTGTCCTCGGGAGCGCTTTGCTTTATATAAGAGTTCGTCCAGGCTTGTCCTTCGCTACAAAAAGGATTGGGCCACCTTGCTGCACCTTAGTTGCTTTTGTTACTTGTTACCCACTACGAATTATCTTATCACACAACTATTTGTTACCGATAATTTCAGTGCTTGTAGAGAATACCTTGCTAAAAACCGCTTGTCATTTCCTTCTGCTCCCCGTTGGGTTTGACACTCTTACTTATTGAAAGGACTATGATAGATCCCCTATACTTGTGGGTCATCAACGCTCTTTTCTGGTGCCGTTTCCGGGGAGTGAAGCGCCTTTGGTGAGTGGAATTTGGTAAGGAAACATTTATATAGTGTGCTGAAATTTACTGTCACTTGTTACTATGGAAAATAATCCTTTGAGGGGTTTGTTCGGGGTATCTTCACCCCGACTGGAAGTGCAAAGAGTTGCCCCTCAACCTACTGAACCTACTGAAAATATTTATTATGAAATTCCTTCGGGTATGATAGAGAAACTTCTAACTAATCCTTATGCAGGAGATGGAACATTACATCCTAATATGCATCTAATCTATGTGGATGAAGTTTGCGGATTATTTAAGCTTGCAGGTTTGCCCGAGGATGACGTCAAGAAGAATTTCTTACCTTTATCTTTGAAGGAGAAGGCATTGACATGGTATAGGCTATGCGATGATATTGGTACTTGGAACTACAACCGATTGAAATTGGAATTTCATCAGAAGTTTTATCCTATGCATCTAGTTCATCGTGATCAGAAATATATTTATAATTTTTGGCCTTGTGAAGGAGAAAGTATCGCTCAAGCTTGGGGGAGGCTTAAGTCAATGTTATATTCATGCCCCAATCATGAGCTCTCAAAATAAATTATTATTTAGAACTTTTATGCTCGGCTTTCTCGTAATGATCAATCCATGCTCGATACTTCTTGTACTGGTTCTTTTATGAAGAAGACTATTGAATTGAAATGGGATTTATTAGAAATAATTAAACGCAACTCTGAAGATTGGGAACTCAACGAAGGTAAGGAGTCAGGTATAAACCTTAAGTTTGATTGTGTTAAATCTTTTATGGATATCGAAACTTTTCGTGAATTTAGCACTAAATATGGACTTGACTCTGAGATAGTAGCTTCTTTTTGTGAATCATTTGCTACTCATGTTGATCTCCCTAAGGAGAAGTAGTTTAAATATCATCCTCCCATTGAAGTGAAAGTAGTAGAACCTATTAAAGTTGAAGAAGAAACCATTACTTATAATGTTGATCCTAGTGTTCCTACTGCTTATATTGAGAAACCACCTTTTCCTGTTAGGATAAAGGATCATGGTAAAGCTTCAACCGTGGTTCGAAAGAGTTATACTAGAACACCTACGCCCCCTAAACAAATTAAAGTTGAACCTATTATTGCTATGTTTAAAGATCTCTTGGTCGATAATATTGATGGGCATGTTATTTATTTCTGTGATGAAGCTGCTAGAATTGCCAAACCCGATATTAAAGATAAACATAGGCCTATTGTTGGCATGCCTGTTGTTTCTGTCAAAATAGGAGATCATTGTTATCATGGCTTATGTGATGTGGGTGCAAGTGTGAGTGCAATTCCTTTTACTTTATATCAAGAAATTATGAATGATATTACACCTGCTGAAATAGAAGATATTGATGTTACTATTAAGCTTGCTAATAGAGATACTATATCACCAATTGGTATTGTTAGAGATGTTGAAGTCTTGTGTGGGGAAATAAAATATCCTACTGATTTTCTAGTTCTTGGTTCTCCACAAGATGACTTTTGTCCCATTATATTTGGTAGACCTTTCTTGAACACTACGAGAAAGAAATTTTTACTGTCAGTTTTGGGGATGTGTCTCATGATTTTAATTTCTCTAAATTTCATAGACAACCCCATGACAAGGAACTGCCTAGTAAGGATGAAATTATTGGTCTTACTTCTATTGTTGTGCCTCCTACTGACCCTTTAGAACAATATTTACTAGACCATGAGAATGATATGTTTATGAATGAAAGGAAGGGATTAGATGAAATATTCTTTAACCAAATGCTTGTTTTGAAACACAACTTGCCTGTTAAAATCCTTGGAGATCCTCCTCCACCCAAGGGTGATCCCGTGTTTGAGCTTAAGCAATTACCCGATACTTTGAAATATGCTTATTGATACTTCTCCAACGTATCTATAATTTATGAAGTATTCATGTTTTTATATTATCATTCTTGGATGTTTTACAATCATTTATAGCAACTTTATATCATTTTTTTGGGACTAACCTATTGACCGAGTGCCCAGTGCCAGTTGCTATTTTTTTCTTGTTTTTTACATCGCAGGAAATCAATATCAAACGGAGTCCAAACACCGAGAACTTTTTGTGGATTTTTTATGGACCGAAGACATCCAATGGGCAGAGTAGCACCTGGGGGGGGGTGCCCCGAGGAGGGACAACCCACCAGGGCGCACGTGGGGGCCCAGGCGCGCCCAGGTGGGTGATATGTCTCCGTCGTATCTATAATTTTTTATTGTTCCATGCCAATATTATATAACTTTCATATACTTTTGGCAACTTTTTATACTATTTTTGGGACTAACATATTGATCTAGTGCCCGATGTCGATTCTGTTTGTTGCATGTTTTTTGTTTCAGAAAATCCATATCAAACGGAGTCCAAACGGGATAAAAGCAGCGGAGATTTTTTTGGAATATATGTGAAATTTGGCAAGTGGAATCAACGCGAGACGATGCCCGAGGGGCCCACGAGGGTGAGGGGCGCGCCCCAGGGGGTCAGGCGCGCCCTGGGCCCTCGTGGCCACTCCGTAAGGCGGTTGGTGCCCTTCTTTCGCCGCAAGAAAGCCAATATCCGGATAGAAATCGTGTCCAAATTTCAGCCCAATCGGAGTTATGGATCTCCGGGAATATAAGAAACGGTGAAAGGGAAGAATCTGGAGTGCAGAAACAGAGAGAGACAGAAAGACAAATCCAATCTCGGAGGGGCTCTCGCCCCTCACATGCCATGGAAGCCAAGGACCAGAGGGGAAACCCTTCTCCCATCTAGGGAGAAGGTCAAGGAAGAAGAATAATAAGAAGGGGGGCTCTCTCCCCGTCTCTCCCGGTGCCGCCGGAACGCCGCCAGGGCCATCATCATCACCGCAATCTACACCAACACCTCCGTCATCTTCACCAACATCTTCATCACCTTCCCCCATCTATCTACGGCGGTCCACTCTCCCGCAACCCGCTGTACCCTCTACTTGAACATGGTGCTTTATGCTTCATATTATTATCCAATGATGTGTTGCCATCCTATGATGTCTGAGTAGATTTTCATTGTCCTATTGGTAATTGGTGAATTGCTATGATTGGTTTAATTTGCTTGTGGTTATTTTGCTGTCCGTTGGTGCCCATCATATGAGCGCGCGCGTGGATCACACCATAGGGTTAGTTGTATGTTGATAGGACTATGTATTGGAGGGCAAGAGTGACAAAAGCTTCAACTTGGCATAGAAATTGATGCATACGGGATTGAAGGGGGACCAACATATCTTAATGCTATGGTTGGGTTTTACCTTAATGAACGTTAGTAGTCGCGGATGCTTTCTAATAGCTCCAATCATAAGTGCATAGAATTCCAAGTCAGGGATGACATGCTAGCAGTGGCCTCTCCCACATGAAACTTGTTATCGGTCTAGTAAATTAGTCAATTGCTTAAGGGACAATTTCGCAACTCCTACCACCACCTTTCCACACTCGCTATATTTACTTTAGTTGCTTATTTACTTATAACAGCCCCTAGCTTTTATTTACGTGTTCTTTACTTTCTTACAAGCCTATCCAAAAACACCTACAAAGTACTTCTAGTTTCATACATGTTCTAGGTAAAGTAAACGTTAAGCGTGTGTAGAGTTGTATCAGTGGTCGACAGAACTTGATTTGTTCTACCTTTAGCTCCTCGTTGGGTTCGACACTCTTACTTATCGAAAACTGTTGCGATCCCCTACACTTGTGGGTTATCAAGACCTTTTTTAGTGCCGTTCTTAGGGAGTCATAGCGTGGGGTGAATATTCTCGTGTGTGCTTGTTTGCTTTATCACTAAGTAATTTTTATTTGCTGTTCTTAGTTGTTCTCTATCTTTAGTTATGGATATTGAACACGAAATACCAAAAAATTAGGTGTACTTGCTGCTCATGGAGATGGGGAACCTCCTAAAACCCTCGATGCCGGTTATGTGAAAGATATTATGTACTACTTTAATAATCACGAAAACCCCATTCAATTATGTAATGGGAGTAACGTTGGATCAACGTGAATACTTTAGGGATTATCACTTGACTCAAAAAGGAAACTATTATGGGATCAAATTCATATATTGAAGTGGTATGCTAGACAACTATGCTTGAATTATGATTATACTTGTTGCTCTAGGATGAAGGCTCCACACCTTCCCTTTTCATGCAAATTTAATGATAATGAAACCTTAGCTTCTTATGCTAATGGTATATATGATTACTATGATGTGGAACAAATAGAAGAATTTGTTGCTTTTATGGGTGCTTATGAAATTGAATCTATTTTTAAAGAGTTTGAAGATTTTGATGATGCTGTTTATATACCTGAAAATTTAGCTATCCTGAAATATTGTTATGATAATTATGAATACAATTACGAAATTAATGCACTTATTGAGAAAGTCTCTGCTGTCCAAGAAGAGATTAATATTTTGCAGGAATCTATGGAAGAAGAAGTTGATAAAACTGTGAGCTCATTGGATGAAAAAGATGAGGAGGAGAGCGAAGAACAAAAGGAGGAAGAGCGGATTGATCACCCGTGCCCACCTTCTAATGAGAGTAACTCTTCAACTCATACATTGTTTAATTTCCCTTCATGCTTACCGAAGGATGAATGCTATGATAATTGCTATGATCCCGTTGATTCTTTTGAAATATCCCTTTTTGATGATGCTTGCTATGCTTGTGGCCAAGATGCCAATATGAATTATGCTTATGGTGATGAACTTGCTATAGTTCCTTATGTTAATCATGAAATTGTTGCTATTGCACCCATGCATGATAGTCCTATTATCTTTTTGAGTTCTCCCAACTACACTATATTGGAGAAGTTTGCTTTTATTAAGGATATATTGATGGGTTGCCTTATACCGTTGCACATGATGATTTTGATAGATATAATATGCATGTGCTTGCTGCTCCTACTTGCAATTATTATGAGAGAGGAACTATATCTCCACCTCTCTATGTTTCCAACACGATAAAATTGCAAGAAACTGTTTATACTATGCATTGACCTTTACTTTGTGTGCATGAATTGTTCTTTTATGACATGCCGATGCATAGGAAGAGAGTTAGACTTAGTCATTACATGATATATGTTGCTTTGTGCTCACTACTAAATGCCAAATCATTGCTAATTAAAATTGGCTTTGATATACCTTGGGATCCGGTGGATTCACTACTTGAGCACTATATGCCTAGCTTAATGGCTTTAAAGAAAGCACTGCCAGGGAGACAACCCGGAAGTTTTAGAGAGTCATTTATTTCTGTTGAGTGCTTTCATATAGTTTAAAAACAACAAAAATAAATAGGGGAACCCAAAACTTTTTCAAAAGGAAAAGTGAAAGTGAGAGAGACGAGCATTGTGAAAGTGGGGGACGTCCTTGAACTTTGTTCATGCTCACGGCAACTTAGTGAATCTTGATTACAGAAACTTTTCAACAAAAATAATTATCCCCTTGTACAATTCCATTATATTATAAAAATAATGTGCCAAGGTTTGCCTTTAGGATGTTTACAATACTTGTTGGTTTGTATGGTGCAGGACAGAAACTTTGGCTGTAGTGCGCGATTTTTACTTTTTTACTGGAACGTCAAATGGTTCTGATTCTTTTTGCACTTTCTTTATATACAAATTGTTTATTGTTCATAATTTTGGCATAATGTTTCAAGTATCATAAGTATGGTGAATGTTCAGATTATTACAGACTGTTCTGTTTTAGACAGATTCTGTTTTTGATGCATAGTTTGCTTGTTTTGATGAAACTATCAATTTATATCAGTGGATTAAGCTATGAAAAAGTTATATTACAGTAGACACAATGCAAAGACAAAATATGAATTGGTTTTCAACAGTACTTAGAGTAGTGATTTGCTTTATTATACTAACGGATCTTACCGAGTTTTCTGTTGAAGCTTTGTGTGGATGAAGTGTTCGATGATCAAGAAGGTCTCGATGTGAGAAGAAGGAAAAGAGGCAAGAGCTCAAGCTTGGGGATGCCCGAGGCACCCCAAGTAAATATTTAAGGAGACTCAAGCGTCTAAGCTTGGGGATGCCCCGGAAGGCATCCCCTCTTTCTTCAACAAATATCGGTATGTTTTCGGATTCGTTTCATTCATGTGATATGTGCAAATCTTGGAGCGTCTTTTGCATTTAGTTTTCATTTTCCTTTATGCACCATGCTGGTATGAGATAGTCCTTGGTTGATTTATAGAATGCTCTTTGCACTTCACTTATATCTTTTGAGTATGGCTTTATAGAATGCTTCATGTGCTTCACTTATATCATTTGAAGCTTGGATTACCTATTTCTCTTTACATAGACAAACACCCTTTGTAGAATGCTCTTTTGCTTCACTTATATTTGTTAGAGCGTGGGCATATCTTATGTAGAAAGAATTAAACTCTCGTGCTTCACTTATATCTATTTAGAGAGATGACAGGAACTGGTCATTCACATGGTTAGTCATAAAATCCTACATAAAACTTGTAGATCACTGAATATGATATGTTTGATTCCTTGCAATAGTTTTGCGATATAAAGGTGGTGATATTAGAGTCGTGCTAGTTGAGTAATTGTGAAATTGATAAATACTTGTGTTGAGGTTTGCAAGTCTCATAGCATACACGTATTGTGAACCGTTATGTAACGAAGTCGGAGCATGAGGTGTTTTTTGATTGTCTTCCTTATGAGTGGCGGTCGGGGACGAGCGATGGTCTTTTCCTACCAATCTATCCCCCTAGGAGCATGTGCGTAGTACTTTGTTTTGATGACTAATAGATTTTTGCAATAACTATGTGAGTTCTTTATGACTAATGTTGACTCCCTGGATTATACGCACTCTCACCCTTCCATCATTGCTAGCCTCTTCGGTACCGTGCATTGCCCTTTCTCACCTCGAGAGTTGGTGCAAACTTAGCGGTGCATCCAAACCCCATGATACGATACGCTCTATCACACATAAACCTCCTTATATCTTCCTCAAAACAGCCACCATACCTACCTATCATGGCATTTCCATAGCCATTCCGAGATATATTGCCATGCAACTTCCATCATCATCATATACATGACTTGGGCATTTATTGTCATATTGCTTTGCGTGATCGTAAGATAGCTAGCATGATGTTTTCATGGCTTGCACATCCCGGTACACCGTCGGAGGCATTTATATAGAGTCATATCTTTGTTCTAGATATCGAGTTGTAATATTGAGTTGTAAGTAAATAAAAGTGTGATGATCATCATTATTAGAGCATTGCCCCAGTGAGGAAAGGATGATGAAGACTATGATTCCCCCACAAGTCGGGATGAGACTCCAGACGAAAAAAATAAATAAATAAATAAATAAAAGAGAAAGGCCAAAAAAAGAGAAGGCCCAAAAAAAAGACGAAAAGAAAAAAATGAGAGAAAAAGAGAGAAGGGGCAATGTTACTATCCTTTTACCACACTTGTGCTTCAAAGTAGCACCATGTTCTTCATATAGAGAGTCTCTTGAGTTATCACTTTCATATAATAGTGGGAATTTTCATTATAGAACTTGGCTTGTATATTCCAGCGATGAGCTTCCTCAAATGCCCTAGGTCTTCATGAGCAAGCAAGTTGGATGCACACCCACTTAGTTTCAGTTTGAGCTTTCATACACTTATAGCTCTTAGCGCATCCGTTGCATGGCAATCCCTACTCCTCACATTGATATCTATTAATGGGCATCCCCATAGCCCGTTGATACGCCTACTTGATGTGAGACTTTCTCTTTTTTTGTCTTCTCCACATAACCCCCATCATCATACTCTATTCCACCTATAGTGCTATGTCCATGGCTCACGCTCATGTATTGCGTGAAAGTTGAAAAGGTTTGGGAAACGTCAAAAGTATGAAACAATTGCTTGGCTTGTCATCGGGGTTGTGCATGATGTGAATATTTTGTGTGGTGAAGATGGAGCATAGCAGGACTATATGATTTTGTAGGGATGAGCTTTCTTTGGCTATGTTATTTCAATAAGACATAATTTCTTGGTTGGTATGCTTGAAGTATTATTGTTTTTATGTCAAAGGATAGACTATTGCCTTGAATCACTCGTGTCTTAATATTCATGCCATGATTAGACATATGATCAAGATTATGCTAGGTAGCATTCCACATCAAAAATTATCTTTTTATCATTTACCTACTCGAGGACAAGCAGGAATTAAGCTTGGGGATGCTGATACGTCTCCGTTGTATCTATAATTTTGATTGTTCCATGCCAATATTATTCAACTTTCATATACTTTTTGGCAACTTTTTATACTATTTTTGGGACTAACATATTGACCCGTCAAGTGCCGATTCACATACATTGCATGTTTTTGGTTTCTAATATCCATATCAAACGGAGTCCAAACGGGATAAAAACGGATGGAGCTTATATTTGGAATATTTGGAAAATCTGGGAGAAAGATCAGCAGAAACGATGTCCGAGGTGGCCACGAGGCGAGGCCCACACCGTGCAGGGCGCGCCCCCACTCTCGTGGGCCACCCGTAAAGGCGGTTGATGCCCTTCTTGACAAGAAAGCTAATTTTGGTAAAAATCACAGCGAAGGTTTCGGTCCAATTGGAGTTACGGATCTCCGGATATAAAAGAAACGGTGAAAAGGCAGCGTAATGTAACGCAGTAAACAGAGAGAAACAGAGAGATAGATCCAATCTCGGAGGGGCTCTCGCCCCTCCCATGCCATGGAGGCCAAGGACCAGAGGGGAAACCCTTCTCCCATCTAGGGAGGAGGTCAAGGAAGAAGAAGACGAAGGGGCCCCCTCTCCCCTTCTCTTCCGGTGGTGCCGGAACGCCGCCGTGGCCATCGTCATCATCACCATGATCTTCACCAACACCTCCGCCATCTCCACCAACATCTCCATCACCTTCCCTCCTCTATCTACAGCGGTCCACTCTCCCGCAACCCGATGTACCCTCTACTTGAACATGGTGCTTTATGCTTCATATTATTATCCAATGATGTGTGGCCATCCTATGATGTCTGAGTAGATTTTCGTTGTCCTATCGGTGGTTGATGAATTGCTATGATTGATTTAATTTGCTTGTGGTTATGTTGCTGTCCTTTGGTGCCCATCATATGAGCTGGCGTGGATTACACCATAGGGTTAGTTGTTTGTTGATAGGACTATGTATTGGAGCGCAAGAGTGATGTGCTTTAACCTAGCATAGAAATTGATGCATACGGGATTGAAGGGGGACCAATATATCTTAATGCTATGGTTGGGTTTTACCTTAATGAACGTTAGTAGTTGCGGATGCTTGCTAGTTCCAACAATAAGTGCATAGAATTCCAAGTCAGGGATGACATGCTAGCAGTGGCCTCTCCCACATGAAACTTGCTATCGGTCTAGTAAAGTAGTCAATTGCTTAAGGGACAATTTCGCAACTCCTACCACCACTTTTCCACACTCGCTATATTTACTTTAGTTGCTTATTTACTTATAACAGCCCCTAGCTTTTATTTACGTGTTCTTTACTTTCTTGCAAGCCTATCCAAAAACACCTACAAAGTACTTCTAGTTTCATACTTGTTCTAGGTAAAGTAAACGTTAAGCGTGCGTAGAGTTGTATCGGTAGTCAATAGAACTTGAGGGAATATTTGTTCTACCTTTAGCTCCTCGTTGGGTTCAACACTCTTACTTATCGGAAACTGTTGCGATCCCCTATACTTGTGGGTTATCAGTGCCCATACTGCAGGGTCGCATCCGGGATCTTCTCGAAAGAGATATTGATCTGGTCACAGTAACGCAAGTAATGTTATTTCGCCGAACCCTGCCCTGTAAACGTCGTCCCCTCCATCTGTGGGAATTAAATCCGGAGGGAGTGCGAGCTATTCAACACTTCCTCGGCATGACGCCCAAGGAGATGTACAAATTGTACTTCGGACCACAAGCAGTGTGTCCGAATTCCACCGAGGACGCGAGTCTGAGCTTCAATCGTCCAGATACCCAAGTAAGTCGCCCTATGGCCGAACACGTTGTATTTCTTTTCATCATGACATCATTCTGAAAAGTTGCTCTTTGACCAAGACTGGATAACAAAGGCGAAGATGATCAGGTGTCCGGCCCCCCTCCCCGAGGTCTCACCGGATTCGATACTAGTCCGGATGTTGGAGCTTGCGCCCTACCAAGCGCCCTCAGGGGAGGATAAAGGTGGGAAGAAAGAGGCTAACGCTTCCGCGAAGGCGGACAACTGGGGAGAAGAAGCCAAAGCTCCCTCTCCCCAAGGAAGGAAAATGACCGCCTCTGAATGCCCGGAGACAATAGTCTCTAAACGGGGGAAGAAATCTTCGCCAGAGGCTCCTGGCCCAGGAGATATCCCGGCCGTCTGAAAGGTGCAGGGGACCAGCCCTCCATCGAGCTGTAAGTAAAAGAAAGGGTTTAATAGTAAAAAACATCATGCTTTACTTCTGAGGAGAATAACCGAAACATCCGTCTTGTAGTCCGGATCGTGACCCTTCTCGGCAGAGTTCGTCTTCGTGGGATCTTCCTCTGGAGATGATGGAGAGCGAAACGCCTCCCCACACCATCCCGCCTTACGAGGGGGGCGACCCCGAGGTGTCATCTCAGAGGGCTCCTCCCGATCTGGCAAGGCCAGAGGGTGATTCTCTGGCCACCCAAAGTCCTCAGTATCCGGCTCTTGGAGAGAGCAACCGGAAGGTCGGCTCACTTTGTCATGCGGTCGGATGCATCAAGGATCTGCTAGAGCAGGCGGCTATCTCAGAAGCGCACCGTGTGCTAATGGGCATGGTGGTTGAGAGGGTTTCATCCGCAGAAAGCGGGTTGCATGAAGCCTTTATGAGTCTGCTGAAAGGTTTTGAGGTACGCAAAGTGACATGTATTTTTAACAGTACCGCACATGTTTAAAACATGCCCTGTGCAGATAGTAGCCCCTGAGACTCTGGTTGCCGTCGGAAGCGGCGGTAAACAGAGGATCATAGTCGCAGGTAATAATCCAGGCGTCTTCATATGCAGGTGGCAGGAGCTCTGGTGGCTAGCCGGACTTGTGAGGTTGCCGAGCTAATGCGGCGACTTGATGCGGCAGAATCTTGACATCGTGCTTGTCAACAAGCGGCTTGACGAGGCGCAGGTATGTAATTTCTCCGGATTTCAGCATATGGTAAGAGGAGCGTAATGCGATTATCTTGAACATGTTGTGAAATGCAGATGGAGCTGCGGTGGTGGAGACCCTTGGTGAAACTTGCCCGAGCCAAAAGCAAGCCGGGAAAAGTGATGCGACCGCTCTAAAGGCGGCTGAAGAGCTGAGGGCCGAACAAGCTGCCCATTGCCAAAGTAAGGAGAAGATGGCCAAGATGGCCGTTGAGTTAAGTGATGCCGCCGACCGATACCGGCTTCTTGAGAAGGAAAGCCGAGCGAAGGCTGCGAATGGAGAAGGCCATGGTAGCGACCAAGGAATCCCGCTCTACAATTAGAGCGATGAAGGAGGAGCTGCGTCATGCCGGATATCGCGGTGGGAAGCCCTTTATGCTTTGTGGATGAAGTTTGTAGATCCTAAGTATGCTCCTCTGGACCGGCTGTGGAGTTCTACAGACGCCTATCTGGATTTGGCAGCGAGTGCTGCTGATGCGGTCGAGTTATTCAAGGATCAAAGAGATCGTGAAGTGGAGAAGCTATTCTGGTCGCAATTTAATGGTCCAACGCATCCGCTTCCTCTGAATGAGCGAATGGCCGAATGGGCCGAGCTCCATAGGTTGTCCGGACTCGCCATGAGGTCTGTTGTGGATCACCTGTGGCCGGCAGGGCCAAGGCCGAACAGTTACTTCAGCTTGGTGCAGTTCCTTGGCGCTGTGCCGCGCATCGACGCTATGAAGAGGTCGGCGTGCATTGAGGGTGCACGGATGGCGCTTGCCCGTGTCAAAACACACTGGGCGGAGATGGAAGCCACCGCAATTGCAGCCCTAGTTCGGCAATTAGCCGAGTAGTTGGCGAGCACTACTTTGATGAGGTCCTTGAAGGCGCTCGTTCAATAGAAGCGCAGTGCTCGAAGAATATTATGTTCGAATGACATGTATTCCCATTGAAAAACAATGTTTTATGAAATTATATAAAGGCTATTTTTATACTTTTTCCTAAAAGTGTTATGATGCCTCCTGTGCGGCCGTTTATGTATATGTTTATATAACCTGAAAGTTTGCGTTAAATCGGCTTCAGCCCCCATGCATATAATGCGGGGGTGTTCGCAGAAGACGCATATTCACACTTGATCCAACGTCTTGGTCCATTAAGGAGGTGATAGCGCAGCGAACTAGGCAATCGGACTATATTGCTTTAACACTTTCACTTAGCCATAGGAGTTTGAAAGTGGGGCTACTATATAGCCCCTGGTGGCTCCGCGCTCATACGAATGTGGGGCACGGTCATGCCTGGCCGGGAAACGGCCCTTCGTTAATGCGTAGGAATCCCGAAGATTCCGATAAGTCATCGAGTGGTTGACCAGTCTCCCGCTTTATCATGACGATCGGTTTTGGCTTTCTCTCTTGAGGTGCTCGTCCTGCTAGCGAGGCACAATCGCAGTAGTTCTCCTTGTGCCACCTTAGCCGATAGAGCGGAACGTAAGGTAGCAAAACACGGGAGCTGGGCAAACCCAACATTTGACCAAAGACATGATTCGGAGCTGAGGCATATAAGGCCTAACTCGCAACACCTAACACTCCCTAAGGTGTTCGGTCTTTGAAACATATACTGGGCTTAGGTGATGCCCTTGGATAATGAACTCATAGTGGCCAGGTACGAGCAATATTCTGACGTGGCCACATGCCAAGACGTCAGCATCCTTCTCGGTTGTATTGAGAATCCGGAGGATGTCAACAACAAAAGATAAAAAAAAGGTTTACGCAGGTCTTAATCTAAAGAGAAACCTTTATGCGGGTCCTCGCTGCACGTCTGCGCTGTGTCTACAGTATGCCGTATCCTGGACGGGTGTAGCACGATCGTCATCTGTAAAAGAGAGGTGCTCAGTGAAAAGTTGTTGTACAAAAATTTGGTTATTATAAATAAACCATGAAAAATTCGAGATGGGTAAAGATGAGCCGAATTATTGCGGCGAAGCCCCTGGTACCGTCTATACGGGTGTAACCATCGAACTAATATCTATCAATGATTGGCCGGACTCGTCTAACCGTGTCCGCGGTCCTAACGACCGGTCATCGTCTCTGGTGATGAGGCCGTCTAGTGTCCGGCTGTTAAAGCAGCCGTGCGTTCTTCTGCTCGGAACAAATGCTCAACATTTCCATGTACTGTGATGGTGCCGCGCGGACCGGGCATTTTAAGTTGGAGTAAAGCGTAATGCGGTATTGCATTGAAATGGGCGAAAGCCTCTCCTCCGAGTAGTGCTTGATAGCCACTTCGGAATGGAGCAATGTCGAAGGTTAACCTTTCGCTCCGGAGGTTGTCGGGCGAGCCGAACACAACCTTTAGCGCTAGAGAGCCCGTGCAGTGAGCCTTTGTGCTGGTATTACTCCCTTGAAGGTAGTATTACCGGCTGATGTTTGTTGGGTTTATCCCCATTTTGCAGACGGTGTCTGGTATATCGATTTAGATTACGCCGCCGTCCATAAGGACTCGAGTAAGGTGGTATCCGTTTACTATTGGGTCCAGCACCAAAGGCGGCCGATCCTTCTGCGGATACCTATTAGGTGATCCCTGCGATCGAAAGTGACCGGGCAGGCCGACCAGTGGCGGGACTCATGGGTGATGGGCTCTATGGCTCGTGTATTTCGGAGGGCGTATTTGCCTCTCCACTTTGTCACGTGGACAACATTTACTGTTTTGACTTATGGCGGGAATTTTTTCTGTCCCCCAGTGTCTTGCTAGCGAGGCGTATCCTCGTCCTCGCTCAGAGTATCCTCCCCCTTGTGTTCGGCGTTTAGCTTGCCAGCCTGCTTGAAGACCCAGCAATCTCTGTGGGTATGATTTGCAGGCTTGCCGGGGGTGCCGTGGATCTGACATAGTTTATCTAGAATTTTGTTTAGGCCGGTCGGTTCATCTCTGTTGCATTTAGAGGGCTTTTTCCGCTGACGGTCGAGAGCCTCTAAATCCGGTGTTTACCACTTTGTGTTGTGCAGGCTGTCTTCTTTATTCCGGTAGCTTGTTTTTCTTTGCCTTGTGTTTTCCATTGCCGTCCCGGACCTTGGATGTGCTTGGGTCGCTGGTGCTACTACGAGCTAACCAGCTATCCTCGCCCGCGCAAAAGCGGGTCATGAGGCTTGTTAGGGCTGCCATTGTTCTCGGCCTTTCCTGGCCAAGGTGTCTGGCAAGCCATTCGTCTCGAGCAACTGTGCTTGAAAGCTGCTAGGGCTTCATTAATAGGACGATCGACAATTTGGTTCTTCTTAGTGAGAAACCTGTTCCAAAGCTTTCAGGCTGACTCTCCGGGCTGTTGAATTATATGACTCAAATCATCAGCGTCCGGGGGTCTGTAACACCCCCAAAATTTTAACATGATTTGCTCAATAAAATTTTGCCAGGAAATTAAAATTTTTACTTTCTGAATTTTCTTTTGATTTCAGAACCTCTCCTTTCTTTGATATTATAGAGTTTTACCCCAAGTGAAAATTTCCAAATATGTTATTGGACTTGTTTATCTTCCCAAGACCATTTCATTTGATCAGTGGAATTATTTATAAGATTATTCTTTCCTGAACTTTATTTCCCTTAAAATGGTTTTTCATAAGTGTCAGAGCCTCATTTGCACTACAACCCTTTCAGAAAATCCTTTAAAATACTCATCAAAATTTGGGGATGTCATGTGATGTTTTCAAATCACTTGGATGCAAAAATATCTTTTATTCATTAAAGATTTTGAGCTCTACACCAAGTTTTCAAAATTGGTCCAGATTGCTCCTTTGCACTTCAACCCCTTTAAATAATTCTTTAAAATTTTTGCCAAGTATTTGGAGATGACAGTAGATGCATATGATTCATCTTTATGCAAAGACCGATGTATATTCTTTGCAAAATTTGAGCAAAACACCCTCTTTTGCTCTCTGGTCCAGTGAGGAGTTTTCTACTCCAACCATATTTTTACCTGCCCTAATCACCATGATTCTTTTTCGTGCTTATAGACCACTCTTAAAAACCCTGAAGTCCAGGAGAGTGGCCCCAATGGAGTGTTTTAGGTCCATGTTATGATAGCCTTTAATTTCTGTCCAAATCTAGTTTTCTCAAAAACTTGCACTAACAAGTTTCTGTCTTTGACAAACTAACCTTGCCACATTCACCTACACCTAAAGAGACTAGGATCTGGAGATTTTGGCCACCCCAAGAGTTGCCTAGATGCCCTTAGCATTTTATCGAACACCTTCTGTGCATGGCCAACTTTGGCATGGTTTTAGTTTGCACATTGGACTTGCTT
Source organism: Aegilops bicornis (assembly GCA_021605145.1). NCBI lineage: Eukaryota > Viridiplantae > Streptophyta > Magnoliopsida > Poales > Poaceae > Aegilops > Aegilops bicornis. Next base: position 570,787,816 of record CM038670.1, read on the forward strand.
GCTTTGCCTAACCAGCTTGTCTCATAGCTTTACCTTAGCCTATACCCCACCCTGCTAAACCCCTTGTGTATTGGAGCCCCCTGGCATGCCGTGGCATTTTGCCGAGTATGTAGCGTGTGTGCTCTGGGCGCGTCCAGAGCGCGCGTTTTGCACATGCGCGCGCAACCGAGCCGCCGCGTTCGCTACCCCGCGCCCTGGCCTTTGCCCGCCTGCAGAGCCACGCCCCGCCCTCAACCACTCGGCAGAACACTCCAAGCCGCCCTGGCACCCTACAGCGCCGCTGTCAGGGCCCTCTTGGCGGCATGCCGGCGTCCACAGTACATCTATGCCATGGACGGCGCCGCCCGAGCCAGAACTCCTCGCCAGCTTCCCTCGTGAGTAGGCCGTCCTTATCTCCAAGCCCGTCCGCTAGCACCGACCCTGCTCCGGCCATAGCCACGTCGCTCTGCCACAACAGAAGTGGTCGGCCGGCGATCTTATCCCCAGCAGCGGTGGAACCGACCTTCCCCGACTATAAATGGCCTCAGACCTCGCTCGAGCATCCTCAGGCAAGCCGTAGAGTGCACCCCCCCCACTCAAACTCTTCTGAAACCACCGTCTTCTCCGCCTCCGGCAACTTCGTCGGTCGCCGTCCCTCGGCTAAATTCGCCATAGCCGGAGCCCCCTAGCCCTCCCTTTGCCACCATCCTCTTCCCCTCAACCTTGTGGAGCCACTCAGACCCTCAAACGCAATCGGGAACCCCCATAGCCAGAAGGCCCAAACCTCCCGAGGCCACCTCCGCCGCGGAGCTCGCTGCCGGCGACTCCCTCCGTCCCCACCTGCCTAGCGACCACCGGGAGGACCACCCTGGACTGGCGGATCCATCCCCGTCCTCGGAGCCCCGCGAGGAGCCACCAATCGCCAGCGACGATCGCCGGAGTCCCGCCATCGCTCGGGCAGAGGAGAAGGGAGGGAGAGGCGACTGGTCAAACCTGACCAGTGGGCCCCATGGACCCACTGTCAGTGACCCACGCACCATCCCCGCTGGAATTAGTGTTGACGTAAACCCAGAGTACGCCTTCGACGTGTTTAGTTTTCGAAACGTTTTTCTTTTTTCTTTTTTATTTTAAAAACAGAATTTGACCAAAACTTTGACTGGCTATAACTTTTTAAATATAAGTCCAAATGAGTTGATTCTTTTTCCTACCTTCCTCAAATTTTGTCTAGTTTATTTTCAGATTTATGTGAAAAAATTTTAGACAACTTTTTTGTACTATTTTGAAACTATGTGTTAATTTGAATATTTTCAAAATAGGATTTTTGGAGAAGAAGAAAACTTTCAAAAGTTGTAGGAAGCACCCTGCCTCCCCACAACTTGAAGGCAAGCATTTTTGAACCCTGGTATAATATTATCATGTGTTGTTTGATACAGTTACCACACCATCTTGTCTCGGAGTTTTTCGTTACTTTATGTGATGATATGAACCTACTTATAAGTGCATATTGATGACCCCGTGCTATGGAAATTTTGATATGTCGATAGTAATCACCCTCGTATGCTTTTCGTGCCTATCGGAGGAAAGCCGGGAAAGCCTCTTTCTTGGGTAGACACGAGCTTGTCTCCGGTCTTCGTCGAGACGGTTGTGTCCGGTACGGCATAGTGAGGCATGATGAGTGGTGATTGTGTCTGTTGGATGGAACATTTTGTCACGCTAACCATGCAGGGAATACTTAAACCTCCTGAGTCGACCATAGATCGAGTCTTGTTCCGGTAACCCCCATACTTGTTCCGTGCTACCACTGGTCCCTGCCATTGGTAGGGTACGATTCAATAAGCTGTCATCCCCTGTCCTAGAACACACCGTACGGAGAGGCAATGGTGGAAGATACCGGAGGCATCCTGTACGCAGGCCACCTAGTCCGGGGGCATGGGTGTTTTCGGTTGTAGTCGAAGGGGTAGCTCCCCTAGTGTGTGCGCGGTATAAATTTTGTGATCCCATGCTAATTGAGGTTGTAGCCTCCCCACTTAGAGTTTTGCTTAAACAGGTGTCATGGGTGATTCCAGACACATGTGAGTTAGGCTGGTGTGTGCGGTCAGGTGTGTTTTCAACCAAAAGACCGTAGACGGAATTAGTCCCGATGGACTAAAGGAATCCGTTACCCGTGGGTAAAGAGAACACTCTCTGCAGAGATTAAACATCTATTCGAATAGCCGTGTCCATGGTTAAGGACTACAGTCTGGGATGGGTCAAGTGTCGGTCTTAGTGTCGGTCTTTGGAGGAAAAACTACTAAGTCAGAACATTGATTATGACCGGTGACATATGATGATTATGATTATTATTACTGTGGACTAACTATTTTCATTATTTGATTTATTGAGTATCTCTGGGACGGTTCTACATCCTGGATATTCATTGTGATTGTTATGTTATAAGCCCTTTATGTGGTGTCGCATAGACGCCCGACTGTGGCATGTTTGTTATTGATTTACTTTATAAGCCCTTTATGTGGCGTCGCTGAGAGCCCGACTGTGGCATTTTTTTTATTGATTTACTTTATAAGCCCTTTATGTGGCGTCGCTGAGATGCCCGACTGTGGCGTGCTTGTTATTTATTTACTATATAAGCCCTTTATGTGGTGTCGCTGAGACGCCTTAATCGTAACATGCTTATTATGTATTTACTTTATGAGCCTTTTTATGTGGCGTCGCACAGACGCCCGACTGCGGCATGTTTGTTACTTATTTCACTTATGAGCCCTTCCTGTGGTGTCGCTCAGACGCTCGACTGAGGCATTCTATTTCTACTCTCTAATTGCAATATTCATGTGATATGTGAATAACTTGCTTGCATGCATCATGGATTTTATTTTGTAATGGCAGCGTTGTGATCATAGAATATTTTAGAGCATGATTATCTTTTGAATATTATACCTGTGTTCATAATGTTTGCGAGTACATTCAAAAGTACTCACTGGCTTGTCCCTGGCTATTGTCTTGGCCAGATTTCTTGCATGGATAGGAGCGTTGCGCTGACAGCCCCGGAACCTACGCACGGGTGATAGCAGTCTCACGAAGATAGGAGTTATCCTGGTCAGCTGTTCCTGTGAGAAATGGAGCCCCACAGACACAGATGAACCACAAACCGCTTCCGCCATCAACCACTAGAAACCTTGTGTTGTACTCATAGTCCAGAATGGTTTTGTACTAAATATTATTTACTTTGCTTGGAATTTCTGTATCAAGTTGGTGCCTCATCATTCTTGATAATCCACAGGGCTGGTGAGCACAAGGGCCATTTTCTGGGAAATTAATACCCTGAAAATCAGCTCCTGACAAACTTGGTATCAGAGCCAGGCTGACCATGGGCTAATCCTATCTTAGCTAGGTCGAAAAACCTAGGCTAACCAACCCACCAGACCTTAACCTAACCCCGACCAAGCTTCTCGTGTAAGATAGCCACACAGTGATCCCGACACCTTTTGGCAGTCGGTGCCCAACCTATCACCCTAGCCTGTCGATCACGCGCCAGTGACCGACACCTAAATTATCTCATTCGCAAGCGTGTGAAGGAAGGCTCCGCCCCCTTTTTCTATAAAAGGGCACGCTAACCTCAACACAGCACAACACAGCCTCCTCCCCAAACCGAGCCATAATGCCTGGCCCTGTCGTGCACAATGAAACCACGGCAAACAACCTTGGAGGTTTTGTGACCGTGCTAGCAAACCTCACCCGCCGTGCCTTTGCGTTAGAGGAGCCCCCAAAATATGTTGTGTACCAAGGACCCATGAGCGGTGAGAGACGTCAATTCTGGGCCACTGTGCACATCTACGGTAGGGGTCTATCGCCAGAACGCCCCTACAGGTTCACCGGAAGGACAACTTCCTTTGAGCCACAAGCCATCCAACTAGCTGCTCGAGAGGCTATAGTTCAACTCTGGCACTTGTCGCCCAGAGTTAACTGACGCTCGTTCTACAACTACCCCAGCCGTGACGGGTATGGTAGGCCACCCCATGTTGTCAACGGAGATCACGAGACGGATCCGGCATTGTTGCATCTAGTGCGCTATGTAGGTGCACTAGAGGAACTGTTCGATCAAATCACCCTTGATCTGATCGCAACTCGTGGAGAACTGGTTCGCCGAGCCCCAGCGAGAGGAGAAGATGAGCCCGACACCGACAACCCAGTCGTGCTGTTCGGACACCCGATCGAGTCCTTGAGGTCCGCCCCAGCCATCGACCAAAATACGTTGGTGTCCCTAGAAGTACTTCGTCGCCTTTTGGGAACACGCTCCAACGGGATTGTGGCCAACAATCCCCAAGATGGTCATCATCGCTACCCCGACCCTGCAGGCCCTCAACCCCCTCCAGCTAATCCCAACAGTGAGACCCGAGGAGAAGCCTCGACATCCACAAGGCACGCCCGCTTGGGTATAAACTAGGTAGACTAAGTCACTCGAGTAGTACCGAGTCTCAGTGTGTCCCCGCCTTATAATTGTGTGACCTTGTAAATAAACGCAGCCTGTTGTTGTGCCTCTATTTTGAATAGTAACCTTGCATGAATATGTTAGCATGCAGTTGTATTTTTATCCCTGGCACAACTACCAGGTCTCCTTCGTGGGGAAATCTATGCTGACCCTGCATATGGCCATAGAAGCTGCTGCGTACAAAGCGCTTGCTCGCCTTCGATTCGCAGTACCCTATGCCAGCGATCGAGGGTATTATTACTTCCCGAGTCGCGTAGCACCCGGAGAAGTAGCATCTTTTCCCGGTGGGCGAATTGAGAGAGACCCAGTACTGGCCAACCTTGCCCAGTATGTCATCGCGCAAGAGCGTTTGAACCAGCGGGTAATGGGTTATCTCCAGAGCCTCGCTGATTTTTTTTAAACCCTCAGATCGCCATCGGCAGACCACTGAGGCCCGACCAGGAGAGACACGTTCATCGACTCGTCAATCCGCTTCCCTCGATAGAAGAAGAGTGTGCCCCAGTGCCAGAGACATTTTCTCAGGACCCTGTCCATTTACCGTTTTCATTATAGACGTTACTGCTATGTTCTTTGCTCCATCATCTATGTATGTGTTGCAACTTAAGTGTTGTGTCCTAGATTTGCGTGATTAATTACATATTTGGTTTCAATTTATGTGAGTAGTTGTACTGCTGATGATTTTGAGTAGCTGCTTTCACTCTCAGTAAATTTTGAAGTGAGATTTTCTTTCCCTGAGTTGTTGCAGCATATACCTCTTCTCGACATGGGTTTTTATTCACGCAGCACCACAACAGCAGACTCACAACCACAACCACTCGAACACATGCACAAATTGCAAACCACATAACCGTGTTGCATCAAACTGATCACCTCCCTAACACACCACAGTATCTGAAGGAGAAATTAGTGGATAATCATCCGCGTACAAGTTACCTCCAGCACACCGACAACAGTTAGCACCCGACACCACACCTAATCCTCGTGATCACCGCCACCGCGGAGAGCCAACACTCGAGCAGCAGCATCACGACGATCATCGAGGATCATCGCGCACAGGAGCACGGAGAGCCCCAGCACTACCGCCAGCCCTCCGCACACCAGGATCACGTACCAGTCCGGCACCACCTCCGCCATTAGAGCCTCGTCTCGAGCTTCTGCAAACGGAAACGGGGGAGCAGGAAGGAGAAGGAGAAGCGAGGCCAGGTGTGAGGTAGAAGAGAGGAGCACCTCGACCATTTTATAGCTCGAGATCGGTGTACGGTGGGCGAAGTCCACCAGCGCCGCTCGTCGCCCGATCGCCGGTGTTCGGAGACGAATCCGCGAGCAGTGCCGACAGCGCACTGGCCCGCGAGGTGAGTGCACGCTGCGCCGGCAGCTAGCACGCCGCGCACTACCGGAGTACGGCCTAGGTGCCCTACGCGCTAGACGTAGCTGGTGGAGAAAGCGCAGGAAAGCGCGCGAGAGAGAGGAAGAAGAAGAGACTGACAGTGGGCCCCGGGTCCACCTGTCAGCCAGAGGGAGCGCTGTGCTCTCGGGTACGACCAGCGTATTTTAGAAATTTTGAATTTATTCTAAATTTACTTTATCCAACGTAGAAATCTCTCGTTTTCCCAAAACCATGGATTTTTCCATGCAGCACCAGTGTTCCACACCGTAGTTTTACACAACTTATTGCCCGCTCACTGTAGCCACATTTTATTGCAGGAATAGGATGGTTATTTTTGTGATATTACTTTGATGGCAGGAGTAATATTTTCAAAACAACTTTTAGCAAATCTCGAGGATGAGATTTTTTTAGGGGGGTAGTGTTGTAACACCCCCAAAATTTTAACATGATTTGCTCAATAAAATTTTGCCAGGAAATTAAAATTTTTACTTTCTGGATTTTCTTTTGATTTCAGAACCTCTCCTTTCTTTGATATTATAGAGTTTTTACCCCAAGTGAAAACTTTCCAAATATGTTATTGGACTTGTTTATCTTCCCAAGACCATTTCATTTGATCAATGGAATTATTTATAAGATTATTCTTTCCTGAACTTTATTTCCCTTAAAATGGTTTTTCATAAGTGTCAGAGCCTCATTTGCACTACAACCCTTTTAGAAAATCCTTTAAAATTCTCATCAAAATTTGGGGATGTCATGTGATGTTTTCAAATCACTTGGATGCAAAAATATCTTTTATTCATCAAATTTTTTTGCCAAGTATTTGGAGATGATAGTAGATGCATATGATTCATCTTTATAAAAAGACCCATGTATGTTCTTTGCAAAATTTGAGCAAAAAACCCTCTTTTGCTCTCTGGTCCATCGAGGTGTTTTCTACTGCAACCATATTTTTACCTGCCCTAATCACCACGATTCTTTTTCATGCTTATAGACCACTCTTCAAAACCCTTAAGTCCAGGGGAGTGGCCCCAATGGAGTGTTTTAGGTCCATGTTATGATAGCCTCTAGTTTCTATCCAAATCTGGTTTTCTCAAAAACTTGCACTAACAAGTTTGTGTCTTTGACAAACTAACCTTGCCACATTCACCTACACCTAAAGAGACTAGGATCTGGAGATTTTGCCCACCCCAAGAGTTGCCTAGATGCCCTTAGCATTTTATCAAACACCTTCTGTGCATGGCCAGCTTTGGCATGGTTTTAGTTTGCACATTGGACTTGCTTGCTTTGCCTAACCAGCTTGTCTCATAGCTTTACCTTAGCCTATAGCCCCACCCTGCTAAACCCCTTGTGGATTGGAGCCCCCTGGCATGCCCTGGCATTTTGCCGAGCACGTAGCGTGTGTGCTTTGGGCGCGCCAGGCCAGCGTTTTGCTGCGTCTTGGCGTGCAACCGAAACCCGCGTTCGCTACCCCGCGCCCTGGCATTTGCCCGCCTGCAGAGCCACGCCCCACCCTCGACCACTCGTCAGAACACTCCAAGCCGCCCTGGCACCCTACAGTGCCGCCGTTAGGGCCCTCTTGGCGGCACGCCGGCTTTCATAGTATGCCTCTGCTATGTACGGCGCCGCCCGAGCCACAACTCCTCGCCAGCTGCCCTCGTGAGCAGGCCGTCCTTATCTCCAAGCCCGTCCGCTAGCACCGACCCTGCTCCGGCCATCGCCACGTCGCCGTGCCACAACATAAGCGGTCGGCCGGCGATCTTATCCCCAGCAGCAGCGGAACCGACCTTCCCCGGCTATAAATGGCCCCTGACCTTGCTCGAGCCTCCTCAGGCAAGCTGTAGAGTGCACCCCCCCACTCAAACTCTTCTGAAACCACCGTCTTCTCCGCCTCCGGAACTTCTTCCGTCGCCGTCCCTCGGCTAAATTCGCCGTAGCCGGAGCCCCCTAGCCCTCCTAGTGCCACCATCCTCTTCCCCTCAACCTTGCGGAGCCACTCAAACCCTCAAACGCAATCGGGAACCCCCATAGCCAGAAGCCCCAAACCTCCCGAGGCCACCTCCGCCACGGAGCTCTCCGTCGGCGACTCCATCCGTCCCCACCTGCCTAGCGACCACCGGGAGGACCGCCCTGGACTGGCTGATCCATCCCCGTCCTCGGAGCCCCGCAAGGAGCCACCAATCGCCGGCGACGATCGCCGGAGTCCCGCCATCGCTTGGGCAGAGGAGAAGGAAGGGAGAGGCGACTGGTCAAACCTGACCAGTGGGCCCCATGGACCCACTGTCAGTGACCCACGCGCCGTCCCCGCTGGAATAAGTGAAGACGTAAACCCAGAGTACGCCTTCGACGTGTTTAGTTTTCGAAACGTTTTTCTTTTTTCTGTTGTATTTTAAAAACAGAATTTGACCAAAAATATGACTGGCTATAACTTTTTAAATATAAGTCCAAATGAGTTGATTATTTTTCCTACCTTCCTCAAATTTTGTCTAGTTTATTTTCAGATATATTTGAAATTTTTTCAGACAACTTTTTTGTACTATTTTGAAACTATGTGTTAATTTGAATATTTTCAAAATAGGATTTTTGGAGAAGAAGAAAACTTTCAAAAGTTTTAGGAAGCACCCTGCCTCCCCACAACTTGAAGGCAAGCATTTTTGAACCCTGGCATAATATTATCGTGTGTTGTTTGATACAGTTACCACACCATCTTGTCTTGGAGTTTTTCATTACTTTATGTGATGATATGAACCTACTCATAAGTGAATATTGATGACCTCGTGCTATGGAAATTTTGATATGTTGATAGTAATCACCCTCGTATGCTTTTCGTGCCTATCGGAGGAAAGCCGGGAAAGCCTCTGTCTTGGGTAGACACGAGCTTGTCTCCGGTCTTCGTCGAGACGGTTGTGTCCGGTACGGCATAGTGAGGCATGATGAGTGGTGATTGTGTCCGTTGGATGAAACATTTTGTCACGCTAACCATGCAGGGAATACTTAAACCTCCTGAGTCGACCATAGATCGAGTCTTGTTCCGGTAACCCCCATACTTGTTCCGTGCTACCACTGGTCCCTGCCATTGGTAGGGTACGGTTCAATAAGCTATCAACCCCTATCCTAGCACACACCGTACAGAGAGGCAATGGTGGAAGATACCGGAGGCATCCGGTAGGCAGGCCACCTAGTCTGGGGGCATGGGTGTTTTCGGTTGTAGCCGAAGGGGTAGCTCCCCGAGTGTGCGCGCGGTATAAATTTTGTGATCCCATGCTAATCAAGGTTGTAGCCTCCCCACTTAGAGTTTTGCTTAAACAGGTGTCATGGGTGATTCCAGACACATGTGAGTTAGGCTGGTGTGTGCGGGCAGGTGTGTTTTCAACCAAAAGACCGTAGACGGAATTAGTCCCGATGGACTAAAGGAATCCGTTACCCGTGGGTAAAGAGAACACTCTCTGCAGAGATTAAACATCTATTCGAGTAGCCGTGTCCATGGTTAAGGACTACAGTCTGGGATGGGTCAAGTGTCGGTCTTAGTGTCGGTCTTCGGAGGAAAAACTACTAAGTCAGAACATTGATTATGACCGGTGACATATGATGATTATGATTATTATTACTGTGGACTAACTATTTTCATTATTTGATTTATTGAGTATCCCTGGGACGGTTCTACCTCCTGGATATTCATTGTGATTGTTTTGTTATAAGCCCTTTATGTGGTGTCGCACAGATGCCCAACTGTGGCATGTTTGTTATTGATTTACTTTATAAGCCCTTTATGTGGCGTGGATCAGCCGCCCGACTGTGGCATGTTTGTTACTTATTTCACTTATGAGCCCTTCCTGTGGTGTTGCTAAGACGCCCGACTGAGGCATTCTATTTCTACTCTCTAATTGCAATATTCATGTGTTATGTGAATAACTTGCTTGCGTGCATCATGGATTTTATTTGGTGACTGACGTTGTGATCATAGAATATTTTAGAGCATGATTATCTTTTGAATATTATACCTGTGTTCATAATGTTTGCGAGTACATTCAAAAGTACTCACTGGCTTGTCCCTGGCTATTGTCTTGGACAGATTTCTTGCATGGAGAGGAGCGTTGCGCTGACAGCCCCGGAACCTACGTACGGGTGATAGCAGTCTCGCAAAGATAGGAGTTATCCTAGTCAGCTGTTCCTGTGAGAAATGGATCCCCACAGACACAGATGAACCACAAACCGCTTCCGCCATCAACCACTAGAAACCTTGTGTTGTACTCATAGGCCAGAATGGTCTTGTACCACATATTATGTACTTTGCTTGGAATATCTGTATCAAGTTGGTGCCTCATCAGCTAACAGTAATCCTGGGGCTGGTGAGCACAAGGGTCATTTTCTGGGAAATTAATACCCTGAAAATCCGGTCCTGACAGGGTCGGACATAAGTCCCTTGAAAGTTAGTCTGGAAAGTACGCTCGAGCTCTTCCCAACTTCCAAAGGAATTTTCGGGGAGGCTTTTCAGCCAGTGCCGAGCTGGTCCTTTGAGCTTGAGGGGTAAGTATTTGATGGCGTGGAGATCGTCTCCATGAGCCATGTGAATATGGAGGATGAAGTCCTCGATCCAGAACCCAGGGTCTGTGGTTCCGTGCCTCTATGTTAACTGGTTTGAACCCTTCTGGAAATTCATGGTCTAATACCTCGTCGGAGAAGCATAGGGGGTGTGCAGCACCCCTGTATTTGGCTGTGCAAGGTGTTCGAACGGTTGTGGTATTTGGTGTTGGCGGAGTGCTGGAGCGTGTTTCCTTGATCCGTAGATGGATCTGGTTGCGCCGGCCCGTTGATGCGGGTCCTCGCGTTGGTCATGTACTGACTTATGTGCGGCCTCGTTGGCCACCCTATCGCGGCCACGAGGTCGTCAATCCAACCGATCGGCGGTTTTGATTTTTGGCTGTGAGGATTCGAAGGCCTCGTCATCGAACTCCGGCAGCAGCTTCCGCTTTGGGTAGCTCTTCATGGGGCGACTGCCACCGTACTTTTCTGCGGTGTCGAGCATTTATTCCATCTACTATTGAGTGTGTTTTGTGCGGCCTTGAGCCTTTGTTTTTGCTTCTTCAGACTTCTTGCAGTGGCCATAAGCCTTTCTTGCTCCAGCTGCCTTTCCAGGATGATGTGCTCGTCGTCGTCCGGACTGTTCTCCTGACCGGAGACGGGTTGGTTGTCTTGATGCTCGGCGTAGCCGTGCTCGGACAGCGGCTCCGCACTTTGTTCGTCATCCGCTGGCTTACCCTGCTCTGTCGCTGGGTCAATTTGGCTTCTTGTTGCACTGTTGTCGCTGTTTTTGCCAAGGCGGGATTTAGAGCGGCGCTTACGGCGCCGTTTTGATTGCTTGTCGTGGGAGCTATCTTTCGCTGCATCCTCGTTATTATTTTCTTTGGGTGTATCCACCATATATACGTCATATGATGAGGTGGCGGTCCAAAGGCCCTGTAAGCGATGGTTCCTGCTCGCCTCCGACATCGGTGTCCATACCATCAATGTCTTGAGTCGAAGTCGAGAATGTCGGTTAAATCGTCGGCGATTGGCTACTAAGTGGGTGGTGGGTGGGGATTGAATTTCTTCGTCGTCCGCATCCCACTCTAGCCGGACATAGTTCGGCCAAGGTTCTCCGGACAGGGAGAGGGATTTCAGTGAGTTCAGCATGTCGCCGAAGGGCGAGTGCTGAAAGATGTCTGCGGAGGTGAACTCCATGTTCGGCGCCCAATCAAATTCGATAGGTATGGGCGCGGGTGGTACGGAGTCCGTGGACAAGGACAAGTCCAGCAGTTCGGCGACACGGCTCTCGTGAGGGGTAAGGTCAGTATTCGGCTCTATCGCCACTGAGGGCGCGGCCTCCATGGTGGAGTCTATCCTCCCGTCCTCGGATGGCGCGATCTGCTCCGGACTAGAGGCCGGAGTAGTTGCTGGCGTGATCTCCCGAACACCGTCCGACGCCAGAGCTATATCATGCTCGTCGTGATCATGTGGCACACCTGGCATGGGCCCGAACCCGTCGAAGATTAAGTCTCCGCGGATATCGGCAGTGTAATTCAAGTTTCCAAACCTGACCTGATGGCCAGGGGGTAGCTTTCGATCTGCTCTAGATGGCCATACGAGTTGGCCCACAGTGCGAAGCCGCCGAACACGAAGATCTTTCCAGGGAGGAAAACCTCACCCTGGACCGCATCGTTGTCAATGATCGAAGGGGCCATCGAACCTTGCGGCGACAACACAGTGGAACTCTCAATGAAAGCACCAATGTCGGTGTCAAAACCGGCGGATCTCGGGTAGGGGGTCCCGAACTGTGCGTCTAAGGCGGATGGTAACAGGAGGCAAGGGACACAATGTTTACCTGTGTTCAGGCCCTCTCTATGGAGGTAATACCCTACTTCCTCGCTTGATTGATCTTGATGAATATGAGTATTACAAGAGTTGATCTACCACGAGATCGTAGAGGCTAAACCCTAGAAGCTAGCCTATGGTATGATTGTTGTTGTCCTACGGACTAAACCCTCCGGTTTATGTAGACACCGGAGAGGGCTAGGGTTACACAGAGTCGGTTACAACAGAAGGAGATCTACATATCTGTATCGCCAAGCTTGCCTTCCATGCCAAGAGAGTCCCATCCGGACACGGGACAAAGTCTTCAATCTTGTATCTTCATAGTCCAACAGTCCGGCCAAAGAATATAGTCCGGCTGTCCGGATACCCCCTAATCCAGGACTCCCTCATACTGTCTTTCTATACAAATTGTTTATTTTTCCTAAATTTTTCAGATTTTTTGGAGTACCAGAAGTATGGTGAATGTTCATATTACTACAGACTGTCCTGTTCAAGACAGATTCAGTTTTTGATGCATAGTTTGCTTGTTTTGATGAAACTATCGATTTCTATCTGTGGATTAAGCCATGGAAAAGTTATATTACAGTAGCTACAATGCAAAAAAGAAATATGAATTGGTTTTCAATAGTCCTTAGAGTAGTGATTTGCTTTATTATACTAATGGATCTTACCGAGCTTTCTGTTGAGTTTTGTGTGGATGAAGTGTTCGAGAATCGAGGATGTCTCGATGTGAGGAGAAGTAGGAGAGGCAAGAGCTCAAGCTTGGGGATGACCAAGGCACCCCAAGTAAATATTCAAGGAGACTCAAGCGTCTAAGCTTGGGGATGCCCCGGAAGGCATCCCATCTTTCTTTAAGAAGTATCGGTATGTTTTCGGATTCGTTTCGTTCATGCGAAATGTGCAAATCTTGGAGCGCCTTTTGCATTTAGTTTTCACTTTTATTTGATGCACCATGCTGGTATGAGATAGTCCATGGATGATTTATAGAATGCTCATTGCACTTCACTTATATCTTTTGAGTATGGCTTTGTAGAATTCTTCATGTGCTTCACTTATATCATTTGAAGTTTGGATTGCCTATTTCTCTTCCTATAGAAAACCGCCATTTGTAGAATGCTCTTTTGCTTCACTTATATTTGTTAGAGCGTGTGCATATATTTTGTAGAAATAATTAAACTCTCTTGCTTCACTTATATCTATTCAGAGAGATGACAGGAATTGGTCATTCACATGGTTAGTCATAAAATCCTAAATAAAACTTGTAGATCACTGAATATGATATGTTTGATTCCTTGCAATAGTTTTGCGATATAAATATGGTGATATTAGAGTCATGCTAGTGGGTAGTTGTGGATTGTAGAAATACTTGTGTTGAAGTTTGTGATTCCCGTAGCATGCACGTATGGTGAACTGTTATGTAACGAAGTTGGAGCATGAGGTATTTATCGATTGTCTTCCTTATGAGTGGCGGTCAGGGACGAGCGATGGTCTTTTCCTACCAATCTATCCCCCTAGGAGCATGCGCATAGTACTTTGTTTCAATGACTAATAGATTTTTGCAATAAGTATGTGAGTTCTTTATAACTAATGTTGAGTCCATGGATTATACGCACTCTCACCCTTCCATCATTGCTAGCCTCTTCGGTACCGCGCATTGCCCTTTCTCACCTCGAGAGTTGGTGCAAACTTCGCCGGTGCATCCAAACCCCGTGATATGATACGCTCTATCACACATAAGCCTCCTTATATCTTCCTCAAAACAGCCACCATACCTACCTATCATGGCATTTCCATAGCCATTCCGAGATATATTGCCATGCAACTTCCATCATCATCATATACATGACTTGAGCATTTATTGTCATATTGCTTTGCATGATCGTAAGATAGCTAGCATGATGTTTTCATGCCATTGCTACGCTAGATTATTGCACATCCCGGTACACCGCCGGAGGCATTCATATAAAGACATATATTTGTTCTAGTATCGAGTTGTAATATTGAGTTGTAAGTAAATAAAAGTGTGATGATCATCATTATTAGAACATTGTCCCACGATCAAAATAAAAGTGGCCAAAGAAGCCCCCCCCCTCCCAAAAAAAGATAGAGGCGAAAGAAGCCTACAAAAAAAGAGAAAAAAAGAAAAAAAAGAGAAGGGACAATGTTAGTATCCTTTTACCACACTTGCGCTTCAGGGTAGCACCATGTTCTTCATATAGAGAGTCTTTTGAGTTATCACTTTCATATACTAGTGGGAATTTTCATTATAGAACTTGGCTTGTATATTCCAACGATGGGATTCCTCAAATGCCCTAGGTCTTTGTGAGCAAGCAAGTTGGATGCACACCCACTTAGTTTCTTTTGTTGAGCTTTCATACATTTATAGCTCTAGTGCATCTGTTGCATGGCAATCCCTACTCCTCACATTGACATCAATTCATGGGCATCTCCATAGCCCATTGATTAGCCGCGTCGATGTGAGACTTTCTCCTTTTTGTCTTCTCCACACAACCTCCATCATCCTATTGTTATTCCACCTATAGTGCTATGTCCATGGCTCACGTTCATGTATTGCGTGAAAGTTGAAAAGGTTTGAGAACATCAAAAGTATGAAACAGTTGCTTGGCCTTTCATCGGGTTGTGCATGATTTGAATATTTTGTGTGGTGAAGATGGAGCATAGCCAGACTATATGATTTTGTAGGGATAATTTTCTTTGGCCATGTTATTTTGAAAAGACATGATTGCTTTATTAGAAGTATTATTGTCTTAATGTCAAATGATAGACTATTGCTTTGAATCACTCATGTCTTAATATTCATGCCATGATTAGATTATGTGATCAAGATTATGCTAGGTAGCAATCCACATAAAATAATATCTTTTTTATCATTTACCTACTCGAGGACGATCAGGAATTATGCTTGGGGATGCTGATACGTCTTCGTCGTACCTATAATTTTTTATTGTTCCATGCTAATATTATATAACTTTCATATACTTCTGGCAACTTTTTATACTATTTTTGGGACTAACATATTGATCCAGTGCCCAGTGCTAGTTCTTGTTTGTTACATTTTTTTGTTTCGTAGAAAATTCATATCAAACAGAGTTCAAACGGGATAAAAACTGACACAGATTTTTTTGGAATATATGTGAACTTTGGGAAGTGGAATCAATGCGAGACGATGCCCGAGGGGCTCACGAGGGTGAGGGCGCGCCCCAGGGGGTCAGGCGCGCCCTGGGCCCTCGTGGCCAAAGGCGGTTGGTGCCCTTCTTTCGCTGCAATAAAGCCAATATCCGAATAGAAATCGTCTCCAAATTTCAGCCCAATCGGAGTTACGGATCTCCGGGAATATAAGAAACGTTGAAAGGGCAGAATCCAGACCGCAGAAACAGAGAGAGACAGAGAGACAGATCCAATCTCGGAGGGCCTCTCACCCCTCCCATGCCATGGAAGCTAAGGACCAGAGGGGAAACCCTTCTCCTATCTAGGGAGAATGTCAAGGAAGAAGAATAAGAAGGGGGGCTCTCTCCCCCTCTCTCCCGGTGGCACCGGAACACCGCCGGGGCCATCATCATCACCGCAATCTACACCAGCACGTCCGTCATCTTCACCAACATCTTCATCACCTTCCCCCATCTATCTACAGCGGTCCACTCTCCCGCAACCCGTTGTTCCCTCTACTTGAACATGGTGCTTTATGCTTCATATTATTATCCAATGATGTGTTGCCATCCTATGATGTCTGAGTAGATTTTCGTTGTCCTATCGGTAATTGGTGAATTGCTATGATTTGTTTTATTTGCTTGTGGTTATGTTGATGTCCTTTGGTGCCCATCATATAAGCGCGCGCGTGGATCACCCCATAGGGTTAGTTGTATGTTGATAGGACTATGTATTGGAGGGCAAGAGTGACAGAAGCTTCAACCTAGCATAGAAATTGATGCATACGGGATTGAAGGGGGACCAATATATCTTAATGCTATGGTTGGGTTTTACCTTAATGAACGTTAGTAGTTGCGGCTGCTTGCTAATAGTTCCAATCATAAGTGCATAGAATTCCAAGTCAGGGATGGCATGCTAGCAGTGGCCTCTCCCGCATAAAACTTGCTATCGGTTTAGTAATGTAGTCAATTGCTTAGGGACAATTTCACAACTCCTACCACCACTTTTCCACACTCGGTATACTAACTTTATTGATTCTTTATCTAAACAGCCCCTAGTTTTTATTTACACGCTCTTTATATTCTTGCAAACCTATCCCACAACACCTACAAAGTACTTCTAGTTTCATACTTGTTCTAGGTAAAGCGAACGTCAAGCGTGCATAGAGTTGTATCGGTGGTCGATAGAACTTGAGGGAATATTTGTTCTACCTTTAGCTCTTCGTTGGGTTCGACACTCTTACTTATCGAAAGAGGCTACAATTGATCCCCTATACTTGTGGGTTATCAGTGGGTTGTGCCCACCTCGGTGGCCTCCCGTACCCCGTCTTCGCCCTATAAATCGTCAAATATTCCAAAAACCCTCGGGGTTACGCTAGATCAGAAGTTCCGCCACCGCAAGCCTCTCTATCCATGAAAAACCAATCTAGACCCCGTTCCGGCACTCCACCGGAGGGGGAACCATCACCGGTGGCTATCATAATCATCCCGGCGGCCACCATGATGAGGAGGGAGTAGTCCACACTCTGGGCTGAGGGTTTGTACCAGTAGCTATGTGTTTAATCTCTCTCTCTCTCTCTCTCTCTTGTGTTCTTGAGATGTCACGATCTTGATGTATCACGGGCTTTGTTAATACAGTTGGATCATATGATATTTTCCCCTCTCTATCTTGTTGTGATGAATTGAGTTTTCCCTTTGAGATTTCATTTTATCGGATTGAATACTTTTATGGATTTGAGAGCACTTGATATATTTCTTGCATATGAATACCCGTGGTGACAATGGGGTATTATATTGATTCACTTGAGATATGTTTTGGCACTCAACTCGCGGATTCCAGAGGTGACTGATGACCCACAAGTATAGAGGATCTATCGTAGTCCTTCCGATAAGTAAGAGTGTTGAACCCAACGAGGAGTAGAAGGAAATGACAAGTGGTTTTCAGCAAGGTATTCTCTGCAAGCACTGGAATGTGGTAACAGATAGTTTTGTGATAAGATAATTTGTAACGAGTAACAAGTAAATAAAGTAACTAAGGTGCAGCAAGGTGGCCCAATCCTTTTTGTAGAAAAGGGCAAGCCTGGACGAACTCTTATATAATGCAAAGCGCTCCCGAGGACACATGGGAATTGTTGTCAAGTCAGTTTTCATCATGCTCATATGATTCCCGTCCGTTACTTTGAGAATTAGATATGTGGGTGGACCGGTGCTTGGGTACTGCCCTTCCTTGGACAAGCCTCCCACTTATGATTAACCCCTATCGCAAGCATCCGCAACTACGAAAGAAGTAATAAGGTAAACCTAACCATAGCATGAAACATATGGATTCGAATCAACCCCTTACGAAGCAACGCATAAACTAGGGTTTAAGCTTCTGTCACTCTAGCAACCCATCATCTACTTATTACTTCCCAATGTCTTCCCCTAGGCCCAAATAATGGTGAAGTGTCATGTAGTTGACGTTTACATAACACCACTAGAGGAGATACAACATACATCTCATCAAAATATCGAACGAATACCAAATTCACATGATTACTTCTCCCATGTCCTCTAGACCAAACATCACTACTCACAAAACATATTATTGATCAAGATCAGAGGAGTATTAATTATCATTAAGGATCTCAAAATATAATCTTCCATCAGATAAACCAACTAGCATCAACTACAAGGAGTAATCAACACTACTAGCAACCCACAAGTACCAATATGAGGTTTTGGGACCAAGATCGAATACAAGAGATGAACTAGGGTTTGAGAGGTGATGGTGCTGGTGAAGATGTTGATGGATATTGACCCCCTCTCGATGATAGGATCGATGGTGATGACGATGGCGATGATTTCCCCCTCTCGGAGGGATGTTTCCCGGCAGAATAGCTCCGCCGGAGCCCTAGATTGGTTCTGCCTCAAGACGGCGGCACTTCGTCTCGAAAGCTTCCTTCTAATTATTTTCAGGTCAAAACACACCATATAGCCAAAGATGGGCACCGGAGGCCTGCCAAGGGGCGCACAAGGTCGGGGGGGGGGGCACCCAGGGGGGTAGGGCGCGCCCTCCACCCTTGTGGCTGGCTGGTGGCCCCCCTTTATACGTCTCCAACATATCTATAATTTTTTATTGTTCCATGCTGTTATATATTCCGTTTTGGATGTTTTTTTTTGCCTATTTCAGTGTTTCGTAGAAAATTAATATCAAACAGAGTCCAAATAGAATGAAATCTTCGGGAGCGTGATTTTTGGAACAAACGTGATCCAGAGGACTAGGAGTGGACGTCAAGAAATCAACGAGGATGCCACGAGGCAGGGAGGCGCGCCCCCCACCCTCGTGGCTCCACCGATCTACTTCTTCCTCCTATATATACCTACGTACCCCGAAACCATCCGGGAGCACCATGAAAACCTAATTCCACCGCCGCAACCTTCTGTACCCGTGCGATCCCATCTTGGGGCCTTTTCCGGCGCTCCACCGGAGGGGCATCGATCACGGAGGGCTTCTACATCAACACCACAGCCCCTCCGATGATGTGTGAGTAGTTTACCACAGACGTTTGGGTCCATAGTTATTAGCTAGATGGCTTCTTCTCTCTCTTTGGATCTCAATACAAAGTTCTCCTCGATCTTCTTGGAAATCTATTCGATGTAACTCTTTTGCGGTGTGTTTGTCGAGATCCGACGAATTGTGGGTTTATGATCAAGATTACCTATGAACAATATTTGAATCTTCTCTGAATTCTTTTATGTATTATTGGTTATCTCTGCAAGTCTCTTTGAATTATTAGTTTGGTTTGGCCTACTAGATTGATCTTCCTTGCAATGGGAGAAGTGCTTAGCTTTGGGTTCAACCTTGCGTTGCTCGATCCTAGTGATAGAAAGGGAAACGATACGTATTGTATTGTTGCCATCGAGGATAAAAAGATGGGGTTTATATCATATTGCTTGAGTTTATCCCTCTACATCATGTCATCTTACCTAATGCGTTACTCTGTTCTTATGAACTTAATACTCTAGATGCATGCTGGATAGGAGTCGATGTGTGGAGTGATAGTATTAGATGCAGGCAGGAGTCGATCTACTTGTCACGGACGTGATGCCTATATACATGATCATGCCTAGATATTCTCATAATTATGCACTTTTCTATCAATTGCTTGGCAGTAATTTGTTCAACCACCGTAATACGTATGCTATCTTGAGAGAAGCCACTAGTGAAACCTATGGCCCCCGGGTATATTTTCCATCATATTAATCTCCCGTCAACTAGCTATTTCTGGCGCTGTGTATTTTGCAATCTTTACTTTTAATCTTTATCATAAAAATACCAAAAATTTTATCTTATTATCTCTATCAGATCTCACTTTTGCAAGTGGCCGTGAAGGGATTGACAACCCCTTTATCGCGTTGGTTGCAAGGTTCTTATTTGTTTGTGTAGGTACGAGGGACTTGCATGTGGCCTCCTTTGGATTGATACCTTGGTTCTCAAAAACTGAGGGAAATACTTACACTACTTTGCTGCATCACCCTTTCCTCTTCAAGGGAAAACCAACGCATGCTCAAGTGGTAGCAAGAAGGATTTCTAGCGCCGTTGCCGGGGGGTCTATGCACAAGTCAAGACATACCAAGTACCCATCACAAACTCTTATCCCTCGCATTACATTATTTTCCATTTGCCTCTTGTTTTCCTCTCCCCCACTTCACCCTTGCCATTTTATTCGCCCTCTTTTTCCGTTCGCCTCTTTTTTGCTTGTTTCTTGTTTTCTTGTGTGTTGGATTGCTTGCTTGTCATGATGGCTCAAGATAATACTAAATTGTGTGACTTTGCCAATGCCAACAACAATGATTTTCTTAGCACTCCGATTGCTCCTCTTATCGATGCTGAATATTGTGAAATTAATGCTGCTTTGTTGAATCTTGTCATGAAAGATCAATTCGCCGGCTTTCCTAGTGAAGATGCCGCTACCCATCTAAACAACTTTGTTGATTTGTGTGATATGCAAAAGAATAAAGATGTGGATAATGATATCATTAAATTGAAGCTATTTCCTTTTTCTCTTTCGCGCTAAAACTTGGTTTTCGTCTTTGCCTAAAAATAGTATTGATTCTTGGAATAAGTGCAAAGATGCTTTTATCTCTAAGTATTTTCCTCCCGCTAAGATCATCTCTCTTAGAAATTATATGATGAATTTTAAGCAACTTGATCATGAACATGTTGCACAATTTTGGGAGACAATGAAATTAATGATACGTAATTGCCCTACACATGGTTTGAACTTATGGATGATTATACAAAAATTTAATGCCGGATTGAATTTTGCTTCTAGAAATCTTTTAGATTCCGCCGCGGGAGGCACTTTTATGGAAATCACTTTAGGAGAAGCTACTAAACTCCTAGATAATATTATGGTTAATTATTCTCAATGGCACACTGAAAGATCTACTAGTAGAAAGGTGCATGCAATTGAAGAGATTAATATTTTCAGTGGAAAGATGGATGAACTTATGAAATTGTTTGCTAATAAGAGTGTTTCTTCTGATCCCAATGATATGCCTTTGTCTACTTTGATTGAGAATAATAATGAATCTATGGATGTGAATTTTGTTGGTAGGAACAATTTTGGTAACAACGCTTATTAATGGAAATTCTAATCCTAGGCCGTATCCTAGTAATTCCTCTAATAATTATGGTAATTCCTACAACAACTCTTATGGAAATTTTAATAAGATGCCCTCTGATTTTGAGGCTAGTGTTAAAGAATTTATGATTTCTCAAAAGAATTTCAATGCTTTGCTTGAAGAAAAATTGTCTAAGATTGATGAGTTGGCTAGGAACATGGATAGAATTTCTCTTGATGTTGATTATTCGAAACTTAGATCTATTCCACATAACCATGATATCAATGAGTCTCTCAAAGCTATGAGAATTTCCATTGATGAGTGCAAAGAAAGAACCGCTAGGATGCGTGCTAAGAAAGATTGCTTTGTAAAAGCGTGTTCTTCTAGTTTTCATGTTAATAGGGATGAAGATCTAAAAGTGATTGATGTGTCCCCTATTAAATATTTATTTTGCAAGATGAATCTTGATAATGATGGGACTGGAGATTAGTCAACTTTTGTTAAAAGGCATCCCAATGATTCCGAGTTTTTAGATCTTGATGCAAAATTTGGTAAAAGTGGGATGGAAGAGGTCAAAACTTTAGATAGCAACGAACCTACTATCTTTGGTTTCAAGGAATTTAATTATGATAATTGTTCTTTAATAGATTATATTTCCTTGTTGCAATCCGTGCTAAATTCTCCGCATGCTTATAGTCAAAATAAGGCTTTTACTAAACATATCCTTGATGCTTTAATGCAATCTTATGAAGAAAAGCTTGAATTGGAAGTTTCTATCCCTAGAAAACTTTATGATGAGTGGGAACCTACTATTAAAATTAAAATTAAAGATCATGAATGCTATGCTTTGTGTGATTTGGGTGCTAGTGTTTCCACGATCCCAAAAACTTTGTGTGATTTGCTAGGTTTCCGTGAATTTGTTGATTGTTCTTTAAACTTGCACCTTGCGGATTCCACCATTAAGAAACCTATGGGAAGAATTAATGATGTTCTTATTGTTGCAAATAGGAATTATGTGCCCGTAGATTTCATTGTTCTTGATATAGATTGCAATCCTTCATGTCCTATTATTCTTGGTAGACGTTTCGTTAGAATTGGTGCAATTATTGATATGCAAGAAGGGAATATTAGATTCCAATTTCCATTAAGGAAAGGCATGGAACACTTTCCTATAAATAAAATCAAATTAGCTGATGAATCTATTATTATATCCACTTATGGATTGCATGCCAAAGATGGCGATACCTAGATCTACCCTTGCCTTTATGCCTAGCTAGGGGCGTTAAATGATAGCGCTTGTTGGGAGGCAACCCAATTTTATTTTTGTTTATTGCTTTTTGGTTCTGTTTAGTAATAAATAATCCATCTAGATTATGTTTAGATGTAGTTTTCTGTTTTAGTTAGTGTTTGTGCCAAGTAGAACCTTTGGGAAGACTTGGGTGAAGTCTTTTTGATCTTGCTGTAAAAAACAGAAACTTTAGCGCTCACGAGATTAGATACAATTTTTTTTACTGGAAAGTGCTATTTACTTGATTCTTTTTGCAGATGATTAATAGATAAATTCCTCACGTCCAGCAATTATTTTAGAATTTTTGGAGTTCGAGAAGTATGCGTTTGATACACATTACTACAGACTGTTATGTTTTTGACAGATTCTGTTTTTCGTGTGTTGTTTGCTTATTTTGATGAATCTATGGCTAGTAATGGAGTTTATGAACCATAGAGAAGTTTGATTACAGTAGTTTTAATACCAATATAAATAAATAATGAGTTCATTACAGTACTTTGAAGTGGTGTTTTGTTTTCTTTCGCTGACGGAGCTCATGAGATTTTCTGTTAAGTTTTGTGTTGTGAAGTTTTCAAGTTTTGGGTAAAGATTTGATGGATTATGGAACAAGGAGTG
This sequence comes from Aegilops bicornis, assembly GCA_021605145.1. Taxonomy (NCBI): domain Eukaryota; kingdom Viridiplantae; phylum Streptophyta; class Magnoliopsida; order Poales; family Poaceae; genus Aegilops; species Aegilops bicornis. Next base: position 570,810,696 of record CM038670.1, read on the forward strand.
GCAAGAGACTAAGCTTGGGGATGACCAATGCACCCCAAGGTAAAATCCAAGGACAACCAAAAAGCCAAAGCTTAGGGATGCCCCGGAAGGCATCCCCTCTTTTGTCTTCGTCCATCGGTAACTTTACTTGGAGCTATATTTTTATTCACCACATGATATGTGTTTTGCTTGGAGCGTCTTGTATGATTTGAGTCTTTGCTTTTTAGTTCACCACAATCATCCTTGATGTACACACCTTTTGGGAGAGACACACATGAATCATAATTTATTAGAATACTCTATGTGCTTCACTTATATCTTTTGAGTTAGATAATTTTGCTCTAGTGCTTCGATTATATCTTTTTAGAGCACGGCGGTGGTTTATTTTATAGAAATAATTGATCTCTCATGATTCAATTATATTATTTTGAGAGTCCTTTAGAACAACATGGTAATTTGCTTTGATTATAAAATTAGTCCTAATATGATAGGTATCCAAGATAAAAACTTTAAAGTGCATTGAATACTAGGAGAAGTTTGATACTTGATGATTGTTTTGAGATATGGAGATGGTGATATTAAAGTTGTGCTAGTTGAGTAATTGTGAAATTGAGAAATACTTGTGTTGAAGTTTGCAAGTCCCATAGCATGCACGTATGGTAAATGTTATGTAACAAATTTGAAACATGAGGTGTTCTTTGATTGTCATCCTTATGAGTGGCGGTCGGGGACGAGCGATGGTCTTTTCCTACCAATCTATCCCCCTAGGAGCATGCGCGTAGTGCTTGGTTTTTGATGACTTTTAGATTTTTGCAATAAGTATGTGAGTTCTTTATGACTAATGTTGAGTCCATGGATTACACGCACTCTCACCCTTCCATCATTGCTAGCCTCTTTGGTACTGTGCATTGCCCTTTCTCACCTTGAGAGTTGGTGCAAACTTCGCCGGTGCATCCAAACCCCGTGATACGATACGCTCTATCACACATAAACCTCCTTATATCTTCCTCAAAACAGCCACCATACCTACCTATTATGGCATTTCCATAGTCATTCCGAGATATATTGCCATGCAACTTTCCATCGTTCCGTTTATTATGACACGCTTCATCATAGTCATATTGCCTTGCATGATCATGTAGTTGACATCATATTTGTGGCAAAGCCACCATGCATATTATTTCATACATTTCACTCTTGATTCATTGCCCATCCCGGTACACCGCCGGAAGCATTCATATAGATTCATATTTTGTTCTAGTATCGAGTTGTAATCATTGAGTTGTAAATAAGTAGAAGTGTGATGATCATCATTAATAGAGCATTGTCCCCCCAAAAAAGAGAAAGGCCAAAAAAGGAAAGGACCAAAAAAAGAAAAGAAAAAAAAGAAAAAAAATAGAAATAAAAAGGGACAATGCTACTATCATTTTTCCACACCTGTGCTTCAAAGTAGCACCATGATCTTTATGATAGAGAGTCTCTTGTTTTGTCACTTTCATATACTAGTGGGAATTTTTCATTATAGAACTTGGCGGGCTTCCTCAAATGCCCTAGGTCTTCGTGAGCAAGCAAGTTGGATGCACACCCACTTAGTTTCTTTTGTTGAGCTTTCATACATTTATAGCTCTAGTGCATCCGTTGCATGGCAATCCCAACTCCTTGCATTAACATCAATTTATGGGCATCTCCCTAGCCCATTGATTAGCCTCGTCAATGTGAGACTTTCTCTTTTTTGTCTTCTCCACACAAACCCCATCATCATTATTCTATTCCACCCATAGTGCTATATCCATGGCTCACGATCATGTATTGCGTGAAAGTTGAAAAAAGTTTGAGATTACTAAAGTATGAAACAATTGCTTGGCTTGTCATCGCGGTTGTGCAAGATGAGAGCATCTTGTGTGACGAAAATGAAGCATGTCCAAACTATATGATTTTGTAGGGATGAGCTTTCTTTGGCTATGTTATTTTGAGAAGACATAATTGCTTAGTTAGTATGCTTTAAGTATTATTATTTTTATGTCAATATTAAACTTTTATCTTGAATCTTTCGGATCTGAACATCCATGCCACAATAAAGAAAATTACATTGAAGAATATGCTAGAAAGCATTCCACATCAAAAATTCTATTTTTTATCATTTACCTACTCGAGGACTAGCATGAATTAAGCTTGGGGATGCTTGATACGTCTCCAACATATCTATAATTTTTTATTGTTCCATGCTATTATATATTCCGTTTTGGATGTTTAATGGGCTTTATTATACACTTCTATATTATTTCTGGGACTAACCTACTAACCAAAGGCCTAGTGCAAATTGCTGTTTTTTTGCCTATTTCAGTGTTTCGCAGAAAAGGAATATCAAATGGAGTCCAAACGGAATGAAACCTTCGGAGCGTGATTTTTGGAACAAACGTGATCCAAAGGACTTGGAGTGGACGTCAAGAAATCAACGAGGAGGCCACGAGGCAGGGAGGCGCGCCTGCCCCCTGGGCACGCCCCCACCCTCGTGGGCCCCTCGTGGCTCCACCGACCTACTTCTTCCTCCTATATATACCTATGTACCCCGAAACCATCCAGGAGCACCACGAAAACCTAATTCCACCGCCGCAACCTTCTGTACGCGTGAGATCCTATCTTGGGGCCTTTTCCGGCGCTCCGCCGGAGGGGGCATCGATCACGGAGGGCTTCCACATCAACACCATACCCCCTCCGATGATGTGCGAGTAGTTTACCACAGACCTTTGGGTCCATAGTTATTAGCTAGATGGATTCTTCTCTCTCTTTGGATCTCAATACAAAGTTCTCCTCGATCTTCTTGGAGATCTATTCGATGTAACTCTTTTTGCGATGTGTTTGACGAGATTCGATGAATTGTGGGTTTATGATCAAGATTATCTATGAACAATATTTGAATCTTCTCTGAATTCTTTTATGTATGATTGGTTATCTTTGCAAGTCTCTTCGAATTATCAGTTTGGTTTGGCCTACTAGATTGATCTTTCTTGCAATGGGAGAAGTGCTTAGCTTTGGGTTCAATCTTATGCTGTTCGATCCCAAAGTGACAAAAAGGGAAACGACACGTATTGTATTGTTGCCATCGAGGATTAAAAGATGGGGTTTATATCATATTGCTTGAGTTTATCCCTCTACATCATGTCATCTTACCTAATGCGTTACTCTGTTCTTATGAACTTAATACTCTATATGCATGCTGGACAGCGGTCGATGTGTGGAGTAATAGTAGTAGATGCAGGCAGGAGTCGGTCTACTTGTCACGGACGTGATGCCTATATAAAAGATCATGCCTAGATATTATCATAATTATTCACTTTTCTATCAATTGCTCGACAGTAATTTGTTCACCCACCGTAATACTTATGCTATCTTGAGAGAAGCCACTAGTGAAACCTATGGCCCCCGGGTCTATTTTCCATCATATTAATATCCCGTCTACTAGCTATTTCTGGCGTCGTTTATTTTGCAAAATTTACTTTTAATCTTTAACATAAAAATACCAAAAATATTATCTTATCATCTCTATCAGATCTCACTTTTGCAAGTGGCCGTGAAGGGATTGACAACCCCTTTATCGTGTTATTTGCAAGGTTCTTATTTGTTTGTGTAGGTATGAGGGACTTGCTTGTGACCTCCTACTGGATTGATACCTTGGTTCTCAAAAACCGAGGGAAATACTTACGCTACTTTGGTGCATCACCCTTTCCTCTTCAAGGGAAAACCAACGCATGCTCAAGAGGTAGCACCCCTCTGGTCCTTTCTTCGCCCAATATTTTTTATATATTCCGAAAACATGCTCCGTGAAGTTTCAGGACTTTTGGAGTTGTGCAGAATAGGTCTATAATATTTGCTCCTTTTCAAGTCCAGACTTCCAATTGCCAGCATTCTCCCTCTTGATGTAAACCTTATAAAATAAGAGAGAAGAGGCATAAGTATTTTGATATAACGTTTAATAACAGCCCATAATGCAATAAATATCAATATAAAAGCATGATGCAAAATGAACGTATCAACTCCCCAAGCTTAGACCTCGCTTGTCCTCAAGCGAAAGTTGATATCGATAAATATGTCCACATGTTTAGAGATAGAGGTGTCGATAAAAATAAAATACAGACAAGAGGGCATCATGATCATCTTTAGAACAACAACATATATTGTCATATAATTTCTTATGCTAAAGTAACAATTCGTTCACCAGATAAAGTATGAATCAGAAACTTTATTGAAAACTAACAAACTATGATCTCAGTTATTGGAGCAATTGCAATTTATCATAACATCGGAAAGAGTCAATTCAAGAGCTTTTTTAGCAAGTCCACATACTCAACTATCATATGATCTTTCACAATTGCTAACACTCACGCGATACTTATGGGTTCAAAGTTTCAATCGGACACAGAGAAAGATAGGGGCTTATAGTTTCGCCTCCAAACCTTTTAACTCAAGGGTAATGTCAACAATAATACTTTGTGGAAACCTACATCCGAGTGGATATATATATCCTTATCTCTCCAACATTTAGTGCTTGCCAAAGGAAAAAGTATAAAAGGGAAAGGTGATGATCACCATGACTCTTGTATAAGGGTAGAAGATAAAAGTAAAAGATAGGCCCTTTGCAGAGGGAAGTAGAGATTGTCATGCGCTTTTATGGTTGGATGTATAAAATCTTAATGCAAAAGAACGTCACTTTATATTGCCACTTGTGATACGGACCTTGATTATGCAGTCCGTCGCTTTTATTTCTTCCATATCACAAGCTCGTATAAAGCTTATTTTCTTCCACTAATAGATAAAACATATTTAAAGAGCAATTTTTATTGCTTGCACCAATGACAACTTACTTGAAGGATCTTACTCAATCCATAGGTAGGTATGGTGGACTCTCATGGCAAAACTGGGTTTAGGGATGTTTTGAAGCACAAGTAGTATATATACTTGGTGCAAAAAATTTTGGCTAGCATGAGGGGGAAAGGCAAGCTCAACATGTTGGATGATCCATGACAATATAACTTCTATTCGGATATAAGAAAACATAACTTATTATGTCGTCTTCCTTGTCCAATATCAACCTTTTAGCATGTCATATTTTAATGAGTGCTCACAATTACAAAAGATGTCCAAGATAGTATATTTATATGTGAAGCCTCTGTTTCTTTATTACTTCCTATTAATTGCAACAATGACCAAAACTATATTTTTCAACTCTCAACAACATTTATTCATCATACTCTTTATATGTGAAGCCATTACTCTCCATAAGATCAATATATGATCTTTTTATTTATTTTGTTCTTTAATTCCCTCAAGATCATAGCAAGAAAGCAAAGCCCTTAACTCAAAAACTACTCTTTATTATATATAACTCACGGACTCGATTACATAGAGTGAATATAAAGCAAAACTCAAAGCTAGATCATACTAAAACTTTATTATACTAGATCAAGATATAACCAAAAGGATCGAACTAAGAAAAACGATAAAGATGTTATGGTGATACGGTACTGGGGCAACTCCCCCAAGCTTGGAAATTGCCAATGGGAGTGCCCATACCCATGTAATTAGATCACTTTCTTCGGAGGTGGTGATGATGGAGTTGTTGATGAAGTCATGTCACACATAGAGCGTAGGAGATTCTCCAATTTGCGAATAATGCCCTTGAGTGCGATGATGTACTCTTGCAACAGAATATTTTCACGAGTGAGATACTTGTTTCGCACACGAATTATTTCAATGATCTTGACAATAGGAGTAAGATAATCGTAGTGATGTTGAAGGATGTCTTCTTCTTCGGCTGCCGGGGCTTGATCTTCCGCGGTCTTCTTGATTTTATCATCCTCGCTGATTTTCCCGGGTTCTTCTCGCTTCATCTCTATCTTCATCAGTCACGCAACGTCGCCCGCATTGTTGGAGGAGGGGGACAACATGATGCCTGGCCTTGAAAACTCAGGCAAAAAACAACTCGAAACAAAAACAAGAGATATTTGCGTGGTACGGTGGTCAAAACCTTCGGGAGATTATATAGTGAATTTTTACCGACCAAAATAAGTATCGTGTAAGAAAACGGAGTCCGGAGGGCACACGAGGTGGCCACAAGGACGGGGGGCGCGCCCAGGGGGTAGGGTGCGCCCTCCACCCTTTGTGGTGGCCTCGTGTCTCTTTCAGACTACTTTTAATTTTCCTAATTTTTTAAATATTCCAAAATGGAGAAAATTTATCATTAGAATCGTTTTGGAGTCGGTTTACTTACCGTACCACATACCTATTCATTTTCGGAGTCTGAAGAGTTCTGGAAAGTGTCCCTTATGTACTCCTCCGGTGTTACGATATTAATTATATTGGTCTCAACATTTATGGGAGTACCTGAGATATAATGTTTGATTCTCTGTCTGTTTACTACCTTCGGATTTGTACCTTCGGCATTGTTGATTTTTATGGCACCTGAATGATAGACTTCCTCGATAATGTAGGGGCCTTCCCATTTAGAGAGAAGCTTTCCTGCTAAGAATCTTAGACGAGAGTTGTATAGCAAAACATGATCACCTATATTAAACTCACGCTTTTGTATCCTTTTATCATGCCATCTTTTAACTTTTTCTTTAAACAACTTGGCATTCTCATAGGCTTGGGTTATCCATTCATCAAGTGAGCTAATGTCAAATAACCTCTTTTCACCGACAAGTTTCAAATCATAGATGATCTCTTTAATAGCCCAATATGCCTTATGTTCTAGCTCAAGAGGTAAGTGACATGCTTTTCCATAAACCATTTTATACGGAGACATACCCATAGGATTCTTATAAGAAGTTCTATAAGCCCATAATGCATCATCAAGTTTCTTAGACCAATTCTTTCTAGATCTATTAACAGTCTTTTGCAAAATTAATTTGATCTCTCTATTGCTCAATTCAACTTGACCACTAGACTGAGGATGATATGGAGACACAATTCTATGGTTAACATCATACTTAGCAAGCATTTTACGGAAAGTAGCACGAATAAAATGTGAACCATCATCAGTCGTTAAATATCTAGGGACTCCAAACCTCGAAAAAATAACTTCCTTAAGCATCTTAATAGAAGTATTATGATCAACACTACTAGTTGGAATAGCTTCTACGCACTTAGTAACGTAATCAACAACAACTAAAATATGTGTATACCCGTTAGAGGAAGGAAAAGGTCCCATATAATCAAAGCCCCAAACATCAAATGGTTCAATAACAAGTGAATAGTTCATAGGCATTTCCCGATGTCTACTAATATTACAAACTCTCCGCATTCATCACAAGACAAGACAAACTTACGGGCATCTTTAAAGAGAGTGGGGCAATAGAAACCGGATTGCAATACCTTATGTGCAGTCTATCTCCAGCGTGGTGTCCTCCGTAAGACTTGGAGTGGCACTTGCGTAGGATATGTCCCTGTTCATGCTAAGGTACACAACGTCTAATGGCACCATCTACTCCTTCTTTATAAAGGTGTGGGTCATCCCAGAAGTAATGTCTTAAATCGTAGAACAACTTTTTCTTTTGCTGGTATGTGAAACTAGGTGGTATAAATTTAGCAACAATGTAATTAGCATAATCAGCATACCATGGAGTATTGCGAGAAGGATTTATAACATTTAATTGTTCATCAGGAAAGCTATCGTCAATAGGCAGTGGGTCATTAAGAACATTTTCTAACCTAGACAAGTTGTCTGCAACGGGGTTCTCAGCTCCCTTTCTATCAATAATATGCAAATCAAATTCTTGTAGCAAAAGAACCCATCTAATGAGTCTAGGTTTAGCTTCTTTCGTTTCCATAAGATATTTAATAGCAACATGATCAGTGTGAGCAGTTACTTTGGAATCAACAATATAAGATCTGAACTTATCAATGCAAATACAACTGCTAAAAATTCTTTTTGAGTATTAGCATAATTTCTCTAGGCACTGTCTAGAGTTTTACTAGCATACTGAATAATATTTAATTTCTTATCAACTCTTTGTCCTAGAACAACACCAACAACATAATCACTAGCATCACACATAATTTTAAAGGCTAAATTCCAATCAGGTGGCTGAACAATAGGTGCAAAAATCAAGGCTTTATTAAGTATTCCAAATGCTTCTACACAATCATCATAAAAAACAAAAGGAACATCTTTTTGTAAGAGATTAGTGGGAGGCCTAGAAATTTTAGAGAAGTCTTTAATAAACCTCCTATAGAAACCAGCATGACCAAGGAAACTGTTGGGGAACGTAGCATGCAATTTCAAAAGAAATCCTACGCTTACGCAAGATCTATCTAGGAGATGCATAGCAACAAGAGGGGGAGAGTGTGTTCACGTACCCTCGTAGACCGAAAGCAGAAGCGTTTTACAACGTGGTTGATGTAGTCGAACTTCTTCTCGTTCTGACAGATCAAGTACCGAACGTATGACACCTCCGAGTTCTGCACACGTTCAACTCGATGACGTCCCTCGAACTCTTGATCCAGCAAAGTGTCGAGGGAGAGTTCCTTCAACACGACGGCGTGGTGACGGTGATGGTGAAGTGATCCACGCAGGGCTTCGCCTAAGCACTACGTGAATATGACCGGAGGCGTAAACTGTGGAGGGGGGCACCGCACACGGCTAACAATGTTTATTGTGTATTCTAGGCGCCCCCTCCCCACATATATATAGGTGGGAGGGGGAGGGGGCAGCCATGGGGCGCCCCAAGTAGGAGGAATCCTACTGGGGGGCCTCCTCCAATTTGGCCTCCCACTTTCCTTATCTCCGGAGGGGGGAAGGAAAGAGGGGAGATGGGAAAGGAAGGGGGAATCCTATTCCCTCTATTTCCTTTCCTCCTCCCCTTTTCCTTTCTCCACTTAGGCCGGCCCATATGGGGGCGCACCAGCCCCTTAGGGCTGGTCTGTCCCGCGCTTGGCCCAATAAGGCCCATAACTTTGCCGGGGGGGTGCCCGGAACCCCTTCCGGTGACCCGATACGTACCCGGTACCCCCAAAGCACTGCCGGTGTCTGAATACTATCATCCTATATATGAATATTTACCTCTCGACCATTTCGAGACTCCTTGTCATGTCCGTGATCTCATCCAGGACTCCGAACAACATCCGGTCACCAAATCACATAACTCATATAATACAAAATCGTCATTGAAACGTTAAGAGTGCAGACCCTACGGGTTCGAGAACTATGTAGCCATGATCAAGACACATCTCTGATAAATAACCAACAGCGGAACCTGGATACTCATATTGGTTCCTACATATTCTAGGAAGATCTTTATCGGTCAAACCACAATGACAACATACGTCATTCCCTTTGTCATCGGTATGTTACTTGCCCAGATTCGATCGTCGGTATCTTCATACCTAGTTCAATCTCGTTACCGGAAAGTCTCTTTACTTGTTCCCTAATGCATCATCCCGCAACTAACTCATTAGTCACATTGCTTGCAAGGCTTATCATGATGTGCATTACTGAGAGGGCCCAGAGATACCTCTCCGATACTTGGAGTGACAAATCCTAATCTCGATCTATGCCAACCCAACAAACACCTTCGGAGATACCTCAGAGCATCTTTATAGTCACTCGATTACGTTGTGACGTTTGATAGCACACAAGGTATTCCTCCCAATCCGGAGTTGCATAATCTCATAGTCTAAGGAATATATATATGACATGAAGAAAGCTATAGCAATAAAACTGAACAATCATTATGCTAAGCTAACGGATGGGTCTTGTCTATCACATCATTCTCCTGATGATGTGATCCCATTCATCAAATGACAACACATGTCTATGGGTAGGAAACTTAACCATCTTTGATTAACGAGCTAGTCTAGTAGAGGTTTACTAGGGACACAGTGTTTTGTCTATGTATCCACACATGTATCAAGTTTCCGGTTAATACAATTCTAGCATGCATAATAAACATTTATCATGATATAAGGAAATATAAAATAACAACTTTTTTATTGCCTCTAGGGCGTATTTCCTTCAGCCTCCCACTTGCACTAGAGTCAATAATCTAGTTCACATCGCCATGTGATTTAACACAAATAGTTCACATCATGATGTGATTAACACGCATCGTTCGCCATGTGACCAACACCCAAAGGGTTTACTAGAGTCAGTAACCTAGTTTACATCGCCATGTGATTAACACCCAAAGAGTACTAAGGTGTGATCATGTTTTGCCTGTGAGAGAGGTTTACTCAACGGGCCTGCCACATTCAGATCCGTATGTATTTTTCAAATTTCTATGTCTACAATGCTCCGCATGGAGCTACTCTCGCTAAATGCTCCCACTTTCGATATGTATCTAGATGAACACTCAGAGTCATCCAGATTGGTGTCAAAGCTTGCATCGACATAACTCTTAACGACAAACTCTTTTATCACCTCCAAAACCGAGAAATAGTTCATTAGTCCTCTAAGGATAATTTTGACCGTTGTCCAGTGATCTACTCCTAGATCACTATTGTACTCCCTTGTCGAACTCATGCTAAGGTATACAATAGGTCTGGTACACAGCATGGCATACTATATAGAACCTGTTGCTGAGGCATAGGGAATGACTTTCATTCTCTATCTTCTGCCGTGGTCGGGCTTTGAGTTTTACTCAACTTCACACCTTGCAACATAGGCACGAACCCTTTCTTTGACTGATCCATTTTGAACTTCTTCAAAATCTTGTCAAGGCATGTGCTTTGTGAAAGTATTATTAAGCGTATCGATCTATCCCTATAGATCTTGATGCCCAATATATAAGTAGCTTCACCGAGGTCTTTCATTGAAAAATTCTTATTCAAGTATCCTTTTATGCTATCCAGACATTCAATATCATTTCCAATCAACAATATGTCATCCACATATAATATCAGAAATGCAACAGAGCTCCCACTCACTTTCTTGTAAATACAGGCTTCACCATAAGTCTGTATAAAACCATATGCTTTGATCACCTTATCAAAGGGTATATTCCAACTCCGAGATGCTTGCACCAGTCCATAGATGGATCGCTGGAGTTTGCATACTTTGTTAGCACCTTTAGGATTAACAAAACCTTCTGGTTGCAAGAAATCCATTAAGGAATGCAGTTTTGACATCCATTTGCCAGATTTCACACAATGTGGCAATTGCTAACATGATTCGGACAGACTTAAGCATTGCTACGTGTGAGAAAATCTCATCGTAGTCAACACCTTGAACTTGTCAAAACCCTTTTTTGACAATTCGAGCTTTGTAGATAGTAACACTACCATCACTGTCCGTCTTCCTCTTGAAGATCCATTTATTATCAATGGCTTGCCGATCATCAGGCAGGTCCACCAAAGTCCACACTTTGTTCTCATACATGGATCCTATCTCAAATTTCATGGCCTCAAGACATTTTGCGGAATCTGGGCTCATCATCACTTCCTCATAGTTTGTAGGTTCGTCATGGTCTAGTAACATGACTTCCAGAACAGGATTATTGTACCACTCTGGTGCGGAACGTGCTCTGGTTGACCTACGAGGTTCGGTAGTAACTAGATCTGAAGTTTCATGATCATTATCATTAGCTTCCTCTCTAGTTTATGTAGGTATCACGGGAACGGATTTCATTGATGTGCTACTTTCCAATTCAAGAGAAGGTACAATTACCTCATCAAGTTCTACTTTCCTCCCACTCACTTCTTTCGAGAGAAACTCCTTCTCTAGAAAGGATCCATTCTTAGCAACAAAGATCTTGCCTTCGGATCTGTAGTAGAAGGTGTACCCAACAGTCTCTTTTGGGTATCCTATGAAGACACACTTCTCCGACTTGGGTTCGAGCTTTATCAGGCTGAAACTTCACATAAGCATCGTAACCCCAAACTTTAAGAAACGACAGCTTAGGTTTCTTGCTAAACCACAGTTCATACGGTGTCGTCTCAACGGATTTAGACGGTGCCCTATTTAATGTGAATGCAGCTGTCTCTAATGCATAACCCCAAAATGATAGTGGTAAATCGGTAAGAGACATCATAGATCACACCATATCTAATAAAGTACGGTTACGACGTTCGAACACACCATTACGCTGTGGTCTTCCAGTTGGCGTGAGTTGTGAAACTATTCCACATTGTTTTAAGTGAAGGCCAAACTCGTAACTCAAATATTCGCCTCCACGATCAGATCGTAGAAACTTTATTTTCTTGTTACGATGATTCTCAACTTCACTATGAAATTCTTTGGACTTTTGAAATGTTTCAGACTTGTGTTTCATTAAGTAGATATACCAATATCTTCTCAAATCATCTATGAAGGCCAGAAATAACGATACCCACCGCGAGCCTCAACACTCATCGGACCGCATACATCGGTATGTATTATTTCAAATAAGTTAGTGGCTCGCTCCATTGTTCCGGAGAACGGAGTCTTAGTCAGCTTGCCCATGAGGCATGGTTCGCAGGCATCAAATGATTCATAATCAAGTGATTCCAAAAGTCCATCCGCATGGAGTTTCTTCATGCGCTTTACACCAATATGACCTAAACGGCAGTTCCACTAGTATGTTGCACTATTATTATCAACTTTGCATCTTTTGGCGTCAATATTATGAATATGTGTACCACTACGTTCGAGATTCAATAAACCATTCACCTTGGGTATCTGACCACAAAAGGTTTTATTCATGTAAACATAATAACAATTATTCTTTGACTTAAATGAATAACCGTATTGCAATAAACATGATCCAATCATATTCATGCTCAACGCAAACACCAAATAACATTTATTTTAGGTTCAACACTAATCCCGAAGGTAAAGGGAGTGTGAGATGGCGATCTTATCAACCTTGGAATCACTTCCAACACACATCATCACCTTGCCCTCAACTAGTATATGTTCGTTTTGCAACTCCTCTTTCGAGTTACAAATCTTTGCAACTGATCAAATACCGAGGGGCTAGTATGAACACTAGTAAAGTACACATCAATAACATGTATATCAAATATACCTTTGTTCACTTTGCCATCCTTCTTATCCGCCAAGTATTTGGGGCAGTCCGCTTCCAGTGACCATTTCCTTTGCAGTAGAAGCACTCAGTTTCAGGCTTGGGTCTAGCTTTGGGCTTCTTTACGGGAGTAACAACTTGCTTGTCATTCTTGAAGTTCCCTTTCTTTCCCTTGCCCTTTTTGTTGAAACTAGTGGTCTTGTTAACCATCAACACTTGATGCTATTTCTCGATTTCTACATTCGCTGATTTCAGCATCGCGTAGAGCTTGGGAATCATTTTCATAATCCCTTGCATATTATAGTTCATCACGATGTTCTAGTAACTTGGTGATAGTGACTAGAGAACTCTGTCAACCCCTATCTTATCTGGAAGATTAACTCCCACTTTATTCAAGTGATTGTAGTACCCAAACATTCTGAGCACATGCTCACTAGCTGAGCTATTCTCCTCCATCTTGTAGGCAAAGTACTTGTCAGAGGTCTCATACCTCTCGACTCGGGCATGAGTCTGAAATAGCAATTTCAGCTCTTGGAACATCTCATATGCTCCGTGGCATTTTGATAACCCACAAGTATAGGGGATGAATTGTAGTCTCTTCCGATAAGTAAGAGTGTCGAACCCAACGAGGAGCTAAAGGTAGAATAAATATTCCCTCAAGTTCTATCGACCACCAATACAACTCTACGCACGCTTAACGTTCGCTTAACCTAGAACAAGTATGAAACTAGAAGTACTTTGTAGGTGTTGTAGGCTAGGTTTGCAAGATAATAAAGAGCACGTAATTAAAAAGTAGGGGCTGTTTAAATGAATACACAACTAAGTTAGTTTTAGTAGAGAGCTTTTTGTCACGAGAAAGTTATTTGTCCCTAGACAATCGATAACTAGACCGGTAATCATTATTGCAATTTTATTTGAGGGAGAGGCATAAGCTAACATACTTTCTCTTCTTGGATCATATGCATTTATGATTGGAACTCTAGCAAGCATACGCAACAACTAAAGATCATTAAGGTAAAACCCAACCATAGCATTATAAGGCATCAAGTCCTCTTTACTCCCATACGTAGACAACCTACTTACTCGGGTTTGTGCTTCTATCACTCACGCCACCCACCATAAGCAAATCATGAACATAGTGCAAACCCTACAGCGGGGATCCCTCACGCTTGCGTGACACGGAGAGCACCATAGGACAACACCAATAATAAAACATGCAACTCAAACCAATCACGATCATCAATTAACCCATAGGACAAAATGGATCTACTCAAACATCATAGGATAGCCATACATCATTGGGAAATAATATATAGCATTGAGTACCATGTTTAAGTAGATATTACAACGGGTAAAAGAGGGGTTACACCACTGCATAGAGGGGGGAAGAGTTGGTGATGACAGCGGTGAAGTTGTTGGTGTAGATCGTTGTCGCGATGATGGCCCGGTTGGCATTCCGGCTCCACGGGAGAGAGGGGGAGAGAGCCCCCCTTATTCTTCTTCTTCTTCTTCTTCTTCTTCTTCTTATTCTTCCTTGACCTTCCCCCTAGATGGTAGAAGGGTTTCCCCTATGGTCCATGGCCTCCATGGCGGCGGAGGGGCGAGAGCCCCTCCGAGATTGGAGCTCTCTCTCTGTGGTTCCTTCTAATTTTGCAATCCCTGATTCTGCCCTTTCACCGTTTCTTAAATTCCTGGAGATCCGTAACTCCGATTGGGCTAAAATTTGGACACGATTTTTATCCGGATATTGGCTTATTTGCGGCCAAAGAAGGGCACCAACCGCCTTACGGAGTGGCCACGAGGGCGCAGGGCACGCCCTACCCCCTGGGGCGCGCCCCTCACCCTCGTGGGCCCCTCGGGCATCGTCTTGTGTTGATTCCACTTCGCAAAATTCACATATATTCCAAAAAAAATCTCCGTAAGTTTTTATCCCGTTTGGACTCCGTTTGATATGGATTTTCTGCAAAACAAAAAACATGCAACAAACAGGAACTGGCACTGGGCACTGGATCAATATGTTAGTCCCAAAAATAGTATAAAAAGTTGCCAAAAGTATGTAAAAGTTGTAGAATATTGGCATGGAACAATCAAAAATTATAGATAAGATGGAGACACATCAGCATCCCCAAGCTTAATTCTTGCTCGTCCTTGAGTTGGTAAATGATTAAAAAGATAATTTTTGATGTGGAATGCTACCTAGCATAATCTTGATCATGTAGTCTAATCATGGCATGAATATTAAGACACGAGAGATTCAAAGCAATAGTCTATCATTTGACATTAAGACAATAATACTTCAAGCATACAAATAAAGCGATCATGTCTTTTCAAAATAACATGGCCAAAGAAAGTTATCCCTACAAAATCATATGGTCTGGCTATGCTCCATCTTCACCACACAAAATATTCAAATCATGCACAACCCCGATGACAAGCCAAGCAATTGTTTCATACTTTTGATGTTCTCAAACCTTTTCAACTTTCACGCAATACATGAGCGTGAGCCATGGATATAGCACTATAGGTGGAATAGAATATGATGGTGGAGGTTGTGTGGAGAAGACAAACAGGAAGAAAGTCTCACATCGACGCGGCTAATCAATGGGCTATGGAGATGCCCATCAATTGATGTCAATGTGAAGAGTAGGGATTGCCACGCAACAGATGCACTAGAGGTATAAGTGTATGAAAGCTCAAACTGAAACTAAGTGGGTGTGCATCCAACTTGCTTGCTCATGAAGACCTAGGGCATTTGAGGAAGCCCATCGTTGGAATATACAAACCAAGTTCTATAATGAAAATTCCCACTAGTATATGAAAGTGATAATGCAAGAGACTCTCTATATGAACAACATGGTGCTACTCTGAAGCACAAGTGTGGTAAAAGGATAGTAACATTGTCCCTTCTCTCTTTTCTATCATTTTTTTCTTTTTTTATTTTTTCTCTTTTTTTGTAGGCTTCTTTGGCCTCTCTCTTTTTTTGGGGGATTCTTTGGCCACTTTTATTTTGATAACCTCACATGGGACAGTGTTCTAATAATGATCATCACACTTCTTATTTACTTACAAGTCAGTATTACAACTCAATACTAGAACAAAGATATGACTCTATATGAATGCCTCCGGCGATGTACCGGGATGTGCAATGATCTAGCGTAGCAATGATATCAGAAAACGGACAAGCCATGAAAACATCATGCTAGATATCTTACGATCATGCAAAGCAATATGACAATGAATGCTCAAGTCATGTATATGATGATGATGGAAGTTGAATGGCAATATATCTCGGAATGGCTATGGAAATGCCATGATAGGTAGGTATGGTGGCTGTTTTGAGGAAGATATAAGGAGGCTTATGTCTGATAGAGCGTATCGTATCATGGGGTTTGGATGCACCGGCGAAGTTTGCACCGACTCTCGAGGTTAGAAAGGGCAATGGACGGTACCGAAGAGGCTAGCAATGATGGAAGGGTGAGAGTGCGTATAATCCATGGACTCAACTTTAGTCATAAAGAACTCACATACTTATTGCAAATGTCTATTATCTATCAAAACAAAGCACTACGTGCATGCTCCTAGGGGGATAGATTGGTAGGAAAAGACCATCACTCGTCCCCGACCGCCACTCATAAGGAAGACAATCAATAAATAAATCATGCTCCGACTTCGTTACATAACGGTACACCATACATGCATGCTACGGGAATCACAAACTTCAACACAAGTATTTCTACAATCCACAATTACCTACTAGCATAACTCTAATATCACCATCTTTATATCACAAAACTATTGCAAGGAATCAAACATATCATATTCAGTGATCTACAAGTTTTATGTAGGATTTTATGACTAACCATGTGAATGACCAATTCCTGTCAACTCTCTAAATAGATATAAGTGAAGCAAGAGAGTTTAATTCTTTCTACAAAAGATATGCCCATGCTCTAAAAAATATAAGTGAAGCAAAAGAGCATTCTACAAATGGCGGTTTTCTATGTGTAGGGAAACAGGCAATCCAAACTTCAAAAGATATAAGTGAAGCACATGAAGCATTCTATAAAGCCATACTCAAAAGATATAAGTGAAGTGCAAAGAGCATTCTATAAATCAACCAAGGACTATCTCATACCATAATGTTGCATCAAATAAAAATGAAAACTTAATGCAAAAGACGCTCCAAGATTTGCACATATCATATGAATGAAACGAAACCGAAAACATACCGATACTTGTTGAAGAAAGATGGGATGCCTTCAGGGGCATACCCAAGCTTAGACGCTTGAGTATCCTTGAATATTTACTTGGGGTGCCTTGGGAATCCCCAAGATTGAGCTCTTGACTCTCCTCCTTCTCCTCATATCAAGACCTCCTCGATCCTTGATCACTTCATCCACACAAAACTCAACAGAAAGTTCGGTAAGATCCGTTAGTATAATAAAGCAAACCACTACTATTAGTACTGTTGCAAACCAATTCATATTTTGTTTTTGCATTGTATCTACTTTAATATAAATTTTCCATGGCTTAATCCACTGATAGAATTCGATAGTTTCATCAAAACAAGCAAACAATGCATCAAAAACAGAATCTGTCTTAAACAGGACAGTTTGTAGTAATCTGAACATTCACAATACCTCTGGTACTCCAAAAATTCTGAAAATTTTAGGAAAAATAAACAATTTGTATAGAAATACTGTGCAAAAAGTTTCAAAACCATTTGACGTTCCAGTAAAAATTGTAAAATCGCGCACTACCGCCAAAGTTTCTGTTTTGCACCGCACAAACCAACAAGCAATGTAAACATCCTAAAGACAAATCTTGGCACATTATTTTTATAATACAATGGAATTGTACAAGGGGATAAATATTTTTGTTTAAAAGTTTCTGTAATCAAGACTCACAAAGTTTCCGTGAGCATGAACAAAGTTGAAGGAGCTCCCTCACTTCAACAATGCTTGTCTCTCTCACTTTCACTTTCCTTTTTGAAAAGTTTGGGTTCTCCTCTTTATTTTTTTGTTTTTAAACTCTATAAAAGAACTCAACAGAAATAAATGACTCTCTAAAACTTTCGGGTTGTCTCCCTGACAGCGCTTTCTTTAAAGCCATTAAGCTAGGCATAAGGTGCTTAAGTAATGAAACCACCCGGATCCTAAGGTATATGAAAGCCAATTTGAATTAGCAATGATTTGGGATTTAGTAGTGAGCACAAAGCAACATATATCAAGCAATGACGAAGTCTAACTCTATTCCTATGCATCGGCATGTCATAAAAGAACAATTTATAAACATCAAGTAAAGGCCAATACATAGCATAAGTTGTTTCTTGCAATTTTATCGTGTTGAAAACATAGAGAGGTGGAGATATAGTTCCTCTCTCATAATAATTGCAAGTAGGAGCAGCAAGCACATGCATATTATATTCATCAAAATCATCATGTGCAAAGGTAAAAGGCAACCCATCAATATAATCCTTAATAAGTGCAAACTTCTCCGACATAGTGTAGTTTGGAGAATACAAAAAGATAATAGGACTATCATGTGTGGGTGCAATAGCAACAATTTCATGTTTAACATAAGGAACAATAGCAAGTTCATCTCCATAAGCATAATTCATATTGGCATCTTGGCCACAAGAATAGCAAGCATCAAGTTGATCAAAAAGGGATATTTCAAACGAATCAACGTGATCATAGCAATTATAATGGCATTCATCCTTCGGTAAGAATGAAGGGACATTAAATAATGTATGAGTTGGAGAGTTACTCTCATTAGAAGGTGGGCACGTGTAGCTAATCCGATCTTCCTCCTTTTGTTCTTCGCTCTCCTCATCATCTTTTTCATCCAATGAGCTCACAGTTTCATCAATTTCTTTTTACATAGACTCCTGCAAAATATTAATCTCTTCTCGGAGAGCGGAGACTTTCTCAATAAATTCATCAATATCATAATTTTATTTATAATTCTCATAGCAATATTTAAGGATAGCTAAATTTTCAGGTCTGTAAACTGAATCATCAAAATCTTCAAACTCTTTAAAAAATGATTCAATTTCACAAGCACCCTTAAAAGCAACAAATTCTTCTATTTGTTCCACATCATAGTAATCATATATACCATTAGCATAAGAAGCTAAGGTTTCATTATCATTAAATTTGCATTAAAAGGGAAGGTGTGGAGCCTTCATCCTAGAGCAACAAGTATAATCATATCTCAAGCATAGTTCCCGAGCATACCAATGCAGCACATGAATTTGATCCCATAATAGTTTCCCTTTTTGCGTCAAGCGATAATCCCTAAAGTATTCATGTTGATCCAACGTGTCTCCCATTATATAATTGAATTGGGTTTTCTCAAGATTATTAAAGTAGTGCATAATATCTTTCACATAATGAGCATCGAGGGTTTTAGGAGGTTCCCCATCTCCATGAGTAGCAAGTAAACCTTTTTTTTGGTATTTTGTGTTCCATATTCATAACTAAGGATAGAGAACAACTTAGAACAGCAAATAAAATCCACTTAGTGATAAAGCAAACAAGCACACACGAGAATATTCACCCCACGCTATTGCTCCCCGGCAATGGTGCCAGAAAAAGGCCTTGATAACCCACAAGTATAGGGGATCAATTGTAGCCTCTTTCGATAAGTAAGAGTGTCGAACCCAACGAGGAGCTAAAGGTAGAAAAAATATTCCATCAAGTTCTATCGACCACCGATACAACTCTAAGCACGCTTAACGTTCGCTTTACCTAGAACAAGCATGAAACTAGAAGTACTTTGTAGGTGTTGTAGGCTAGGTTTGCAAGATAATAAAGAGCGCGTAAAGAAAAAGTAGGAGCTGTTTAAATGAAGACACAACTAAGTTAGTTTTAGTAGAGAGCTTTTTGTCATGAGAAAGTTATTTGTCTCTAGACAATCGATAACTAGACCGGTAATCATTATTGCAATTTTATTTGAGGGAGAGGCATAAGCTAACATACTTTCTCTTCTTGGATCATATGCATTTATGATTGGAACTCTAGCAAGCATACGCAACAACTAAAGATCATTAAGGTAAAACCCAACCATAGCATTATAAGGCATCAAGTCCTCTTTACTCCCATACGTAGACAACCTACTTACTCGGGTTTGTGCTTCTATCACTCACGCCACCCACCATAAGCAAATCATGAACATAGTGCAAACCCTACAGCGGGGATCCCTCACGCTTGCGTGACACGGAGAGCACCAAGGACAGCACCAATAATAAAACATGCAACTCAAACCAATCACGTTCATCAATCAACCCATAGGACAAAACGGATCTACTACTCAAACATCATAGGATAGCCATACATCATTGGGAAATAATATATAGCGTTGAGCGCCATGTTTAAGCAGAATTACAGCGGGTAAAAGAGGGGTTACACTACTGCATAGAGGGGGGAAGAGTTGGTGATGACGGTGGTGAAGTTGTTGGTGTAGATCGTTGGCGCGATGATGGCCCCGGCGGTGTTCCGGCGCCACCGGGAGATAGGGGGAGAGAGCCCCCCTTTTTCTTATTACTTGACCTTCCCCCTAGATGGCGAAGGGTTTCCCCTCTGGTCCATGGCCTCCATGGCGGCGGAGGGGAGAGAGCCCCTCCGAGATTGGATCTCTGTCTCTGTTTCCTTCTGTTTCTGCGCTCCATGATTCTGCCCTTTCACCATTTCTTAAATTCCCGGAGATCCATAACTCCGATTGGGCTGTAATTTGGACACGATTTTTATCTGGATATTGGCTTTCTTGTGGCGAAAGAGGGGTACCAACCGCCTTACAGAGTGGCCACGAGGGCACAGGGCGTGCCCTACCCCCTAGGGCGCGCCCCTTCCCCTCGTGGGCCCCTTGGGCATCGTCTCGCGTTGATTCCACTTCCCAAAATTCACATATATTCCAAAAAAAATCTCCGCAAGTTTTTATCCCGTTTGGACTCTGTTTGATATGGATTTTCTGCGAAACAAAAAACATGCAACAAACAGGAACTAGCATCAACCTTTGGACCAATATGTTAGTCCCAAAAATAGTATAAAAAGTTGCCAAAAGTATGTAAAAGTTGTGAATATTGGCATGGAACAATAAAAAATTATAGATACGACGGAGACGTATCACATTCAAAAATGTTTTTGAAGTCCCGGTTCTAAGCCGTAAAGCATGGCACACTAAACTATCAAGTAGTCATCATATCAATCTTTGCCAAACGTTCATAAAATCTGCATCTGCTCCTGCAATAGGTCTGTCACCTAGCGGTGCATCAAGGACATAATTCTTTTGTGCAGCACTGAGGATAATCCTAAGATCATGGACCCAGTCCGCATCATTGCTACTATCATCTTTCAACTTAGTTTTCTCTATGAACATATCAAAAATATATAGGAGCTATATCGTGAGCTATTGATCTACAACATAGATATGCAAATACTATCAGGACTAAGTTCATGATAAATTAAGTTCAATTAATCATATTACTTAAGAACTCCCACTTAGATAGACATCCCTCGAGTCATCTAAATGATCACATGATCCATATCGACTAAACCATGTCCGATCATCACGTGAGATGGAGTAGTTTTCAATGGTGAACATCTCTATGTTGATCATATCTACTATAAGATTCACGTTCGACCTTTCGGTCTCCAATGTTCCGAGGCCATATCTGTACATGCTAGGCTCATCAAGTTTAAGCCGAGTATTCTGCACGTGCAAAACTGTCTTGCACCCATCGTATGTGAACGTAGAGCTTATCACACCCGATCATCATGTGGTGTCTCGGCACGCATTTAACTATCGCAATAAAGGCATACTGTGGAGAACACTTATACCTTGAAATTTAGTGAGAGATCATCTTATAATGCTACTACCGTACTAAGAAAATTAAGATGCATAAAAGATAAACATCACAACAATCAAAGTATGTGACATGATATGACCATCATCATCTTGTGCCTTTCATATCCATCTCCAAAGCACCGTCATGATCTCCATCATCACCGGCTTGACACCTTGATCTCCATCGTAGCATCGTTGTCGTCTCGCCAACTATTGCTTCTACAACTATCGCTAACGCATAGTGATAAAGTAAAGAAATTACATGGCGTTTGCATTTCATACAATAAAGCGACAACCATAAGGCTCCTGCCAGTTGCCGATAACTTTTACAAAACATGATCATCTCATACAATAACGTATATCACATCATGTCTTGACCATATCACATCACAACATGCCCTGCAAAAACAAGTTAGAGTCCTCTACTTTCTCGTTGCAAGTTTTACGTGGCTGCTACGGGCTTCTAGTAAGAACCGTTCTTACCTATGCATCGAAACCACAACGATCTTTCGTCAAGTTTGTTGTTTTAAACTTCAACAAGGACCGGCCGTAGTCAAATTCGATTCAACTAAAGTTGGAGAAACAGACACCCGCCAACCACCTTTATGCAAAACAAGTTGCATATCTGTCGGTGGAACCAGTCTCATGAACGTGGTCATGTAAGGTTGGTCCGGGCCGCTTCATCCAAAAATATGCCGAATAAAAATAAGACGTAGGTGGTAGGCAGTATGACTATGATCGCCCACAACTCGTTGTGTTCTACTCGTGCATATCATCTACGCATAGACCTGGCTTAGAGGCCACTGTTGGGGAACGTAGCATGCAATTTCAAAAAAAAATCCAACGCTCGTGCAAGATCCATCTAGGAGATGCATAGCAATGAGAGGGTGAGAGTGTGTCCACGTACCCTTGAAGACCGAAAGAGGAAGCGTTTGACAACGCGGTTTATGTAGTCGAACTTCTTCTCGTTCCGACCGATCAAGTACCAAATGTACGGCACCTCCGAGTTCTGCACATGTTCAGCTCAATGACGTCCCTCGAACTCTTGATCCATTAAAGTGTCGAGGGAGAGTTCTGTCAGCACGACGTCGTGGTGACGGTGATGGTGAAGTGATCCGCGTAGGGCTTCGCCTAAGCACTACGTGAATATGACCAGAGGCATAAACTATGGAGGGGGGGTGCCGCACATGGCTAACAATGTTTGTTGTGTGTTATAGGCGGCCCCTCCCTACATATATATAGGTGGGAGGGGGAGGGCACAGCTATGGGGTGCCCCAAGTAGGAGGAATCCTACTTGGGGGCCTCCTCCAATTCGGCCTCCCCCTTTCCTTATCTCCGGAGGGGGGAAGGAAAGAGGGGAGAGGGGAAAGGAAGGGGGAATCCTATTCCCTCTATTTCCTTTCCTCCTCCCCTTTTCCTTTCTCCACTTAGGCCGGCCCATATGGGGGCGCACCAGCTCCTTAGGGGCTGGTCTGTCCCGCCCTTGGCCCAATAAGACCCATATCTTTGCCGGGGGGGGGACCCGATACGTACCCGGTACACCTAGAACCCCTCCGGTGTCCGAATAATATCATCCTATATATGAATATTTAACTCACGACCATTTCGAGACTCCTCGTCATGCCCGTGATCTCATCCGGGACTCCTAACAACATTCGGTCACCAAATCACATAACTCATATAATACAAAATCATCATCGAAACGTTAAGCATGCGGACCCTACGGGTTCGAGAACTATGTAGACATGATCGAGGCACATCTCTGATCAATAACCAATAGCGAAACCTAGATGCTCATATTTGTTCCTACATATTCTACAAACATCTTTATCGGTCAAACCGCAATGACAACATACGTCATTCCCTTTGTCATCCGTATGTTACTTACCCGAGATTCGATAGTCGGTATCTTCATACCTAGTTCAATCTTGTTACCGGCAAGTCTCTTTACTCATTCCATAATGCATCGTCCCGCAACTAACTCATTAGTCACATTGCTTGCAAGGCTTATCATGATGTGCATTACCGAGAGGGCCCAGAGATATCTCTCCGATACTCAGAGTGATATATCCTAATCTCGATCTATGCCAACCCAACAAACATTTTCGGTAGAGCATCTTTATAATCACCCAGTTACATTGTGACGTTTGATAGCACACAATGTATTCCTCCGGTATCTGGGAGTTGCATAATCTCATAGTCAAAGGAATATGTATATGACATGAAGAAAGATACAACAATAAAACTGAAAGATCAGTATGCTAAGCTAACATATGGGTCTTGTCCATCACATCATTCTCCTAATGATGTGATCCCGTTCATCAAATGACAACGCATGTCTATGGGTAGGAAACTTAACAATCGCGGGTGCGCGTTGGTCCTAAACAAACGGTTTAAAACCCCTTTCCGCGACAGCATTTGGAACCATCGCCAAGTGAGTGTGGGAGATAGGGGGGTCCTTCCCACATGACCCAGAAACCGTCGGGGATAGGGCCCCTACAGTACTCCTACTCGTTTCTGCTCGCATTGCCATCGCAGTCGATATTCTATGGTGCTACGTTTACGATGCGCGACCCATCACAAATGGTTCACTATTATAGAACGTGTATGATGTGCGGCCCATCACAAACGGTTCACCGTTAAGAAGATTAGCTAATCGTCGTACGAGTGTCGGAGAGGATTACGAAACGTCACACCGTCGTAACATCGTCGTACATGACAACTATCGCACACGCTTGTCGGATTTCGGGTTCCGGCAGACCCTCTAGGTTTGAACTCTGGGGTGCACGCGGAGATCGCACCTCCAACCTACCTACGCCTCGTCGCCTCGCAAGGATCTAAACTACACGAAGAACAACACAATGGACACAAGTTTTATACTGGTTCGGGCCACCATTGTGGTGTAACACCCTACTCCAGTGTGTGGTGTGGTGGATTGCCTCTGTGGCTGATGATGAATAGTACAAGGGAAGAACAGCCTCGCGAGGGCTGTTCTTGGCTGGTGCGATGAACTGCTAGGGGAGTTCAGTCGCTTCTCTCTCTCTCTCTCTCTCTCTCTCTCTCTCTCTCTCTCTCTCTCTCTCTCTCTCTCTCTTTCTGGCCTCCCTTTCGGTGTCTCCCCTTGTATCCCAATTGCCTCTACCCTGTGGGTGCCTAGTCCTATTTATAGGCAGAGGCCCTGGGCCTCTCCCCAAATATTGAGCGGGAAGGGCGCCAACAATTGGCCATTTTGAAGGGGAACATCTAGTGCACTTATCCTGACTAAAGTCGGTCCTCGCCTGTCAAAGGCTCTGACGGTGACGCCGGCTTGGGCTCCACGATGACCTCCGTTCTGCCGTCCTGCTGGTCTTGGTCTTGTTGCACCGAAATGGTTGCCTTTTCCTGATGCCTTGGCCTGCGCTTGCCCCCTTTGCACCAAAGGGGAAATGAGGACACTGCGCGGGCTGGCGCCTGCCTGGCGCCCTCGGTCGTCATGGCTTGCGTCATGAGCACCTCGTGAGGTACCCCGCCTTAATCTCTCCGCCTCCTCGCGAGCCAGCCTAACGAGGCCGTGCCTGAGGAAGCTTCCTGTCGTCCGCCCCGCAAGGCTTGGACCCTCGCGAGGGTCTTGAGCTTGTGTTGATGAAGATGGGCCGTACTGGGCCACTCCTTGAGCCATGCCGCAGGCAGGCAAGTCTGGGAACCCCCGTTCCCAGAACGCCGACAGTAGCCCCCGGGCCCAAGGCGCGCCTGGACTTGGCTTAGCAGAGAAGCGAAGGGGCATGCAAGTGCTAAGCGTCGCGGGCCCCAACAGCTTACGGCCTTGGGTGCCGCGTGGCGGTTGATTGGACGTGGGCGTCCTGGCTCCCCACGATACCTCGGCAATCTACATGAATTGACAAGGGAGCGGTACCCGTCTAGGCTTTACCTTCTTTTCCTTCTCTAGTAATTGCCCAGATCCCCTTTCTCGCTCCTATCCTTCCTGCTTCTAAAATCCCCAGATCTACTCCAATGCTGCGCCCCAGCAAGGCATGGCGCCTCGCCAGACCCCGGCCGGAGCTTGGTTCTCGCCTGCTTTGGATTCTCCGAACGTGTCGGAGAAGAGCCTTGCCCGGACGCGCCAGATGATGGTGGCGCAAGGCACCAATGGTGCGGCAGTGCTCAAGGTTGGCTCCACCCTTCCCGAGGACCAAGGAAGCACCATGTACGTACCCGCTCTTCGTGAGCGACTTTGCCGCCGGTCTGGTGCCTCCCTTTTGTGAGTTCTCCTTTTCCGTCCTCCGCCATTACAACCTGGAAGCTCTGCACCTCCACCCCAACTCTGTTCTTCTCCTGGCAATCTTTGCCTACTACTGTGAGGCTCATGTCGGGGTGCAGCCCTCAGTGGCCTTGCTGCGCCATTACTTTTACCTCCGGGTTTCTCGCGGCCCCATTACTGCGTGCGCGAGCTTCGTCGCGTATGGCAGCTCCAACGCCATCTCGAAGCCCGGCAAGAGGATTGAAGGCTTCAGGAGTAAGTGGGTCATGGTGGATGCTGGCCGCTTCCATCCCCGGCTGATTCTGCCCACGGAGCAGCCTGAGTCCATCGACGCTTGGTCTCGCGAGGAGCTCGTGGATCCCCGCGCGAAGCGAGTGCTGGAGAGGATGGACACGGACCTGTGGCCGGGCAATATGGCGACGACGAAGCTGACCGGGGCATCGCTCCTGAGGGAGTTCCTGGAGCACCGGGTGGCCCCGCTTCGGCAATACTCACTCCCGCTATGGAGGTTTCGCCCGAGCCCCGTAGTCTTGGCCGACGAAGATCTGGCCGTGGTCCTCCAATCCTTGGTCGGGGGAGGCGTGGCGAGGCTGGAGGGTGCTCCTGTACCCCTGTTCCTTCGAGATGATTGGGAGTAGGTGGTGAGCTCCATGCCCGCTTTCAACGGGGACGGGCATGTGCCCGCGGAGGTTTCCGAGGACCTGGCGGCCCTGGCAATGGTGAACGTGTCCTCCGGCGACTCCAGCGAAGAGGAGGAAGAAGGAGAGCGGGAAGAGGAGCCCGATTCCGAGGCGACCGACAGGGAGTCGAGGGCGCCTCTCCCTCGGCGCAGGTCCCGCGCACTTCGCCTCCTGCCGGACGATGACGAGGACGGCGGCGAGCGAGGTGGCGAGAGCTCACCCCTGATCCCGAAGAAGGACAGGACGGGGCTAGTTCCCCACGGGTCTGCTCTGGCTCCGAGGCGATCTGCACATGCGCCTCCTGCTCCCGATCCTCTTGAGGTTGATCCCAGCAGCCGGCTCTCGGGCTTCAAGTTCGGCCGGAGGTTGCTTGAGCCCGCGAGCGATGACCAATTAGTGCTTGATTCTCGTTTTGCTTCTTGCTTCGTTGTTGAGGCTTGATGTCCGTATTCCTTGGCTAGGCCGGTGCCTGCAGCGGAAAAGCTGAAGGGGCTCCGGAGGCTTCGCCCGGGGCAGCACCTCCATCCGCGGGAGAAGGGGGCGGCAAGACGCGGGCCTCTCCTGCCCGGTCAACCTCGCGAGGCCTGGCGGGGCTAGTTGGGGTGAGCTCAGCCCCCATGGCCCAAGCGACTCCCGAGGTGTCCTTGCCTGACGCCACTGCCGCAGTCGTCGGGGCGCAGAAGGTCCTGACTCATGGTGTTGTGATTTCGCTGCCGTCTTCTTCTCCTACTCCACCAACTGCCATCTCTCCGACTCCTTCTACTGTCCTGGATCGGGCTGCTGCCGAGCTGGACCGGCTGCGGAAAGATCTTTTGGACGCTGACCCTCGCTTGGTGGCAGGGCGCCTGGAGCTGGCCTCTAGCTGGGTCGTTCTGATGCTTCAGTTCGAGCGGCGCTGGTTCAGGCCGCGTCGGCCTGCTACGAGGAAAAACAGGCCATCCTTCAGGCCAAGGCCACTCGCGATGCCGCCTTGGGGGAGGTTGCGGATGTTCGGGGTTGCTGCAAGGCACTGGAGACTGAGCTGCAAGGCCTGCGCGACCAGCTTGCCAAGGAGGCCCGTGACCGCCAGGAGAAGGAGGCAGAGATGAAGGCTCGTGAGATTGCCGCCAAGGACCGGGACGCTGAGCTTGATGAGCGCCATGGCCGCTTAGATACGCTGGAGCGGGTGTTGGAGACGAGGAAGATCGAGCTGGACGGCAAGGCGCGGGTCCTGGCCGTGGACCGCGTGGCCTTCGCGAAGATGGAGGAGAAAGCTCGCGCCTTGCTGAAGACGCTTTATGACAGCGGCCTGGAGAGTCCGCTGGCCGGCGCCAAGGACGGCCCCGCCAAGTTGCTTCCCTTCCTGGTCCGTGCCCTTGAAGATGTCGCGATTGGCCTGGGCCCCACGGCTGAGGCTGAGGCTCGTGTCCTTTCTTCTGCAGAGCTGACGCGCATCTTCACCCATGTCTACCTTCGCGACCCCAACGTTGACCTCGACAGCCTGCTGGAGCCTGTGAGCGGCGAGCTTGCCGCTGCCGATGCTGAGGCGGTGAAGGGTCGAGCGGAGGCTCCGCTGGCGAAGTTCTGGGCCTTCAGCACCAAGCCAAAGCGAGGCGCTGCCGATCCCGAGGCTCCACGAGGCGAAGTCGCCAGCGCAGCTCCGTTACCAGCGATGGCACCGCCAGAAAGTGATCCCTTCGCGGCTTCCGTCCTGCTTTTAGTCCCTGCAACATGCATCCTGCCTCGTGGGGGCGTTTAAACTTGTGTTTGGTGTTGTCAAAGCACTCTATGGACTGTAATATTTTCTTTTGAATTCCTTGAGATTTGCGCTTTTCCTTCATACTTGCTTATGTTCTATGTCGGCAGAGCCCGGTCCTGCAGATACCTCGGCCGTTAGCCCCGACCGGAAACCAGGACGGGACCAAGGAGTGAGGGGCTACGTGACAAGTTAGGCCCCTGAGTCGCGATGCTCAGGAGTCCCCCTTGACGCACGAGCAGCAAGTAGGGAGGTGATATGTATGGGAGAATTTACCGTTCTACGTCGGCAGAGCCTGGCCCCGCGCATTCCTCAACCGCCGTTAGCCTTTGGGAACTAAGGGGTGAGGGGCTACGTGACCAGTTAGGCTCCTGAGTCGCGATGCTCAGGAGTCCCCCTTGACGTTCAAATGGCCTTCATACCTTGGCTCCGCTCGGGGAGAGGCGTGCGGCGAACCAAGCCCGAGGGGCCTGGCTGGGTGGCGTGCGCCTGAGCGTGACCCAGGTGTAGCCCCCGTGCCCAGCCCCTCGTGCGGCACTCCCGAGGGGAGGCGTTACGATGATGCCGGACATTGAGCTCTGGGCTCCCTGAGGTTGATGCGGCCGGGGGCCACCCTCAGTTGTTTATCACCAGCGCGGAGCATAGCGCTTCCGTATATGTACGGGCATAGCCGCTCCTCGGCGAGGTCGTCGACCAACAAGGAGCATGGTGCTTCCATCGGTGCATGGGAGGGGCTCCCCTCGGGAGGAGCCCAGGCGCAGGCCAACCCCGCCCAGACACGTGGCTGGCACGGTAGGGCCTGACGAGGTGTATCTGGGCACCCGTGAGCCAGCGCGGGACTCACGGGGCCCTACCTAAAGGAGGGTTGCTCCTGGCACTGGGCCTTTACTTGTAACGTGTTCCTGCAAGTTTGGTTAGATGTCGGCACTCTATGTCCTCGGGTCCCGGCCCTCGAGCAGGCTCAGCCGTCGCTGGTATGCCAGGTCGCGATGCCGTGGACAAGGCCAGAGGGTGAGGGCTGGAGAGCCAGTAGGAGCCCATGAGTCGCGATGCTCAGGTACCCCCCCTTTAACGTGCAAGCGGCCGACATGAAGGAAGAGGGGTGCCGTGGACATGCATCAAATAACGATCATGATGGGTCAAACACACGACCCGAATAAATGCAAGAGGGATACATGCCACTGGGTCTGGCCCGGGTGGCTTGGGGATAATGCAGCCCGAGGGGCGCCCCCAATAAAGTAAACTAGAAACATGAATCAAAAGGGATACATGCCGCAGGGATGGACCCACGTGGCCTGGGAATGATGCAGCCCTGCGGGGCGCTCCCAGCTGAAAATGCAACTCGAAGGACGTCACCTGGTGATGTTGGGGATGAAGGGATGCTGAAGTAGCGGACGTCGTGCACTGCGGAAGCCGATCTTCATGGGCCCCAAGGCCCGGGAGCCTCGGGAGGCTTCAGAGGCGCTGGTGGTTCCTCGCGGACCATCTCCATCTCCGCCAGGACTGCGGAACGCCTGGCCTCTTGAGCCTCCAGGATGCTCCTCATGAGGCGCTAACGCACATCAGCCACGTTCGTCAAGCTGTAAGGCATGCGAACATAGCTGTGGGGTGGACCTTCACAGCGTCCCACGCGTGAGGGCCAGAGGCGCCTCGAGAGGCGGCTCGGTTGAGCCTCGGTATGTTGATGCAGACGCGCAGCCCACCATCCTCGCCTGGATGGGGAGCTACGGCGGTAAGCGGCGGCTGCCACTCATGACTCTTGACTTCGCAGCCTCTGAATGATCTTGCTGATGAACTCCCGAGGGTTTGGCCCTCCTTGCCTTGCTCCTTCCCCGAGGGAAACACGCTGAAACACGCCTCCAAGTGGTGCCCGAGCGCCTCCCTCGTGATCTTAGCAAAGTCGGTGGCCCTCCAGGAGAGAGCCCCCGAGCCTTGCTCGAAGAGGGCGCCGGGCGCGACTTCCTATGCGACAGAAGGAGGTGCCCCTTGAACAGACGCGGACCCTGAGGGGCCTGCCTCCCGAGGGGTCGGGCCAGGCGATGTCTTCTTATTCTTAGGAGCAGCCTCGGGAAGCCTCCCGCTCCTGTGATCTGGGTCTTCAATTGATGCGGCTTGGAAAGCACGCTCCGAGGAACACTGCTGCGTCTCTCTCTTCACAAGGCATCGTGATAACTCCACCGCTTCCTGGCATCTTGAGGACATTGTAGCCGTGATGAGTCACGACCATGAATTTGGCCAGAGCTGGGTACCCGAGGATGGCATTGTACGGCAGGCGAATGTGAGCGATGTCGAAGTCAATGAGCTCGGTGCGGTAGTTGTCGCGCGTCCCGAAGGTGACAGGAAGGCGGACCTGCCCTATCGGAACTGTGGAACCATCAATGACCCCGGAGAAAGGCTTGGTTGGCTGAAGCTGATTGTATGGCACTTGGAGATCGTTGAATGTCTCGACGGACAGGACATTGAGCCCTGCTCTGCCACTGATGAGGGTCCTGGTGACTTGCACATTGCTGATGATTGGGGAACAAAGCATCGGGAGGACTCCGGCTGGCTGCAAGACTTGAGCTGATCCGCTGAGCTGAATGTGATGGCGCATGCTGACCACCTGAGGGGGCATGTGGCTTCGAGCCTGGGGAGGACTGCATTCAATTCGCGGGCGAACTGCTTGAAGATGCGCTGAGAGGCTGGGGCTTGAGCTCCGCCCAGGATGCAAGCGATTGCGCGCGGCTCCTGGAAGCCCCCAGCCCCCTTGTCCTGATGATGGTCTTCATTTCTCCTTGTCTGCGGTGGCAGAGGAGGGAGGCTTGCGTTGCCTTGTGGGCGATCCTCGCGAGGCTAATCCCTCCAGCCTCCCTCGCCAGGCGGGTCTCTCCAACCTCCTTCGCGAGGCTGATCCTGCCAGCGGTCCTCGCGAGGTCAGTCACGCCACCCTTGGCGAGGGCCACGGTCTTCCCATCGTCCTCCACCTCTTCCTCCTCCTCGGCCATACCTCGGTCGCTGCGCTCGGGGCGTCGGCCGGTACACACGTCCCGCACGGCCCTGAGCTCTTGGCATTCCTTGGTGTTGTGGGTGTGGAGGTCATGGTACACGCAGTACCGACTGCCCTTGGATGACTCAGGCTGATCCCTTCCTTGCTTGGTGTCCGGCTCTGCCGCAAGCACGACAGCCCCCTTGCGATTCACGTCCTTGACCTTGGGCTTCTTCTCTTCTGGGTCGGCAGCCGGCAGCTCAAGAAGGGAAAGGCGTCCTTCCTCAGCCCTGGCGCACTTGGTCGCTAAGTTGAACATCTCCAGGGATGTGCACAGGTCTTCATGGATTGCGAGCTCCTCCTTCATCTTGACGTCACGCACACCGTTGGAGAAGGCTGAGATGATGGCCTCCTCGGACACCCTGGGGATCTTAAGGCGAGCGTTTTTGAAGCGCTGGATGAACTTCTGCAAGGTCTCTCTCGGCTGCTGCTTGATGCGGCGCAAGTCGCTCATGGCTGGGGGTCGATCGCGTGTGCCTTGGAAGTTGGCGATGAATCGGGTGCGCATCTCTTTCCAGGAGGAAATCGTGCGAGAGCTGAGTTCAGGAGCCAGGTGCGGGCACCGTCCTTGAGCGCCATGGAAAACCAGTACGCCATGACCTTCTTGTCCCCGTTGGCGGCTTCGATGCCCAGCTCATAGAGCTGGAGGAACTCCGCAGGGTCGGCCGTGCCATCGTAGCGTGGGGGCAGGTCTGGCTTGAACTTGCCCGGCCAGGCCACGCTGCGCAGCTCGGCGGTGAAGGCACGGCAGCCTGCAGTGGCCACGGGAGGCCTTTGGTGACGGAGGGCTTGATCTTGGAGGTCTCCGTGCGCTGCCGTCAGGAGCAGCGCAGGGTCTTGGCAAGCTGGAGCAAGAGCGCGGTCGTGACGGGCCGGTGCGGGGAGCACTCGGGCAGCTTCTTGGGGACGAGGGACCTCTTGTCAGCTCTTCTCTTGCTGTGCTGGCACCGGACGGAGCGGGTCCCGCCCAGGGGCCACGCACCTTGGGGCCAAGGCGCCTTCTTGAGGAGGAGGCGGCTGAGGCGCCCCCGGAGCTTCATCACCCGCGCAAGGCGGGGCGCGGTGCAGCGAGAGGGATGGCGCAGGGGAGCCCCCAGCGGCGCTGACGAGCTCGGTGATGCGGGCGAGCCACTCGTCGTAGAGGTCATCGACAGGACGGTAGTGCAGGAGTTCCGATGCGTGAGCAACGCGCGTCTTGGCGTTGCGGTGAGCGCCGACGGGCGTGGGACGAAGAACCGGCCGAGTCGGCCGACGGGTGGCGGTGGTTTTGTCGCAGCACCGAAGCGATGCAGACGACACATGCTGCTCGTTTCGCCGGGCGGTGGCGGCGTTGACGGCAGCGACGGGAACGGCGGGGCGGCCGCGACGGGGCCATCTGGCGACGCGAGTAGCAAGAGCGGCCGGCCGGGCGCTGGCTCGACAAGCGTCGACATGGATGCGAGGGCGGCGAAGAGCAGGCGGCGGAAGGCGGATTCCGGTGCACCCCTACCTGGCGCGCCAAATGTCAGATTTCGGGTTCCGGCAGACCCTCTAGGTTCGAACTCTGGGGTGCACGCGGAGATCGCACCTCCAACCTACCTACGCCTCGTCGCCTCGCAAGGATCTAAACTACACGAAGAACAACACAACCTACACAAGGTTTATACTGGTTCGGGCCACCATTGTGGTGTAACACCCTACTCCAGTGTGTGGTGTGGTGGATTGCCTCTGGGGCTGATGATGAATAATACAAGGGAAGAACAGCCTCGCGAGTGTCTGTTCTTGGCTGGTGCGATGAACTGCTGGGGGGAGTTCAGTCGCTTCTCTCTCTCTCTCTCTTTCTGGCCTCCCTTTCTGTCGTGGACTTGTCACGGCAGATGTCCTCATGAAAGGACTTAGTCGTAGGGCCATCGTACGGGTTTACCTAGAGAGGTTAAAGCGGACAAAAGACACGGGAATTATACTGGTTCGGCCCCTTCAATGAAGGTAAAAACCTACGTCCAGTAGTGATGTGATTGATATGGTTTCGCGACTAGGGAGCAATAGCTTTGCCTTAGCCTCGAAATCTCTGTCCCTAACTCGCCACCGGTCGTCCCCTTATATACACGGATTGACGCTTGGTCGGTTTACAGAGTCCTAATCCGGCTCATACAAGAGTCCGCTTGATCTCTCCTTTCCTGTCTTACAACACAAGCTATAACGCTAAGGCGGTTTACATACATGGACCTTAATTCGCCTCTGGGCTCCAGGCGTCCACATGGGCCTGGATCATGAACGAGTGTGAACCGGTCCTCCCGGGGCGGTTCACACTCACTAGTTATATGCCCAACATTAGGCCCCAGATTGACTTGAACCGGTTCATGTTAATCTTCACACCCTCAAGAAACTCTTGATCTCTTTCCTCCTTTCAGAACCGCCACCGCTTGAACCGCCGTGATGTCATCTTCCGATTCGGCGTGTCGAGCGTCCCCGACGTCATCCTTAATAAAGAAATCCAAACAGTAAGATTCCCTGCATTTAATGCCATTCCGAAATCGAGGCGGCCACGCACCTTCCGCCGCTTTTGACTCCTCGATTCTCGCGCCCGTTGATTGCTCCGTCCCTTATAAATAGACCGGTCGGGCCATTCTCTTTTCTTCTTCCTCTCTTCTTCTTCTTCGCGACCACCGACCTGAAGCTCTTGCCGTCGCCCTCAACCTTCGACCGACGCTTCCCGCCGGGTCACGATCAACCTGATCTTACCAGAGTTTTAGCGCTCCTCCGTGGTTCCCGCCGTCAGTAAGGTTTTCTTTAAACCCTAGATCTCATCTGGAAACTCGGTTCGTCTCATAGCTCGTGAGCGTTCATGCCGATTCTTCATACCAGTTCCACCATGGTCAGACGGCTCAGCCGCATCGCTTCTCATATGCGAACGGCTGCTTTCGCCACGTTTACCCGACTCTAGGCATCTTCCCCTTTGTTCAGATCCTTCGCTTTAACATGCCCGAACCTTCCTCAAGGCTGTAGGAGGTCCGCATAGGTCGCAGAAATTTTCCTTATCAACCCCGGTAGATCTAGATTATTTCCTTTTGCATGGGAAACCTGTTTCGCTTCATACTTAGCAACTTTTTCAGCTCTGCCTCCTCCGGGCGGTTTAACTATCGATATCTAATCCGTCACTCCATTAGTCCTTAGTTAAGCCGGAATTTCCGCCATCGGATTGCCGGTTTAACATTATCTCGTAACTCGACCTGTTCAATGGTGAACCGTTTTCCTTTCTTTTCGCAGCCTTAATCTTCCGGAATGGCTCCTCAATTTGCTGCTTGCAATCGGGTCCGTCCAAAATCACCGAGACGCAGCTCAACGGCTACGCTACCACCGCGTTTGGCTCCAAAGACGTCCTCCATTGGCGTGTTCCGAGGGCGAAGTTTCTCCCGAGCCGCGAGCGGGGAAGTAATTGTGTTTATGCGTAACCTAGACCGGGGTTCTGCCCGCCAGCTCAAAGTTTTTCCGGACGCCCTTGCCAGTTTGCAACTCCATCCGCAGGATATCGGCGAATTCCGCTTTAACATATGCAACTTTCAAGTCTTCGTGAAGTCTATCTTCAAGAAGAACCGTCTGTGGAGTTGTTCCGGATTTTTCCATTTGAACCGTCGCATCAATTTTCTCGATGGTCCCAACACGGAGCTGGGCGGCGCTTCAATTCGTAAGAGGAAGGAAGCCGATTTCCCTCACGCCAAGCACCACAGCCATCCAAAGGATTGGAACCAAACTTGGTTCTACCGCCGTAACACCGCTACCGCCAACGAAAACCCCTTGCCGGGTTACCGTCCTCACCGCTCAGCAACCGTCATCCATCGCCTTCACGCTTAACCGCCATGAACGGAAAAACTTCGCGCCACAAATAATCAAGCTCCGGGCTCTAATGGCCAATGGCTTAACCGGCGTGGATCTTGTGCGTTCTTTGGGTCTCTTGGGGCGTGTTGCCACCGAGCCGCCGCCCGGATTGATGCACGAGTACACCGCAGCCTCAAAGATCCTCAAAGGCGCCACGAGCTACCCATAACCGAACGAGGAGACCACCGAGATCGTCAAGAAGATGCTCGATGAGCCAATCTCCGTCTGCAGCCTCACCGGGTTGGCTCCATTTTGTGCCGCCAACAAACCGCCGTGATAAGCTCTTCTTCTTGTCTTTCGTGCTCGTAATATCGCTGACATATGCTAATGCTTGCTGCTTCCAGTGCTGAAAGCTCATACGAAACGCACCAGACGGTCCGGGCGCCACGTGCAAAGTCCAAGGCCACTAAGAAAGCTGGCAAGAAAAAGACCACCGAAGTCCTCCGAATCACGGAGGACGAAGAATCGGTCGAGGTAAAACTTTGACATTTACGAGGGAGCCGCCATAAACCGGCTTTCCGCTTTGTATTTCTTCTTGCATAAGCTTGGCCTCTTTACCTTCTTTTTACCGACACTTTTTCTTCCTGTGATGATCTTTGAAGCCGGTCATGCCGATCCTGTTGAGGTAATCCTTCTTTCTTCCGAATCTGAAGCCTTGCGCTGTTAAGAGAAATCGTCGCGCCCGTCAGGAAAGTGAAAAATACCATTCTGTGCTTATTTGAATCCAAATCTTTTCTTGAAGACACAAAGCAGACTCAAGAGCGCCCGTACAACCCGCAAGATGTTGGTCAACAGGTTACCTCACCGGTTTACTGACACCCCAATCCGGAAGCGTCGTCGGTGACTTGCTCTCCGAAAAGCGTTATCCCTTAAAAGGTTTCTTCCGATGTTCTCTCAATCCGTCGACTCGAATTATCGGGCCTCTTCCAACTCGTCTGGCGGTTCATCCACCACACAACTGCCTCACCGAACATCGCCATAGGGTATGTAATTACCGTCATCAATTCGATTCCCTATTAATTTGGTCAATTTGTCTTGATCCAACTCTGAATATTGCAGCACCAAGGCTCGTTTGAGCAAGAAAGCGAAAACTCTTGATCCTACTCCGGATGGTGATCCGAAAAACCCCGTAACAGCCACATGAAAATCTCAAGCCGCCAAGGAAAGCTCTGGCGAGTTGTACAAGGATGATCACTGACCCGCCAGAAGTTGAACCGAGGTCCAAGTGGAAACCTCACAGCCGCTTCCACCAAACCCGTCCACCGAGCGGATCGTGACCATTGAACCGCCGAGCCAAAGCAAGACGACATCAAGCCCAAACAAGACCGCTGAAAATGACGATGTTCTTGTGGATGTGCATCGCTACACCGCCCTAGCCAACCGGTCGCTTTAGCCAAGCATAGCATCAAAGAAAGTTCCACTACTATCAAGAAAGACAAGGGGAAGATCGACATGTCTGCTATTTACAATTTCTCCGCCCAAGAACTTCATTCCGGCTTTTCGAACGGCTTTACACAAGCCGTGACCTTGAAGCTGGTCTAGTAAATCGCATGAAGGACCGCTATGAGGTAATGATTTGACCTTTCTCATCTTTTCACTGCATAGTAGCCCCAAGGGTCGGTTTAATTTTGCAAAGTTAAACCGGGACTTAAGTTGCGCCTCCTTAGCAAATTGAGATCAACTAGCCATTAGCCCCCAAGTGCCAAGTTGAATACTTGTATTAAGCTTGGGACTTGTATAATGAAACCACTAACATGCTTTATTTGTCATCGTAATGAAATATACCAAAGAAGCGGTGCAACTCAAGGACCTCCGAACCAATCTGAAACCCAAATAGCGTAAGCCACCAAAACCAAGGATGAGCTAAAGACCGCCTCGACCACCATGGAGCAGCTGAAGGAGTGGTACAAATCCGAAGCGGTCAATCGACACCGAGAAAGCCGGGTTTAATAAAACGGGCGGAGGAAGCGGAGGCGGCCCTTAAACCGGTGATCAAGAGCTTATCGACTCAAACGCCAAGTGCAAGCCATGACCACCGCCGTCTGTCGTAAGTAAAATAATACAGAATATGCCAGTGTTAACCCATCCGCCCGTTTAACTTGGGCTGTCTAAACCTCGAGCAGGCAAGCGTATTGCTCATCCCAGGCTCGGCGTGCGAAAAAAGCTCAAGGCTTCAGACACCCTGATTGAACAGCTATATACCGCGCCAAATGGGCCATATGCGCCACTTCATACGACAACACGGGCGCCGTCCCTGATCGAGAGATGTTGGACCGCTGTCCATGATTCCGGACAGCTTGAAGAGATGAAGCGATCCGCAGCCCGGCCGGGCGCCTCATTGCTCGACTCGTGCCAAGGCATGGATAGCGGATCTTGATCCGGCTGACATAGCTAAAGGATTTCCCAGCGCTCAAGAGAACGGCGAAGCCATCGATAACTATGCACTGAAATGGATAACAAAGGAAATGCTTACTATGGCGAGTCAACAGGCCGCTGAAGCAAATCTGGAAGTTCAACGATCTTATTATGACGCAAACAACAAACGGGTGGATTTTGTCATCCCGGAAGTGCAGAGCCTGATTCCTCCAATCCAGTAAGCACACTTACGCCTCGACGTTGATCCGCTGAGCCGATAAGTGAAGAAGCTGTCTTTCGTGCCTTAACCCGGATTGACCGGTCTACCAATGACTTCCGGCTTTGGGTGAAGAAGAAGAGGAAGCTGAACCGACGCCAGCGCCGTGCCCTCCACCTCGCGCCAACCCGGTGAAGCAGCGTAATCCGCCAAGCCGGGCGGCATATTCAAATTTTCAAGGCATAACCGGCGTGAAACGCCGGGCCTCAAAAGGCTTTGTAATAGGATAGCAAGTGTCTTTCTTTGAACAATGCCGGTACAATCTCGATCAGAACTTTTGCATGGCGATGCGGGACCCGTTGGCTTTCAGTAGTAAATCTCGCAACATTTTTTGCCCGCCAAGATAGGGGCACACAGCTTGGCTTTAGTCAAACCCAAGTGAAGGCCTTATAAACCATTACCGCATCACAGAGAACAGTCCTTCAGTATAAAACCGATTTACTGTAAATCGTGGTTTCCGCATGATAAGCCCCTGTTACTCCATAATGGGATGTTAACAGCAAAATCAAACCGAACAAAAAATCGCCACTTTAAAAGGCATTGAATGCGGAACATAAATCCGGTTTAAAGAATTTTGTCGGTTTGAGAAGGCCAACAAAAACCAAATGATGTGCATAAAGACCCCATGGAAGCAAAAATCAATGAAGGAAAATCACTTTGCAAGGAAAGGCTGCACCGAGCCGGATCGAGATGGTGCTACCATGGTCGGACATGACCAAGCCCCTATACGGTGTAGCGGTGGTTCAAGTCAGCCAGGTCCCTAATCGAACTCGTGGCATGACGCCGATCAAATGGCATTGCGATGGTTCGGGTTCGACCAAAGCCCCTAAGTGATTCTATGGCCTTAGGCCGACCAAGAGGTGTGACCGGTTCAGACGTGACCATGCCCCCAAATGATCTGGTGGCTTTACCGCCAAGAGGTGTTGCATTGGTTCGGACACGACCAAGCCCCCAAATGACAAAAATTTCTAAAAACAAGGCCAAGGGTTAAACCGAGGCCGCTTTTATTTATCATCTCCATGTACCCAAACCGTCCTTTGTACGTAATGTATACCCCGCTTTAGCCGAGGATCCGTTTATTGCTTTTATTCATAATATATACATCGCCTTGATATGTACATAAGTGGAGCCAATGGCTCAAGTATAATAAGGTCAAGATGAGCTATGTTCCATGGCTCGTTGGTCTCCTCCTCCGACGCGTCGTGAGTCTTTTCGCTCTCGAACATCAATCGATAGTAGGACCCGTTGTATAGAGCCCATCGACCACAAAAGGCCCTTCCCAAGGTGGGGATAGCTTGTGCATATCTTTCCGATCTTGAATGAGCCGCAGCACCAAGTCTCCTTCCCGAAGGTTCTGGTTTTAACTCGCCGCCGTGATACCGGCGAAGGTCCTCTTGGTAGATCGCCGAGCGAGCTGCCGCCATATCGCGCTTCGTCCCAAATGATCCAAATCATCTTGCCGTGCTGCCTCGCTATCTCGCCTCAACATAAGCTGCTACTCGGGCGAGTCGTGGACGGATATCACTGGAAGGACCGCCTCCGCTCCATAGACCATAAAGAACGGCGTGTATCCGGTGGATCGGTTGGGGTAGTATTTATACTCCATATCACCGATGGTAGCTCTTCCACCCAACACCCGGCGTCCTTTCTAAAGGGACCATAAGCCGGGTTTGATACCTTTCAAAATTTCATGATTAGCTCGTTTCGCTTGACCATTGATTGCGGGTGGGCTACGGAAGAAACATCAAGCGGATGTGCTCCCGTTCACAAAATTCCTTCATAGCTCCTTTGGACAAATTGGTGCCATTGTCTGTGATGATACTGCGGAAACCCAAACCGAAAATCACCCGCTTGATGAACTGAACCGCCGTGGCCGCATCACACTTGCTAATGTGC
Source organism: Aegilops bicornis (assembly GCA_021605145.1). Taxonomy (NCBI): domain Eukaryota; kingdom Viridiplantae; phylum Streptophyta; class Magnoliopsida; order Poales; family Poaceae; genus Aegilops; species Aegilops bicornis. Next base: position 570,850,577 of record CM038670.1, read on the forward strand.
TCGCCTCGACCCACTTGGTAAATTTATCCACCGCTACCAACAGGTGGGTCTTTTTGTCCTTGGATCGTTTGAAAGGTCCAACCATATCCAGCCCCCAAGTCGCAAACGGCCAAGTAATTGAATCATCCTCAATTCTTGGGCTGGCACATGAGCACGCCTGGAGAACTTTTGGCAACCATCACACCGTCGACCAGATCCTCCGCATCGGCATGGGCAGTCAACCAATAGAAGCCATGGCGGAACGCTTTGGCCACTGTGGATTTTGAACCGCGTGGTGACCACAATCCCCTTCATGAATCTCTCGCAATATCTCACGGCCCTCTTCAGGGACATACAACGCTGAAACGCCTCGACACGCCGCGACGGTGCAACTCGCCATTAACAATGGTCATAGACTTAGACCGCCGAACTATCTGTCGGGCCAACGCCTCATCCTCCGCAGAATCGCCCCGATTCATGTACGCCAAATAAGGGAGCGTCCAATCCGGAACGATGTGCAAGGCCGCCACCAACTGAGCCTCCGGATCGGGGATAGCCAAATCAATTTCATCAGGCAGCTTAACTGACGGCTTATGCAGCACGTCAAGGAAAACGTTGAGGGACCGGTTTCTGGGACCCCACCGCTCAAAGCATCACCGCCTCGTTCTTCCGACGATCCACATGGTCCACCTGGTACCCCTTAAAATGTCCTGCAACAACGTCCACTTCCGACGATATGCAGCCATGAGTGGATCTTTGGAGTCCCAAGTGCCGGATACACCTTTGGGCCACTAAGTCCGAATCACCAAAGCATTTAACCCGGCCGAGGTTCATTTCTCTCGCCATCCGGAGGCCATGGAGCAAAGCCTCATACTCAGCTGCATTGTTAGTACAAGGGAACATTAGGCGGAGAACATAATGTAACTTATCACCTCGTGGGGAAGTTAATACGACTCCAGCCCCGAGCCCTCCAATTGCCTCGGATCCATCAAAATGGATGGTCCAATAGGTGTGATCCGGCTTCTCTTCCGGTGCTTGCAACTCCGTCCAATCATTAATGAAATCCACAAGTGCTCGAGACTTTATGGCCGTCTGGGCACATACTTTAAACCGTGCGGTCCAAGCTCTATAGCCCACTTAGCAATCCGCCAGCTTGCTTCCCGGTTCAAGATGATATCGCCTAAAGGAGCCGAATCGACCACCGTGATGGGGTGCCCTTGGAAATATTGCTCCAGCTTCCGGCTTGCCATAAAAACCCCATATACCAGCTTCTCGCCAATGTGGATATCTTTGCTTAGATTCAATGAGAACCTCATCGATGTAGTAAATCGTCGCTGAACCGGATACTCCTTCCCTGCCTCCTTGCGCTCCACCACAATGGCTACACTCACTGCCCTAGCATTAGCGAGAACATATAATAGGAGCGGCTCCCTGTCAATAGGGGCAGCAAGAACAAAGGGTTGGCCACCGCCGCTTTAAGTCCTCCAATGCCTCATCAAGAAATTTGAACCTGCATTTAATTGATCCGTCTTCTTCAAAGATCCGGTACAAAGGGATGGCCTTCTCTCCTAGGCGATCGATAAACCGCTTAGCGCAGAATCCGCCTGCTAAGCGTTGGACATCGTTGATGCATTTTGGCTTGGCTAAGGAGGTGATAGCTGTAATATTCTCCGGATTAGCCTCAATCACACGGATAGACACGAGAAAACCAAACAATTAGCCTGCTGGAACACCAAAGACGACTTAAGGTGGTTGAGCATCATCTTGTACACCCGCAAGTTGTCGAAGGTTTCCTTAAATCCTCAATCAATGTTTCCTTCTGCCTTGATTTCACCACGATATCATCCACGTAAGCGTGCACATTACGGCCGATCTGTTTATGCAAACAATTACAGACGTTAACGCCGATAAGTTGCCCGGGCGCTCTTGAGCCCAAAAGGCATGGACACATAGCGTAAGGCTCCAAAAGGGGTGATAAACGCCGCTTTCTCCTGGTCCTTAACCGCCATCTTAATCTGATGATAACCGAATACGCATCCGTAAAGCTCAACGCCACAACCCGCCGTCGCATCAATAATCCGAGCAATGCGGGAGGGCGAAAGGATCTGCTGGACAAGCTTTGTTAAGATCTGTGTAATCTACGCATTACGCGCCAAGTGCCATTCTTTTAAGGACCAGAACCGGGTTGGCGAGCCACTCGATGAAAGACTTCGATGATAAACCCTGCTGCCAACAGCCTAGCAACTTCTTCTCCGATGGCCTTGCGCCTTTCCTCATTAAACTGGCGAAGAAACTGTTTTACCGGTCTGTATTTGGTCAACATTAAGAGTGTGCTCAGCGAGCTCCTCGGTACAACTGGCATGTCAGACGGCTTCCATGCAAAATGTCCCGATTCTCACGGATGAACTCGATGAGCGCGCTTTCCTATTTCGGATCCAGGTTGGCACTGATGGTGAACTGTTTGGATGAATCGCCGGGCACAAAATCAACAAGCTTCGTCTCAGCCGCCGATTTGAACTTCAAGTCCGGATCATGCTCTGTAGTTGGCTTCTTCAAATGGGTCATGTCCGCCGGATCAACATTATCTTTATAATACTTTAACTCTTCCGTGGCACAAACCGACTCACAGAAGTCGCATCACCTTCCTCGCACTCTAGAGCGATCCGCGGCTCCATGAACCGTTATCGTTCCTTTGTGACCCAGCATTTTCAGTCAGTAAGTAAACATAACAGGGCCGTGCCATAAATTTAGCATAAGCCGGCCGCCCAAAGAGGGCGTGGTAAGGGCTTTGAATTTTACCACCTCAAACGCCAACGCTTCGTTGCAGAGTCATGTTCGTCCCCAAAGGTCACCTCCGTAACTATCTTACCGACCGGCACGCTGACTTACTGTGCACCACTCCGTGGAACATCGTCTTTGGGCGGCCTAAGATGCCTATCTGTTAACCCCATACGCCGGAAAGTCTCGTAGTACGTGATGTTGATGCTGCTTCCTCCATCCATAAGAACCTTGGTAAACTTGTACCCTCCTACCGGGTGCCACCACCAAGGCTAATCGAACCCGGATTGTAAACCCGGGAGGATGATCCTCTCTGCTTCCACACAATCGGCTGCTCGGACCAGCGTGGGTAATGCGGCGCAGCCGGTTCAACAACACCGACCGCCCGCCTCTGAAGTTTTCGGTCCCGTCGGTCCAAACTGGTGGTAAAGACGTGGTATCGCCCCCATTCAACTGCTTTGGGTTGCTCGATAACCCGACCGCTGTCTGCTGTTGATTGTAGCCCCTTGGTTCTCGATTACGATTACCTTGATTATTCTCGATTGCCTTGCCCGCCCTGGATTACCACCGAATCCCGGGCCGGAATTTCCTCCATCGTAACCCGGAGCGGATCCGGAACCGCCGCCGGTCCCTTGATCATACCGGAAAGAGTTGGAGTTTTTAAACTCCTGCATAATATAACAATCCTTCCAAAGGTGGTTCGCCGGTACCTCCTTCGTCCCGTTTTGGACAAGGTTGATTTAATATGAAGTTCAAACGATCCGGATTGTGACCGCCCGGTTTGATCGCTTGCCCCTGCGCCGCTGACCCTTGTCCTGCGCATTGGTGTTGGCTCTGAAACCCGTGTTGCCGTCACTGCGCTTGTTCCCTCCATTGCTCGCCAAATGGTGCCGCCGGACCACGAGCTGCCGCTCGCTTTTCCCTTCCCCACTTCATCATTATCAGATTCGGGATCCTTGGTACTATCAGAATCAGCGTACTTTACCAACACGCCCATTAGAGTGCCCATGTCATGGCAAAAACGCTTCATGTGACCCAGCTTCAACTTCAATGGCTCGAACCGGCAATTGGCTTCCAAGGTCAAGATCGCGGAATTAGGGTTGATCCGTGCCAAGAATGTAAAACTTCCAAACGCAGCGCACCCAATGGGTTGTAGACTCTCCTCCGCTGGACACAAGCTGCCGATCCACCACCGACATGGGCTGCTTACAGGTGTCTTTGAAATTTTGATGAACCGGTCCGCAATCGGGTCCACGAGCTGATGGAGTTGGGCGGCAAGTTTTTAACCAAGTCCGGGCCGTACCTTCCAAAGATCATTGTGAAGTACTTCGCACATGCGGCTTCATCCACGCCCAGCATCTCCATGGCCATCTCGTAGCTTTCTATCCACGCCTCACTGGAGCCAAGTCGGCAGTATAATTCGGCACCTTGCGTGGCCCCTTGAAGTCCTTGGGCAATCGCACATTGCGCAAAGCGGGGACAAGGCAAGGCACCCCCAAAGAGCCGGACGTGACCCCTGGTTCGAAGTTGGTCGGCCGAACCGGCGCGGGCGGATGATCCTCCGCTTGTGCTACTAACTCGGCCTCCCACGCGTTCTCTGGCGCGGTCCACTACCACTTGAGCATCTTCAAAGCCGCCGCCGGATTGTTGCCGCGAGGCGGACCACGCCAGCATTGCTCGACACGGCCGGGTTCATCGACGCGTCGGCTGTAGCTCCGGCTCGGGCGGGGGGTGGAGTGGATCCGATCTCGACTATACGAGTACGCTTCTTGCTGAGCCAAGGCCGTCCTGAGGAGCTCCTTAACCCGGCGTGTCTCCACCGCCTGCGGTGAATCGCCTTCAATGGGAATCGCCTCCAACCGGGCCGCAGCCGCCACGAGGTTATCCATCGGGTTGGAGTAGTGACCCGGAGGTGTCTGCACGGTCTGGGGCGCACCGGTATGATGGCGAGATAGATCTATCATACGGGGCTGAACCGGTGCGGCCGTCCAGTGCTTCCGCCGGGCTTACCAATGGCGGCGGATTATCGTCCTCGCCTTACAGGGTATTGAAAGCTCCTTCCTCGAAACGGAAGGTAAACGGACCTGTACTTCCTTTTCATGACTTCGTGACGCGCTCTGGTCCAGCTTGAGCCTATAAGCTCACAGATCCAAAGCGGCCTGCTCCGCTGCCATCCTTTCGTCCGCTGCTGCCAGTCCGCTTTTAGCATTAGTGATCTGTTCCTCACCTTTGCAATCTCCGCCAGCAGGTCCCGATCCGGCGGATTAGCTTCCGCCAAGAGCACAGCTAACGCGTCGAAGAGCTCTGACAAAACTTGAGCCGGCGGGCGCACAGGGCCTCCTTCCCCGGCTGCCATCACCGCTGTTGAACCGGCGACCGGGGGCGCCACGGTCGAAGAGTGAAGCGCCGCTGCACAGACCGCCATGAAGATCCCAACCCGGTGGGGTAGATCGAAGGGGTCCGGAATACTCTCTCCGTCGGAACAACCCCCGATCTGGCCATCCCGTAGCTGGTATAGAGACTCAGTTTCTCCGGCCGATGATTCGTCGCCAGAGTAGACAACAGTTTCGTCACCAGATGCTGATCCGTCCTCGTAGTCTCCGTGGACGACTCCCACGAAACATGCTTGACCGCCCGGTTTAGCCTGTGGCAGGACTCTTCTTCGCTCGTTGAGCCGTCTCGACGAGGTCGGTCAGACGTCCGGCCAGCTCGCTCGCCGATCTTGCCGATGAACACGTGTATGCCGCCAAAGGGGACCCGGTACCCATACTCAACCGAGCCGGCCTCGGGGCCCCAGTCCGCATCATCGATGTAGAGCTTGCCGCGACGACTCTTAGTCATCCGGCCCACTGCATAGCCTTCGAGTCCTTCGAACTTGCCCTCTAAGATCATCAAACCATCGTGCGATAGCCCCACGGTGGGCGCCAACTGTCGTGGACTTGTCACGGCAGATGTCCTCATGAAAGGACTTAGTCGTGGGGCCATCGTGCGGGTTTACCTAGAGAGGTTAAAGCGGACAAAAGACACGGGAATTATACCGGTTCGCCCCTTCAATGAAGGTAAAAACCTACGCCCAGTTGTGATGTAATTGATATGGTTTCGCGACTAGGGAGCAATAGCTTTGCCTTAGCCTCGAAATCTCTGTCCCTAACTCGCCCGCTGGTCGCCCCTTATATACACGGATTGACGCCGGTCGGTTTACAGAGTCCTAATCCGCTCATACAAGAGTCCGCTTGATCTCTCCTTTCCTGTCTTACAACACAAGCTATAACGCTAAGGCGGTTTACATACATGGACCTTAATTCGCCTCTGGGCTCCAGGCGTCCACATGGGCCTGGATCATGAACGAGTGTGAACCGGTCCTCCCGGGGCGGTTCACACTCAGTAGTTATATCCCCAACACTTTCGGTGTCTCCCCTTGTATCCCGATTGCCTCTACCCTGTGGGTGGCTAGTCCTATTTATAGGCAGAGGCCCTGGGCTTCTCCCCAAATATTGAGCGGGAAGGGCGCCAACAATTGGCCATTTTGAAGGGGAACATCTAGTACACTTATCCTGACTAAAGTCGGTCCTCGCCTGTCAAAGACTCTGACGGTGACGCCGGCTTGGGCTCCAAGATGACCTCCGTTCTGCCGTCCTGCTGGTCTTGGTCTTGTTGCAGCGAAATGGTTGCCTTTTCCTGATGCCTTGGCCTGCGCTTTCCCCCTTTGCACCAAAGGGGAAATGAGGACACTGCGTGGGCTGGCGCTCGCCTGGCGCCCTCGGTCGTCATGGCTTGCGTCATGGGCACCTCGTGAGGTACCCCGCCTTGATCTCTCCGCTTCCTCGCGAGCGAGCCTGATGAGGCCGTTCCTGAGGAAGCTTCCTGTCGTCCGCCCCGCGAGACTTGGCCCCTCGCGAGGGTCTTGAGCTTGTGTTGATGAAGATGGGCCGTACAGGGCCACTCCTTGAGCCACGCCGCAGGCCGCAAGCAGGCAAGTCTGGGTACCCCCGTTCCCAGAACACCGACAATGCTATTCTGTGGTGCCACATTTATGGTGCATAGTTCATCAGAAACAATTCATGGTTTCGAATCGTGTACGATAAGGCAACTCACACAAACGTTTAGTTTGCCCGCACCATTTGTGATATTGTCTGACATCACACATGCTTGGGCACGTTTCCTCTCTATGAACCGTCTCCGATTATGGTGCATATCGCAAATATTTGTGTTTTACCAACCATGTGTGTCGTAAGAACCCGGAGAGCATAATTTCACCGTTATTTAATTGCTGCTTTTCCAAATTGTACAGGATTTGGATTTGGATTTGAATTTGAATGTATGCTACAGCTTTATTCAGATCCATCAGGTTCAAACAACCAATGCATTATTCGATTCATAGGTACATATGTGTAGCGACCAGACCTCAAACAGTCTGACCTCTGTGCATCAGTGTCATCCCTGGATCAGTAATGCTGACATGCACAGTACTTGACGGATTTATAACAGAGTAGCAATCACATACTTATTACATCGAGTGTCTCCAAGAGAGAACTTATTACAATAAATATGGCTTAAGGCCCTCTAATAACGATAACAACGGAAGGCTTGGACGATAAGCGAGTCCATCAACTCCAACGACATCGCTGAGTATAGAACCACGACTTATGGCACCTTACTCGTTGTCTGCAAAGTCTGCAACATGAATGTTGCAGCCCGAAAACGGGTCAGCACATGAAATATGCTGGCAATGTAACACATAGAGAGCAATATGAAAGAGTAATGCTATACTACATGCATATATGGCTGGTGGAAAGCTCTATGGTTACAGTTTTGCGTAAAGCCAATTTTTCCCTACTACAAAGGAATAAATTTATTTTAACTATCATGGTGGTTGTTAAACACTGAGAATGGTTGACAGCATTCTCAATCCCAATTAAGCATCATCATTAAAACCCAACAATATTAATTAAAGTAACATGATGAGATTCACATGATAATCCAAGTACTAGATACTCAAGATGTTCATAACCAGGGACACGGCTAACCGTGATTTGTTTGTTACACTCTGCGAAGGTTTGTGCACTTTTCCCCACAAGACTCGATCTTCTCCGTTGGGATTCTCGCACTACATGGTGTTTGAGAAACGGATGACCGATACACAGTCTTTCAGAAGCGCTAGCACCTTACGAACGGGTAGACAGTTACACCTACATCCCTCTACATCTGCTAGTCTACCACTGTAAGAGTTCGCACAACTTAATCAACTATGCTAGAGCCCATAGTAGCTTGTGGCTGCACACGGAAGTTTCTAGCATGAATAATCTCATGATCCCTTTGAGCCTAGGTGGCGGTCCAAAAAGAAACAGGCAAATCCTGGAATACCCAGGTACCTCAATCCACCCAGATGTGTGTTTAAGTTACCACCTTAAATAAACCATTAATTAACAATCTCACATCTGTCATGGATACACTCACCCAATCCACGTCTACTAGCATAGCATGGCATAATAAGCAAACGTAGAAGGAACTCCCAAGGGTTTGATAATAAAACAGGTAATAGGTACTACCTCAACTACTTTCCCAAGCCCACAGTTTAATTAGATCCTAATCATGCAATGTTTGAGGATTGATCTAATGCATAAAAAATGGGTAGGAAAAGAATATGATCAAGTGTTCCTTGCCTTGCTGATGATCCGTGAAACCTAGAGACTCAAAGTAGCAAGCGGCGCACTCCGGGTACTCTATCGCAAACAAACAGGCACACAATAAGTACTCATCTAATGCACATGTAAAACTCAAATAAAAGATCTAACCAGAAGGTTCAACTTAAGAACTCCGGTTTGCAAAAAAGAATCAAATCAAACGAAGCAACGAAAGTCAAACGGCGAAAGAAACAAGCTTCGTTTACTAATCTGGACCTAAGTCAAATTTTACAGAAGCAAAAACTTGTTTGAGTTGATTATTCGGAAAGAGGGTTTCGAGACGAAACTCTAGGCGCTTGAATCGTCTGATTCCAATAAACGAGCGAAAAGGTATACTAGATCGAAAATCGGATCAGAAATCGTGATCAGGAAAATCGCGGAATAAATCTGAGAAAAAGAAAAACGACGAACAGCTTAACGAACGAACGTTCATTATCTGGATCTAAACGATGACCGTGTTCATTAAAACGAACAAACGAGCGAACGCTCGCTAATTAACCTAAACCGAAAAAATCAATCTAAATAAAAAAACGAATCTAAAAAAACCGACGAAAAACCGAACGGTCTTTTCTAAAAAAACGGCGGCGGCGAGGTCAACCTCGGGGTGCGGGTCGGCGGCGGCGGCGGCTCCGGCAAGGGCGGCGGTGGTCGGCGGCGCAACGGCGTGGTCGGCGAGGCGGCGGCGGTCGGCGGCGGCCCCAATGACGGCGGCATACGGCGGATCGAGCGGCGGGGCGTGGGCTAGGGTTAGGGTTTGGTGGGGCGTGGCGGCGGCTTGGGCTGCGGCGATGGCTTGGGCTGTCCCGGGCCTCGGGCGGCGCTATATAAAGCCCCGGCCAGGCGAAGTCCTGGCCGGTTACGGCCCAGAGTCGGTTCGCGTTTTTTTTAAATTAATTCCGCGCAGAAAATCTAACGAAAGAAATACTAAACGGACTCCAAAAATCCCGAAATAAATTTTCCCGGCTTCTAAAATGAAGCCGGACAAGATGAACATTTATTTGGGGCCTAAATGCAATTTTGAAAAACGCGCATTTTTCCTAAATTCAAATAAAATAGCGAAAAACTCCAAATAAAAATCTTATTTGAATTTTTTTATTAAATCTTCATTATTACTTTATTTTGGGAAAGTCATCTTATTCCCTCTCTCATATTCTGAGAGTAGAAATAATTGAAGATAAAATAAATAAAATCAAATGATCCTATTTTTAAAATTTGAGGAAAGTCAAATATGAAAATAACGAAATCTCCAACTCTCTCTGTGGGCCCTTGAGTCGCATGAAACTTCTAGGATCGAGCCAAAATGCAATAAAATATGATATGCTAGTGATGATCTATGTATAACATTCAAATTGAAAATTTGGGATGTTACAATATGTTCAAGAATTACATAAGAACCAAATAAAGAATGATGAACCACTGTTGTATACTTGTACTATTAAAGACGGTAAAGAAAGAGACGAAATATATTCTGGTTGCTGAACAAGGTGAACCGGAATGCCCATATTGTGCCCTCCTCCATGCAGAAGGCACGCACGACTCTAGTCCAACCCCTTGTGATGGCCGACTACCCATCCTTTACGGTATTCATGAAAACATCTAGATAATCATCGTGTTCTGGTACAAATACTTTAACCTTTGCATGCCCACCAATCATGTAGTTTGAGAGATAATCTTGAGTAAACTGCTTTGGCGACCACTGCAAAGGAAAAAGATTCAGACATTGTCATCTAACACAACTCATTATGGGCGATAAAAGAAGGCTGCAGAAGTTCTTACTTACCATCCTGCAGTCATTGTTGTCTTGGATAAAGTGTAAAAAATAGTTTAATTGCCATCTTTGGACCCATTTTACTAACAATCTTTATCAGCTTCCTCACTTGATGCTGGTTCATCGATATCTCATTGCCCCATACGCAGAAAGGGTCAAAATGCGGATCTTTACTAATGACATATGTACCTAAAAGCACCAATTTAATATTAGAAGCTAAACAACAATTGCACAATGATGTGGTACAACACTCTTTTATAATATCTCTATATACCTCCGTATGTGGTAGTCCATTTGAAATCTCTAAAAAGACAAATATTTAGGAATGGCAGGAGTATCTTATAACATCCAATATACTCACATATTAGATGAATTAACATCTTGTATTATGGGCCGAAAGGAGTTTAGTCCATTCTTACAAATTATCTGCTGCTGTATCCATGGGTTACAGTTAGTTTGAGCTAGTTTCGGCTCAAATAGCCCTAAAGTATATCTAAACAAGTGGGCTAGTTTGAGCTAGTGTCATCTATAACCCACCCAAAAAAACTAGTATCCAACCCAAGAAGTGCTAATTGGAGCTAGTTCTCCTAGTGCATTTATTGTCAATCTAACCCTGCCATCCAAACAACTATTTGGATGGAGTTAGTTAAGGGTTACTAATGAGCTAGAAACTAACTCTAACCTCTAGCTAAGTTGAGTATCCAAACAGGGTTGTGTTGTTGCTGTTGTTGCTGCTGCTCTTCTACGTATATCTAGACATCATTAGAACATTAATGTAACACTCTTCCTTGTTGCTATGTAGCCTAGGATTGCATATTTAGACATTAAGTATAGTGCATGTTGTTATGTAGCCTCAGATATATTACATATGGCCCTAGTTATCCTAAGGAAAAGTGGGTTGCAGATATATTCAGTTAAAAGTCCGATTCACCAATTAGTCCCTTATCAGCCGCCAGCCTATATGGTACCAGCTACCGATATCCTGAACAGAGTAGATATAAGCCATGGGATGAAACTAACCTCGATAGAAAACATCAGTCGTTCCCAAAATTGTCCTGTGTAGGTACATCAAGAAGCATGTTAAGCACAATAGGCTGAACATCAACCAAAATTACATGTGGCAGACAAAATAATCTCCAAAAGATAGCTTCGGCGTGCAGGTTTAAGCACACTAGTAAAGCAAAACAAGTGGAAAGGTGTGCTAACTGTAACAGGCCAAACATTTAACAACAAGCAAACATGGTCATTCAAACTGGTATTGTGCCGGTCTAAGTAATAATCGTTATGGTTAAATAAAAATGGAAAGGCGTGTTAAGTACAAGATGCAGCAACCAAATGTAGTCATTCATAGTGGTATTGTTGAAACTGGTACTGATGAAATTGAACTGCACAGTTCATACTTGCACATATAGAACATCACGTTGTGAATAACTTGAAGAAACAAGGCATACTACGAACAACCAAAGATAGCATTTGAAACTGAACATATGCTAACTACAAATAACCAAACAATCAAAAAACTTTTAAAGAGGCATATGCTAGCTATAACAGGCTTAACTGCAAGCAAATATATGCATTCCTATCGGTATGTTTAAAACTGGATTGATGAAATGTACTGCATAGTAAATAATTGCACGTATAGAGCATCACATTGTGAACAACTGAAATAAACAAGGCATACTGCAAACAACCAGATGTAGCAATTAAAATTGGACATATTCTCACTACACTACAAAAGGGACTCGACAAAACAAATCATTGGTTTCCCCCTGTGAAGAGGCACGACAAAACAAATCATGGGTTTCCTCACTTGTCATGGATGGGCTCGTTCCCGTGGGAAGAGCATGGACCCTAGATGCGCTCCATTTTGTCATAGATGGGCTCCTTTCCCTTGGAAGAGCACGGCTATAGGGTGCCCTCCGTGATGTCACAGACGGGCGCTTTCCCCTTGGAAGAGCAGATGGGCTCTTTCCCCTTGGAAGAGCCGGAGAGGGTGCCCTCCTCGTGGTCACCGTCGATGAGGTCTGACTTGGAAGTTGTGGATCCCAAGCCAGCGTCACAGAACGTGTCCTTCAGAAATGACAAAAGGGGCTCGATGGCGATGTAGAATGGCAAATTGGTGACAGAGAGCTAGAGGAGATCAGCGGCGGGGCCATGGATGAGATCGACAGTGATTGTACCCGAGGGGTTGGGAGTGGGCCACTTAACCTGTGACACAGCCTGCCTCATGGCGTCGCTGTCGATGACCTCAATGTCGTAGCCGGTGGACGAGACATGCCTTCATACTCTAGCCCGCTGCTTGAGTGCCTGCCGCTAGTAATGGTCGTCATCTTCCTCGGCGAGATCGGGCGAAGAGACCGCTATGCACCTCTTTTGGGCCAGTCACTCCTCGAGCTCCATGGGAAGCGTAGCCGGGCTTAGGCCGTGGCGCTCTGGAGTGGGGGATGGGGATCTGTGGGAAAGGGGGTGTTTGGCAGGCGTCGTCTAAGAAACTCAGAGCGGCCTGGGTATGGAGATCGGTGGGTAAGCTGCAGGGGCAAATCGGCAGATGTTGACAGTAGAGGCCTTGCGGCGGCGGCAGCGACGGCGGGCACTTTGCTAGGGTTTCGAGCGAGGAAGGGTGTGTGTGTGTGTGTGCGCCCGCGCACGCCTGAGGAGGTTTTGGTGTGTGTGTGGGGGGGGGGCAGGGTGTTTGAGGAAATGACGCGGGTACTGAAAATTTTACTACGCGGGAGTCAAAGGCGGGAGTGAAATGCCGGGCTATTGAAAATTTTGATGATAGTGCATCGCACACGGTCTGGAGATAACAACCGTGTGTTATGAAACAGAAAAACCCTCGAGGTGGGAAGGTATTTTCTAGGGATGCAGGCAGGATTGGGAACGAGAAACATCACACACGGTCCGGAGATAACAACTGTGTGTTATGAAACAGAAAAACCCTCGAGGCGGGCATATATTTTTGAGAGGGGGAGCCTTGTGGAGCCCAATGTACTATGCGGATGTGTGCGTGACAGGTGCACCGGCATGGCACACAATTAGTTTGAGTGAACTGTGTCTGTTGGATCATCCGACTTGTCTAATGTTCATAAATTTGGCGAAAAATGACGCGGGAGAGGGTCAGAACACGAACACACTTGCATGTGGACCAAATTTATGTATCAAAATGGTGGTTTGATTTTCAAATACCAAATGCAACCTCGATGTGGCACCTCTCTTGCAAAGTGCACAGTATTGCTTGCCCCCACCCCCTCGTGTCGGCACACAGGGAATCCTAAGCTATGAATGCATGCCCCCTCCCCCTCAACCGACACTACTGCAGGATGCTGCTAACGCGACACTACGATCAGAGACCCTTCGAGAAACTGTGTGCGATGCAATAATCGCAAACGGTGCTGTATAAAAACCGTCAGAAATGATGGAAAACGTGTGCGATGGAGGATGCATCAAACACGGTTCAGATTTTAGTTGCGTGTGCGATGCAGGGCATCTGGTTCAGCTCAAATAACCGTTTGCGATGATGAGGAACAAAAGAAATGGGCTGCCAGATGAAGGTGTGTGCGATGTACAACATATGGTTCACTCGAATGAACTGTTTTTGATTAGGCAACACAAAACAAAAGGTCAGCAAGATTCAAGGTGTGTGCGATATACGAGGATCTAATCATCTACTTATTTTTGTGAGGACGCTTGCCATTGCTCTGCTTCTGGTTGGATCCCTGGCCGTTTTGGGGAAGGAGGGACTTCCTCATGTCAACGATCCGCCTGTACCTGTCGTAGCTCGTATACGCCTCCTTGGCCGCGTACATGACGTGAGCTTTCTCGAGTTTCTCCATCCAGGCCGAGTGCCAGGCATGCTTGTCCTTGTTGCACGAATCCTTCATGTCTCTGTAGTAGGGGTCGATGATGGCCTCAGCAAGGTGAACAAGTGAGTCCTTCTCATGCTCCTTGCTTCCCCAGATCTTGTATTGGCCCTGGATGTCGACAAGATTCTGGTAGGCGATGCCCAAACTCTCGAGAACCTTTACATCGTTGGTGATGTCCACCGTAGCGAACATGTAGTGGGGGCTGTTGACAAACCTGGCAAAACGCTCGCAAGGCCTTGTGGCCAGGCCGTAGTGGTAGATGACGTGGTGGCGCACACACATTTGGGCGACGGCGACCTTGGGACGAGACCCGGCACGAGCGCGGGTGTACTCGAGGTCGAACCCGACCAGCTTGTACTTCTCCTCAGCAAGCAACAACTCCATGATGTGGATGGAGTGTTCCTTGATAACACACAAGTATAGGGGATCAATTGTAGCCTCTTTCGATAAGTAAGTGTGTCGTACCCGACGATGAGCTAAAGGTAGAACAAATATTCCCTCAAGTTCTATGGACCACCGGTACAACTCTACACACGCTTGACGTTCGCTTTACCTAGAACAAGTATGAAACTAGAAGTACTTTGTAGGTGTTGTTGGATAGGTTTGATGGGGGAGGGTGATGGAGATGTTGGTGAAGATGACGGAGGTGTTGGTGTAGATTGTGGTGACGATGATTGCCCCTGCGGTGTTCCGGCGCCACCGGGAGAGAGGGGGAGAGGACCCTCCTCCTTCTTCTTCTTCCTTGACCTTCCCCCTAGATGGGAGAAGGGTTTCCCCTCTGGTCCATGATCTCCATGGCGGCGTAGGGGCGAGATCCCCTCCGGGATTGGATTTGTCTCTCTATCTCTCTCTATTTCTGCATTTCTGATTCTGCCCTTCCACCGTTTCTTATATTCCCGGAGATCGGTAACTCGGCTGAAATTTGGACAAGATTTTTATCCGGATATTGGCTTTCTTGCGGCGAAAGAAGGGCTCCAACAGCCTTATGGAGTGTCCACGAGGGCCCAGGGTACGCCTGGCCCCCTGGGGGGCGCCCCTCACCCTCGTGGGCCCCTCGGGCATCATCTCGCGTTGATTCCACTTCCCAAAATTTACATATATTCCAAAAAAATCTCCGTCAGTTTTTATCCCGTTTGGACTCCATTTGATATGGATTTCTGCGAAAAAACACGCAACAAACAAGAACTGGCACTGGGCACTGGGTCAATATGTTAGTCCCAAAAGTAGTATAAAAATTGCCAATAGTATACGAAAGTTGTATAATATTGGCATGGAACAATAAAAAATTATAGAGACAACGAAGACGTATCACTCCACCCAGACCGGGTCGTTGGTGTACACCACCGAGAGGTGCATGAACCTTCTATGGGTGTCCACCACGACACGCATGGTGAACTTCTCGTCGGCCGACAAATGCCGAGCGCCATTGGAGCCGCGCAGGATACCCTCTAAGAATTTCTCATGGTGGGTGTGCTTCTTTTAATGGTGGGGCGCGACGAAAGGTTGAAGAGACACAAGGGTAGGTTAAATGGCCGCTGTAATAAATGGGGGCCGGCCGGCCTGTTATCGTCATGTCTTGTCACGGTGTTCATAGCGGAGGATTCCAGAATCTAGTGCACGCTTCACAACACCGCACCCCAGGCGTGGACACTCGAGTGCGATAATTAATTCTGCTCTCTACAGTGCACACGGTGGAAGAAACTAACTGTGTGCAATAATGTCGAAGATCGTAGTCGAGTTAGCTATATAGATCGTGAGCTGTGAGATCGACAAGGTAAACTGATTCGAGAATGGTTGATAAAATCAAAGACCATTTCATATAAAGGTCAAAATAGTGCTAGCAATATACGAGTCTCATACGATGCCATTTCAGCGACTGTACCACAAAAGCTCGAAATGTTACAAGGTTCAAATTCCAGAGTTATATGGCTCAAATTCGAAGATTACAAGGTTCAAACTGATATTAGAAATGAAATTCAGCTCATCAGCTGCAAACGCTCACGCCGATGTGCTGAACATGGATATCAGAGAGGTTCAAACTAATATCACTGCCTCTAAGTCTGGCTTCAAAACCTCACAAGTTTTTCAAAGGGGTCAGCCACTAAAAAGTCATGTATGGGGTTGACCCGATGACTTCCTATTACTCTGTCATCTGAAGTTCCAAAATGAAATTCAGCATTTTTGGAGCCTACTCCATTCTGCCAAGAAGCGCCGGGCTACCGATCAATGTAACATTCCTTTTTTCGAAATAAATGTAGGGCAAACCTTATTTCCTTCAGCAGCCTTGCTCTAAGAACAAAGAACCTGGCGAATATAATCTCCGGTAAGGTCCCTCAGTAGGAGTTCAAAGTAATTTCTGAGAGATGCAGATCTAGGCATTCAATGTGATTGTTATACTGTATCACATTATCCACCACTGGGCCTAATCTTATCTGCAAACGAATAAAATGTGTTAGTGCCTACATGCAGTTTTGAACATTACTACAGGACTAGCTATTTGGTTTGCAAGATTTGTAAAATGCACTAACATGCCATCTTCGATCAGACATGATAAACATGGGCATTTGATTACATTCTAGAAAAATGTAGCCTTCTTCACAAGAGGTTGGAGTGGATGAAAAGTTCCATAAGAAAACTAGTACAGATGAATCCAAAGGAGAAATGCTTATTGAATGTAACCATATGGATCAAGCAACCAATATGGGGGCATGTATGTACCAAATCCTCCAAAAGAACCTTCAGAAATCGTAGTACATTGTCATTGTAAACTTGGAAAAAGGTGTCACAAATTGAACTCCCTTATGGTTAACATTTAACAGGAAAGGAACATCACCTCGATATATAACCTGTCCAGGCACGAAAAGCATCTCAGGAAACTGACAACTTGCTCCAGGCCGAGCCCAATAGATTCTAGTGCCAAGACCTTCACTGTGCGCAGTTTCGGGGTCAAGCTTGTCGGAATCATTTTCAGAATGACAGACGAACAAACATCTTCAAAATTAGAAATAATGTTAATTTGTAGAAGGAGAGGTAGAAAGGCTGCACATGTGGACCCAATAACAAGTTCGAGATTTGTCAGACAGAGTAGCCCATCTATCGATCTCAGAATGACATTGATTCTTGTTGGACCTTCTTGATAAACTACAAGTAATCTCTCAAGTCAGTGTCTGGATGACCATGTCGTGAGCTCCACCGAGGTGCTTCACTGGTAGAAATCGAAGCACTATGATCAAGCACCTCGAGCTTGTCACCGCCTCAAAGGGTGACATGGAGCGCCTGCTCCGTGGCTGTACTGCACTCGAGTACCTTCGTCTTCAGGCGATCAATGGGTTGAGTACCTTCCACATCACCTTCATGACTCTCCGGACTATTTATGTGTGTTGCTAGTGTGGCAGGAAGACATCACAAAAGGTGGACCATGATATGGTCATCCAGGACACACCTGCACTTGAGAGATTACTTGTAGTTGATCAAGAAGGTCCAACAAGAATCCAAGTCATTTCTGCGCCGAAATTGACAGTGGTGGGCTACTCGTTTGACAAATCCTCTGGACTTGTTATTGGATCCACACCCGTTCAGGTACAACAACTGCTTTCTACCTCTCCTTCTACAAATTAACATTATTTCTAATTTTGAAGATGTTTGTTCGTCAGTCATTCAGAAAATGATACTGTCGGTGTCAAAACCGGCGGATCTCGGATAGGGGGTCCCAAACTGTGCGTCTAGGCGGATGGTAACAGGAGACAAGGGACACGATGTTTTTACCCAGGTTCGGGCCCTCTCGATGGAGGTAAAACCCTACTCCTGCTTGATTAATATTGATGATATGGGTAGTACAAGAGTAGATCTACCACGAGATCGTGAGAGGCTAAACCGCATAAGCTAGCCTATGGTATGATTGTCGTTCGTCCTATGGACTAAAACCCTCCAGTTTATATAGACACCGGAGAGGGCTAGGGTTACACAGAGTCGGTTACAATGGGACGAGATCTGCATATCCGTATCACCAAGCTTGCCTTCCACGCCAAGGAAAGTCCCATCCGACACGGACGAAGTCTTCAATCTTGTATCTTCATAGTCCAGAGTCCGCCAAAGGTTATAGTCCGGCCATCCGGACAGCCCCTAATCCAGGACTCCCTCAGTAGCCCCTGAACCAGGCTTTAATGACAGCAAGTCCGGTGCGCAGATTGTCTTCGACATTGCAAGGCGGGTTCTTCTCCAAATTCCGTGTACCTGTTGAATAGTGTCCGGCTCCTTGTGAATATTGCGCTCCTTGGCTTCCGTGCCCAATAATGGCCATCTTCCACGTGTCAAACGGATGCGAAAAGCCAGGGTGTTTTACATTTACCCCCCTAGCTGCACAAATGAGCTGTCTATTAAAGAGACGAGGATTTAGATCCAAATCACACCACCTTCCCTTCGCGAGCTTTCATCAGAGCACACCCGACAGAGATCCATTCCATCATGGCTGGTCGTCGTAGCTCCTCCTCTTGCCCTCCCAGTCCTCAACCTGGAGATTGGAAGAGATGTTCCAGCCCGCACTGCGAGCTAGTGGCGCTCCAAGCCAAGGGATTCCTTCCCCAGCCTACATGGTCCCGGTTCGAGCCGAACTTGCCACTTATAATGGCGGAGAGCAAGCGGAGGGCGTCCCTAAGCCATCGAAAGGAGAGCGGGTATGCCTTATCCCTTATTTGATAAGAGGGCCCGGATTTCCAATTCATCTGTTTCTCCGGGGGCTGCTGGAGTTCTATGGCCTCCAGCTGCACAACCTTACGCCAGCCTCCATATTGCATATCGCGGGCTTCGTAGCCCTTTGCGAGATGTTTTTGGGCTGTGAGGCTCATTCCGCGCTGTGGAAAAAGCTGTTCTGCCTCGTGCCCCGTTCTCAGGAGGGGTCGATATATCAAGTGGGCGGAGCCGAACTATGGCGCATCGCCGGGACCGGATATCTATCCGGAACCCCAAAGAAGGCGTCCAAAAATGGGCCTTCAGAATCGTTTTATATAGAAGACGTCCCCCTGCCGGACCGTATTCGGATCGGCCTCCCTGAGTTCGATAATGCTCCTTTGAAGAAGCGCCTAAGCTGGCGTCCACGGAGCCCTCAGAAGGAAAATGACAAGGACGTCCTTTACCTGATGAGCCGGATAAGGTTGTTAGCTCATTCCGGACTGAACATGATCTGGGTCATGGCCACATGCATTATGCGGGGGGTGCAGCCGCTTCAGTATAGAGGCCACCCCATGTGGGATTTCAACGGGGAGGATGATGCCACCCACTGCGGCCGTAAGGGGCCGGAATCGGTTGCCGCTCTGACGAAGATCTTGTCCGCATTGTACAAGGGAGAAGAGGAGGAATTTCTCCGTGTCAATACACATGGCAGATTTTCTATGTACAATCCCCCAAACTGGGTAAGCGGACACTTCTTTTTGCCCATCCGTTCCATATTCCCGTAGTCAAGTATCTCATCTTGTGATTTCGACACAGGAACTGCGCCAGGCCGTAAAGGATATAAACATCCCTCCTCCACAATCCGAGGATCCGGAACGGTCCCTCGATCCGGCCTCCCAAGAGGATCCGGACATATCCGTGGAGCTGATCGATGGGGTATTTTACCAACTGAGCATCGACAATGCCTTGGTGGCTATTACAACCGATTATCATGCACTGCTCCCCCCCTGACAGGTACCCGAGACCGAAGTCCCAATACTTTGAAGATGATCCGTTAGTGCTTATTTTCGATCACCGTATACCAATGGTGTTTCGCAGGGGAGGATCTCGAGGCAGAATGCCGAGCCTGCGGCGACTAGCCAACAAGGGGCCGCGAGGGCGGGCAGGCTAAAGAGACACGCAGTCCGGGTCGAGGCACCGGCGCAGCAGTAAGGCGCGCCGCCTTATTCCAAGGTATTATTCTTGCGATGCATACTAACGCCCATGCTATTTTTAGGAAAAAGAGGACTCGTCGGACTATATCCGGAGAGGTTGCCAATCGCGCCTGCACCAGCCAGGCTCCAAAGCCTGGTCTAGAAGTAGAGGCGAACACGAGGCGTGAGTCGGACGCTCCTCCGATAGAGGATGCGGACAGACTGTCTGCCACCAATTCCGAGGTGGAGAGTGCCATGAATCACAGGCGCCGCCGGACAGTTCTTCGCAACGCTTGTTTCTCCCGAGAGGCATTGGATGCCTTCAACTCGGGAGATGCGTACCTCCATGCCGCTCAAAATGGTCTAGCCAGGGCCACAGTGTAGTATGTAAAAGACATACGGGTGAGAAAATTTGATGATTATATATATATATATCAGTAGCGCCCGACACTTGAAACATTTAGAATAACTGATTTAAGGATCATTTATTATGTAGGTTCTTACAGAAAAGAATACCCTACTGTCCCAGGAGCTGGAAGAGTGCAAAGCCCAACTTCAGGCCGCACTAGCCGCAGCAGGGGAGCCCAAGAAGACCCCCTCTGGTATTATATGCCTCAATTGATAAGTATTATGCGGCGTGTAGGCAAGTCTGACAATAAAATTGCGGATGGCGCCAGATTAGATCCGGAGAAGCAGCAACTCCTACGCCAGCTAAAGGCTGGTGAGAGCGTGCTTACAAAGGTGAGGCGGGAGAAGAATGATATCCAAGATGCCAATACCCAGCTGGGCGTGGAACTAAAGGATGTTCGCGCCCAACTGTCGGACTCCGTTGAGGAGAATCGGCGGTTTCGACGCAGCATGTTTAGTAAGTGCTTGAACGAACTTTGAAAAAGAGTTCGGCGAGGAAGTCGACTAACAGAGTTATGTCTGTAGGTATGCTCATAGGTCGTCCTGCAGAGGAAATGCCCGGTTCTACGGGTGACCTTCTTCCCGAGCTCTTACAACTGCACGAACGAAGTTCGGCAGGTGGTGAAAGGCGTCGCCTGTGCCTTGTGGCTATCTCTCCATGCCCAAGGCCTTGGAGAGCTTGGCAGAGAGGCTTAAGGGAGCGCAAGGCGCCACGATTATGGAAGATATTGGCTGGCCGTCAAAGGCGCCAGGAGGCTCGGGCCATGGTGAAGACGCGGTACACGGAGGCTCACCCAAACCACATGGCCGAGGTCGAACCTGTGGGGCCCGATGGGAAGGAGATCCCTGTGAGCTTAGTGTATGGCCAGGTAGAGTTGGCGCCATTAATATTCCCAACAGATCAGTAAACTAGACAGCCTGTTGGATGGTATTGAAGAGGAATATACCCAGTCAAATTGACTATGTAATTTAAGATGACATGTAAAATGCCTTCTAGCCGGATTGTAGATCATTTGTCATGGCAGACCTTTTCGCTTCAACCTCGGGACCGGATAGTCCGGAGTGTGTCCGAATACCCTCTCGGTTATGTACGAACCGGGGCATCCGTGGAGACCAGGCGTAGGGGTCATTAGTGCTTGAAATGCATAAGTGCCCAACTAGTTATGTTATATTACATGGTTAGTAAGAAACATCTTCCGTGGAGAATAGTTCCGTTAGGGGTTCCTTTCCCTAGGAGGCATGCCCTAAAGTGCATGTCCTGATCATGAAAAAAGCAAAAAGCATCTGAGGCGGATAAATAAACGATTGAGAAATCATCTTTAGTTCACCGATCGAATATTCCCTTAAGAACGCTAGCTTTTGGCTTCACCCACCGAGGTACACATCCGCTAACCCGGCAAGAATAATCGTAGAGGTGCTCCCTTTACCGCCTAGCCGAACAATCGGGAACGTAGGGGTAAGCAGAGCCGTGCAACCCAAATTTTGGCCAAAACTTAAGTCATATCGATGCATATAATGGTGAATAAAAGGTACATGCGGAAGTGTGACACATGTGTTGGGCATGAAGCCCGTATAAATAAGCTTCATTAAAGAAGCCCCGAGGTATAATGGCCGGATAAGCGCGTCGGTTAATAATCTTGAACAAAGCGTGAGCGAGCCCTTAAAGGCTGTAAGGGAATGGGAGGGAGAAGGAGAGAAATATAAGACAGCTAATGTGTAAAAAATAGACAGAGGAAGGAGACGAACACAGAGTCCGGCGCTAGGCGTAGAATCTTCGGAGACGGGCTGCGTTCCATGGGTTCGGCTCGAGTCGGTTATCCGATGCCTCGCAGACGCAGACGCTCCACCGGTCGGGACTTGGTCAATAATAAAGGGACCTTCCCATTTGGGCTTGAGTTTGTCCTTTTTCTGTCTCTGGCAAAGGCGAGAACTAACTCGCCAACATTGTAAGTTTTGGCCCGTACTTCTTCGCTTTGGTATCTTTGAGCTCATTGTTGATAGAATGCGGCATGTGCTTTTGCCACGCCACGCTCCTCCTCCAAGGCGTCAAACTGTCCCGCCGATCTAGTTCGGCTTCTCTTTCTTCGCATACATGCGCACGCCGAGGTGAGTCATGAATTATGTCGCAGGCGTAACCGCCTCGCACCGTGATACCATAAAGAATGGTGTGTATCCGGTGGTGCGATTCGCGTGGTCCGCAGCCCCCCAGTAGCATGTAGTCGAAGCTCTCTACCCAAAGGCGTGTTAGATTCCTTGAGGGACCGCACTAATCTAGGTTTGATGCCGCTTATGATTAGACCATTTGCTCGCTTCGACTTGACCGTTAGTTTGTGGGTGATAGATCAAGCATAGTCGAGCTTGATGCCCATGTTTTTGCACGAGTTTGACCTCGTCGGCCATAAAGTTCGTGCCGTTATCGGTGATGATGCTGTGGGGGACGCCGTAATGTAATGTCGACTTCTCGATATGAAGTCTATTAACGGTCCAGATTCGGCCGTCTTGACAGGCTTGGCCTCTATCCATTTGGTGAATTTATCCACCATGACCAGTAGGTATTTTTGGTTGTGGGTTCCTCCTTTAAGGGGTCCAACCATGTCAAGCCCCCAGACCGCAAAGGGCCAGGTGATGGGTATAGTTTGGAGGGTGGTGGGTGGCATATGGCTTTGGTTAGCAAAGAGCTGGCAACCGACGCATCGTTGGACTAAGTCCTGAGCATCTGCCCGGGCTGTCGGCCAATAAAATCTTGTATGGAAGGCCTTGCTTACAAGGGCCCGGGTTGCGGCGTGGTGCCCGCCGAGTCCGGCATGAATTTCAGCCAGAAGATTCCGCCCTTCCTCTTCGGAGATACACCTTTGAAGGACTCCGGTGGTGCTTTTCTTATAAAGCTCTCCCTCATGGACTTTATAGGCTTTAGATCGCCGCACTATGCAGCGTGCTTCGTTTTGGTCCTCGGGAAGTTCCTGCCTGGTTAGGTAGGCTAGGAATGGTTACCCCACGGGCAATGACTGCCATTATTACATGGGCTGAAGATGTTACTTCATTGGCAGAGCCTCCCGTTGTGTTAGAATGTTTGGTGTCGGGCAGTGCGGTTGGGTCCGGGCTATTATTTCCGGATTCCCCTTCCCATAATACAGATGGCTTGAATAGCCTCTCCAAGAAGATGTTGGGGGGGGGGGGACGGCATCGCGCTTTTTCCCCAATGCGTGCCAAGACGTCTGCTGCCTGATTGTTTTCCCGAGCTATATGGTGAAATTTGAGCCCCTCGAACCGAGCTGACATTTTTAGGACGGTGTTGCGACAAGCTGCCATCTTCGGATCCTTGGCATCAAAGTCTCCATTTATTTGGGATATCGCGAGATTCGAATCCCCGCGCACCTCTAGGCGTTGGATGCCCATGGAGACTGCCATCCGGAGACCATGTAGAAGGGCCTCGTATTCGGCTGCGTTGTTGGAGTCCGTATACATTATCTGGAGTACGTATTGAACTGTATCTCCTGTTGGGGACGTCAGAACGACGCCAGCCCCCAGACCAGCCAACATTTTGGAGCCGTCGAAGTGCATGATCCAGTTGGAATATGTGCCGTACTCTTTAGGGAGTTCGGCTTCAGTCCATTCGGCGATGAAGTCGGCCAAAACTTGCGACTTAATAGCTCGCCGTGGCTTATAGGTTATGTCGAACGGGAGGAGCTCAATGGCCCATTTGGCAATCCGGCCCGTCGCGTCATGATTGTTTATAATATCGTTAAGAGGTACTTCAGAGGCTACTGTTATCGAACACTCTTGAAAGTAGTGTCGCAGCTTCCGGATGCTATAAACACCGCGTCGCTATCTTTTGATAATGCGGTACCGCGACTTGCATGGAGTGAGGACGGTGGACACGTAGTAAACCGGCTTTTGAAGGGGAATTTGTGTCCGTCCGCTTTCGCTCGACGACGAAAGCATCGCGCTTACAACTTGATAAGTTGCCGCAATGTATAATAGCATTGGTTCGCCGATGTTAGGCGCGGCCAGATCGGGTTTGTTGCCAATATGGCTTTTATTTCTTCGAAGTTCGTGGCGCATCCGTCCACTCGAAGTGTTGATGCGCCGAGTAAGCGATAAAGGGGTAATGCCTTTTCTCCCAAGCGGGAGATAAAGCGGCTTAGAGCCGCCACGCATTCGGTCAACTTTTGTATTTGTTTGAGGTCCTTTGTGATATCCAATTGTGACAGAGCTCGGATCTTGGCTGGGTTTGCTTCAATTCCTCTACCGGATACAATGAAGCCCAAGAGCTTTCCGGCTGGTACGCCGAAAACGCATTTTTCTGGGTTAAGCTTAATGTCATATGTTCGGAGGTTATCGAATGTGAGCCTCAAGTCGTCTACTAGAGTTTTGACATGCTTGGTTATGACGACCACGTCATCTACGTATGCCTCCACTGTTTTGCCGATCTGGTTTGCCAGACATGTCTGAATCATGCGCTGATATGTTGTGCCGGCGTTTTTGAGCTCAAGGGCATTGTGTTGAAGCGAATGGGCCGTATGGGGTGATGAATGCCGTTCTATGCTTGGTCTGGCTCTGCCATCTTAATATGATGGTAGTCGGAGTATGCGTCGAGGAAACACAATGAATCGTGTCCTGCGGTAGCGTCGATAATTTGGTCGATGCGGGGGAGGGGGAAGGGCTCCTTTGGGCAAGCCTTGTTGAGGTCCTTGAAATCGACGCATAGGCGCCAGGATTTGTCCTTCTTTGGTACCATCACCGTGTTTGCTAGCCATCCGGATGTTTTATATCTCCGATGAATCCGGCCTCAGTAGTTTGGCTAGCTCCTCTCCCATGGCTTGTCTCTTAGGTTCGGAGAAACGCCAAGAGCCTGCTTGATCGGGCTTGAATCCTTTTAGGATGTTTAGGTCATGCTCGGCCAGCCGGCGTGGGATTCCTGGCATGTCTGAAGGGTGGCAGGCCAAAATGTCCCAATTTTCACGTAGGAATTCTCGTAGTGCGGCGTCTACATCAGGGTTTAATTGCGCCTAGATGGAGGCCGTTTTTGTAGGGTCCGTTGGATGGACTTGGAATTTGACTATTTCGTCCGCCGGTTTAAAGGAGGTGGACTTGGATCTTTTATTGAGTATCACGTCGTCCCTGTTCACCGTGGAGCGCAGCACAGTCAGTTCCTCGGCCGCTAGGGCTTCGGATAGTGCCTCAAGGGCCAGCGCGGCTGTCTTATTTTCAGCAAGAGTGATGATTCCGTTGGCCCGGGCATTTTGAGCTTCATATACCCATAATGGGGCATAGCTTGAAAAATTGTAAATGCCTCTCGCCCTAATAGAGTGTGGTATCCGCTGCTGAACGGGGCCATTTGGAATGTGACCTCCTCGGACCTGTAATTATCCGGCATGCGAACACCACATCCAAAGCAGATTTTTCATGTACAAAGACGCTTCCCGACCGGGATTATTCCTCTAAACGTTGTGCTGCTTCGCTCAATGCGGCTCCAGTCTATTTCCATTTTTCAAAGGGTTTCCTCGTAAATGAGGTTCAATCCGCTACCACCGTCCATGAGTACCTTGGTAAGGCGAAAGCCGTCCACTATTGGACTAAGGACCAATGCGGCTGGTGCTCGGGCTGTTCTGAATTTAGGTTCATCACTGGCATTAAAGGTAATAGTCGTGTCACTCCATGGGTTTATTGTTGCTACTT
Source organism: Aegilops bicornis (assembly GCA_021605145.1). NCBI lineage: Eukaryota > Viridiplantae > Streptophyta > Magnoliopsida > Poales > Poaceae > Aegilops > Aegilops bicornis. The sequence goes on from CM038670.1 coordinate 570,876,597, forward strand.
GGTAGGCTTCGGCAAGGCTGCGGAGTGTTCGTTTCCGCATATTATTTGATGCGAAAGTCTCGAAGACTGTTAATACCGTACTGGTATCCCTGGGCTTGTGCTCTGTGGATTCTGGAGTTAGAAGCTCTTCGCCACTTCTGGCCACCTGCCGGAGTATCCAACATGCTCTAAGGCTATGAGTTGGTGTGGCGCCCTCTGTACTACGCATTTTACAGGGTCCATTAAGCCATCCCTCCAGTACGGTTCCATGCCCTGTAGGGGTTTTTTGCTTTTTGGTGTTTAACCCAGGTGCCTGGCGATAATGCACCCTTTTATTTCGGACTGGGGTTGTATTCAGGGCCGGATTGTCCCAAAATTTTATTTTGTTTTCCAGCGCTTTTCCGTCAAGACAAGATTTTCGTACTATGGACGCCAAGTCAGCCAAGTGTGTAATTTCACGGCGACTTATGGCATCGAGGATTCCGTTGTCCGTGCAATTATTGCGTAAGAATGAAATTGCATCCTCCTCATGGCGATCCTTTATCCTGTTCATGACCGTGGAGGAATCGCCCAAGAATGGTGTATTGTTTTACGTGGGCTCTTGCCGAATTTTGGATAGATCTCTTATGTTTGGGTAGGTGGGTGAATTAAATCCGGAACCTCGCCCAATCCGAGACTCAGGGGCCAAGGAGTTTCCGAACTCGGAAGCTTCGGTTCTTGGATGTTGTCAGATGAATCTAGCCTGCTGCCTGACTTTAGGTTCAGGGCTTGAGTGACGTCCTCCCCTCCGCGGGTATCCGACTTGGAGGGATCGGGAAACCGGACATAACTAGTCCTTAAGATAGATGAAGGCTTGCCGCATTGTTCCTCCACCACTGCAACGTGATGGGTGAACTGGGGAGAGTTAATCTCTCTCGGATCGGGTTTAGGCCCAATCTGATCGTAGTCATAGCGACTCCTGTATGCATTTATGCGATCCAAGAGCTCGCTTAAGAAAGAGAGCTCCATCGGATCTAACCGCTCGGCGAGTTCCTAGTTGACGTGAAGATTGCTTTCGATGACCCGAGAAGTCATCATCGGTAGCGGCGAGCAATGTGCAGTCATAAGAAAACCGCCTAGCCGGAGAGTTTGGCCGATAGCCAAAGCTCCTTTAGCAACAGTGCCGTCTTTAAAGACGGGATGAGGCATCCTTCCTGATGGCGACGACATAGCGGAGCTCTCAATGAAAGCACCAATGTCGGTGTCAAAACCGGTGGATATCGGGTAGGGGGTCCCGAACTGTGCTTCTAGGCGGATGGTAACAGGAGACAAGGGACACGATGTTTTTACCCAGGTTCGGGCCATCTCGATGGAGGTAAAATCCTACTCATGCTTGATTAATATTGATGATATGGGTAGTACGAGAGTAGATCTACCACGAGATCAGAGAGGCTAAACCCTAGAAGCTAGCCTATGGTATGATTGTTGTTCGTCCTATGGACTAAAACCCTCCGGTTTATATAGACACCGGAGAGGGCTAGGGTTACACAGAGTCGGTTACAATGGGAGGAGATCTACATATCCGTATCGCCAAGCTTGCCTTCCACGCCAAGGAAAGTCCCATCTGGACACGGGACGAAGTCTTCAATCTTGTATCTTCATAGTCCAGGAGTCCGGCCAAAGGTTATTGTCCGGCCATCCGGACACCCCCTAATCCAGGACTCCCGATACCAACAAGCTTGACCCCGAAACTGCGCACAGTGAAGGTCTTGGCACTAGAATCTATCGGGCCCGACCTGGAGCAAGTTGTCAGTTTCCTTAGATGCTTTCCGTTCCCGGAGAAGCTATATATCGAGGTGATGTTCCTTTCCTGTTAAATGTTAACCATAATGGAGTTCATTTTGTGACACCTTTTTCCAAGTTTACAATGACAATGTACTACAATTTCTGAAGGTCCTTTTGGAGGATTTCAGTACATACATGCCCCCCCCCCCCCATGTTGGTTGCTTGATCCATATGGTTACATTCAATAAGCATTTCTCCTTTGGATTCATCTGTACTAGTTTTCTTAGGGAACTTTTCATCCACTCCAACCTCTTGTGAAGAAGGCTACATTTTTCTAGAATGTAATCAAATGCCCATGTTAATCATGTCAGATCGAAGATGGCATGTTAGTGCATTTTACAAATCCTGCAAACCAAATAGTTAGGCATGTAGTAATGTTCAAAACTGCATGTAGGCACTAACACGTTTTCTTCTTTTGCAGATAACATTAGGCCCAGTGGTGGATAATGTGATACAATATAACAATCACGTCGAATGCCTAGATCTGCATCTCTCAGAAATTACTTTGAACTCCTACCGAGGGACCTTACCGGAGATTATATTCGCCAGGTTCTATGTTCTCAGAGCAAGGGTGCTGAAGGAAATGAGGTTTGCCCTACATTTATTTTGCAAAATTGAATGGTCTGTTGATCAGCGCCAGCGCCTGCGGCAGAATGGAGTAGGCTCCAAAATGCTGAATTTCATTTTGGAACTTTAGATGATAGAGTAATCGGAAGTCATCGGGTCAACCCCATACATGCGTTCTCAGTGGCTGACCCCTTTGCAAAAATTGTGAGGTTTCGAAGCCAGACTTAGAAGCGGTGATATTAGTTTGAACCTCTCGGATATCCCCTCGTTTCAACAGATCAACATGAAAGGCTTTAAATGATGAGCTGAATTTCATTTCTAATACTAGTTTGAACCTTTTAATCTTCGAATTTCAGCCATATAACTCTGGAATTTGAACCTTGTAACATTTCGAGCTTTTCTGGTACAATCGTTGAAATGGCATCGTATGAGACTCGTATATTGCTAGCACTATTTTGACCTTAATATGCAATGGTCTTAGATTTTGTTAACCATTCTCGAATCAGTTTACCTTGTCGATCTCACAGCACACGATCTGTATAGCTAACTCGACTACGATCTTCGACAATATTGCACACAGTTGGTTTCTTCCACCGTGTGCACTGTAGAGCGCATAATTATTTATCGCACTCGAGTGTCCATCATCACCCTTCTGTGTAACTTTGACCTCATCACCCACTGGTAAACTTATGACCGAAGTCATTCCACACACTTTGTTTTTACAAAGCTTTTTGCCAATAAACACCCATGATTTCTCCTTCTTCTAGCCAACGCGTGGCCAAACTAGCCGGGCGGGAAGCTTGCGCGGTAAACAGCGTGGTAGCGCGGGAACAGGCTCTTCGAGCCGACGCCTGGGGTGCGGTGTTGTCAAGCATGCACTGGATTCTGGAATCCTTCGCTATGAACACCGTGACAAGACGTGATGATTATAGGCCGGCCGACCCCCATTTATTACACCGGCCATTTAACCTACCCTTGTGTCTCTTCATCCTTTCGATCGCGCCCCACCATTGCAAGAAGCAAACCCACCGCGAGAAATTCTTAGAGGGTATCCTGCGCGGCTCCAATGGCGCTCCGAGTGGTTGCCAACGACGAGCAGCAGTTCACCATGCGTGCCGTGGTGGACATCCACAGAAGGTTCATGGACCTCTCGGTGGTGTACACCAACGACCCGGTCTGGGCGTAGCACTCCATCCACATCATGGAGTTGTTGCTTGCCGAGGAGAAGTACAAGGTGGTCGTGTTCGACCTCGAGTACACCCGCACTCGTGCCGAGTCTCGTCCCAAGGTCGCCGTCGCCCAGATGTGCATGCTCCACCACATCCTCATCTACCACTACTGCCTGGCCACAAGGCCTTGCAAGCGTTTCACCAGGTTTGTCAACAACACCCACTACATGTTCGCTATGGTGGACATCACCAACGATGTAAAGGCGCTCAAGAATTCAGGCATCGCCTGCCAGAATCTTGTCGACATCCAGGGCCAATACAAGATCAGGGGCAGCAAGGAGCATGAGAAGGACTCACTGGTTCACCACGCCGAGGCCATCACGACCCCTACTACAGAGATATGAAGGATTCGTGCAACAAGGACAAGCGTGCCTTGCACTCGGCCTGGATGGAGAAACTCGACAAAGCTCACGTCATGTACGCGGCCAAGGAGGCGTACACGAGCTACGACATGTACAGGTGGATCTTTGACACGAGGAAGTCCCTCCTTCCCCAAAACGGCCAGGGATCCAGCCGGAAGTAGCGCAATGACAAGCGTCATCGCAACAATAAGTAGATGATTAGATCCTCGTTTCTCCGACTTTAGTATGCATGTAATTGCTTTCTTTGGTCTGTGGAAATGTTATGTGTGTAGTCACTTGTGTAATTGTATGCTTAATTTTGTTATGCAATACTGTCTTTTTAAGTATATATGTTGATGCTGTAGACAGAACGTAGATGTTGTGCAGACAAAGAAAATCACATCGCACACGGACTAAAGAATGGAACCCGTCGGTGATGTTTTAATCGATCACTCACAATTGTATACCAGCAATCGTTTACTCACAACACACACACGGCTTGTTAGCAGTAATCTTCTATGTTGTTATCGGTCTTCGCACACGTCTCTGATTATAGACCTGTTTGCCTCGTATCACACACATCTTGTTCATTTGAACCGTTTCTGTTCTCATGTCTCAACACAAACAGTTCATCCGAGTGAACCGCATGCCATATATCGCACACACCTTTGATCTGGCTGACCGTTTCTTTTGTGTTGCCTAATCACAAATAGTTCATCTGACTGAACCATATGCTGTGTATCTCACACGCCTTCATCTGGCTGCCCGTTTATTTTGTTCCTCCTCATCGCAAATAGTTCATTGAACTGAACTGTATGCCCTTCATTGCACACGCAAATAAAACCTGAACCATGTTTGATGCATCCGTCATCGCAACGTTTTATACATTTCTGACGGTTTTCATACAACACCGTTTGCGATTATTGCATCGCACACAGTTTCTCGCAGGGTCTCTAATCGTAGTGTCGCGTTAGCAACATCTTGCAGCAGTGCATCTTTGATTGACATGCTAGTCTAGTAGAGGCTTACTAGGGACACATTGTTTTGTCTATGTATCCTCACATGTATCAAGTTTCCAGTTAATACAATTCTAGCATGAATTATAAACATTTATCATGATATAAGGAAATATAAAATAACAACTTTATTATTGCCTCTAGGGCATATTTCCTTCAGAAACTTCTTATACCTTTGATATCTTTAGGACACGGCATCTTTTCAATAGCATCTACATTAGCTTTATCAACTTCAATACCTCTTTCAAAAAATTTGTGCCCCAAGACAATACCTTCATTAACCATAAAGTGGCACTTCTCCAATACAAGGTTAGTTTCTTCACATCTCTGCAAAACTCGGTCAAGGTTGCTTAAGAAATCATCAAAAGAAGTTCCGTAAACAGAGAAATCGTCCATGAAAACCTCAACAATCTTTTCACAAAAGTCAGAGAATATAGCAGTCATACATCTTTGAAAGGTAGCACGTGCATTGCATAAACCAAAAGGCATACGTCTATAAGCAAAGGTACTGAAAGGTCAAGTAAAAGTGGTTTTCTCTTGATCATCTTTTGACACAAGTATTTGAGAGAAACCAGAATAACCAGCTAGAAAGAAAAAATGTGTATGCTTGGATAATCTTTCTATCATTTGATTAATAGAAGGTAGAGAGTAATGATCTTTTATAGTAGCTTTATTTAATTTACAAAAATCAATCACCAGTCTATAACCTATAACAATTCTTTGAGGAATCAATTCATTCTTATCATTAGGGATAACAGTAAGACCCCCCTTCTTAGGGACACAATGAAAAGGACTTACCCATTGACTATCAGCAATAGGATAAATTATACCTGCATCCAAAAGCTTTAGTATTTCATTTATTACCACTTATTTCATCTTAGGATTTAATCGTCGTTGATGATCAACAACCGGTTTAGCATCTTTCTCCAATTTAATGTTGTGCTGACATAGAGTGGGACTAATGCCCTTAAGATCATCGAGAGTATATCCAATAGCGGCACAATGCTTCTTCAGAGTTTTCAATAATTTATTTTCTTCATGCTCTGAAAGGTTAGCACTAATAATAACAGGATATATCTTATTTTCATCAAGATAAGCATATTTCATAGTATCGGGTAATTTTTTAAGCTCAAACACGGGATCACCCTTAGGTGGAGGAGGATCCCCAAGGATTTCAACAAGAAAATTGTGTTTCAAAATAGTTCCTTGGTTAAAGAATACTTCATATATTTCCCTTCTTTCATTCATAAACATACCATTTTCATGGTCTAGCAAATATTGTACTAAAGGATCATTAGGAGGCATGACAATAGAAGGAAGACCAATAATTTCATCCTTACTACACTACAAAAAAAGACACATCCGTGACATTTTGGGCCGAACGAAATTTTTGATGTCATACTTATGACACCTCTATGACGATAATTGTGACAAAACCCGGTATCATCATAGATGTGGTGGGGTCCTACTTCTATGACAAAAAATCATGACAGAAAATGGGCTTTTCATCCTGGGCGGGCTGGAGACGCAGCTGCACGACATTCTTTGGGCCGTCCATGACAGAAAAAATTATGGTAGAAGCGAGGGCGAGGAAAATATCGGGGAGTTCCCGGTTACGGTGGGTGGTCGGGGGCTGAGCGATGCGTGTTTCTCTCATACGTACGCATGTGTGTGCGAGGCGTTGGGATCTAACTGAACCCGAGCGAGGCGTTGGGCTCTAACTGAACCCGAGAGATTGCATTGCAGGCTACGCGTTACTGAACCCGAGCAATCGATCGATCCCTTGCTGTTAACTGAACCTGAGTGATTCCTTTGCTACTACTGCTAACTGAAGCCGATCGAACACTGCTGCCTCCTTCCCTGGATGAACATTGAGCGTTGTTGAGGGGGTTTGGATGAACAATTCCGGTGGGGGATTGGATGAACAGGACCCCGTGGTAGTAGAGGCCGTTGCCGCTGGATGAACAGTACCTCGATCGATCGAGCCAGTGGATGAACAGGACCCCATGGAGGGCTGGATGAACAGGACCCCGTGGAGGGCTGGTTGAATAGTAGCCAGTGGAGGGCTGGTTGAACAGTAGCCGGTGGAGGGCTGGATGAACAGTAGCCCGTGGAGGGGTGGTTGAACAGGACCCCGTGGAGAGGGATGGCTAAATAGTAGCCGGTGGAGGAGCGTGCGATGGAGGCTGGACGAACAGGAGCCTGTGGATGAACAGTCGCAGGTGGAGGTTGGAGGAGGTTGACGGTGGATGAACAGGAGCCCCGTGGATGCAGTCGACAGTGGATGAACAGTAGCCCGTGGATGCAGTCGACGGTGGTGATGAACAACATCTCGTGGAGTCCCGTTTTGCGGTATGCCACACCCCTCCCGATGAACAGGACCCCCGTTTCGACCGTAGTGCTCCAACACAAGTCTGTTTCCTCAGTTTTGTGGTACGCCACACCCCTTCCGATAAACACAACCCCGTTTCGACCGTTTTGCGGTACGCCAGACCCCTCCCGATGAACAAGACCCCGTTTCAACCGTGGCCGGTCGAACACAAGGCCGTTTCCTCCGTTCTGCGGTAAGCCAGGCCTCGTTTCCATCGGTTGTTCCGTCCAAGCCGGTTGGCTCCCGATGAACATGATGACGCATTCCGTTCCGACCCAGCCGGTTGCCTCCCCATGAACACGACGATGACACAGCTTCTCTGTTCCGACCCAGCCATGTACACGAGCCCCGCCAGACGTATCGCGCGAGTAGGCGTTCGAGACCCCGCCAGATGTAATGCGACGCGTGTCAGATTTTCTTTCTTGCACCCTGGCCGTTGTACGTACGTGTACATGCTACGTGTGCACCTCTACTACGACACGTGTGCGCCTCTACATCGACCAATATGTACGTACACGTTCGCGACCAGAATGACAGTGCTACGTACGCTTCGACCAGGTGGGTCCCGACCGTCAGACACTTCCTTCCGTGCGAAGATGTAGCTGGTTCGTCCCAGCAGTCAGGGGGAAACGTTTTTTTCGCGAAATACGGTGGCCCGTCCGGTGGGTCCCTGCTGTCAGGTGGAGGAATCATTGTTTTCCACGTAATAAGGAGGCACTTCCTAACTACGGCCGTGGACCCAGCTATCATCCTCTCCACGTACAGTACTCTTCCGATGGAAGTCGTTCCTTGACCACGTTGACCACGCCGTGCCAAGTGCACCAGGGCGGTGCACGACGGCGAGGCCTAGGAAGGGGACGATGCGGAGCCGGGGAAGACGCAGCAGTGGTTGCCCACGCGGAGAGGAGTACGAGGGTTCACTGGTTCGGGTGCGGTGTGAGGCTGCCGTCGCCGCAGAATAACAGGGGGTGTGGGTGAGTAGAGGGATGGCCAGGCCAACAGTGTGAGTAGTAGGGGGCGGTGAGGCCTCCGCTTCATCACAGCCGGCCACAGGAGGCAGGAGCACGCGGCACGACCGGCACTGGTTTGGGCAGCTGGAGCAAGAAGACCAGAGGTTGAAGAAGCACTAGGGACGTTGGATGGACATCGTACGGTCACTGGATCTAGAATCGTTCATATTGACTAAGTTGACAAAGCCCTCCGTCCCCATCAACTTAGTAGGCCCACAAGTTAGCCTCCCACTATGGTGGGTCCCAGCTAGCAGGGGTATTCATTTGTTTGTGCGTAATAAGGAGGCACTTCCTTGCGTGCGAAGATATAGCTGGTGGGTCCGATCTGTCTGCAGGGGGACGTTTTTTTTTGCAAAATACAGAGGCCCTTCTGGTTGGTCCCAGTTGTTAGGTGGAGGAATCATTATTTTGCGCGTAATAAGGAGGCATTTCCTTGCGTGCGGCCGTGGACCCAGCTATCAGCCTCTCCACGCACAGTCTACTTCCGATGGATGTCGTTCCTTGACCATGTTGACCACTCTACGCCGAGCGCATCCAAGGCGTGGTGGACGACGGTGAGGCCCTGGATAGCAACGAGCCGGATATGGGAAGACGCGGGAGTAGAGTCGCAAACGGAGAGGTGTACGAGGGTTAGCTGGTTCTGGTGCGGTGTGGTTCGGTAGTCGGTGGAGAAGAACAGGAGGTGTGGAGGGGTGGAGGGATGGCCTGGTGAGGGAGTCCCGGACTAGGGGGTGTCCGGATAGCCGGACTATCTTCACGGCCGAACTCCAAGACTATGAAGATACAAGATTGAAGACTTTGTCCTGTGTTCGGATGGGACTTTCCTTGGCGTGGAAGGCAAGCTTGGCGATACAGATATGTAGATCTCCTACCATTATAACCGACTCTGTGTAACCCTAACCTATCCGGTGTCTATATAAACCGGACGGTTTTAGTCCGTAGGACGAACAACAATCATACCATAGGCTAACTTCTAGGGTTTAGCCTCCTTGATCTCGTGGTAGATCTACTCTTGTACTACCCATATCATCAATATTAATCTACCAGGAGTAGGGTATTACCTCCATCGAGAGGGCCCGAACCTGGGTAAAAACATGGTGTCCCTTGTCTCCTGTTACCATCCGCCTAGACGCACGATTCGGGACCCCCTACCGAGATCCGCCGGTTTTGACACCGACATTGGTGCTTTCATTGAGAGTTCCTCTGTAGCCGTCACCGATAGGCCCGATGGCTCCTTCGATCATCAACAACGACGCGGTCCAGGTGAGACTTTTCTCCCGGACAGATCTTCGTGTTCGGCTTTTGCTGCGGGCCAATTAAGCAGCCATCTGGAGCGGATCGAAGCTACGCCCCAGCTGCTATCAGGTCAGATTTGGAAGTTTGAACTATACGGACGATATCCGCGGGGACTTGATCTTCGACGGATTCGAGCCGCAGCCAAGCGCGCCGCACCGTTTCGATGGGCGTGATCTAGCTCTGCAGCCGAACAGTGTCCTGGAGGCTGCACCAGCACCCGCTCCGGCCCTTGATCCGGAGCCAGATTCCCCGATCGAGGACGAGTAGTTGGACACCGCCTCGGGGGCTACAATTGTTGGGGAACGTTGCAGAAAATTAAAATTTTTCCTACGGTTTCACCAAGATCCATCTATGGGTTCATCTAAGCAACGAGTCATGGGAGAGAGATTGCATCTACATACCACTTGTAGATCGCGTGCGGAAGCGTTCACTAGAACGTGGATGATGGAGTCGTACTGGCCGTGATCCAAATCACCGATGACCAAGTGCTGAGCGGACAGCACCTCCGCGTTCAACACATATGCGGGACAGAGACGTCTCCTCCTTCTTGATCCAGCAAGGGGAAGGAGAGGTTGATGATGATCCAGCCACGACGGCGTGGTGGTGGATGCAGCAGGAACTCCGTGAGGCTTCGCCAAGCTGCTGCGGGAGGAGGACGAGGTGTAGCAGGGGGAGGGAGGCGCCAATGCACAGGGTGCGGCTGCCCTCCCCCTTGCCCTCCTTTATATAGGCCCCCAGGGGGGGGGGGGCGCCGGCCCTGGGAGATCCAATCTCCCAAGGGGGCGGCGGCCAGGGGGGTGGAGTGCCCCCCAAGGCATGTGGTGCGCCCCCCCCCCCCACCCTAGGGTTTCAACCCTAGGCGCAGGGGGTGGGCCGAGGGGGGCGCACCAGCCCACAATGGGCGGGTTCCCCTCCCACTTCAGTCCATGGGGCCCTCCGGGATGGGTGGCCCCACCGGTGGACCGGGACCCTTCCGGTGGTCTGGTACAATCTAGGGTGACCACGAAACTTTCCCGATGGCGAAATACCACTTCCTATATATAATTCTTTACCTCCGGACCATTCCGAAACTCCTCGTGACGTCACGGGATCTCATCCGGGACTCCGAACAACATTCGGTATACTGCATACTCATATTCATACAACCCTAAGCGTCACCGAACCTTAAGTGTGTAGACCCTACGGGTTCGGAGACATCTTGAGACATGACCGAGACGGCTCTCGGGCAATAACCAACAGCGGGATCTGGATACCCATGTTGGCTCCCACATGCTCCTCGATGATCTCATCGGATGAACCACGATGTCGAGGATTCAAATAACCCCGTATACAATTCCCTTTGTCAATCGGTATGTTACTTGCAGAGATTCGATCGTCGGTATCCCAATACCTCGTTCAATCTCGTTCTGGCAAGTCACTTTACTCGTCTGCCGTAATGCATGATCCCGTGACCGGACACTTGGTCACTTTGAGCTCATTATGATGATGCACTACCGAGTGGGCCCGATGATACCTCTCCGTAACACGGAGTGACAAATCGATCTCGATCCGTGTCAACCCAACAGACACTTTCGGAGATACCATAGTGCACCTTTATAATCACCCGATTACGTTGTGGCGTTTGGTACACCCAAAGCACTTCCTAAGGCATCCGGGAGTTAAACGATCTCATGGTCTAAGGAAGAGATAATTGACATTGGAAAAGCTCTAGCAAAACGAACTACACGATCTTGTGCTATGCTTAGGATTGGGTCTTGTCCATCACATCATTCTCCTAATGATGTGATCCTGTTATCATTGACATCCAATGTCCATAGTCAGGAAACCATGACTATCTATAGATCAACTAGATAGTCAACTAGAGGCTCACTAGGGACATATTGTGGTCTATTTATTCACACGTGTATTACGATTTCCGGATAATATAATTATAGCATGAATAAAAGACAATTATCACGAACAAGGAAATATAATAATAACCCTTTTATTATTGCCTCTAGGGCATATTTCCAACAGTCTCCCACTTGCACTAGAGTCAATAATCTAGTTACATTGTGATGAATCGAACACCCATAGAGTTCTGGTGTTGATCATGTTTTGCCCACGGAAGAGGTTTAGTCAACGGATCCGCGACATTCAGATCCGTATGCACTTTGCAAATTTCTATGTCTCCATCTTGAACATTTTGACGGATGGAGTTGAAGCGACGCTTGATGTGCCTGGTCTTCTTGTGAAACCTGGGCTCCTTGGCAAGTGCAATAGCTCCGGTGTTGTCACAGAAGAGTTTGATCGGCCCCGACGCATTGGGTATGACTCCTAGGTCGGTGATGAACTCCTTCACCCAAATTGCTTCATCTGCTGCCTCCGAGGCTGCCATGTACTCCGCTTCACATGTAGATCCCGCCATACGATGCTCGCTTGCAGCTGCAGCCATCTTGCTCCACCATTCAACATATACACGTATCCGGTTTGTGACTTAGATTCATCCGGATCCGTGTCGAAGCTAAGCGTCGACATAACCCTTCTGACGAGCTCTTCGTCACCTCCATAAACGAGAAATATGTCCTTTGTCCTTTTCGTGTACTTCAGGATATTCTTGACCGCTGTCCAGTGTTCCTTGCCGGGATTACTTTGGTACCTTCCTACCAAACTTACGGCCAGGTTTACATCAGGTCTGGTACACAGCATGGCATACATAATAGATCCTATGGCCGAGGCATAGGGGATGACGCTCATCTCTTATTTTTCTTTTGCCGTGGTCGAGCATTGAGCCGAGCTCAATCTCACACCTTGCAGTACAGGCAAGAACCCTTTCTTTGACTGATCCATTTTGAACTTCTTCAAAATCTTATCAAGGTATGTGCTTTGTGAAAGACCTATGAGGCGTCTCGATCTATCTCTATAGATCTTGATGCCTAATATATAAGCAGCTTCTCCAAGGTCCTTCATTGAAAAACTTTTATTCAAGTAGGCCTTAATGTTGTCCAAGAGTTCTATATCATTTCCCATCAAAAGTATGTCACCTACATATAATATGAGAAATGCTACAGAGCTCCCACTCACTTTCTTGTAAATGCAGGCTTCTCCATAAGTCTCATAAACCCAAACGCTTTGATCATCTCATCAAAGCGAATGTTCCAACTCCGAGATGCTTGCACCAGCCCATAAATGGATCGCTGGAGCTTGCATACTTTGTTAGCAGGATCGACAAAACCTTCCGGCTGCATCATATACAGCTCTTCCTTAAGATAACCGTTAAGGAACGCTGTTTTGACGTCCATCTGCCATATCTCATAATCATAGTATGCGGCAATTGCTAACATGATTCGGACGGACTTAAGCTTCGCTACGGGAGAGAAAGTCTCATCATAGTCAATCCCTTGAACTTGCCGATGACCCTTAGCGACGAATCGAGCTTTATAGATGGTGACATTACCATCCGCGTCCGTCTTCTTCTTAAAGATCCATTTATTTTCTATCGCTCGCCGATCATCGGGCAAGTCTGTCAAAGTCCATACTTTGTTTTCATACATGGATCCTATCTCGGATTGCATGGCTTCAAGCCATTTGTTGGAATCTGGGCCGCCATCGCTTCTTCATAGTTCAAGTTTCACCGTTGTCTAACAACATGATTTCCGTGACATGGTTGCCATACCACTCGGTGTGGAGCGTGTCCTTGTGGACCTGAAGTTCAGTAGCAACTTGATCCGAAGTACCTTGATCATCATCATTAATTTCCTCTCCAAGAGGGTGTAGGCACCACAGAACATTTTCCTGAGCTGCACTACTTTCCGGTTCAAGAGGTAGTACTTCATCGAGTTCTACTTTCCTCCCACTTACTCCTTTCGAGAGAAACTCTTTTTCGTAAAGGATCCGTTCTTGAAACAAAGATCTTGCCTTCGGATCTAAGGTAGAAGGTATACCCAATGGTTTCCTTAGGGTATCCTATGAAGACGCATTTTTCCGATTTGGGTTCGAGCTTTTAGGTTGAAGTTTCTTGACATAAGCATAGCATCCCCAAACTTTTAGAAACGATACTTAGGTTTCTTTCCAAACCATAATTCATACGGTGTCGTCTCAGCGGATTTAGGCGGTGCCCTATTTAAAGTGAATGTAGCTGCCTCTAGAGCGTATCCCCAAAATGATAGCGGTAAATCGGTAAGAGACATCATAGATCGCACCATATCCAATAGAGTGCGATTACGATGTTCGGACACACCGTTACGCTGAGGTGTTCCAGGCGGCATGAGTTGTGAAACAATTCAACATTTCCTTAAGTGTGTACCAAATTCGTGACTTAAATATTCTCCTCCACGATCTGATCGTAAGAACTTTATTTTTCGGTCACGTTGATTCTCTACCTCATTCTGAAATTCCTTGAACTTTTCAAAGGTCTCAGACTTGTGTTTCATCAAGTAGACATACCCATATCTACTTAAGTAAATGCGTGAGAGTGAGAACATAACGATATCCTCCGCAAGCCTCCACGCTCATTGGACCGCACACATCGGTATGTATGATTTCCAATAAGTTGGTTGCTCGCTCCATTGTTCCAGAGAACGGAGTCTTGGTCATTTTGCCCATAAGGCATGGTTCGCATGTGTCAAATGATTCATAATCGAGAGACTCTAAAAGTCCATCGAATGGAGCTTCTTCATGCGCTTGACACCAATGTGACTAAGGCGGCGATGCCACAAGTATGTGGGACTATCGTTATCAACTTTACATCTTTTGGTATTCACACTATGAATATGTGTAATATTACGTTCGAGATTCATTAAGAATAAACCATTGACCATCGAGCATGACCATAAAACATATCTCTCATATAAATAGAACAACCATTATTCTCGGATTTAAATGAGTAGCCATCTCGCATTAAACGAGATCTTGATACAATGTTCATGCTCAAACTTGGCACCAAATAACAATTATTGAGGTTTAAAACTAATCCCGTAGGTAAATGTAGAGGTAGCGTGCCGTGGCGATCACATCGACCTTGGAACATTCCCCGACGCCAAGATCGTCACCTCGTCCTTCGCCAGTCTCCGTTTATTCCGCAGCTCCTGCTGTGAGTTACAAATATGAGCAACGGCACGGTATCAAATACCCGGGGAGTTACTACGAGTACTGGTAAGGTACACATCAATTACATGTATATCAAATATACCTTTAGTGTTGCCGGCCTTCTTATCCGCTAAGTATTTGGGGCAGTTCCACTTCCAGTGACCCTTCCCCTTGCAATAAAAGCACTCAGTCTCAGGCTTGGGTCAATTCCTTGACTTCTTCCCGGTAACTGGCTTACCGGGCGTGGCAACCTCCTTGCCGTCCTTCTTGAAGTTCTTCTTGCACTTGCCCTTCTTGAACTTAGTGGTCTTATTGACCATCAACACTTGATGTTCTTTCTTGATTTCAACCTCTGCTGACTTCAACATTGAAAATACTTCAGGAATGGTCTTCACCATTCCCTGCATATTGTAGTTCATCACAAAGCTCTTGTAGCTTGGTGGGGCGATGAAGGATTCTGTCAATGACCGCCTCGTCCGGGAGGTTTATGTCCAATTTGGAGACGGCGGTTGTGCAACCAGACATTTTGAGTATGTGCTCACCGACGTAACTGTTTTCCTCCATCTTACAACTATAGAACTTGTCGGAGACTTCATATCTCTCGACCCGGGCATGAGCTTGGAAAACTAGTTTCAGCTCCTCGAACATCTCATATGCTCCGTGTTGCTCAAAACGCTTTTGGAGCCCCGGTTCAAAGCTGTAAAGCATGCCGCACTGAAAGAGGGAGTAATCATCAGCACGAGACTGCCAAGCATTCATAATGTCTTGGTTCTCTCGGACGGGTGCATCACCTAGCGGTCCTTCTAGGACATATTGTTTCCTGGCTGCTATGAGGATGATCCTCATGTTCCGGACCCAGTCCGTATAGTTGCTGCCATCATCTTTCAGCTTGGTTTTCTCTAGGAAGGCGTTGAAGTTCATGTTGACATGAGCGTTGGCCATTTGATCTACAAGACATATTTGCAAAGGTTTTAGACTAAGTTCATGATAATTAAGTTCATCTAATCAAATTATTTTAATGAACTCCCACTCAGATTAGACATCCCTCTAGTCATCTATGTGTTACACGATCCGAGTCGACTAGGCCATGTCCGATCATCACGTGAGACGGACTAGTCATCGTCGGTGAACATTCTCATGTTTACCGTATCTTCCATACGACTCGTGTTCGACCTTTCGGTCTCCGTGTTCCGAGGCCATGTCTGTACATGCTAGGCTCGTCAAGTTAACCCTAAGTGTTTTGCATGTGTAAAACTGTCTTACACCCGTTGTATGTGAGCGTAAGGATCTATCACACCCGATCATCACGTGGTGCTTGAAGCAGCGAACTTTAGCAACGGTGCACAGTTAGGGGAGAACACTTCTTGATATTGTTGTAAGGGATCATCTTATTTACTACCGTCGTTCTAACTAAACAAGATGCATAAACATAATAAATATCACATGCAATTATATAGTAGTGACATGATATGGCCAATATCATATAGCTCCATTGATCCCCATCTTCGGGGCTCCATGATCATCTTGTCACCGGCATGACACCATGATCTCCATCATCATGATCTCCATGAAGTTGTCACGCCAACGACTACTTCTACTTCTATGGCTAACGCGTTTAGCAATAAAGTAAAGTAATTTACATGGCGTTCTTCAATGACACGCATGTCATACAAAAATAAAGACAACTCCTATGGCTCCTGCGTTGTCATACTCATCGACATGCAAGTCGTGATTCCTATTACAAGAACATGATCTCATACATCACAATATGTCATTCATCATTCATCACAACTTCTGGCCATATCACATCACATGACAATTGCTGCAAAAACAAGTTAGACGTCCTCTAATTGTTGTTGCATCTTTTATGTGGCTGCAATTGGGTTCTAGCAAGAACATTTACTTACCTACGAATAACCACAACGTGATTTTGTCAACTTGTATTTACCATTCATAAGGACCCTTTTCATCGAATCCGCTCCAACTAAAGTGGGAGAGACAGACACCCGCCAGCCACCTTATGCAACTAGTGCATGTCGATCGGTGGAACCGGTCTCACGTAAGCGTCGTGAAAGGTTGGTGCAGGCGCTTCATCCCACAATACCGCTGAAGCAAGATAAGACTAGTAGCGGCAAGCAAGTTGACAAGATCTCCGCCCACAACAAAATTGTGTTCTACTCGTGCAATAGAGAACTACGCATAGACCTAGCTCATGATGCCACTGTTGGGGAACGTTGCAGAAAATTAAAATTTTTCCTACGGTTTCACCAAGATCCATCTATGGGTTCATCTAAGCAACGAGTCATGGGAGAGAGATTGCATCTACATACCACATGTAGATCGCGTGCGGAAGCGTTCACTAGAACGTGGATGATGGAGTCGTACTCGCCGTGATCCAAATCACCGATGACCAAGTGCTGAACGGACAGCACCTCCGCGTTCAACACACGTACGGGACGGGAGACGTCTCCTCCTTCTTGATCCAGCAAGGGGGAAGGAGAGGTTATTGATGATCCAAAGAAGACGACGGCGTGGTGGTGGATGCAGTGAACTCCGGCGAGGCTTCGCCAAGCTGCTGCGGGAGGAGGGCGAGGTGTAGCAGGAGGGAGGCGCCAATGCACAAGGTGCGGCTGCCCTCCCCTTGCCCTCCTTTATATAGGCCCCAGGCGCCGCCCCGGGAGATCCAATCTCCCAAGGGGCGGCGGCGAGAGGTGGAGTGCCCCCAAGGCATGTGGCGCCCCCCCACCCTAGGGTTTCAACCCTAGGCGCGAGGTGGGCCTGAGCGCACCAGCCCACTATGGGCTGGTTCCTCCCACTTCAGCCCATGGGGCCCTCCCGGATGGGTGGCCCCACCCGGTGGACCCCCAGGACCCTTCCGGTGGTCCCGGTACAATACCGGGTGACCCCGAAACTTTCCCGATGGCCGAAATACCACTTCCTATATATAATTCTTTACCTCCGGACCATTCCGAAACTCCTCGTGACGTCCGGGTTCTCATCCGAGACTCCGAACAACATTCGGTATACTGAATACTCATATTCATACAACCCTAGCGTCACCGAACCTTAAGTGTGTAGACCCTACGGGTTCGGGAGACATGCAGACATGACCGAGACGGCTCTCGGGCAATAACCAACAGCGGGATCTGGATACCCATGTTGGCTCCCACATGCTCCTCGATGATCTCATCGGATGAACCACGATGTCGAGGATTCAAACAACCCCGTATACAATGCCCTTTGTCAATCGGAATGTTACTTGCAGAGATTCGATCGTCGGTATCCCAATACCTCGTTCAATCTCAAGTTACGGCAAGTCACTTTACTCGTACCGTAATGCATGATCCCGTGACCGGACACTTGGTCACTTTGAGCTCATTATGATGATGCACTACCGAGTGGGCCCGGTGATACCTCTCCGTAACACGGAGTGACAAATCCAGTCTCGATCCGTGTCAACCCAATGTACACTTTCGGAGATACCTGTAGTGCACCTTTATAGTCACCCGATTCACGTTGTGACGTTTGGTACACCAAAGCACTCCCTACGGTGGCCGGGAGTTACACGATCTCATGGTCTAAGGAAGAGATACTTGACATTGGAAAAGCTCTAGCAAAGCGAACTACACGATCTTGTGCTATGCTTAGGATTGGGTCTTGTCCATCACATCATTCTCCTAATGATGTGATCCCGTTATCATTGACATCCAATGTCCATAGTCAGGAAACCATGACTATCTATAGATCAACGAGCTAGTCAACTAGAGGCTCACTAGGGACATATTGTGGTCTATTTATTCACACGTGTATTACGATTTCCGAATAATACAATTATAGCATGAATAAAAGACAATTATCACGAACAAGGAAATATAATAATAACCCTTTTATTATTGCCTCTAGGGCATATTTCCAACAACAATCTCTATGGCAATTGAGCCGAACTCCATCCCTGTCCTTTGTGAAGACCTCGACTCCAGGGCGCCGGACTCCTCTCAGGACTCCGAACCCTCCGCGCCCCTGCCAATCGAATCCGATTGGGCGCCGGTCATGGAGTTCACTGCCGCGGACATCTTTCAGCACTCGCCCTTTGGCGATATTCTGAATTCACTAAAGTCTCTCTCTTTATCCAGAGAGCCCTGGCCGGACTACGGACAGGAAGGTTGGGATATGGACGATGAAATTCAATGCCCACCCACCATCCACTTTGTAGCCACTGTCGATGATCTAACCGACATGCTCGACTTCGACTCCGAAGACATCGACGGTATGGACGACGATGCCGGAGACGACCAAGACCCAGCGCCTACAGGGCACTGGAAGGCCACCTCGTCATATGACATATACATGGTGGACATCCCGAAAGATGGAAACGGTGATGGAACAGCGGAGGATGACCCCTCCAAGAAACAACCGAAGCGCCGACGTCAGCGGCGCCGCTCTAAATCCCGCCACAACAAAAACGGTGATTCCGGCACGGGAGATAATAACACCCGGACAGTGCGAAGAGAACCCCTCCAAGAGGACTCGGTCAGGAGGAGGGAGAAGCAAGCCCGCTGACGGTCGCAGCGAGAAGAGAGGTCGAGGACGATAACTATGCGCCTCCCTCCGAAGATGAGGCAAGCCTCGACAACGACGAGTTTGTCGTGCCCGAGGATCCCGCCGAACAGGAGCGTTTCAAAGCAGGCTTATAGCCACGGCAAACAGCCTCAAGAAAAAGCAGCAACAGCTTAGAGCTGACCAAGATACATTAGGCAGCGGATGGATCAAGTCCTCGTGGCGAAGAGTATGAACCCGAACGCCCCTCCAAAAGCTACCCCAAACGAAGGCCGTTGCCTCAATCAGAGGAAGCACCCAAGTCACCAGCGTACGACATGGCAGACCGGCCACCCCGTGGCCGCGATAGGGAGGCCTCTAGACCCTCCGTTCAAGCCGTACCCCGGCGCCGTTCAAAAAGTACCAGGGCACGGGAAAATGCGCCGGACTTGCGAGATATATTGGAAGATAAGGCAAAACATACAAGATCGTTCTACGGATCGCATGGGCGCCCCACGACACATGATGATAACCGTCACGCCGGATACAGAAACTCCAGCAGGGCCGAACAAAATATGCAAAGCTCAGTTGAGCTGCGTCGTGATATAGCCCAATATAGAGGCGCCGCACACCCACTATGCTTCACAGACGAAGTAATGGATAATCAAATCCCCGAGGGCTTTAAACCCGTAAACATCGAATCATACGATGGTACCACCGATCCTGCGGTGCGGATCGAGGACTATCTCCTCCATATCCACATGGCCCTTGGTGATGATCTACACGCCAACAAATACCTCCCCACAGCTTAAAGGACCAGCTCGACATTGGCTCAACAGCTTGCCCGGTGAATCAATTGGTTGTTGGGAGGACACGGAAGCCGCATTCCTTGATAACTTCCGGGGCACATATGTGCGACCACCGGACCCGATGACCTCAGCCACATAATTCAGCAGCCTGGAAGAATCGGCGGACAATTACGGACACGGTTCCTCACAAAGAAAAATCAAATCATTGAATGTGCGGATGCAGAGGCCCTTGCGGCCTTCAAACATAACATCCATGACGAGTGGCTTGCCCGGCACCTAGGGCGGGAAAAGCCGAAATCTATGGCAGCCCTCACAACCCTCATGACTCGCTTTTGTGCAAGAGAGGACAACTGGCTAGCTCGAAGCAACGACTTGGCCAAACACCCTGATAGTTCGGATACCAAGGACAGTAATGGCAGGTCGGCGTCAAGAACAAGAACGGCGCCCGCGTCAACGGGCGATAACATCAAGATATGGCCGTCAATGCCGGATTCGAGGCTCTAAACCCGGTCGTGGAAGAAGCCATTCAAAAGAAATACCCAGGGCCCGTCCAACTTGGACCGGATGCTCGATCGCTTGTGCCAGATACATGGCACCCCCGAAAAACCAGTCAATCACACCAACAGGGATTGTTGGGTGTTCAAGCAAGCAAGCAAGTTAGGTGCCGAACTCAATGACAAGGGGCTTCATAGCGATGACGAGGAAGAGCCCCGGGCGCCGAGCAATAGAGGACAGAAGGGTTTTCCCACACAAGTGCGGACGGTGAACATGATATACGCAACCCACATACCCAAAAGGGAGCGGAAGCGTGCACTACGGGACGTATATGCGATGGAGCCAGCCGCCCCAAAATTCAACCCATGGTCTTCCTGCCCGATCACCTTCGATCGAAGGGACCATCCCACTAGCATCCGTCACGGAGGTTTCGCCGCATTGGTTCTTGACCCAATTATTGTGGATTTCACCTCACGAGTCCTGATGGGCCGGCGGAAGCAACTGAACCTGCTTTATCAGGATACAGTGCGTAAGATGGGCATAGACCCCTCAAGGATTAAACCTAATAAGACGACCTTTAAAGGCGTCATACCGGGCGTAGAGGCCAATTGTACAGGCTCAGTCACGCTCGAAGTGGTCTTCGGATCACCGGATAACTTCCGAAGCGAAGAGTTAATATTCGACATAGTCCCGTTCCGCAGCGGCTATCATGCACTGCTCGGACGAACTGCATTTGCAAAGTTCAATGCGGTGCCGCACTACGCATACCTCAAGCTCAAGATGCAAGGACCTCGAGGAGTAGTCACGGTCAATGGAAACACCAAACGCTCTCTCCGAACGGAGGAGCACACGGCGGCCCTCGCGGCGGAGGTACAAAGCAGCCTCTCACGGCAATTCTCGAGTCCGGCCACTAAGCGTCCGGACACCGCCAAGCGCGCCCGGAGTAACCTACATCAAGACCACCTGGCACGATTCAAGCACGAGTAGCAATCCGGCCCCAACCCCAGCCCTCGAAATTGTGAAGCCAGTATTACGCGTACATAACTACGCTCTGGAGATACCATGGGCATATGGGGGGGGGGGCACGACCACGGCACGCCAAGAATGCGGCTCAACCGCACCAGGGGCTCCCGACTGTGTCATTCTTTTTCCTTTTCCTTTTCTTTCTTTGCAGGACTCCGTCTTTCAGCAGTCCTGTCCGGCACTAGAATCGCCGAACTCACGATGCAACAGCCAGGGAAGCAGTAAAGCTCTGTCGAGTGTTCAGGTGGTCTCTATTATGAGCATTATACTTGTTTTACATACCATCCCGCAGCTTACCCCTGGAGGGGGACATGTTAGATAGTCCCATCCCCTCGCTTATCGCACTATTTGTATCGTTCTGCTTTCATTGTAGTACCTTTTTGAATAAACAATACATAGCTTTTGTCTATCATTGCACTCTTTTCTTTATATATATATATATATATGTTCATTTCATGACATGTTGCACCCGTACACTTTGGTACGGCCAATACACCAGGGGCTTAAGTACCCCAAAATTATGGTGTGATAAGTCCGAACACTTTCACAAGTGCGGCACCCGAACTTACAGCATTATATGAATCGGCTCCGAATCATGTCTTGGGTCAATAGTTGGGTTTGCCCGGCTCCCGTGTTTTGGTACCTTACGTTCCGCTATATCGGCTAAGGTAGCACCGGGAGAACCACTGCGATTGTGCCCCAGTTGAGCTGGGTCGAGCACCTCAGTGGAGAAAGCTAAAACTGACCGTGATGATAAGGCGAGAGCCGGTCGCTGTTCGAGAGGTTTTTTCGGGTCCCGAAAGACCTATGCCGCTTAGAGCGAGGAACCAGAGTTGTCCGTCCAAGGCGTGGATAGCGCCCCGAACTCGGTCTTCCGAATACTAGGGGCTTCGCCGAAATTTAAAATTATAGAATTCTATGGCTAAGTGAGAGTGTTCAAGCATTATAAGTCCGGTTGCCTTGTTCGCTATGCGTTGAGCGCCTCCCTAGATGGACCCAAGAATGGGAACAAGAGTGCTCAAGTTTATCCGAACACCCCAAAGACTTTCGTGGCATGGGGGCTGAAGCCAACGACTTGCCATCTCTCAAATTTGATAAACGGCGCCTGAAGGTAATATTTTAAATTAACAAGCGTTGCTTAGCGCATATGAACAAGTTTTCAGCGTCAGGATAACAAATGCGAGTCTACTCAAAAATTACATCTTTGGAGCACTCATCCGCTATTCGGCGAGCACCCTTCAGAAGGCCCTCATACTACATTTCGGGCGTGCGATGCTCCTTGCCCTTAGGTGGCCCGTCCGTCACAAGCTTCTCTGCATCCAGCTTGCCCCAGTGCACTTTAGCACGGGCAAGGGCCCGACGGACGCCTTCGATGCAGACGGAGTGCTTGATGACTTCAATTCGTGGACAGGCGTCCACCAGCCGCTGCACCAAGCCGAAGTAGCTCCCATGCATGGCCTCCAATGGCCACAGCCACGTTATAAGGCTCTTTATGGCCTGTTCGGCGATCTTGTGGAGCTCGACCAGCTGCTTCAGCTGGTCGCTCAGGGGCACCGGATGGTCGGCCTCAGCATACTGAGACCAGAACACCTTTTCCATCGAGCTCCCCTCCTTGGCACGGTAGAATGCGGCAGCATCAGACGCCTTCTTGAGCAAATCTGCGAAGCAGCTCTGGAGAGCTCCGAATCCGGGTAAGTAATAGGTAATTCACTTTCACATTCTTGCTTTGCATAAAGAATGCCTTACCCGCCGCTATCTTCTTTAATGCTCCAATTTCTTGGAGGGCTTTTTGGGCGTCGGCCTTAGCAGCTTTGGCACTTTCAAGAGCCGAGGCGAGCTCGGACTCTTGAGTCTTTGAGTCACGCTCCAAACTCTCGTGTTTTTTCACGAGAGCTTGGAGCTCTTGCCGCTCTTGGCCAGCTGCGCCTCCCCTTCTCTCGCTCGGTGCGCTCCGCCGCTTTGTTTCGACTCACGGACACCGCTTCCTTCAGGGTCTCCACCTCGTTCGTGGCCCCTGCAGTACCCATGTTATTCCTGTTCTTTTTTGCAACCAAAACCTTTTCTATAAGGTATTTTTTAAGGTATCACTTACCTTCCTTGTCCTCGAGCTCCTTCTTGGCTTGTCCGAGCTCGTTCTTGGACCGCTCGAGGTTCTGCTTCAATGCATTAACCTCCGCAGTCAATGCGGCATAGGTCGCAAGCACTGCATTCCCATATTGACATACCTATGTTAGACTCCTGCGTATATCTTTTTAGATCCTTAGTCCGGCTTTTCTTTCCGAACACCGAACTAAGCATCAGGGGCAACTGTCTATGCGGTAATATTTTTACATATTCTAAACTTACCTCAAAGCCTGTTAGAAGGCTGGTACAGGCTTCGGTCAGCCCACTTTTGGCGGATCGAACTGTCCGGATCACCGCGCTCATAAGCATGCGGTGCTCCTCCCTTGATGGAGGCGCTGTTAAGCGCCTCCGATGCTATCCGGTGCCTCCGGTTGGGACGGAGGACACCGGCGCCTTACCTTCTTACGAAGGACCACTTGTCGGACTCGGAACCACCGAAGGTTCCGGCATGGAGTCCGGACAAGGGTCGGGCTTAGAGCCCCGGGGTCTTGCCCCAGCGCTGGAGTCCGGAGGTCGCCTTGTGGCACCTCCTGCGCCACTTCCTCTTGACCAAGCCCCTCTTGGGGCCCCTTGTGGCGTCGTCCATGGCGTGAGGTGAGGAGGCGGTCGGAAGCGAAGTACTCTCCATTTCCGATGAACCCAGGGACCCGCTCGTTGAAGCGGCGAGCTCGCCCTTGGGCGGGCTGCATGATTGTTCGACATTAGAGAACATTATGCGATAATGAAGAGCCATGGGCATCCAGACACTTACGATTTAGCCAGCGGCTTGGCCCTTGTTGGCCAACCCTCCTCGTCGCTATCGGCGTTGGTGGAGAAGTCTGGAGGAAGGGTTCTTCCCTTCTTGGACCCTCCGGCCTCCCCAGTTGGGGCGGCCTTCCTTTTCCTCTCCTCCCCCGCTGGGGGAGAAGCTTCTCTTTCCTCCTCCTCCTCGTCTTCAGGAGAAGATTCCGCTTCGGAATCTGACAGCACCTGGCGTCGGGAGCTCCTTCGAGTTCCCGTGGCCTCCTTCTTGGCCTTCTTCTCCGGCACCATGTAGGGTGCCGGAGCCAGCAGCCTCGACAATCGGGCATCCGATGGGTCTTCTGGCAAAGGAGCCGGACAGTTAATCTGTCCGGACGTCTTTAGCCAGTCCTGTCAGAGATTAGGGAGTTTTAGATCCTGCATAGAGTCAATCTATTAGAGAAGAGTCCCGTAAAGGGTAAAATAACTTACCTCGCCGGCTTGACGCATCGAGCTGTATCCGCGATCTTTGGTAGCGGTTCTTGGGGCCTCGGCGCCCTTGAACAGCACCTTCCAGGCGTCTTCATACGTAGTGTCGAAGAGCCGGCTCAAGGTTTGGTGCTGTGCCGGATCAAACTCCCACAAACTAAAGGCCCGTTGTTGGCATGGGAGAATCCGGCGGATGAGCATCACCTGGATTACGTCGACAAGCCTAAGATTTTTGGCCGCCAGGTTTCGGACGCATGTTTGGAGTCCGGATGTCTCGTCCAAATTCCCCCATGTCAGGCCCGTCTCTTTCCATGATGAGAGCCGTGTGGGGAAGCCAGATCTGAATTCAGGGGCTGCCGCCCATTCGGTGTCGCGGGGCTCGGTGATGTAGAACCACCCCGATTGCCATCCCTTTATTGTCTCCACGAAGGCGCCTTCGAGCCATGGGACTTTGGCCATCTTGCCAACCATGGCGCCTCCCGCACTCAACAGCGGCCGCCCACTACCTTCAGCCGGACGTTGAAGATCTTCAGCCATAAGCCGAAGTGGGGCTGGATGCAGAGGAAAGCCTCGCACACAACGATAAACGCCGAGATGTTGAGGATGAAATTCGGGGCCAGGTCGTGGAAGTCCAGGCCATAGTAGAACATGAGCCCCCGGACAAATGGGTGAAGTGGAAAACCTAGTCCGCGGAGGAAGTGGGGGAGAAACACCACCCTCACATGGGGCCCAGGGGTCGGAATAAGCTGCCCCTCGTCGGGAAACCTGTGCGCGATGTTGCCGGACAAGTATTCGGCCTCCCGCAGTCTTGTGATGTGCTCCTCCGTGACGGAGGAGGCCATCCACCTGCCTCCCGCTCCTGACATGGTTGGGGAAATGTTGAGGTGGGATGTGCGGGCTTGGGCGCTGGAGCTCGAGTCTTGTGAAATGGATAAGCAAAGGAGGAAGAAGGCGTAGGTGAAGAGGTGGATCCTTATCCCCTTATATGGACGGACGAAGCTATGCATCTCCCACCAGCTTGGTAAAGCTCGCTTATTTCCCAAGCGTCGTAATAAATGGCGCAGATGGGTTACCCACGTCCGTATTGATGAGAATCCCGGAATAAGGGGGCACGATCTATGCTTTGATAAGACGTGCCAAGGAAACCGCCTCGCTAGACGCGCTAAGGTGGAAACGGTAAAAAACGATTCATATAAAGGCCTGACCGTGGTGTGATGTCACGCCGCGAAATATGTCAGCAGATCTGTGCAAAAGTTATTCTCTCTACGGTGGTATGTGGAACTTGTTTTGCAGAGTCGGACACTATCCTTGTGTTCAAAACCTTCTATGAAGTGTTCGGAGGAGGAACCCGCCTTGCAATGTCGAAGACAATATGCGCGTCGGAATCGTCGTCATTGAAGCCTGGTTCATGGGCTCTTGAGGAGTCCTGCACTAGGGGATGTCCGGATAGCCGGACTATCGCCACGGCCGGACTCCAAGACTATGAAGATACAAGATTGAAGACTTCGTCACTGTGTCCGGATGGGACTTTCCTTGGCGTGGAAGGCAAGCTTGGCGATACGGATATGTAGATCTCCTACCATTGTAACCGACTCATGTAACCCTAACCTATCCGGTGTCTATATAAACCCGAAGGGTTTTAGTCGATGGGACGAACAACAATCATACCATAGGCTAGCTTCTAGGGTTTAGCCTCCTTGATCTCGTGGTAGATCTACTCTTGTACTACCCATATCATCAATATTAATCAAGCGAGTAGGGTATTACCTCCATCGAGAGGGCCCGAACCTGGGTAAAAACATCGTGTCCCTTGTCTCCTGTTACCATCCGCCTAGACGCACAGTTCGGGACCCCCTACCCGAGATCCGCCGGTTTTGACACCGACACCTGGCCAGCGGTGGGGTAGCACAATGAAGCGTGCTAAGCAGAGCTGCTAGCAGCAGGACGCGGCAGCAGGTGGTTCCCTCGGCGCTGGAGGAAGAAGACAACAAATTGAAGATGGATGCAGATCGTTGGATGTAAATCCAACAGCTAACAATGTGAGTATCATTTGTTGACTAATTTGACAACGACTTGCGTTGGCTTTGACCTATTGGCCCACATTTCAGCCTCCAAAAATGTGGCACGTATTCAACCCATTTTTTCAGAATTTACAGTCATTTTGATCTCTTTTTTTAGAATTACAGTCCATTTGGAGGGCTGGGTGAACAAATAATGTAGCGTCCATGTGGCCCATTTATTTATTTCCTAAAAATTTATAGGCCATTTGCACTTTCTCGATATACACGATTTTGCTGGGCTGATTCTAATTATAATGTTGGGTTGGGCGCAGCAATGTTATCAAAAGATAAACATGGGCTGAGCATTTTGTTATAAATATATTTAAATAATAAATGATTTATTATTACATTGGTCCTTAAATCTTACCAAGCTTTTGTACACAATCACCAGGATTTTCGTTGCCAAAAAAATCCAGGATTCTATTGTTAAGAAATTATTTTTATAAGTTAATAAGATGTGGGATATTGTTTTCTTACAAATGTAAGTATCTGTTAAATATATGATGATGACAATAACAATAATATACAATAACATATAAAATAATTTAAATATATATACTATAGTTAGAAGGGAAACATAAGTTGGAACAGGCGTTCCTATTCTTATATTGAAAAATAGAACAAACCTCTGCATTTTCTTCAAAAAAATACATAAATTGGGTTGCCGATGTTTCAGGAAAAATAAAACCTCGGATGGGAGGTCCATAGGCTGGTCGATACATGATGACCTTCAAAACAATACAAACCGGCATGTCGTGGGCTGTGCATGTTAAAAAAGAGAGCCTAGACGGGGCAGCCCAAAACCCAGCTGATACTTGCTGCCCCAGTGATAATAAATGATACCTGCCAGCTCCCCGGCTTCGTTGTGAATTTATATCCTATAGTAACTACGTTGAAGCACCTAAAAAATGTAATTATGTTAACAAACCCGTGGGCCCCAGCGTCAGTATAGCATTAGGAGGAAATATTTTTTCGATGAGGCACTTGCTTGCGTACGGCCATAGACCTGGTGGGTCCCGACTTTCCGCCTCCACGTCTGATCCTCTCAGATTCCTCTCGTTTGTTCAGCATATTCAGCAACGGGCAATGTGGCCATGCGGTGAGTGCACAAAGGCGCAGGAGGAGTTCGGACCACCTGAGGCAGTGCCCTATTTGTAAGGAAAGTACTGAACTAGCCCAGTGGCCAAGTGGCACTACCCAACAGGCGATAGCTCTTCCGCCCGGGTTTGATTCCACCTGATGTAGGGAAAATATCTCCAAATTTTTTGCCTTTGCCATTATTGACATGTGGGTCCCCATTGTCATCTACGCACACCACGTCCAACACTTGCCAAAACTTCGTCCCTCGTTTTCTCTGTTTTCGCACACTCGACATTGTGTGGGCATTTTGAAAATTGCATACCTTTTTGACTGTGCATCATATGAAGATGTGCTATGCATGAATGTTGATTAGCATGATGTTAACTGGCTGGTAGTTCCATTTTCGACCATGAATAAAACTTCCAACATGATGTTAACCCTGTTTGAAAAGGCCATGTTAATATAAATGCTCTGCCTCTGAAAGTTGCAGTTTCTTATCTGAAACTGAACTTATAGTTTCTTATCTGAAACTGAAACTTGCAGTTTATTCTCTGAGAATCACATTGTCTGCACTTTAATACTCCTATGAATCTTCATTTTTTAAGTGCTAAAAATAGATCTCCAGAATTCATTAAATACTTCATATAAATCTGAAATTCAAAAGACATTCATATCTGAAAGTACTCTCAAAATACACAACACAAAACACAATTCACAACCTGCAAATATTGACAACCCTAAGCTCCTCCTGACAATTCACAACATGCCTGACTATTGGGCTTGGGGGGCAGTCCCCTCCTATTCCTCGGCGACAGATAGCCGCCCCGTGAGAGGATGTGAACGGCAAGGGAGAGGATGGCGGGGAAGCGTCATTGGGCCAACTGCTTTTCTCCTCTTGCAGTTGGGTTCGGTCAACGAAGACTCCACCGGCTCGCTCTGGCACGACACCCTCACAAACGGCACCCTGTAGATGCTCGATCCTTCAATCTCTGGTGGATGCTCCATCTGGGATCGATACTCCCACCACCGCTCCCTCACGATCAGATTCGGTGAATCTGTTTGCTCCATGGCCCAGAGGAGCAGCTCTATGTACTCCTGCGCGACTCCCTTTGGGAGTATCGCCACCTTTTCGCTCTATTGCAGATATTTGGCCATGATGTCGCCATCGCCTCTAGTTGGTTGATACGTCTCCAACGTATCTATAATTTTTTATTGTTCCATGCTATTATGTATTCTGTTCTGGATGTTTAATGGGCTTTATTATACACTTTTATATTATTTTTGGGAGTAACCTACTAACCCAAGGCCCAGTGCAAATTGCTGTTTTTTTGCCTATTTTAGTGTTTCGCAGAAAAGGAATATCAAACGGAATCCAAACGGAATGAAACCTTCGGGAACGTGATTTTTGGAACAAACGTGATCCAGAGGACTTGGAGTGGACGTCAAGAAACAACCGAGGAGGCCACGAGGCAGGGAGGCGCGCCTGCCCCCTGGGTGCGCCCCCACCCTCGTGGGCCCCTCATGGCTCCACCGACCTACTTCTTCCTCCTATATATACCTACGTACCCCGAAACCATCCAGGAGCACCATGAAAACCTATTTCAACCGCCGCAACCTTCTGTACCTGTGAGATCCCATCTTGGGGCCTTTTTTTGGCGCTCCACGAGGGGAATCGATCACGGAGGGCTTCTACATCAACACCATAGCCTCTCCGATGATGTGTGAGTAGTTTACGTTAGACCTTCGGGTCCATAGTTATTAGCTAGATGGCTTCTTCTCTCTCTTTGGATCCCACTACAAAGTTCTCCTCGATCTTCTTGGAGATCTATTCGATGTAACTCTTTTTGCGGTGTGTTTGTCGAGATCCGATGAATTGTGGGTTTATGAGAAGATTATCTATGAACAATATTTGAATCTTCTCTGAATTGTTTTATGTATGATTGGTTATCTTTGCAAGTCTCTTCAAATTATCAGTTTGGTTTGGCCTACTAGATTGATCTTTCTTGCAATGGGAGAAGTGCTTAGCTTTGGGTTCAATCTTGCGTTGCTCGATCCCAGTGACAGAAAGGGAAACGACACGTATTGTATTGCTGCCATCGAGGATAAAAAGATCGGGTATATCATATTGCTTGAGTTTATCCCTCTACATCATGTCATCTTACCTAAAGCATTACTCTGTTCTTATGAACTTAATACTCTAGATGCATGGTGGATAGCGGTCGATGTGTGGAGTAATAGTAGAAGATGCAGGAAGGAGTCGGTCTACTTATCACGAACGTGATGCCTATATACATGTTCATGCCTAGATATTCTCATAATTATGCACTTTTCTATCAATTGCTCGACAATAATTTGTTCACCCACCGTAATACTTATGCTATCTTGAGAGAAGCCACTAGTGAAACCTGTGGCCCCCCGGGTCTATTTTTCATCATATTAATCTCCCGTCAACTAGCTATCTCTTGCGCCGTTTATTTTGCAAACTTTACTTTTAATCTGTATCATAAAAATACCAAAAATATCATCTTATCAGCTCTATCAGATCTCACTATTGCAAGTGGCCGTGAAGGGATTGATAACCCCTTGATCGCGTTGGTTGCAAGGTTCTTATTTGTTTGTGTAGGTACGAGGGACTTGCGTGTGGCCTCCTACTAGATTGATACCTTGGTTCTCAAAAACTGAGGGAAATACTTACGCTACTTTGCTGCATCACCCTTGGGAAAACCAACGCATGCTCAAGAGGTAGCAAGAAGGATTTCTGGTGCCGTTGCCCGGGAGTCTACGCACAAGTCAAGACATACCAAGTACCCATCACAAACTCTTATCCCTCGCATTACACTATTTGCCATTTGCCTCTCGTTTTCCTCTCCCCCACTTCACCTTGCCGTTTTATTCGCCTTTTTTCTTTGCATTCTTCCCGTATGTATCTTTGTTTGTGTTTCCTTGTGCCTTCTATTTTCTTGCATCTTTGCTTGCTAAAAATCTATTGATATGGATCCACTTAAAGTGTTCTACTTGGATCATCTTCGATCCTTATGCGCTCGTGCTGAAACCCCAACTAGCCTAGTTGATGGGAAATCTTTAGATGAGCATGCTCATTTTGTGCGTCAATGTTTGTCTGAAAAGGGGAAGCTCTTATGGTATCAAATAAATAGTTTGCTATGCTATGCTTGGAATATTTGTGAAATTTATGACTTTACTTGTTGCTCTAAGAACCCTTAAAACACCTTCCCTACCTATGTGACTTTAATGATAATGAAATCTTATTTTCTTATGGAGATGGTAAAGGAAATATGCCCTAGAGGCAACAATAAAGTTATTATTTATTTGCTCATATCATGATAAATGTTTATTATTCATGCTAGAATTGTATTAACTGGAAACATGATACATGTGTGAATACATAGACAAACAAAGTGTCACTAGTATGCCTCTTGTTGACTAGCTCGTTAATCAAAGATGGTTATGTTTCCTAGCCATAGACATGAGTTGTCATTTGATTAACGAGATCACATCATTAGGAGAATGATGTGATTGACTTGACCCATTCCGTTAACTTAGCACTTGATCGTTTAGTATGTTGCTATTGCTTTTTTCATGACTTATACATGTTCCTATGACTATGAGATTATGCAACTCCCGTTTACCGGAGAAACACTTTGTGTGCTACCAAACGTCACAACGTAACTGGGTGATTATAAAGGTGCTCCACAGGTGTCTCCGAAGGTACTTGTTGGGTTGGCATAGATCGAGATTAGGATTTATCACTCCGATTGTCGGAGAGGTATCTCTGGGCCCACTCGGTAATGCACACCACTATAAGCCTTGCAAGCATTGTGACTAATGAGTTACTTACGGGATGATGTATTACGGAACGAGTAAAGAGACTTGCCGGTAATGAGATTGAACTAGGCATTGAGATACCGACGATCGAATCTCGGGCAAGTAACATACCGATGACAAAGGGAACAACGTATGTTGTTATGCGGTTTGACCGATAAAGATCTTCGTAGAATATGTAGGAGTCAATATGAGCATCCAGGTTCCGCTATTGGTTATTGACCGGAGACGTATCTCGGTCATGTCTACATAGTTCTCGAACCCGTAGGGTCCGCACGCTTAAAGTTTCGGTGACGATTGTATTATGAGTTTTTGTGTTATGATGTACCGAAGGTAGTTCGGAGTCCCGGATGTGATCACGGACATGACGAGGGGTCTCAAAATGGTCGAGACATAATGATAGTATATTGGACGACTATGTTCGGACACCGGAATGGTTTCGGGGAGTTTCAGACATATATCGGAGTACTGGGGGGGTTACCGGAACCCCCAGGGGAGTTTAATGGGCCAAGATGGGCCTTAGTGGAGAAGAGGAGGGGCGGCTAGGGCTGGCCGCGCGCCCCCTCCCCCTCTAGTCCGAATTGGACAAGGAGGGGGCTCCTTTCCTTCCCCCTCTCTCCTTCCCTTCCTTTCCCCTCCTACTCCAACTAGGAAAAAGAGGGAGTCCTACTCCCGGTGGGAGTAGGACTCCTCCCTGGCGCGCCCTCCCCTGGCCGGCCACCTCCCCCCTGGTCCTTTATATACGGGGGCAAAGGAGCACCTCTAGACACAACAATTGATCTCTTGATCTGTTAGCAGTTGTCGGTGTTCTGGGAACGGGGGTCCCCAAACTTGCCTGCCTGCGGCCTGCGGCATGGCTCAAGTGGGGGCCCAGTGCGGCGCAGCTTCATCAGCTCAAGCTCAAGACCCTCGCGAGGGGCCAAGCCACACGGGGCGAACCACAGGAACGTTCCTTAGGAGCGGCCTCGTCAGGCAGGCCCACGAGGAGGCGGAGAGATTAAGGCAGGGTACCTCACGAGGGTGCCCCGTGACGCAAGCCATGACGATCGAGACCAGGCGGGCGCCCGGCCTCTTGTGATGTCCTCGTTTCCCCTTTGGTGCAAAGGAGGCAAGCACAGGCCAAGGCATCAGGCAAAGGTTACCGCTTCGGTGCAACAAGACCAAGACCAGCAGAGCGGCAGGACGGAGGTCATCGTGGAGCCCAGGACAGCGTCACCGTCAGAGCCTTTGGCAGCCGAAGACCAACTTTAGTCAGGATGAGTGTACTAGATGTTCCCCTTTAAAATGGCCAATTGTTGGCGCCCTTCCTGCTCATTATTTGGGAAGAGGCCCAGGGCCTCCCTCTATAAATATGACTAGCCACCACCGAGGTCGGGGGATCGATGGACGAAACACAGGTCGAACCTACCAGAGAGAAAGAGAGAGAGAAGCGGCTGGACTCTCCCAAGCAGTCCATCGCACCAGCTCAAGAACAGTCCCTTGCGAGGCTGTTCTTCCTTTGTACTGTTCATCACCAGCCCCTGAGACAATCCACCACACCACAAACTAGAGTAGGGTATTACACCACAATGGTGGCCCGAACTAGTATAAACCTCGTGTCCCTTGTGTGTTCTTCATCCTAGTTTAGATCCCTTGCTAACCATCGACGCATGAGCTGGTAGGGGAAACATCTCCGCGCGCACCCCAGTGTTTGAACTTCAAGGGTCCGCCGGAACCTGAAATCTGCCATTTGACGCGCCAGGTAGGGGTGCGCTGGAATCTTTCTTCCGCTCGTCGCGTGTGATCTTCCGTCGGGTCCATGGCTGACACTCGCCGAGCCCATGCCGAGCGCCGGGCTGCTCGCGCCGCTCGAGTCGCCCAGACGGCTCCCATCGGGGGACGCCCCCGCCGTCCCCTGTCGCCTACCGCCAACGCCGCCACCGGCCCGGTGGGGAGCGAGCAGCAGGCCTGTTGGGGGGAGCTGCGCGACCTCTACCTCGCCCCTCGCGCCGGGCCGGCGCCCCCGGTCATCGCAGCTCTCCTGGGCGGCTCACTGGCACCACCCTCGAGCCGCCACGTCAAGCCATTCACCCGCCAGATCCCACCACCTTCCAAGCGCCAGGGGGCCCCGCCGGGCTGGGTGGCGCCCGAGGCGGACCTGCTCTTCAACTCGGACGATCACCCCTCCAACCCCGCCAGTTCGGGTGCGCTCCCGATGCTGTGTACCCCCACCATCTGCGAAGTGGCTGTCACCAGGACCCTCATCGACGGTGGAGCCGGCCTCAGCGTGCTCTTTGTGGAGGCCTTCAGGCTCCTCCATGTGCCACCAGAGCGGCTCCGGCCCAGCCGGCCTTTCTAAGGAGTCGGAGCCGGTTCCACCGCCTCCCTGGGACAAATTCGCCTCCCGGTGACCTTCGGCACCAGAGACAACTTCCGCACAGAGCTGATCGACTTCGACATCGCCCCCATTGGCCTCCCCTACAACGCCATCCTTGACTACCCGGCCTTGGCCCGGTTCATGGCAGCAACTCACCCGGCGTACAACCTCATGAAGATGCCCTGGAGCAGCGGCGTCCTTACCGTGCCAGGAAACACAGGAGATGCGCTGCAGGCACTCAAGTTTGTTTTCAAGGCGGCCGCAGTGGCACGGCCCGCCAGCGCTGATGCCCCCGAGCCCAAGAGGGCTGCGCCGTCCAAAAAGAAGCAGTTGTTCACCCAAAACAAGGTGGAAACCAAGAAGGTACCAGTCAACGAGGACGGGTCCACTGACGCCACCTTCACCATAGGTGCAAACCTTGAACCCGAGCTGGAGGAGGCCTTGGGGAAGTTCCTGCGCGCGAACAAGAAGGTGTTCGCGTGGGGACCTGATCAGTTGGCGGGGGTCCCGAGGGGCGTGATTGAGCATCACCTCAACGTGTGCTAACGTCGCCCCATGAAGCGTATACAGGCGACAGTCCTCGGAGAAACAAGCTTTTATCATCCAAGAGACCCGCAAGCTAGAGGCAGCAGGGATTATTCGCGAGGTCCGCTACCCGGATTGGCTGGCCAACCCAGTTGTCATGCCAAAGAAAGGGGGAAAGGAGCGTATGTGTGTCGACTTCACCAACCTCAATAAGGCCTGCCCACAGGATCCGATTCAGCTTGCTCGCATTGACCAGATCGTCGACTCCACCGCTGAGTGTGACCTGCTGTGCTTCCTGGATGCCTTCTCAGGCTATCATCAGATCAAGATGGCGGTAGAAGACGTGGAAAAAACGGCTTTCCTGACCCCGTGCGGAGTGTACTGCTATACCTGCATGCCGTTTGGGTTGCGCAACGCAGGCGCGACCTTTCAGCGGCTGATGCACATCGCCCTGGGCCGACAGCTCGGGAGGAATGCTGAGGCGTACGTCGATGACATTGTAGTGAAGTCTCGGGAGGCGAAGACCCTGATACAGGACTTGGAAGAAACCTTCGCGAGCCTCGATAAAGTGGACATGTGGCTCAAGCCGGAGAAGTGCGTATTTGGAGACCCCTCGGGCAAGATCCTGGGTTTCCTCGTGTCCCATAGGGGCATCGAGGCCAACCCGGAAAAGGTCAAAGCAGTCGAAGACATGAGCCCGCCAAAGACCCTCAGAGAAATGCAGAAACTCACCGGGCGCGTGACTGCTAGGACGTTCATCTCCAAGCCGGGGAACGAGCACCGCCGTTCTTCAAGCCGATGAAGAAGAAGGGCCCCTTTGGATGGATCAAGAGGCCGACAAGGCATTCCAAGAACTCAAGAGGTACCTTACCAGCCCTCCGGTGATGGTAGCTCTGCGTCTCGAGGAGCCTCTGGTGCTCTACCTCATGCCACCTTACTCCGCGCAGCCCTGGTAGCGGTCAGGGAGGAGCATCAGGCCAAGGCTGCAACTGCCTTTCAGACAAGAGCAAAGCGAAGCCAAAAGAGCCTCACAAAGACCGCGGCCGCGGACGAAGGGGATTAGCCGCAGCAGGAAAGCGCGCCCGGAGCAGAAGAGGCCCCACCGAGCGACCAAGCGTTGGGGGCTCCGCATCCTCAGGAGGCACCCCATCCTACGGAGGACGCGAACAGCGGCAGCACTCACAGCCTCGTCGAGCACCCCGTGTACTTCGTCAGCATGGTGCTACCGGACGCAAGGGCACGGTACCCCATGCCCCGAAAACTCCTTCTCGCGCTATTGGTAGCCTCGCGCAAGCTGCGGCACTACTTCCAAGGTCATCCCATCAAGGTCGTCTCAGTGTACCCTCTGGAGAGGGTGCTCAGGAGCCCCAACTCAGCTGGAAGAGTCAACGAGTGGAATATCGAACTGCAAGCGTTTCAGCTAGAGTTCAGCACAACCAGAGTCATCAAGGGGGCCGCATTGGCAGATTTCATGGCAGAATGGACGGAGGCACCTGACCTCGAAGCAGGCGAGGACCGATCACTCTCTTCGGGGAGCGAGGCACCGGACGGATGGGTCATGTACTTCGACGGGGAATTCTCCCGACATGGCGCGGGGGCCGGCGCAGTGCTTGTATCCCCTACTCTGGACAAGCTCTATTACGCCGTGCAACTCTGTTTCCAGCACGGGGAAAAGGTCTCCAACAACATAGCAGAATATGAAGGCCTGATAGCCGGCCTGAGAGCCGCAATCGCTTTGGGGGTAAAGCGCCTCATCATCAAGGGCGATTCACAACTCCTCGTCAACTTCTCCAACAAGATATACGAGCCGAAGGACGAGCACATGGAAGCCTACCTCGCGGAGGTTCGCAGGATGGAGAAATAGTTCTGGGGGCTGGAGCTGCAGCATGTGCCTCGCGGCACCAATCAAGAGGCGGATGACATCGCCAAGAGGGTGTCCAGGCGGCTGCCTCAGGAGCCTGGCATCTTCGAAGAGCGATTCTTCAGGACCTCAATGGCACCATCATTGTCAAGCGCGATGCAACCTCAGGAGGAGCTCCCCCAGCCGCCTGCCTCGGGAGCCCCGGCCTGCGGCCCGGACTCAGGGGCATGCCTGCTCCTGGTGATGGAACCTCAGGTTGGGTGCTGGATCACAGAGCTCAAGAGCTACTTGACGCGGGGGACCCTGCCAGAGAAGGAGGAGGAGGCGGAGCGTGTGGCGCAGCAAGCCACGGCCTACTGCATCAGGGATGGAGAGCTCTACCGGAGGCGACCGAATGACGTGTCCCTGCGTTGCATTTCCAGAGAGCAAGGGAAGGAATTGCTGGAAGATATACACGGCGTAGACTGTGGGCATCACTC
The DNA here is from genome assembly GCA_021605145.1 of Aegilops bicornis. Taxonomy (NCBI): domain Eukaryota; kingdom Viridiplantae; phylum Streptophyta; class Magnoliopsida; order Poales; family Poaceae; genus Aegilops; species Aegilops bicornis. Next base: position 570,913,694 of record CM038670.1, read on the forward strand.
ATCGTCGCGAACCCTCATTGGCAAGGCGTTCTGCAACGGGTTCTACAGGCCCACAGCACTCAGCGACGCTGTTGAGATGGTAAAGGCTTGCGAGGCCTGCCAATTTCACGCCAAGCAGATCCATCAGCCGGTGGGAGGTCTGCAAACTATACCCCTCTCATGGCCATTCGCAGTTTGGGGGCTGGACATGCTAGGCCCGTTCCCTCGGGCGCCAGGGTGTTATCGCTACCTCTACGTCGCCGTGGACAAGTTCACCAAGTGGACTGAGGTGGAAGCTGTCCGCGCCATCCCAGCGGGCTCTGCGGTCAAGTTCATCAGGGGCCTCGTGAGCCGGTTTGGGGTGTCTAACCGCATCATCACCGACAACGGTTCGCAGTTCACCAGTAATCTCTTCAAAGCGTACTGTGCTAACCTTGGAACGCAGATATGCTACGCTTCGGTGGCACACCCTCGGAGCAACGGCCAGGCCTAGCGAGCCAATGCGGAGGTCCTAAAGGGCCTCAAAACTAGGACCTTCAAGAAGAAGCTGGAGGCCTGCGGCAGGGGCTGGCACGACGACCTCCAGTCTGTGCTGTGGTCCATCCACACGACCGCGGCCAAGCCAACTGGAGAGACCCCGTTCTTCCTCGTCTACGAAGCAGAAGCCGTCCTCCCTCACGAGTTTAGGCGTCGCTCCGCACGGGTCCTGGCGTTTGACGAGGCGCAGTAGGACGCCATGTGGGGGACGGATCTCGTGCTGGGGGAGGAACATCATCGAGAGGCCGTGCTGCGAGCAGCAAGGTATCAACAGGCGCTGCGGCGATACCACTGCCGCAACATCCGCCCCAGGACTCTGGAGGTAGGGGACCTCATGCTCAGACGGGTCCTCTCCAGGGAAGGGTTGCATAAGCTCTCTCCCATGTGGGAGGGCCCGTTCAAGGATGTTCAAGTTTCCAGGCTCGGCTCCGCACGCTTGGAGACTCTGGAGGGGGTGCCCATCCCGAACGCGTGGAACATACAGCATCTCCGGAAGTTCTACCCTTGAAGAAAGGCCCAGAGCCTGTGAGAAAGGCCCGGAGCCTGTGAAGAAGGCAAACGCCTGTGAAGCTCCTTTTCCCGAGAAAGGCCCAGAGCCAGTGAAGAAGGCAAACGCCTGTGAAGCTCCTTTTGCCGAGAAAGGCCCGGAGCGTGTGAAGAAGGCAAACGCTTGTGAAGCTCGTTTTCCCGAGAAAGGCCCGGAGCCTGTGAAGAAGGAAAATGCCTGTGAAGCCCGTTTTCCCGAGAAAGGCCCGGAGCCTGTGAAGAAGGACAACGCATGTGAATTTCATTTCCCCGAGAAAGGCCCGGAGCCTGTGAAGAAGGCCAATGCCTATGAAACTCGCCGCCCGTGACACTCTCACGTAATAATGAGTTGGGGTTGTACATGCCCCGGAGTCTCAGGAGCGCCGGCCTCAGGCCCTGGGCCTCCCTCCCATGCCAAGTGGCAGCACTTAGCTCCGCGCTGGTGATAAGACGTCAAACACTAGATTAGGTGCCGGATGCGGCTTTTTCCATTTGCTTTATGTAGTTGGCTTGTTCTTTCCTATTTGAAGTTTTATTGAAGTTGTTGCCGTCTTTGGCTTGTGACTCTTTGTCTTTATCGTTCACTTGCCTTGTTTTCTCTCGCGAGGGAGCAACGCGGGCACCCTCGCGAGTGTTTTCTGCCCCTGTCGTTTGAGGCTTTCCTACCTAGATCCACTACGGGAGCACCCCTCCCAGTCTGTGCCCCAGGGGCATCGCGACGCGAACACAGGACCTAGGTCAGACGCCTCCACAGCCGAGACCGGAAGCTACCACTCCTGACTAATCCTTGCAGGACATGAAGCGCGCGGCGAGGCCTCGGCCTCGAGAAGCAAAGACCGCGACAAATCCCCCTCGAGCTAAGTAATTCCTGCACGCGGGCATGCGGCGCAAAAGCACAGCACAGGAATAGCGGAAACATCATGATCATTAACAGCAACAGTTCAGCACGCCCCCACAGGGCCCTACACTACTTTCTCTTTGCGCAGGGAAGGGAGAAAAACAAAATAGGCATGACTTGCTCGGCACCAACTCGCAGTGAAGGCTCACACTGCCTCCGGAGCTCAGTCAGACCCCTCCTCGCGCTTCACCGAGGCGCGACGGCGGACTGACCCGCTACCTCCCTCCAGGCGGGCGAGACGGCACGGAGGCTGGTCGCGGCCACCGCTGGAGGAGCTGCTGTCCGAAGGAGAGCCGCCGAAGCTCGACGAGCCCCGAGCACCGCTGACCACGTGCATGCCGTCGTCTTCATCCCGATCATCTCCAGGGCTGGGGACACCGCCGCGGTCGTCGCCTTCGGGGCAGCACCCGGCATGGCGGCCATCTTCTCCGAACACCCTCATGTAGAGGGTGGCGTCGCCGTCAAACTTGAGGTGCAGGGTGCACCGCTGGCTCAGGCCACGCGCGCGGGCAAACATTTGCCAGCCGTGGGTCAGGGCCACATTCCCGACGACGGAGACCTCCAGCGAAGCCCAGGAGTCCCGGTTGCAACAACCGTCCGCCTGAAGCCATAGGCCGCCCGGAGCGCCGGTCGGAAGTTCACCTAAAAAGAAGCGGGGAAGCTGGAGCCAGGTGCTGGTCGTCTCCACCGACCACACGACAAACTCCGGCAGCACCTCCGCTGTCGGATTTCGGTTTCTGGCAGACCCTCTAGGTTCGAACACTTTGGTGCGCGCGGAGATCTCGCCCTCTACCTACCTGCACCTCGCCGCCTCGCTAGGATCTAAACTATGAAAGGAACAACACAAGAGACACAGGGTTTATACTAGTTCGGGCCACCATTGTGGTGTAATACCCTACTCTAGTTTGTGGTGTGGTGGATTGCCTCTTGGGCTGATGATGAACAATACAGGGAAGAACAGCCTCGCGAGGGCCTGTTCTTGGCTGGTGCGATGAACTGCTAGGGGGAGTTCGGTCGCTCTTTCTCTGCTGATCCCAGATGCTGGATCCTCTCTCTAGATCTCTGGGTCTCTAGGTGCCTCTACCCTTGTTCTGGATTCCGGATCCCTCTACCCTGTGGGAGGCTAGTCCTATTTATAGGCAAGGGCCCTGGGCCTCTTCCCAAATATTGAGCGGGAAGGGCGCCAACAATTGGCCATTTTGAAGGGGAACATCTAGTACACTTATCCTGACTAAAGTTGGTCCTCGCCTGTCAAATGCTCACGTGGTGACGTCGGCTTGGGCTCCACAATGATTTCCTTCCAGCCGTTGCGACGGTCTTGGTCTTGTTGCACCGAAACGGATGCCTTTGCTTGATACTCTTGTCTGGGCTTGCTCCCTTTGCACCAAAGAGGAAAGGAGGACACTGCGTGGGCTGGCGCCCGCCTGGCGCCCTTGCTCGTCATGGCTTGCGTCATGGGCACCTCGTGAGGTACCCCGCCTTGATCTCTCCGCCTCCTCGCGAGCCAGCCTAACGAGGCCGTGCCTGAAGAAGCTCCCTGTCGTCCGCCCCGCGAGGCTTGGCCCCTCGCGAGGTCTTGAGCTTGTGCTGATGAAGATGGGCATTGCTGGGCCACCCCTTGAGCCACGCCGCAGGCCGCAGGCAGGCAAGTCTGGGGACCCCCGTTCCCAGAACGCCGAGAGTAGCCCCCGGGCCCAAGGCGCACCTGGACTTGGCTGAACAGAGAAGCGGAGGGGCAGGTGCGAAGCGCCGCGGGCCCTAACAGCCTGCGGCCTTGGGCGCCGCGTGTCGGTTGATTGGACGTGGGCGGCCCTGCTTCTCCATGACGCCTCAGCAACTACATGAATTGACAAGTCCCTGCATGGAAAGCGAGTCATGATTACCTGTGATCGTGGAAGTCGGCGGTTGGCCTTCCCTGGCTTTAAGTACGGAACGGCCCATGCCCTTCCAGTCCATCTCTCCTTGCTTCTCCTTCTTCTCCGTCCTTGCTCCACCTTGCCGCAATGGCTTCGATCCGCCGGTTCTCTGCGGAAGAGAAGGGAAAGGCTCCCCGAGAGGGTCCCGACCCGCTTCCGCCGAAGAAACGGCTTGCCCTATGCTGCCGAGATGAGGGCGCCCGGTAGGAGGTGTCGAGGCCTTGTTGCGAGCGGCCACCGCCAGGGTTCCTGCTGCCCTTGTACGCCCACCTTGAGGGCCCTCCAGGAGTGGATGCCGAGCGCCACGGACGACGCCGCCGCCGACATCGGCGGGTCACAGCGGTGCGCGTTGTCCCTCCTGGAGTTCATGCCGAGGGCTCCTCCCAAGAGTTTGTGCTCCATGCCGCCATGCCTCCTCGGTCTTGGATTCGCCTTCCTCCCTCCTTCGCCTTCGTGATGCCACAGGGGGGATACGTGGAGGTCTGGTTGCAGCACGCCGGCTGCAACACACTCGCGACCGAAGCGGAGGTCGCGGTCGTCGCCTCGGGCAAGGTCTTCATGAATCGAGGCTAGGGCGAGATCGCCCGGGTCTGCAGGACGAGGGGCACCCTCGCGATCCACCTGGAGTACGACAGCGCTTCCATGATGCTCTTCAAGGTCTTCGACGCGGACGGACGCCGGATGGAGTGCTGCCCTGAGAGTGGTGGTCGGGGCCCTGCAGCGGCGAGGACCAGGCTCGCCGATCGCCCCCTCAGCGGCTCCTCAGGCGGCGGAGGCGGCGGAGGGTCCAGCGACTCCACCGAGCTCTTCGCGACTCCGGAGACGAGCGACGAGAGCTATGAGCCCCTGAGCCTGCGCTGCTCTCTGAGCAGGACGGGCTCGTCAGGCCGCCACCGCCTCTGACCTGGATGAGGTTAGCGCCGGTGCCCGGCGGCCCACTGTTGACGATGGCGCCTCTTGCGGGGGCACGTGTAGTTAGCATTCTCTAGGATCTGTTCCCTGCGAGGAATCAAAAAGCGCGCCCCGTGGGGGCTTGTAAGGTGCCTGTGGTTCTGTTTGTTAATATAGTCCTTGCCACGAAGTGGTGCGAGATACTCATTCCGTCTTAGCTTAGTTCTTCCTTTCGAACCTCATGAGGGCTTGGTGCTCTGCGCCGACAGGTGCCGGTCCCAAGGCAGGCTTCAGCTGTCGCTGGTATGCCAGGTCGCGATGCCGTGGTCAAGGCCAGGAGGTGAGCGGCCCGGGGTCCAGTAAGAGCCCCTGAGTCGCGATGCTTAGGAGGTCCCCTTTAGCGCTCAAGCGGCCATCGTTCGATGAGAAAGGAGCGCGACGTTGCTAACACGGGATTGCATTGGGTGCGGATGCTGCGATAGCTAGTGTTTCCGGAGGGTGACTTATCTCGAGAGTCAGGAACCGCTTCCTGGTGCGACGCTAGGTCCGCGCATCGGCAGGCGAGGGGTTGCCTGGCGAGGTCCCCGCGTGCCTCTTCCCTCTCGCCTTTGCTCCCCTTTCTGCTCTACGTCCTCGGGTCCCGGCCCTCGAGCGGGTCTCAGCCGTCGCTGGTATGCCAGGTTGCAATGCCGTGGACAAGGCCAGAGGGTGAGGACTGGAGAGCCAGTAGGAGCCCATGAGTCGTGATGATCAGGTACCCCCCCTTTAACGTGCAAGAGGTTCGCGCAGACGAGAGTGAAGAAGATGCCGTGAGGGCCTCGGTCGGCGCTGCTCCTTGAAGGGATCCCGCAGGCCCACCACAAGAAGAACAAGAGTCCTCTATGACAAGCGACGGTCAGCTGTTGGTTGCTTTGGAGAGGTGACGAGGCACTTTGAAGGCTCGACGAGGTGGCGCCAGGCGGGCTGCCGCGCCAGAGCTCAGCCATTCAGGTTTGTCGGCGTTGCAGGGACGGACCCATGCGCAAGCGCCGTGCCATTGGGGGAGCAGCTCCATCAGTTGGTGTCAGTTGAGCGGGCAACTTGGTCAAGCACGTTAATCACAAAGAAGCAAGTTCATTTAGATAGATGCAGGGAAGGCATACATCGCTGGGTCTGGCCCGAGCGACTTGGGGATGATGCAGCTCGAGGGGCGCCCCCAACAAAGTAAGCTAGGAACATGAAGTAAAGGGGATACATGCCGCAGGGACGGACCCACGCGGCCTGGGAATAATGCAGCCCTGGGGGGCGCTCCCAGCTGGAAATGATACTTGAAGGATGTCACCTGATAACGTTGAAGACAAAAGGATGTTGAAGTAGCGGACATCGTGGGCTGCGGGAGCCGACCTTCACGAGTCCCCAGGCCCAAGAGCCTCGGGAGGTTCCGGAGGCGCCGGTGGCTCCTTGCGGACCATCTCCATCTCCATCTCCGCCAGGACTGCGGAGTGTCTGGCCTCTTGAGCCTCCAGGATGCTCCTCATGAGGCGCTGGTACGTGGCGGCCGCATTCGGCAGGCCGTAGGACATGCGAACGTAGCTGTGGGGTGGACCTCCGCAGCGCCCAGCGTGAGGGCCGAGCGCCTCTGAGGCGGCTCGGTTGAGCCCTGGGATGTCGATGCAGACGCGCAGCCCACCATCCTCGCCTGGATGGGGATCTACGGTGGGTAAGCGGCGGCTGCCACTCATGACTCTTGACTCCTGCAACTCCTGCATGATCTGACTGACGAACTCCTGAGGGTTTGGCCCTTCTTGCCTTGCTTCTTCCTGAGGGAAACATGCTTTGAAGCACGCCTCCAAGTGGTGCCCAAGCACCTCCCTCGTGACCTTAGCAAGGTCGGTGGCCCTCCAGGAGAGAGCCCCCGAGCCTTGCTTGAAGAGGGCGCTGGGCGCGCCTTCCTATGCGACAGAAGGAGGTGCCCCCTAAGCAGGCGCAGACCCTGAGGGGCCTGCCTCCCTAGGGGTCGGGCTTGGCGATGTCTTCTTCTTCTTGGGAGCGGTCTCAGGGAGCCTCACGCTCCTGCGATCTGGGTCTTCATGTGATGCTGTAACATCCCAAAAATTTTAAATTTTGGAATGTTATAAACCAATAGATAGTTTTGATTGATTGTTGATTGATTGACTGAAAGTGAGTGAGTTTGAAACTTTTTGAAAGTTAAATGAGAGGGAATAAAAGGACTTTCCCAAACTTCCATTTTTGCTTTTATGATCTACGGAATTCAAATTCTTTTCATCACAAAACCACGGAGAGAAGATGACATGACTTCTTCCATTTATTTAAATGACAAGGTGTTGAAAATATTTGAATTTCATTTGAGAATATTTCCAATTCTAAAACTTTATGCAACTCAATGATTTTCACGAGAGAAGATAAAATGACTTCTTCAAATTATATGAAATATGAGTTGGGAGTTTTAAAAGAATTAAATTCAAAGTTCTCTTGAATTTATTTCCAATTTGGAGTTATTTGAGTTTTATTCAAATTATTTTTCTTCAAAATAAAATATATGGAAAATAGGGTAACATGATTCCCTACATCAGAAAATTGGAGAGAAATAAATTTGAATTAATTTTGGTATTTTAAAAATGATTTTTGTTGGATTTCATTGGACCAGAAGTACTTTTTGCTGTATTTGAATTTGCGTGAATTTTATTTAATGCTATCGAAATGTCCATGTTGTAGGAAATCTTTTTCTGAAAATTTTGATATATTATATGCCTATATAAAAATTTTATTTGGTTTTAAATTTTTTATTTTTTTGTCTCTGTGTTTAAAAAAAATGTTAAAAAAAAGAGGGACTCTCCGCCGACCGGGCCGGCCCAAAGACTTCGCCAAAGTCATGCCCAGCTCACCAAGCACCGCCTTCCTCCCGAGCGGAGTCCGCTGCCACCACGGGCGCGCCATCACACTCCTCGGCGTCCGTGCCCGCCCCGGTCTCCCTCTGCCCCCTCCCGCACGCCAAGTCGCCGCCCCTCCTCCATAAAACCCGAGGCCCTGGCCCCGTTCCTCCCCTCTCTCCCCTCGTTCGCCGCCGCCGCCGCGGTAACCGCCGCCCCTCCCCGTCCGTCCGATCTGGATCTAAAGGTCCAGATCCTTTTGTTTTTTTTCTAAAACTTTTTTTTCTTATTCGGTGAACGTTCGTTAGTTAGGGTTTGCACCGAATGGTTTTTCCGTTCGTTAGCGAACGTTCGCTAGATAGCCTTTTCATTTTATTTTAGTTTTCTATTAGGGACCCATAAGTAATTATTTTCTTCACAGATTAGTGCCTAATCTTCAAACGACCATAACTTTTCACTCGTTAGTCCAAATCCAGCGAAACCAACGCCCACTTCTTCGTTATGATCTCCTCTATCCAGTAATCAAACATAAACATGTTTTTGAAAGTTTTAAAATTTGAATTCAAACAGATTTGTATTCGAGCTTCGTTTGATCGTAACTTGAGTTTTATAACTCCGATTTAGTTGATTCTTTTTGCAAATCGAAGCACTTGACATAAACTTTCCGATAAGGCCAAATACACATAATTTTGGTACTGTTAGAAATTGCTTTATGTTGCGACAGTTATTTACTTGGTTTTGATGTTTTCCCGAATCGTTTTCTTCGTTCTTTCCGATTTTTTGAGTGATTGCTTATGTGTGGTTACCATTGATTGCTTACGATAGATTGACCGGAGTGTGACGAGTAGAACTATCAAGAGTTTTGAGTGCGAATCATCTTCATCAACTTTGCAGGCAAGTAACATTTGATCATATCTTTTGGGTGGATTGAGGCACCTGGGGAACCCAGTGTTGTCTGTTTTTTTGGAAATCCCGGGGTACCCGTGTGATCTTCCTATGGACCGCCACCCAGGCTCAAAGGGAACTGAGATTATTCATGCTAGAAACTTCCGTGTGCAGCCACAAGCTATTATGGGCTCTTGCATAGTTGAGTAAGTTACGTGAAGCTCTCGAAGAGGTAGATCAAAGGTAGTGGGTTTTATAGGTTTGGTATGATCTATCCGGAGTAGAGAGTTAATGTTTCGAAAGACTGTGTCTCGGTCATCCGCTCTCAAACACCATGCGGTCACGAGAAACCAACGGAGGCGATCGAGTCTTGTGGGGAAAAGTGCGCAAACCTCTGCAGAGTGTACAATCTAATCATGGTTAGCCGTGTCCCCGGTTATGGACAATTCTGAGTATCTAGTACCTGAGTATTCACATGTATCTCATCACTCTAAAATTAATATTGTTGGGATGTTAATCACTTTAATTGGGATTGAGTTGGGGTTATACCTTCTCAATGATGTTTCAACCACCATGATAGTTAAAGTAAAATTTATTCCTTTGATATAGGGAAAAATTGGCTTTATCGCAAAAACTGTAACCATAGAGCTTTCCACCAGCCATATATGCATGTAGTATAGCTTATTCTTTCATTACTCTCTATGTGTTACATTGCCAGCATATTCCATGTGCTGACCCGTTTTCGGGCTGCAACTTTTCATGTTGCGGACTTTTCGCATTTACAGTAAGTGATACGTTAGGGTTACGATTTCCTATACTCAACTTTGTCGTTGGTGTTGATGGGAATCCACAACCTTGTTGCTTCCGCTATATTTTGGATTGAGGTAATAGTATTTATGTTACTTTATACATGTGATTTACCTCTGTTATAAATCCTTCGAAAGTAATCGTGTGTGTCGACATACCAATCCGTGGATGACACCTAAGCACGTAGACTTGATCCATTCGGTCGTGGTCGCTACAAGATGGTATCGAGCACATGTTCACCGTGGGGACGTGACCCTAGAAACTGACAAACCCATAGGAAAGATTTTTTCTCTACAACTTCATTTTCAAAAAGATCTTTTACCTCTCTTCTCTTCTGAGCTTATTCAAATATTCCCTTTTAGTGAGACCATACCCATTTTCCCCTTTGGACAACTCGAAGATTTGACTGATGAGACCACTCCAAGGAGACAAGATATCGGACAACTAAGACCATTTGGAATGAAGAGGATTTTACCGTGTAAATGGAAACTACAACTATTGAAGACTCCGAAGACTAGGAGATTTTGAAGGCTCTGAAGAACTCCCAGATTTGTATGACCTAGGAAGGCTACCTTTATGGAACCTGGCAGACTATGGAAGCTGTCAATACCCGAGATCAAGGTGTATCGGAGTAAGACCGGAGCATGGAGAGTTAAAAACTCAAAGTTTTTGTTAAGAAAACCCTAAGGCAGGAGATATCAACTATGGAGAGATAGCTCATGGAAATGACAAGAGGAGAAAGATGGCCATCCATGATGTTATCATTCGCCTATGCTATTGTCACCGTGTGGAGTTAATCATGCATATGCATGAAACAATTGGATGGTAGAAGGCTGATGAATCATCTGTCAGCAAAAGTTGCAGTTTTAAATCTTAGCTGGTGTATCACCAGGATCTGGAGTGTTACATCAGGAAGTTAAGATGGACCTACAAGAAGCAATATTTGACAAGAAGGCAATTGGTGAAGAATTCAGGAACCTGAAACTGAAAGTAGACAAGCTAGAGGAGCAAAACCTCGAGATACAGGAGATTCATCAGGAACTGAAGGACAGTAGGACCATGGTCCATGTCAAGGAAGTTGAAACCAGAAGTTTGGAATGCAACTCCAGAAATATTACAGGACGTCGCGAGAGACTTCGCGTCAACAGAGATGATTTGGCAAAAGAACTTGACAAGGACAACATGATCGGAAGAAGCCATCGGAGACATGAAAAAGACTTGAAGAGTTTTGACGACATTGACCTTTAGAAGACCAAACCCCAGTTATATACCTATGTTAGATGCGACGATTGTGAGCTGTCATTTTGTTTGATGTTTTTCCGACAGCCACAATAAAATCTGTTCTTCAAAAACTTTTGTTTGTATTGTGTGCATCCCTCTCGATCTCTCTTATCCCACCCAAACCCATGGAACCGTTAGAAGATGAATGGAGAAGAGCTTATATTTTCTGGACCGATGAGTCAATTGGAGACAAATCGATGTATTCAGAACATGGAGGATCACTTGGAGAATAACCCTACAGCCAGAAAGGATATGGCCCAGCATGCTCTTAATTGCTTTGAAAGAGGTGCTGCTACCGGGTATAAGATGTACCAAACCATCAATAGATGGCAAGGAGTAACCGTTTGGGAAGAATTTAAGTTGACTCTGCTAAAGTCTCGGCTTGTGTCCCAGAAGTTGAAGCCTGATGGAAAAGGATATGAAGAAACCTTGTGCATACAAGCTTTGTGGAAAAATAGGACACAACCATAAAGAAAACAAGGACGAATACCCTCATAAGTGGAGGATTACCAAAGGAGTTAGTCGAGAATTTTCAGGGAACTTCGATTGGAGATTGTTCCCAAAGGTTTTGTTGCAGCAATGGAAGTTCAGTCTGCATTGTTGGGAAAGATCCGTGAAGCTTAGAAGGATGACAAAGAGATTGCTGAGGATGAGCAAAGGAAAGGCCGGAGGTTTTCGTATTGATGAGCACGACACCTTATGGTTCGAGGACCGTGTATATGTTCCCAATAATGAAAAGATCAGGAAGTAAATACTTCAGGAGGCTCATGACTCACCATACTCGATTCACACTGGAAACAACAAGATGTATTTGGATTTGAAGGAGTGTTTCTGGTGGACTGGTATGAAAAAGGATATTATCGAGTATGTAGTCGTATGTGACGTATGTCAAAGATTGAAGGCAAAGCATCAGAAGCCAGCAGGATTACAACAGCCTATGCCGAGACCCGAATGGAAGTGGGATAAGCTTGGCATGGATTTCATTACCGGATTTCCCAGAACCCGAACGGGATATGATTCTATCTGGGTAGTAGTTGATTTGCTTGACCAAAGTGGCTCACTTTATCCCAAAGAAAACCACCTATACAAGTGCGAAGTTGGCCAAGATATATTTGACAAGGATCGTATATGCGCATGGAGTTCCGAGGACCATCGTAGAGGAACACAGTTTACCTCAAAGTTTTGGAAACAACTGCACCAGACTTTGGGTACTAGGCTAGAGTTCAGTATAGCCTTTCATCCGCAGACAGATGGATAAATCAAGAGACTCAATCAGATTTTGGAGGACATGTTGAGATCGTGTGCGCTAGATTATGGATCTAGTAGTGGTGATAATCTACCTAACGCGGAGTTCTCATTCAACAACAGCTATCAAGTCAGTTTGAAGATGGCCCCTTTTGAAGCTTTGTATGGGAGAAGGAGCCAGACACAGTTGATGTGGGATGAAGTTGGAGACCATCAATTGGTTGGACCAAATGTGATCAAGGAGTCCAAAGAGAATGTTAAGTTGATTCGAGATAGACTAAAGGTAGCTCAGTCCAGCAGAAGAGTTATGCAGACTCAAAAATGCAAGAAGGTAGTCGATAAAATCGGAAACAGAGAATATCTTCGTGTGCCACCTCTGCAAGGAGTTAAACGATTTGGAGTTAAGGAAAAGTTATCCCCGAGATTTGAAAGACCATACCGAAGTTTTGGAGCGTATGGGAGAAGTGGCCAACAAGTTGGAGTCACCCGAAGGACTGTCAGGAGTTCATGATGTGTTTCATGTTTCCCAGTTGAAGAAGTGCCATGCAGAGATGGCCAATATTCCCTGTAAGGACGCTTGACCCTGGAAAGGATAATGATGTTCCACGAAGTGGAGTATGGACTTCATAAGTATAAGTTTTTATCTCGGTAGGTGGGATATCCCACGAGGATGAAGAGATGAATAACCATTGGATATAAAGGAGGTATGATGTTGGAAATATGGATCGAGGTAATAGTATTTACGTTACTTTATACATGTGATTTACCTCTGTTATAAATCCTTCGAGTACTGTGTGTGTCAGCATACCGATCCAGGGATGACACCTAAGCACAGAGACTTGATCCATTCAGGTCGGGTCGCTACAAGATGGATCAATGGAAATTCCATGATTGAGTCTGAGTAATCATGTCCTAGTTTGGTGCCAATAGAAGGAAGAAGGACAGTACAATTGGATGGAATTAAGTATGCTATGAAGTTGGATGTTGGGATAGTGATGAGTTGCCCAGATGATGTGCTCAAGGATTTTAAGTGATGAGATGGGCCATAACCCACAGGCTCCAGGACCTGCCAAGAAGCAAGCACAATCTTGATGAAGGGAAAAACCCTGGAAGAAGTTACGATTTTATCGATAGACGATTCTATAGGAGTTTACGCAAAACCTGAGTGTTGTGAAGGAACGATAGATGTTTGTTTGGCTTGCAGAATCAATGGATTTTCTGAACTTGGTTCGTCGACAAGAGAAATTCTGTAATGCTTGTGAGGATGACCGAGTGTTAGAATGCGAGATTCGCTAAACCATGTACAAGGTAATGATTTGGGTGCGGGATGGATTGATCACCATACCGACTTACTCTTATTATTCGCTTTGCTATATGGGATGGTAAATCTGAGTGACTTACCTATAGCAGAGAGACGACGATCAAAACCTTGTTTGAACCTTAGAATGGTATAAGTATTTTCCCTTGTACAAGGCAGCTTTTGCCAACCGTAGGATATATGGTGAGAATCAACCCAGACCCGTTTTCTGCAGGAGAAACCGTAAATTGTTGACCCCCATGAGATATCGATAGCTGATTAGTATTGGCGCCAGACCCGTCAGCTATGAAGACCCAGTCTCGGAACAACCTTACCAAGAAGTAAAGGACAAAAGAATTGAGGAAAAGGTTATGCCACTACCGGAAGAGCCCAGAGAAGTAATTATCCAGAGGATCTGAGAAGATCGACACTGTCAACAATAAGGATGGAGTATATGAGTTTTGATGGAACCGTAACCATACTTTTAAGGGTGGTAGCACCCGAGACCCCCTGTGATGATCGATGGATTTCTGAGAAGACCCCAAACCTAACCTATTTCTTTTAGCCTCTCCGAATCTCGAGGACGAGATTCATTTTAAGGGTGGTAGTTTGTAACATCCCAAAAAATTTAAATTTTGGAATGTTATAAACAAATAGATAGTTTTGATTGATTATTGATTGATTGACTGAAAGTGAGTGAATTCGAAACTTTTGAAAGTTAAATGAGAGGGAATAAAAGGACTTTCCCAAACTTTCATTTTGCTTTTATGATCTACGGAATTCAAATTCTTTTCATCACAAAACCTCGGAGAGAAGATGACATGACTTCTTCCATTTATTTAAATGACAAGGGGTGTTGAAAATATTTGAATTTCATTTGAGAATATTTCCAATTCTAAAACTTTATGCAACTCAATGATTTTCACGAGAGAAGATAAAATGACTTCTTCAAATTATATGAAATATGAGTTGGGAGTTTTAAAAGAATTAAATTCAAAGTTCTCTTGAATTTATTTCCAATTTGGAGTTATTTGAGTTTTATTCAAATTATTTTTCTTCAAAAATAAAATATATGGAAAATAGGGTAACATGATTCCCTACATCAGAAAATTGGAGAGAAATAAATTTGAATTAATTTTGGTATTTTAAAAATGATTTTTGTTGGATTTTATTGGACCAGAAGTACTTTTTGCTGTATTTGAATTTGCATGAATTTTATTTAATGCTATAGAAATGTCCATGTTGTAGGAAATCTTTTTCTGAAAATTTTGATATATTATATGCCTATATAAAATTTTTATTTGGTTTTATTATTTTTATTTTTTTTGTCTCTGTCTTTAAAAAAAAAAGAGGGACTCTACCGACCGGGCTGCCCGGACTCCTTCCAGTCATGCGGCCCAGCCAGACCGCCTTCCTCCCGAGCGGAGTCTGCTGCCACCACCACGCGCCATCACACTGACCTCAAGGTCCGTGCCCGCCTCCTCTCCTCCTCTCCCCGCACGCCAAGTCGCCGCCTCCTCCATAAAACCCGAGGCCCGGCCCGTTCCTCCCTCTCTCCCTCGTTACGCCCGCCCGCGTAACCGCCGCCCCTCCCGTCCGTGCGATCTGGATCTAAAGGTCCAGATCCTTTTGTTTTTTTTTCTAAAACGTTTTTTTCTTATTCGGTGAACGTTCGTTAGTTAGGGTTTGCACCGAATGGTTTTTCCGTTCGTTAGCGAACGTTCGCTAGATAGCCTTTTCATTTTATTTTAGTTTTCTGTTAGGGACCCGTAAGTAATTATTTTCTTCACAGATTAGTCCCTAATCTTCAAACGACCATAACTTTTCACTCGTTAGTCCAAATCCAGCGAAACCAACGCCCACTTCTTCGTTATGATCTCCTCTATCCTGTAATCCAACATAAACATGTTTTTGAAAGTTTTAAAATTTGAATTCAAACAGATTTGTATTCAAGCTTCGTTTGATCGTAACTTGAGTTTTATAACTCCGATTTAGTTGATTATTTTTGCAAATCGAAGCACTTGACATAAACTTTCTGATAAGGCCAAATACACATAATTTTGGTACTATTAGAAATTGCTTTATGTTGCGAGAGTTATTTACTTGGTTTTGATGTTTTCCTGAATCGTTTTCTTCGTTCTTTCCGATTTTTTGAGTGATTGCTTATGTGTGGTTACCATTGATTGCTTACGATAGATTGACCGGAGTGTGACGAGTAGAACTATCAAGAGTTTTGAGTGCGAATCATCTTCATCAACTTTGCAGGCAAGTAACATTTGATCATATCTTTTCATACCCAGTTTTATGCATTAGCTCAATCCTCAAACATTGCATGATTGGGATGTCATTAATTTGTGGGTTGGGAAGTAGATGATGAGGTAGGAACCTATTGCCCTGTTGCTATCAAATCCTTGGGAGTTACTCTACGTGTTGCTTATATTGCCATGCTATGCTCGTAGACGTGGTTTGGGTTTGAGAGATATTCACGACAGATGTGAGATTGTTAATTAATGGTTTACTTTAAGGTGGCAACTTAAATACACATTTGGGTGGATTGAGGCACCTGGGGAACCCAGTTGTTATGCTTTTTTGGAAATCCCGGGGTACCCGTGTGATCTTCCTATGGACCGCCACCAGGCTCAAAGGGAACTGAGATTATTCATGCTAGAAACTTCCGTGTGCAGCCACAAGCTATTATGGGCTCTAGCATAGTTGAGTAAGTTACGTGAAGCTCTCAAGAGGTAGATCAGCAGGTAGTGGGTTTTATAGGTTTGGTATGATCTATCCGAGTAGAGAGTTAATGTTTACGAAAGATCGTGTCTCGGTCATCCGTCTCTCAAACACCATGCAGTCACGAGAAACCAACGAAGGCGATCGAGTCTTGTGGGGAAAAGTGCGCAAACCTCTGCAGAGTGTACAATCTAATCATGGTTAGCCGTGTCCCCGGTTATGGACAATTCTGAGTATCTAGTACCTGAGTATTCACATGTATCTCATCACTCTAAAATTAATATTGTTGGGATGTTAATCACTTTAATTGGGATTGAGTTGGGGTTATACCTTCTCAATGATGTTTCAACCACCATGATAGTTAAAGTAAAATTTATTCCTTTGATATAGGGAAAAATTGGCTTTATCGCAAAAACTGTAACCATAGAGCTTTCCACCAGCCATATATGCATGTAGTATAGCTTGTTCTTTCATTACTCTCTATGTGTTACATTGCCAAGATATTCCATGTCTGACCCGTTTCGGGCTGCAACTTTTCATGTTGCAGACTTTTCGCAACGACAGTAAGTGATACGTTAGGGTTATGATTTCCTATACTCAACTTTGCCGTTGGTTTTGATGGGAATCCACAACCTTGTTGCTTCCGCTATATTTTGGATTGAGGTAATAGTATTTACGTTACTTTATACATGTGATTTACCTCTGTTATAAATCCTTCGAGTACTGTGTGTGTCAGCATACCGATCCAGGGATGACACCTAAGCACAGAGACTTGATCCATTCGGGTCGGGTCGCTACAGATGCGGCTTGAAAGGCTCGCTCCAGGGAGCACACTGCGTCTCTTTCTTCACAAGGCACCGTGATGACTCCGCCGCTTCCTGGCATCTTGAGGACGTTGTAGCCGTGATGAGTCACGGCCATGAACTTGGCCAGAGCTGGGTACCCGAGGATGGCATTGTATGTCAGGCGAATGTGGGCGACATCGAAGTCGATGAGCTCGGTGCGATAGTTGTCGCGCGCCCCGAAGGTGACAGGGAGGCGGACCTGCCCAATCGGAACCGTGGAGCCATCAGTGACTCCGGAGAAAGGCTTGGTTGGCTGAAGCTTATTGTAAGGCACTTGGAGATTGTTGAATGTCTCTACGGACAAGACATTGAGCCCTGCTCCGCCGTCGATGAGGGTCCTAGTGACTTGCACGTTGCTGATGATTGGGGAGCAACGCATCGGGAGGACTCCGGCTGTGGCCATGCACTTGAGCTGATCCGCTGAGCTGAACGTGATGACGCATGCTGACCACCTGAGAGGGCGCGTGGCTTCGAGCTTGGGGAGGACTGCATTCACTTTGCGAGTGAATTGCTTGAAGATGCGTTGAGAGGCTGGGGCTTGAGCTCCGCCCAGGATGCAAGCGATCGCGCGCGGCTCCTGGAAGCCCCCAGCCCCCTCGTCCTGATGATGGTCCTCGTTTCTCCTTGGCTGCGGCAGAGGAGGGAGGCCTGCGTTTCCTTGCGGACGATCCTCGCGAGGCTGATCCCTCCAGTCTCCCTCGCGAGGCTGATCCTGCCAGCGATCCTCGCGAGGTCGGTCGCGCCACCCTTGGCGAGGGCCGCGGTCTTCCCAGCGTCCTGCGTTCCTTCCTCCTCCTCGGCCGTAGCCTCGATCGTTGCGGTCGGGGCGCCGGCCGATCCACCCTTCTCGCACGGCCCAGAGCTCTTGACATTCATTGGTGTTGTGGGTGTGGAGGTCATGGTACACACAGTACCGGCTGCCCTTGGAAGACTCGAGCTGATCTCTGCCCCGCTTGGTGTCTGGTTCTGCCGCGAGCACGGCAGCCCCCTTGCGCTTCACGTCCATGGCCTTGGATTTCTTCTCTTCTGGGTCTGCGGCTGGTAGCTCGAGGAGGAAAAGGCGCCCTTCCTCAGCCCTGGCGCACTTGGTCGCCAAGTTGAACAGCTCCAAGGAAGTGCACAGATCTTCATGCATCGCCAGCTCCTCCTTCATCTTGACGTCACGCACACCGTCGGAGAAGGCATAGATGATGGCCTCCTCGGTCACCTTGGGAATCTTGAGGCGTGCGTTGTTGAAGCGCTGGATGTACTTCTGCAGGGTCTCCCTTGGTTGCTGCTTGATGCGGCGCATGTCGCTCACGGCAGGAGGCCGGTCGGGAGTACCTTGGAAGTTGGCGATGAAGCGGGTGCGCATCTCGTCCCATGAGGAGATCGTGCCAGGAGCCAGGTTCAGGAGCCAGGTGCGGGCTCCGTCCTTGAGTGCCATGGGAAACCAGTTCGCCATGACCTTCTCGTCCCCGTTGGCGGCTTCGATGCCCAGCTGGTAGAGTTGGAGGAACTACACAGGGTCGACCGTGCCGTCATAACGAGGAGGCAGGTCTGGCTTGAGCTTGCCGGGCCACGCGGCACTGCACAGCTCGGTGGTGAAGGCGCGGCAGCCTGCTGTGGCCATGGGAGGCCTTTGGTGACGAAGAGCCTGGTCTTGCGGGTCCCCATGAACTGCAGCTGGGAGCAGCACGGGGTCTTGGCGTGCTCGAGCAGGAGCATGGTCGTGACGAGCCGGTGCAAGGAGCACTCGGGCAGCTTCTTGGGGGTGAGGGACCTCTTGACAGCTCTGCTCTTGATGCGCAGGCGCCGGACGGAGTGGGTTCCGCCCAGGGGCCACGCGCCTCGAGGCCAAGGCTCTTTCTTAAAGGGGAGGCGGCTGAGGCGCCCCCGGAGCTTCATCGCCCGCACAGGGCGGGGCGCGGTGCAGCGAGAAGGACGGCGCGGGGGAGCCCCCTGCGGCGCGGACGAGCTCGGCGACGCGGTCGAGCCACTCTTCGTAGACGTCGTCGACAGGGCGGTAGCGCAGGAGCTCGTTTGCCGCAATGAGCGCAGCTCGAGCCTCCATGGGCGCGCGGAGCGCGCAAGACGAAGAACCAGCTGGGGCGAGTGAGGGAGTAGCAGTGCGGCCGTCTCGCCTCACGGACAGATCTTTGGGGCGATGCTTGCTGCTCGTTCCCCGCTGGGCCGGTGGCAGCGTTGACGGCAGGCGACAGGGAACGGCGGGGGCGGCCGCCGACGGGGGCCGTGTAGGCGACGCGTGAAGCGAGAGCGGCTCGGCGCTCGGCGCGGGCCTGACGAGCGTCTGACATGGATGCGATGGTCGGCGAAGAACAGGGCGACGGAAGACGAATTCCGGCGCACCCCTACCTGGCGCGCCAAATGTCGGATTTCGGGTTCCGGCAGACCCTCTAGGTTCGAACACTGGGGTGCGCGCGGAGATCTCGCCCTCTACCTACCTGCACCTCGCCGCCTTGCTAGGATCTAAACTATGAAAGGAACAACACAAGAGACACAGGGTTTATACTAGTTCGGGCCACCATTGTGGTGTAATACCCTACTCTAGTTTGTGGTGTGGTGGATTGCCTCTTGGGCTGATGATGAACAATACAGGGAAGAACAGCCTCGCGAGGGCCTGTTCTTGGCTGGTGCGATGAACTGCTAGGGGGAGTTCGGTCGCTCTTTCTCTGCTGATCCCAGATGCTGGATCCTCTCTCTAGATCTCTGGGTCTCTAGGTGCCTCTACCCTTGTTCTGGATTCCGGATCCCTCTACCCTGTGGGAGGCTAGTCCTATTTATAGGCAAGGGCCCTGGGCCTCTTCCCAAATATTGAGCGGGAAGGGCGCCAACAATTGGCCATTTTGAAGGGGAACATCTAGTACACTTATCCTGACTAAAGTTGGTCCTCGCCTGTCAAATGCTCTGGTGGTGACGTCGGCTTGGGCTCCACAATGATTTCCTTCCAGCCGTTGCGACGGTCTTGGTCTTGTTGCACCGAAACGGATGCCTTTGCTTGATACTCTTGTCTGGGCTTGCTCCCTTTGCACCAAAGAGGAAAGGAGGACATCTGCGGGCTGGCGCCCGCTGGCGCCCTGCTCGTCATGGCTTGCGTCATGGGCACCTCGTGAGGTACCCGCCTTGATCTCTCCGCCTCCTCGTGAGCCAGCCTGTGAGGCCGTGCCTAAGGAAGCTCCTGTCGTCACTTGGCAATCTGGCCCCTCGCGAGGGTCTTGAGCTTGTGCTGATGAAGATGGGCCTTGCTGGGCCACCCCTTGAGCCACGCCGCAGGCCGTAGGCAAGCAAGTCTAGGGACCCCCATTCCCAGAACGCCGACATCTGCTGAGTGGAAGTGCGGCCTAGGGGGTCGCGCGGTCACGGCGCGCCCCCCATCGACAACCTGGCGCCCATTGCCGCGCAGGGGATCGCCTCCACAGCCGCGGGAAGCCGCTGCGGGAGCCACAGGATGCTTGCGAGGACGGCCTCGACCGCGCTTGGCCGGGGGAGAGTTAGGCCCTACCTGGCGGGCCTTTCCCTTCTCCGCGGCCGAGAACCTCTTCGACAGAGCCATGGAGAGAAAGGAGTAGCGAGAAGGGATGTACTGGAAGGGCTAGCACCGTTCGGTACTTATAGCCGGAGGAGGCCAACCGTCGGCCTCCACGATCACAGGTAATCATGACCCATTTCTGCGTGTAGGGACTTGTCAAGTCATGCGGTTGCCGAGGGATCATGGAGAAGTGGAGACGCCCACGACCGATCAATCGCCACGCGGTGCCCAAGGCTGCAGGCTATTGGGGCCCGCGACGCTTCGCACTTGCCCCTTCGCTTCTCTGCTAAGCCAAGCCCGGGCGTGCCTTGGGCCCGGGGGCTACTGTCGGCGTTCTGGGAACGGGGGTCCCCAGACTTGCCTGCCGGCGGCCTGCGGCGTGGCTCAAGTGGGGGCCTAGTGCGGCCCAGCTTCATTAGCTCAAGCTCAAGACCCCCGCGAGGGGCCAAGCCTCATGGGCGACAGCGAGAACCTTCCTCGAGGCGGCCTCGTCCGGCAGACTCACGAGGAGGCGGAGAGATCAAGGCAGGGTACCTCACGAGGGTGCCCTGTGATGCCAGCCATGACGATCGAGACCAGGCGGGCGCCCGGTGGCGCCCGGCAAGCCTTGATGTCCTCGTTTCCCCTTTGGTGCAAAGGAGGCAAGCACAGGCCAAGGCATCGTGCAAAGGTTACCGCTTGGTGCAACAAGACCAAGACCAGCAGAGCGGCAGGGGCCGGAGGTCATCGTAGAGCCAGACGGTGTCACCGTCAGAGCCTTTGGCAGCCAAGACCAACTTTAGTCAGGATGAGTGTACTAGATGTTCCCCTTTAAAATGGCCAATTGTTGGCGCCCTTCCCGCTCATTATTTGGGAAGAGGCCCAGGGCCTCCCTCTATAAATAGGACTAGCCACCACCGAGATCGGGGGATCGATGGACGAAACACAGGTCGAACCTACCAGAGAGAAAGAGAGACAGAAGCGGCTGGACTCACCCAAGAAGTCCATCGCACCAGCTCAAGAACAGTCCCTCGCGAGGCTGTTCTTCCTTTGGACTGTTCATCACCAGCCCCTGAGGCAATCCACCACACCACAAACTAGAGTAGGGTATTACACCACAATGGTGGCCTGAACTAGTATAAACCTCGTGTCCCTTGTGTGTTCTTCTTCCTAGTTTAGATCCCTTGCTAACCATCGACGCGTGAGCTGGTAGGGGAAAGATCTCCGCACGCACCCCAGTGTTCAAACCTCAAGGGTCTGCCGGAACCCGAAATCCGACAGTAGTGTGTGGTGCCCCCCTCCACCATATTCCACCTCGATCATATCGTAGCGGTGCTTAGGCGAAGCCCTGCGTTAGTAGCATCATCATCACAATCACCACGCCATCGTGCTGACGGAACTCTCTCGTGAAGCTCTGCTGGATCGGAGTTTGCGGGACGTCATCGAGCTGAACATGTGTTGAACTCGCCGTACGTTCGGTACTTGGATTGGTCGAATCGTGAAGAGTACGACTACATCAACCGCATTGTGCTAATGCTTCCGCTTTCGGTCTACGAGGGTATGCAGACAACACTCTCCCCTCTCGTTGCTATGCATCACCATGATCTTGCGTGTGCGTATGAATTTTTTTGAAACTACTACGTTCCCCAACGTGGCATCCGAGCCAGGTTTTATGCGTAAATGTTATATGCACGAGTAGAACACAAGTGAGTTGTGGGCGATACAAGTCATACTGCTTACCAGCATGTCATACTTTGGTTCAGTGGTATTGTTGGATGAAGCGGCCCGGACCGACATTACGCGTACGCTTACACGAGACTGGTTCTACCGACGTGCTTTGCACATAGGTGGCTGGCGGGTGTCAGTTTCTCCAACTTTAGTTGAACCGGGTGTGGCTACGCCTGGTCCTTGAGAAGGTTAAAACAACACTAACTTGATGAACTATCATTATGGTTTTGATGCATAGGTAAGAACGGTTCTTGCTCAGCCTGTAGCAGCCACGTAAAACTTGCAACAACAAAGTAGAGGACGTCTAACTTGTTTTTGCAGGGCATGTTGTGATGTGATATGGTCAAGACATGATGCTATATTTTATTGTATGAGATGATCATGTTTTGTAACCGAAGTTATCCATATTGGCGTGAGCCATATGGTTGTCGCTTTATTGTATGCAATGCAATTGCCCTGTAATGCTTTACTTTATCACTAAGCGGTAGCGATAGTAGTAGAAGAAATAGTTGGCGAGACGACAATGATGCTACGATGGAGATCAAGGTGTCGCGCCGGTGACGATGGTGATCATGATAGTTCTTCGGAGATGGAGATCATAAGCACAAGATGATGATGGCCATATCATATCACTTATATTGATTGCATGTGATGTTTATCCTTTATGAATCTTATTATGCTTTGATTGACAGTAGCATTATAAGATGATCTCTCACTAATTCAAGATAAAAGTGTTCTCCCTGAGTATGCACCGTTGCCAAAGTTCGTCGTGCCGAGATACCACGTGATGATCGGGTGTGATAAGCTCTACATTCATCTACAGCGGGTGCAAGCCAGTTTTGCACACGCAGATTACTCGGGTTAAACTTGACGAGCCTAGCATATGCAGACATAGCCTCGTAACATTGAGACCGAAAGGTCGAGCGTGAATCATATAGTAGATATGATCAACATAGTGATGTTCACCATTGAAAACTACTCCATCTCACATGATGATCGGACATGGTTTAGTTGATTTGGATCATGTGATCACTTAGATGATTAGAGGGATGTCTATCTAAGTGGGAGTTCTTAAGTAATATGATTAATTGAACTTAAATTTATCATGAACTTAGTATCTGATAGTATTTTGCTTGTCTATGTTGATTGTAGATAGATGGCCCGTGCTGTTGTTCCGTTGAATTTTAATGCGTTCCTTGAGAAAGCAAAGTTGAAAGATGATGGTAGCAGTTAGACGGACTGGGTGCTAGGCCTGCTGCAGATGCAACTGACGACGTTAAGAACGTTTGGCAGAGCAAAGCTGATGACTACTCGATAGTTCGGTGTGCCATGCTTTACGGCTTAGAACCGGGACTTCAACGACGCTTTGAACGTCATGGAGCATATGAGATGTTCCAGGAGTTGAAGTTAATATTTCAAGAAAATGCCCCGATTGAGAGATATGAAGTCTCCAATAAGTTCTACAACTGCAAGATGGAGGAGAATAGTTACGTCGGTGAACATATACTCAAAATATGCAGGTATAACAATCACTTGATTCAACCGGGAGTTAATCTTCCGGATGATAGTGTCATTGATGTAATTCTTCAATCATCGCCACCAAGCTACAAGAGCTTCGTGATGAACTATAATATGCAAGGGATGGATAAGACAATTCCCGAGCTCTTCGCAATGCTAAAGGCTGCGGAGGTAGAAATCAAGAAGGAGCATCAAGTGTTGATGGTCAATAAGACCACAAGTTTCAAGAAAAAGGGCAAAGGGAAGAATAAGGGGAACTTCAAGAAGAACAGCAAACAAGTTGCTGCTCAAGAGAAGAAACCCAAGTCTGGACCTAAGCACGAGGCCAGTGCTTCTCTGCAAGCGGTGGTCACTAGAAGCGGAACCGCCCCAAGTGTTTGGCGGATAAGAAGGATGGAAAGGTGAACAAAGGTATATGTGATATACATGTTATTGATGTGTACCTTACGTAGCTCATGAAGCACACAGGTATTTGATAGTGGTTCTGTTGCTAATATTTGCAACTCGAAACAGGGACTACGGATTAAGAGAAGACTGGCTAAGGACGAGGTGAGGATGCACGTGGCAAATGGTTCCAAAGTCGATGTGATCGCCGTCGGCACGCTACCTCTACATCTACCTTCGGGATCAGTTTTAGACCTAAATAATTGTTATGTGGTGCCAGCGTTGAGCATGAACATTATATCTAGATCTTGTTTGATGCGAGATGGTTATTCATTTAAATCTGAGAATAATGATTGTTCTATTTATATGAGTAATATCTTCTATGGTCATGCACCCTTGCATAGTGTTCTATTCTTGTTGAATCTCGAAAGTAGTGATACACATGTTCATAATGTTGAAACCAAAAGATGTAGAGTTGATAATGATAGTGCAACTTATTTGTGGCACTGCCGTTTGGGTCATATTGGTGTAAAGCGCATGAAGAAACTCCATATTGATGGACTTTTGGAATCACTTGATTATGAATCACTTGGTACTTGCAAACCGTGCCTCATGGGAAAGATGACTAAAACGCCGTTCTCCGGAACTATGGAGCGAGCAACTGATGTATGTGGTCCAATGAATGTTGAGGCTCGCGGCGGATATCATTATTTTCTCACCTTCACAGATGATTTATGCAGATATGGGTATATCTACTTAATGAAACATAAGTCTGAAACATTTGAGAAGTTCAAAGAATTTCAGAGTGAAGTTGAAAATCATCGTAACAAGAGAATAAAGTTTCTACGATCTGATCGTGGAGGTGAATATTTGAGTTACGAGTTTGGTCTGCATTTGAAACAATGCGGAATAGTTTCGCAACTCACGCCACCTGGAACACCACAGCGTAATGGTGTGTCTGAACGTCGTAATCGTACTTTACTTGATATGGTGCGATCTATGATGTCTCTTACTGATTTACCGCTATTGTTTTGGGGTTATACTCTAGAGATAGCTGCATTCATGTTAAATAGGGCACCATCAAAATCCGTTGAGACGACACCTTATGTACTATGGTTTGGCAAGAAACCAAAGTTGTCGTTTCTTAAAGTTTGGGGCTGCGATGCTTATGTGAAAAGGCTTCAACCTGATAAGCTCGAACCCAAATCAAAGAAATGTGTCTTCATAGGATACCCAAAGGAAACTGTTGGGTACACCTTCTATCACAGATCCGAAGACAAGACATTCATTTCCAAGAATGGATCCTTTCTAGAGAAGGAGTTTCTCTCGAAAGAAGTGAGTGGGAGGAAAGTAGAACTTGATGAGATAACTGTACCTGCTCCCTTATTGGAAAGTAGTTCATCACAGAAACCGGTTCCTGTGACACCTACACCAATTAGTGAGGAAGCTAATGATGATGATCATGAAACTTCAGATCAAGTTACTACCGAACCTCGTAGGTCAACCAGAGTGAGATCCGCACCAGAGTGGTACGGTAATCCTATTCTGGAGGTCATGTTACTAGACCATGACAAACCTACGAACTATGAAGAAGCGATGGTGAGCCCAGATTCCACAAAATGGCATGAGGCCATGAAATCTGAGATGGGATCCATGTATGAAAACAAAGTGTGGACTTTGGTTGACTTGCCCGATGATCGGCAAGCAATTGAGAACAAATGGACCTTCAAGAAGAAGACTGACGCTGACGGTAATGTTAGTGTCATAAAGCTTGACTTGTTGAAAAGTTTTTCGACAAGTTCAAGGGATTGACTATGATGAGACCTTCTCACCCATAGCGATGCTAAAGTCCATCCGAATCATGTTAGCAATTGGCGCATTTTATGATTATGAAATTTGGAAAATGGATGTAAAGACTGCATTCCTGAATGGATTTCTGGAAGAAGAGTTGTATATGAGGCAACCTGAAGGTTTTATCGATCCAAAGGGAGCTAACAAAGTGTGCAAGCTCCAGCGATCCATTTATGGACTGGTGCAAGCCTCTCGGAGTTGGAATAAACGCTTTGGTAGTGTGATCAAAGCATATGGTTTTATACAGAGTTTTGGAGAAGCCTGTATTTACAAGAAAGTGAGTGGGAGCTCTGTAGAATTTCTAATATTATATGTGGATGACATAGTATTGATTGGAAATGATATAGAATTTCTGGATAGCATAAAAGGCTACTTGAATAAGAGTTTTTCAATGAAGGACCTCGATGAAGCTGCTTACATATTGGGCATCAAGATCTATAGAGATAGATCGAGAAGTTTAATTGGACTTTCACAAAGGACATACCTTAACAAAGTTTTGAAAAAGTTCAAAATGGATCAAGCAAAGAAAGGGTTCTTGCCTGTGTTACAAGGTGTGAAGTTGAGTAAGACTCAATGTCCGACCACTGCAGAAGATAGAGAGAAAATGAAAGATGTTCACTATGCTTCAGCCATAGGCTCTATCATGTATGCAATGCTATGTACCAGACCTGATGTGTGCCTTGCTATTAGTTTAGCAGGGAGGTACCAAATTAATCCAGGAGTGGATCACTGGACAACGGTCAAGAACATCCTGAAATACCTGAAAAGGACTAAGGATATGTTTCTCGTTTATGGAGGTGACAAAGAGCTCATCGTAAATGGTTACGTTGATGCAAGCTTTGACACTGATCCGAACGATTCTAAATCGCAAACCGGATACGTGTCTATATTGAACAGTGGAGCTGTCAGTTGGTGCAGTTCTAAACAAAGCGTTGTGGCATAATGATCGATATATTGGACGACTATGTTCGGACACCGGAATGGTTTCGGGGAGTTTCAGACATATATCGGAGTACCGGGGGGTTATCGGAACCCCCCAGGGAGTTTAATGGGCCAAGATGGGCCTTAGTGGAGAAGAGGAGGGGCGGCTAGGGCTGGCCACGTGCCCCCTCCCCCTCTAGTCCGAATTGGACAAGGAGGGGGGGCTCGTTTCCTTCCCCCTCTCTCCTTCCCTTCCTTTCCCCCTCCCACTCCAACTAGGAAAAAGAGGGAGTCCTACTCCCGGTGGGAGTAGGACTCCTCCCTGGCGCGCCCTTCCCTGGCCGGCCGCCTCCTCCCCCTGGTCCTCTATATACGGGGGTAGGGGGCACCTCTAGACACAACAATTGATCTCTTGATCTCTTAGCAGTGTGCGGTGCCCCCCTCCACCATATTCCACCTTGATCATATCGTAGCGGTGCTTAGGCGAAGCCCTGCGTCAGTAGCATCATCATCACCGTCACCACGTCGTCGTGCTGACAGAACTCTCTCGTGACGCTCTGCTGGATCGGAGTTCGTGGGACGTCATCGAGCTAAACGTGTGCTGAACTCGGAGGTGCCGTACATTCGGTACTTGGATCGGTCGGATCGTGAAGACGTACGACTACATCAACTGCGTTGTGCTAACACTTCCGCTTTCGGTCTACGAGGGTACATGGACAACACTCTCCCCTCTCGTTGCTATGCATCACCATGATCTTGCGTGTGCGCAAGAATTTTTTTGAAATTACTACGTTCCCCAACAAAAGGTGTTTATAGTTACTATGATATCGAACAAATTGAATAATTTGTCATTTTTAAGGGTGCTCATGAAGTTGCTTCTTTGATTGAAAAGTATGATATTACTCTCTAAAAATCTGAAAATTCCGACATACTTAAATATTGCTATGAGAACTATGCTCATAATGCCTATGTTAAGGAATTTATTGAGGGAATGACCGTTGCTTTGGAAGAAAATAATGACATGCATGAATCTATAGATAATAGTGATTCCGTTGATTTGATTGAAATATCCCTTGATGAACATGATGGTTGCTATTCTTGTGGCCATGATGCCAACATTTATAAAGATGAATTTGCTATAGTTCCTTATGTTAAACATGAGATCGTTGCTATTGCACCCATACTTGATAGTTCCTTCGATGAAAAGCATCATTGCAATAATCTTATTATACTTGATAACAATTGTGCTAATAATATGCAAAACCCTAAGCTTGGGGATGCTAGTTTTGCTATGTCTACTACTTGTTGCAATGATCATGATTGGGGTGATTCTTCTTATGATCTTGAAAATTTATTTAAGCCCCATGATGAATATGAGATTGATAATAGTGTTTGCAATAATATTGAAAGTGGGTTTGGAAGAGTGTCAACTTTAGACCCCACATATTTGGATAATGTTCAATCTTATGAAGTTTTTGATAATGGTGGGTTTGGAGAGGTCATGACTTTAGTTAATGATATTCCCACTATTTTGGAAGAGTGTCAACTTTGCATACATGTGGATCATGTAGAGAAAATTTTATGTGATAGCTATATTGTTGAATTTGAATATTATCCTACATGCAATTATTATGAGAGAGGAAAATATGGTTGTAGAAATTTTCATGTTACTAAATTACCTCTCGTCATGTTGAGATTGCTATTGTTTCTTTCTTCTTCCATGCATATGCTAGTTTTTGCTTGTCTTGATAATTTGTTTGCTTATACAATGCCTATGCATAGTAAGTATGTTAGACTTAGATGTGTTTGTCACGTGCTGTATGATGCTCGCTCTGTGCTTCAATTCTTGTTTTTCATGTGAGCATCATCGAAATTATCAATGCCTAGCTAGGGGCGTTAAACGATAGCGCTTGTTGGGAGGCAACCCAATTTTATTTTTGTTTCTTGCTTTTTGGTTCTGTTTAGTAATAAATAATCCATCTATCTTCTGTTTAGATGTGTTTTTATTTTTTAATTAGTGTTTGTGCCAAGTAGAACCTTTGGGAAGACCTGGGTGAAGTCTTTTTAATCTTGTGTAAAAAACAGAAACTTTAGTGCTCACGAGATTAGCTACAAATTTTTGCGGGAGAGCTCTATTTAGTTGATTCTTTTTTTTAAATGATTAATAGATAAATTCCACCCGTCCAGCAATTTATTTTAGAATTTTTGGAGTTCCAGAAGTATGCGTTTGATACAGATTACTACAGACTGTTCTGTTTTTGACAGATTCTTTCTTTCGTGTGCTGTTTGCTTATTTTGATGAATCTATGGCTAGTAATGGAGTTTATGAACCATAGAGAAGTTGGAATACATTTGGTTTAACACCAACATAAATAAATAATGAGTTCATTACAGTACTTTGAAGTGGTGTTTTGTTTTCTTTCGCTAACGAAGGTCACGAGATTTTCAGTTAAGTTTTGTGTTGTGAAGTTTTCAAGTTTTGGGTAAAGATTTGATGGATTATGGAACAAGGAGTGGTAAGAGCCTAAGATTGGGGATGCCAAAGGCACCCCAAAGTAAAATCCAAGGACAACCAAAAGCTTAAGCTTTGGGATGCCCGGAAGGCATCCCCTCTTTTGTCTTCGTCCATCGGTAACTTTACTTGGAGCTATATTTTTATTCACCACATGATATGTGTTTTGCTTGGAGCGTCTTGTGTGATTTGTGTCTTTGCTTTTTTAGTTCAACACAATCATCCTTGATGTACACACCTTTTGGGAGAGACACACATGAATCGTAATTTATTAGAATACTCTATGTGCTTCACTTATATCTTTTGAGTTAGATAATTTTGCTCTAGTGCTTCGCTTATATCTTTTTAGAGCACGGCGGTGGTTTTATTTTATAGAAATAATTGATCTCTCATGCTTCACTTATATTATTTTGAGAGTCCTTTAGAACAACATGGTAATTTTCTTTGGTTATAAGATTAGTCCTAATATGATAGGAATCCAAGATAAAAACTTTAAAGTGCATTAAATACTAAGAGAAGTTTGATACTTGATAGTTGTTTTGAGATATAAAGGTGGTAATATTAGAGGTGTGCTAGTTGAGTAATTGTGAAATTGAGAAATACTTGTGTTGAAGTTTGCAAGTCCCGTAGCATGCACGTATGGTAAACGTTGTGTGACAAATTTGAAGCATAAGGTGTTCTTTGATTGTCATCCTTATGAGTGGCGGTCGGGGACGAGTGATGATCTTTTCCTACCAATCTATCCCCCTAGGAGCATGCGCGTAGTGCTTTGTTTTGATGACTTGTAGATTTTTGCAATAAGTATGTGAGTTCTTTATGACTAATGTTGAGTCCATGGATTATACGCACTCTCACCCTTCCATCATTGCTAGCCTGTTCAAGACTGCACCTTTGCCCTTTCTCACCTCGAGAGTTGGTGCAAACTTCACGGTGCATCCAAACCCCGTGATATGATACGCTCTATCACACATAAGCCTCCTTATTTCTTCCTCAAAACAGCCACCATACCTACCTATTATGGCATTTCCATAGCCATTCCGAGATATATTGCCATGCAACTTTCCACCGTTCCGTTTATTATGACACGCATCATCATTGTCATATTGCCTTGCATGCATGTAGTTGACATCGTATTTGTGGCAAAGCCACCATGCTTAATTTTTCATACATGTCACTCTTGATTCATTGCATATCCCGGTACACCGCCGGAGGCATTCACATAGAGTCATATTTTGTTATAAGTATCGAGTTGTAATTCTTGAGTTGTTAATAAATAAAAGTGCGATGATCATCATTAGAGCATTGTCCCATGTGAGGAAAGGATGATGTAGACTACGATTCCCCCATAAGTCGGGACGAGACTCCAGACGAAAGGTAAAAAAAGAGGCCAAAAAAAGGAGAAGGCCCAAATAAAAAAAAGAGAGAAGGGACAATGTTACTATCCTTTTTCCACCCTTGTGCTTCAAATTAGCACCATCATCCTCATGATAGAGAGTCTCTTATTTTGTCACTTTCGTATACAAGTGGGAATTTTTCATTATAGAACTTGGCTTGTATATTCCAATGATGGGCTTCCTCAAATGCCCTAGGTATTCGTGAGCAAGCAAGTTGGATGCACACCCACTTAGTTTCTTTTGTTGAGCTTTCATATATTTATAGCTCTAGTGCATCCGTTGCATGGCAATCCCTACTGCTTGCATTGACATCAATCGGTGGGCATCTCGATAGCCCGTTGATTAGCCGCGTCAATGTGAGACTCTCTTTTTTTTCTCTCCTCAGACAACCTCAATCATTATATTCTATTCCACCCATAGTGCTATGTCCATGGCACGCACTCATATATTGCGTAAATGTTGAAAGAGTTTGAAAAGGCTAAGTATGAAACAATTGCTTGGCTGTTCATCGGGGTTGTGCATGATGAGAGCATTTTGTGTGACGAAAATGAAGCATGGCTAAACTATATGATTTTGTAGGGATAAGCTTTCTTTGGCTATGTTATTTTGATAAGACATAATTGCTTGGTTAGCATGCTTGAAGTATTATTTTTTTTATGTTGACATTAAACTTTTATCTTGAATCTTCCAGATCTGAACGTTCATGCCACAATAAAGAAGATTACATTGAATAATATGCTAGAAAGCATTCCACATCAAAAATTCTATTTTTTCATTTACCTACTCGAGGACGAGAAGGAATTAAGCTTGGGGATGCTTTATATGTCTCCAATATATCTATAATTTTTTATTGTTCCATGCTATTATATATTCTGTTTTGGATGTTTAATGGGCTTTATTATACACTTTTACATTATTTTTGGGACTAACCTACTAACCCAAGGCCCAGTGCAAATTGTTGTTTTTTTGCCTATTTTAGTGTTTTGCAGAAAAGGAATATCAAACGGGATCCAAATGGAATGAAACCTTCGGGAACGTGATTTTTGGAACAAACGTGATCCAGAGGACTTGGAGTGGACGTCAAGTAACAACCGAGGAGGCCACGAGGCAGGGAGGCGCGCCTGCCCCCCTGGGCGCGCCCCCCACCCTCATGGGCCCCTCGTGGCTCCACCGACCTACTTCTTCCTCCTATATATACCTACGTACCCCGAAACCGTCCAGGAGCACCACAAAAACCTATTTCCACCGCTGAAACCTTCTGTACCCGTGAGATCCCATCTTGGGGCCTTTTCCGACGCTCCGCCGGAGGGGGAATCGATCACGGAGGGCTTCTACATCAACCCCATAGCCTCTCCGATGATGTGTGAGTAGTTTACCTCAGACCTTCGGGTCCATAGTTATTAGCTTGATGGCTTCTTCTCTCTCTTTGGATCTCAATACAAAGTTCTCCCCGGTATTCTTGGAGATCTATTCGATGTAACTCTTTTTGTGGTGTGTTTGTCGAGATCCGATGAATTGTGGGTTTATGATCAAGATTATCTATGAACAATATTTGAATCTTCTCTGAATTCTTTTATGTATGATTGGTTATCTTTGCAAGTCACTTCGAATTATCAGTTTGGTTTGGCCTACTAGATTGATCTTTCTTGCAATGGGATAAGTGCTTAGCTTTGGGTTCAATCTTGCATTGCTCGATCCCAGTGACAGAAAGGGAAACGACACATATTGTATTGTTGCCATCGAGAATAAAAAGATGGGGTTTATATCCTATTGCTTAAGTTTATCCCTCTACATCATGTCATCTTACCTAAAGTGTTACTCTGTTCTTATGAACTTAATACTCTAGATGCATGCTGGATAGCGGTCGATGTGTGGAGTAATAGTAGTAGATGCAGGCAGGAGTCGGTCTACTTGTCACGGACGTGATGCCTATATACATGATTATGCCTAGATATTCTCATAATTATGCACTTTTCTATCAATTGGTCGGCAGTAATTTGTTCGCCCCCCATAATACTTATGCTATCTTGAGAGAAGCCACTAGTGAAACCTATGGCCCCCAGGTCAATTTTCCATCATATTAATCTCCCGTCAAGTAGCTATTCCCGACGTCGTTTATTTTGCAAACTTTACTTTTAATATTTATCATAAAAATACCAAAAAAATTATCTTATCATCTATATCAGATCTCACTTTTGCAAGTGGCCGTGAAGGGATTGACAACCCCTTTATCGCGTTGGTTGCAAGGTTCTTATTTGTTTGTGTAGGTACGAGGGACTTGCGTGTGGCCTCCTACTGGATTGATACCTTGGTTCTCAAAAACTGAGGGAAATGCTTACGCTACTTTGCTGCATCACCCTTTCCTCTTCAAGTGAAAACCAACGCATGCTCAAGACGTAGCATTGGTCCTTGTTGTCAAACTAAGCCTGTATCTCCAACATCTTGGCTAGCTTCACATGGTCGCCATCTGCGATCCTCACGTATCGGTTGTACTCCTCCATCGATCTACTTCTCCATAGCACCTTCACTCGCCAGCGGTGGTTTTTGAATGGAAGAGGAGAGGAGCAGCGCTGGTTTTGGATTAGAACGGGAGAGGAGCGACACTGGTTTTGGATTGGAACAGGAGAGGAGGGGCGGTGGTTTTGAATTGGAAGAGGAGAGGAGCGGCACTGGATTTAGATTGGAACAGGAGAGGAGCGGCGGTGGTTTAATAGGAGAGGAGCAGCGCTGGTCTTGGAAGTATTTTTTGTTTTATGCGTATTTTGGGTCAAAGTTTGACCCACGTCTTGTATTTGACAAGCAAAATGTGAATGCATGTCACCAAAAATTGTATCGTTTGGTTTGTATCTCAATGTACTTTCAAATTATATTATTTTTGCAACGTATAACATATATTTTATTTGTGAAAATCATGGTCAATTATGACCCAGAATAAAAGGGAGACTAGTTAATGTGGGGTGGCTTTCTTAATTGAAGGGTAAATTGATTTTGGTTTTGATCCAGTCACAGCGCGCCGGCCCTCTCGTCCAGTCCTAAATCGCCATCGCACGCTCCTCTCCCTCTTCTCCATTGCAAAACCACCTCCTCTCCTCTCCATCATATCCATTCTAAAACCACTGCCTCGCCTCTCCCTCTTCTCCATTGCAAAACCACCTCCTCTCTCCTCGGACGAGGATCCCCTGACATAGCCCATCCTGCCATTGAGACACTGACACATGGGTCCCACCAAGCGCGGGGCCCACCTGTCAGCGACCGAAAGGCAGGGAAACCTCTTCTCTCCATCATCTCCATTCCAAAACCACCGTCTCTCCTCTCCCTCTTCTCCATTGCAAAACCACCCTCTCCTCTCCATCATCTCCATTCCAAAACCACCGTCTCGCCTCTCCCTCTTCTCTATTGCAAGACCACCGTCTCTCCTCCCATCTTCCAAAGCTAGCACCGGACCACTCAGAAGGACATCTATGGAGATGATGCAACAACGAATCAGGCAGATTGCCGGCGGCGACCAGGCAAAGTCAGCCAGGTTGAAGGAGATTCTTACTTGGTTTGACAATGAGTGGGATATTTCAAGGACGGTGAGGGCTATGTGGCAATGTATGCGAAAGAGCGAGACGGCGGCGATGTACTCCTCGGCGGCAGTCACGCCGCAGTCCTTCGAGTTCATCGAGTATCTCCTCTGGGCGATGGAGCAGACAGAATCGCCGAGGCAAAAGTCAGGCGGAGGTGGTGGGTGTATAGGTCGAAGGTTGAGCACACAGAGGATAACGAATTGATCGAGTATGGTGTGCCGTTCGTGAGGGTGCAGAGCCAGCCGGAGCCACATGAGTATTCGTTCTACCACCGCAAGATGAGGCCGGATGGCGCGATGTCGCTTCCCTGCCGTTCTCCACGGTTCCCTCAACGCACGCCTCGATTCAACGGCGTCGGTAGGGTTTAAGGTAAGTTTCGCACTAACCTAATCTTCCTTCTGCTCATGCTTACAATCAGTGTGACAGCTAATAAAAATCATGCTTATAATCAGTCTCTGAGTACTACACCAATCACCCTAAAATATCTCTGGACCTTTGGGTCAAAGTTGTGACACTGTGTACAAATAAAGAAAAATAGATTGGTGCTTCTTTCAGAAAAGAGTACTCCCTGGAAAACTGCCAATATAAGCTACTAGTATTTTTTTGGAAGTCTAAGCAACTAGTATTTGGTTAGAGGATTTTCTGCCGAGAAAGATCCATCCACAGTGAGCGCCACACATGCCACTGGTGGTGGTGGATGCCAATGCTTAGATGGAGCAGGGTTGGTGTCGGTAATTTTTACTTGGCACCTTGCACTCTACATATATGTCGGTTCCATCCGTACATTTGTGCAGTTCCACCAAAATGCAGTTGAATAACCCTGTTTGCACATATAATGAAAAAGCATGATTACATTATAGTGGCACTAGTTGATGAAACATACATTAATAAATAGAAGAAAATATTGTGATAGTATCATAGTATGCCATGCTGCGAGGGTGAGATGGGCCCTGCGACGCCTCATACGGTACGCCTCATACTTTGGAAATCGAGTAATCGACCCAAGTCTCCCGATACACCTTCCGCCAAAGGATGAACATCAGTGTACAACGGTAGTACAAGGAGGGGCCTTGAGACATTCCAATCTCTATTTTTGTGCAGATCAACTAAAATTAAGCACCCCAGTTTGCAAAAATGCTTAAACATTAACAATGGGACTAGTTGATGAAATATATACTAACAAAGAGAAGCACTTTCTTTATCTACATTGGAAATGAATTGATAGAGAGGACACTCGCTCTATTTTAACTATATTATTACTTTATTTTACCAGTGGCACTAGGGTCGAGCAGGTGGCAAACGAGGTGTACCGTGCGTTGCAAGGATGGAGGTCGGGGTGCTTAGACTGGGGTTGTTGAAGCTGGCTCTATCTTCCCCCCCTGATGTTTCTGTGGTAGCATTTGGGTTGTAATCCAAACTTGGTCGAGCTAGTGTTGTGTCCCCCTACCTTCCTAGCTTATGTGGTGAACTTGTCTCCTGCTAGTACTCAGTCCGGTCTAGTAGTAGTTGCATAACTGCCCCTTTACACTGAGATGTTGTCGGATAATGGTTCTCTGTGGCAGGGTTTGTTTAATGAAATCCTAGGAAACCCCCTCTTTCGATATAAAAAAAATATGTGGCACTAACGGTGCCAAAACATTGCCTCAAATTAATAGTGCCACTAGATTAAGGTGTAAAATAATAACATTATTGCTTTATCGTGGCAGTGCCAAAACAGTAGCACAAGAGCAGACTCAACATGCAGGATCTTTGGCAAACGGTCAAACCAAAAATCCACATAGCTCGTGATGGGAACCATATCTGCAGTCAACGCCATCGTAGAAGGGATGACACTAGTCACCAACATGGATGATTCAATTCATGAGACCTTTTGGTGCAGTTCACCTAAAATGAAGCAATGTCCCATGAGCTAGCAGCTTCTTCTTCATTTTTGAAGAGATGGCTTCAACCCACGTTCCATTTCCATCAGAAAACGAAACCCACAGAGCTTCATCTTCATTAGTTGCAATAAAATTGAGCAACATCAAGGTTGGTTGTGAAGCTCCTAGAATGTTCAACTATAATTTGGATATCATTTGTGCAGTTCAACTAAGATCAAGCGTGAAATGTATGTCTCTGTTTCCACAAAAAAGGTGGAAAGGAGGGTGTCAAACAAGTGATGAAACATACATCAAATGAAAAGAAGCATGTTCCTTATATGAATGGCAATCCTACAAGGACAGTAGCAATTTCTAAAGCGGCAGCATTGCTAGATATTAGTGTGGGCATTAGGATCAACTATGACAACTGTTAAATACGACATTACTTTAATGGTGCCATTGCTTCATTTTACCAGCAACATTACATTAACAACTGCTACATAGTCGGTATTTGGGCACGGGAGAGTAGGCGGACCAGGACAGTTGCATTTCTAACGAAAAGAAGCAACTTATCTTAATGGGAAATTTAGTAGGACATGAAAATAGTGCCATTGATTCATATTACTGGAGGCATTACATTGAAAACAACATTGGTTTAACGTGTCCTTCCTTTAACAGTGTGACTGCTACATTTTACCAGTGGCATTACATAAGAGTGGCTCGGGGAAACAAACATCACAATAGGATATCTTTCCTTTTTCAACCAATAGATCGGGTTTATATTGAGTTTGTACTGCGTTTCCCTTTATTTCCCTATTAGATCAAGAGACCAGTGGGATAGCCAGTCTACTTTTCGCCCCCATTACTTCCTCTTTCGACGAAGTCCTAGATTCAGGTAGCAGATCTTCCCCCACCCTCGCCCCTTTCTTCCTTGTTTGAACCAAGCACTACTATATTCGAATGCATGAACTACTTTTACCTCTTAACAGTCAAAATTTAGGTGGCTTTCAAACAGCCGATTGATCCTATCTATGAGGGGGCCTGGGAAATAGTAAAAGATACAAATGCAGCGACGTCAGGATCTCGGGAAGTAGAGCATGGCCGGTTTCGAAGGAAGTTATACCTGAGGGTCGCCGGGATGTCGATAGGTGGGTGGTGGGAGCCGGATCTGCCCACACTACGACAACGAGGAAGAAGGGGTCGGAGGCCCTCCCTAGCCAGTGGTGCTTGGGAGAGAACGGCAAGGCACGCTGATCGGGATGCGCCGGCAGTGTGTAAGAGTCATTGTCGAGGACGACCCCGTGAACGTTGCACCTTCTCACCTTCCCTGGCGGAGAGGATCTGGCTGGATCTGTGACCAGCGGTTAGCAAAGAGAGAGTGTGGCCACCGCTGTCGTGTTTAGAACTGTAGAGGACGAGACAGTGTGAAGAGAGCAACACTAGCAAGCAAGCGCGGAGGCTCCTGCCTATATAGTGGAGTACTAGTTTTCTTTTGTCTACTGGAGACGGCTTGACCTCGTCAATGACCGTCGAGAAGTCTTCATGCACGTGCCCCGAAGGCGCAGTTGTCGTCATTTTGATCTTAAGCACCGGATTATAACATATAACAGGAAAAAATGCCACATGACAAGAAACCATAACCTCACTGACCAAAGGAGACAACATGTGTGTGCAAATGCAATATGACCCGTGTTCCATTCGGAGAGCGGCGTGCCAGACCGACCGATCGTCTGGGGTGCCACGCAAACGCGACGGGCGTGCTGTATACTCCGTACATGTGTACCACCGTTTTCTTGAGGCTTTGCTCCATGGCGCAATCCATGGGTACAATATTAGTATACTGTATTATTTAAAAGTCGAGGGCGGGATTTTCCCGCGCGGTAGGCGGGGCAGTTCCGCCTAGTCGGTTCGACAGAGACGCGAGAAGATGAGGGAGTAGGCTGCTGGAAACGTAGGGTTGTGTGATTTGACAACGTGTTACTGCTGAACAGGTGGGGCCCTGTGATTTGACTTGCCATTTTATCATTTTAACTACGGCGCTACGAACGGCGTGTGTCGGTGTCAAAACCGGCGGATCTCAGATAGGGGGTCCCGAACTGTGCGTCTAGGCGGATGGTAACAGGAGACAAGGGACACGATGTTTTACCTGTGTTCGGCCTCTGTCGATGGAGGTAATACCCTACTCTGCTTGATTAATATTGATGATATGGGTAGTACAAGAGTAGATTTACCACGAGATCGTAGAGGCTAAACCCTAGAAGCTAGCCTATGGTATGATTGTTGTTCGTCCCTACGGACTAAAACCCTCCGGTTTATATAGACACCAGATAGGTTAGGGTTACACAGTCGGTTACAATGGTAGGAGATCTACATATCCAGACGCCAAGCTTGCCTTCCACGCCAAGGAAAGTCCCATCCGGACGCGGGACAAAGTCTTCAATCTTGTATCTTCATAGTCCAGGAGTCCGGCCAAAGGTTATAGTCCGGCCATCCGGACACCCCCTAATCCAGGACTCCCTCAGTAGCCCCTGAACCAGGCTTCAATGACGACCAGTCCAGCGTGCAAATTGTCTTCGGCATTGCAAGGCGGGTTCCTCCTCCGAATACTTCATAGAAGATTTTGAACACAAGGATAGTGTCCGGCTCTACAAAATAAGTTCCACATACCACCGTAGAGATAATAATATTTACACAAATCCAATCTGGCGACGATTCTCGCAGCGTGACATCACACCACACGGCCAAGCCTTTATTCAAATCGTTTTACTGTCCCACCTCAGCGCACTTAGCGAGGCGGTTTCCTTGGCACGTCTTGTCAAAGCAGAGATTGTGTCCCCTTATTCCGGGATTCTCATCAATACGGGTGTGGGTAACCCAACCGTGCCATTAATCATGGCGCTTGGGAGATAAGCGAGTTATACGGATGGTCTTCTCCAGCCATGTCTTGGAGTCCGGCCAAAGATGATAGTTCGGCTATCCGGACACCCCCTAGTCCAGGACTCCCTCAGTAGCCCCTGAACCAGGCTTCAATGACGACGAGTCCGGCGCGCATATTATCTTCAGCATTTCAAGGCGGGTTCCTCCTCCGAATACTTCATAGAAGGTTTTGAACACAAGGATAGTGTCCGGCTCTGCAAAACAAATTCCACATACCATCTTAGAGAGAATAATTTTTGCACAGATCTGCTGACGTATTCTGCGGCGCGACATCACACCACGGCCAGGCCTTTGTATGAATCGTTTTTTTACGGTTCCACCTCAGCGTGTTTAGCGAGGCGGTTTCCCTGGCACGTCTTATCAAAGCATAGATCGTGCCCCCTTATTCCAGGATTCTCATCAATACGGACGTGGGTAACCCATCCGCGCCCTTGATTACGGGCGCTTGGGAGATAAGCGAGTTTTACCAGTGGCGGGGACGCATAGCTTCGTCCGTCCATATAAGGGGATAAGGATCCACCTTTTCACCCACGCCTTCTTCCTCCTTTGCTCATCCATTTCACAAGACTCGAGCTCCAAATACCAAGTCCGCACACCCCACCTCGACCTTCTCCAACTATGTCCGAAGCGGGAGGCAGGTGGATGGCCTCCTCCGTCACGGAGGGGCACATCACAAGACTGCGGGAGGCCGGATACTTGTCCGGCGACATCGCGTGTCGGCTACCCGATGAGGGGCAGCTCATTCCAACCCCCAGGCCCCATGAGAGGGTGGTGTTTCTCCCCCACTTCCTCCGGGGGACTAGGTTTTCCACTTCACCCATTTGTCCGGGGGCTCATGTTCTACTTCGGCCTGGACTTCCATGATCTGGCCCCGAATTTCATCCTCAACATCTCGGCATTCATCGTCGTGTGCGCGGCTTTCCTCTGCATCCAGCCCCACTTCGGCTTATGGCTGAAGTTCTTCAATGTCAGGCCGAAGGTAGTGGGCGGCTGTCAAGCGGAGTGCGGAGGCGCCATGGTTGGCAAGATGGCCAAAGTCCTATGGCTCGAGGGCTCCTTCGTGGAGACAATAAAGGGGTGGCAATCGGGGTGGTTCTATATCACCGAGCTGCGCGACCCCAAATGGGGGCGGCCCCTGAGTTCAGATCTGGCTTCCCCACACGGCTCTCATCATGGAAAGAGACGGGCCTGACGTGGGGTAATTCGGACGAGCTATCTGGACTCCAAACATGCGTCCGAAACCTGGTGGACAAGAATCTCAGGCTTGTCAACGTAATCCAGGTGATGCTCATCCGCCGGATTCTCGCATGCGAACAACGGGCCTTCAAGTTGTGGG